>JAMJFZ010001121.1:14362500-15089247 GCA_026225945.1 Cricetomys ansorgei | reverse complement strand
TTAGTGTCTTTGGCATCTCCACTAGGGCGGTGAGTGGGACTGGGCAAGCACCATTAATATGAGAGCCATCAAGCAGAGCCCTCCACACGCCTCCACACAGCTGAGGAACAATGGCTGCAGATTCTTTTGTTATTCTTTAGTGCCTCAAAATTTTTTGAGTCTTTTTGGCTCCTTCCCTGAGGAACTTTGGTCACTTAACTAACTTATTGTTTGCAGACATACAGTAAATTCAGTTCAAAATGTCAGTGCACAGTGCCCTTCTGGTGAGCCATGTCTGGACTGAGCAATGGATGGTGAGTCTCTCTTCAAATCAAAGGTCCAAAACAATAAGAATACATGAAGAGCAGGGCCCTGCATGCAGCTCTTTTTATTAGACAATTTATCTAGTGCTGATGGCCTTTAAACTATTAAAACCGCTGACAATTTCACCATGATATGTGGAACACAAAGTAGGATTTTTACATGGAAGCATGTGCAGTACTGCAGTTCAGTCTTGAGCCTGGGGACCCTGCACCTAGGTTCACCGAGTTTGCACCTTCAATGAAGCTGACTACTCTGGACTTCCTGCAGAACCTGTGCTAGCCAACCACTAGATGGAACCTGGAAGCTCTGAGATGCTTCAAGGTCCTGTAGTAACTAATCTATGATCCAGGCCCTTCCTGCTAGGTTATTAATAAAACCTACCTGCCTTTTTGAAAGAAATACTAGTTTCTATACTGAGAACTTTAAATGCTCTGGTAGGTGCTGATGTAACAATGGGATTGGAACAATATAAAATGGTGGTAAGTGCAATTCTTGATCAATTTGGGCCTTGGGCATCAGAGGTCATTTTAGCAGAATGAGCATTTGATCTTTTAATATTTTGATCCGGCAGCATGGCTGTTGTAGTAAAGATCACCTTCCGTGGCCTGTGTGATCCAGCTTTCTGGGTGTACCTTTCTGGAATGCAGAAAGAATATTAGTCTGAGGAACCAATTATTGTCTAAGCAATTGATGCTTGGATTACCCTGTCTTCTGTTATCTTCATCTGTTTGTGTTAATGCTAATGAAAGGGATTTCTGTAATTCCTCCTCAGCAACGAATAAGAAGATGTGGTAATACCCATGTTTCTCAGTCTTGACCTTTGCTTAGTGGCAACAGGATTGGCATTTGGGGAAGTATTTTATAGGATTTTGTTCATTAATGTAAAAGACTTTGTATCTTGGACCAGAACTTTCAATCAATAAATCACCTGGGTGATCAGGTTGAGGAGCTTAGGCAGTTCAGTGCAGTCCAGAGCTCAGCCCAAGGAGATGGCAACTCTCTGCCTAGGTTTTTCTGGCTTGCATCTCAGAGAATTGTCTCTTGTTATTTACCAGCCCATTTGAGACAGGCTAACAACTATAACTGACCCCTGAGATTCTGTCCAGAGATTCATCCCAAAGGTTCAGAGGCTATTCCTTCTGCCATGGAGAAATCAGGCTTAAATAATGGAGAGTGTCTTCCTTGTCATTACTGAACCCACACAACTGAAGTCAACTACCATTCGACACCCAAATCCATCAATAGGTCATGCTCTCCCGGTACCTCCTCTTCTTCCCAGGGCTCACCACCTCTGCAGAAATAGAAACATGTCTTTAAAAACCTGCCACTTACAGAAACTGCAATAGCCTTCCAAGATGAAAATCCCACAGCGGTAATGGCTAAAAACTAAATGCACCTGAAAACCCAAGGACACTATACAACATATACAGGGCACACTGCTGAGTTACAGTCCACGTGGAGTTCAAACAGAATGTCCTGACTCCATCTCCTACCCAAACGTTTCCATGTCTGTTTGAGTTTTATGCATAGTCTTCCATTTCACAATGAGCCAGATTTCCCAGGTAGGGGTGATGGGCTTAGCACAACCTTCTCAAACGAGCCAAATTTAAATGTTGGAGACCTAAATTTTCACCTTATTGCTGTTAAGTTGGGAGAAGTGAGTGAGTTAGTGAGGGAAGAAAGCTCTCAACTTCTGCGTTGTCCTTGAGAAACTGTGAGTTTTTTCATGCTGGCCACAACCTCTCTGAACAGAGAGGGAAGAAGAGAGATCCCAGTAAGGAGTGCTTTGCCAGTGCAAAGTTTCCCAGCTGTTAGTGGTGATTGTTTCACCTTCCCTGGGAGAGGAAGGGATACAAGGGCCTAGGTGAGTCTCACTGAAGAGAACTCCCTCCTAATAGAACACATCAGGCATCACACCCTCCATGCACAGATACAAGGAGTTTTACAGTTTCCCTTTGTATCTCACAATGCAATGATTCACGTTGTAAGCAACTGCATCTTTGTCATTTCTAGAGTTTCAAAAAATTCAAAGCTAAGTACATTGTAGAAGTTATTCTCATGTGAATAGTCGACTACAGTAAGCTCACAGCTATTCCTTTGTTTTACAAAATGCAAGCTTTCCCTGTGTCAGCGAATTCTCCTCTGCAGTCATCTATCAAACGTGATTTACCAGGATGTCACGGGATGACCCCTCACATAAACCCAGCCCCCTCGTTTTACACAAACGTTGTCAATGAAAATTAAAAAACAGTGGGTCCCTGTGTTCTTGCAACTTGGGTTTCTGTTCTCATTCTCATCGGGACTACAAATGAAGAGAAGATACGATGAGCTGATAGATGACTCAGGTTTATAGGCCTTTTCTGCAGCCAACTTTCTGTAGAGATAAAAAATAGTAATAGAGGTATGGTAAAAATTAAAAAGTTCCAACAGGGAACATGGCTCAGTGGGTCAAGTGCTTGCCATCCAATAATACAGGCCCCTCATCCAGATTCCAGCACCCACATAAAGGCCAGACGAGCTGCCTGTGCTCTCAGCACTCTGGGAAGTGGAGACAGGGCCTTGGGGCAAGCTCGCTTAGTAGATTTAAGGAAGAATTGGCCAACTCTAGGTTCATTGAAAGCCCTTGTTTTGATAAATGAAGTGGAGAGCAATGGAAAAAGACACTTGGTGTCAACTTTGGGCCTCTACATGTACCCACACTCATGAAAACATACATGCACATATCCATGCTTCCAACACACATATTACATATGGAGAATAGTAAAGCTCTTGGAGAGGACTGGAATTCTGTTACCAAAACCCATGTCAGGCAGTTCATAACCACCTGTAACTGGATGTATCTGGAACCTTCCAGCATCAGAGGATCTGCCCTCTTATGGCTTTCAAAGGCATCTGCACACATATGGCATGTAGACTGACAGACACACACACACACACACACACACACACACACACACACGCACACAAAGATCTTTGTTTAAAATTCTTTGTGCTACTGGCCCAGAATTTTGCAAGTCACTAACATTTTTTTAAAAATGGCTTGAAGTTATTTGGTTAAAATCAGTGAGTTTTGCAAATAGAGGGAATGAAAGGAAGGTATCTCTAATAAGTACATTTCACTCAAGCATTCCGTGGAGGTCAAATGTCAGTATGGGTAGCAATATTTAGTATTTCCAAAATTCTTTGCAGGGGATCTATGCACACTACTTTTCTTCATTTCCGGCTAGCAGTATGGCCAACAGCTGGTGCTTTCAGCCCAGCAGATGGTTTTGTAATCATCACAGACAGATGATGTTCCTTCACACCCTCTGCTCATATATAGAAACTTCCTTCAGAAGACACAGAATGTGCATCCACACACCGAAGGCATGGATGGCTTTAATAAGTATTGTCTCCAGTACATGAACAGCCCAGGGAAGGAGGGGTGTACAAGACCCACTAAAGTAATTTGAATTGGTTCCTGTAAGACAAGCATCCACAGCCAATGAAATCACGCAGCCATAGAGCCCTGAGCTTTATGTGTGTGGTAAAGGCAAATCACCCGTGGGCCTTTCTATAAGGAAGTGTTACTTAAGCTCATTTTTCCATTTGGCTTAAAACACTCTTCTTAGAGTGTTTCTTAGCTATGCGTGACCATCAAACAAGGTACAAGCCGCTGGTGCCTCTGCTTCTACCATTCCTGGCTCACCAGCAAGAACCTCATAGCTCAGCAGCCAACAAAGTGGCCAAGCCCCCAAATGTCCTGCTGAAACAGCAACATTCTCCTTAAATGTTATGGATTAAATGCACATATATGAAACACTGCAGAGCACGCTGCACTCATAACAATAACCATTGCTTTTATTATTTAACTTCCAGCTACATAAATAATGAAATTCAAAGTCGATCTTATTTAATGTAATTTTTTTTTTCAGTGAAAGTGCATGTGAGACATTGAGAGCGTGGAATGTTCTTTTAGCAGAATGGCATTCTGAAATTTAAGGCCCTTTGCTCGAGTTCAGAACAACTAGAACTTGTATATAATTGATGCTTGGCTAGTGGACCAGTCTTCAAGCCAATTCTGATTAAATAATAATAATGATGATGATGATGATGATGATGATGATGACGCTCTAAAATTGTAGAGCCTGCTTCAAAGTAAGGCAAGCACTGTGGCAGTTGTTGGAATCCATATTGAATGCACAGCTAATTAACTGTTAGAAGAAAGTTACTTGTGTATATTCTACATTATCCTGAAAGTTAGGAAGCTCGCTTGCAATAGTAACAAGCGTCAGGACAGATTGAGCAGTGACCATGGTACAGCAGCTTCATGGCTGAGGCAGGGGGCTGCCGGGTACACACTTAAACTACCATATCTTTGCTCTCTATTTGACTAGTTTTTAAAATATTACATTTTAATGAACAATATAGTATCTCCCTACATTTGCTTTTAAAGTTGTTCACAGCACGTGAGTGAAAAAGACTATACCCTTTCATTTGTTTTCAAATGAATGCTTTCAAATGAAAAGTCCACTGTAGAAATCCCTACAGTGAATGCCCACTCAGCAGTCATAATATACCCATGCACCTAACTGAAAATGAATTGGTATGGGTCTCCTGCTTTCACAAGCAAAGACAGTGCTTAGGGTTTAGTGGTACTCAGGGATGGAAAAACGACACTGAAAAGTCTGCCCACTATTCTTAAGTTGTTAGCGTAGCGTTTGGTGTTCTGTACTTTTAATACCATTTGTATTTGTTAAGGTTTCTATTGCTGTAATACACACCATGACCAAAAGCTACTAGGCCTACAGCTTATAGCCCATCACTGAGAGAAGCCGGGGCAGGAACCTGGAGAGCAGGAACTGATGCAGAGGCCATGGAGCAGTGAGCACTTACAGGATTGCTCTCTATGGCTTGCTCAGCTTGCCTTCCTATTCATCCCTGAACCGCCCACCTAGGTACGGTGCCACCTGCAGTGGGCTGGGTCCTCCCCATCAATCATTATTCAAGAAAATGACCTACAGGCAATTTGATAGAAGTGTTTTCTCAATTCAAGTTCCTCTTTCCAGATAATTCTAGTTTTTGCAAATTAACAGGAAAAAAAAAAAACCAAGACACATTCCTATATAGTCAATAAAATTAGTCAATCAGGAGCTGGGATGGCTCCGTTGTTAAAGTAATCGCCATGCAAGCATGAGGACCCGAGGTCAATCCCCAGGACCCACATAAAACTGGACACAGTAAGGACATGCTTTTGCAATCCCAGGACTCTTATAGTGAGTGAGATGAGAGGCAGAATCAGGAGAATCTTGCAGACCAGCTAGAGGTGAACACAAGAGAGACCCATTCTCAGACAACATGGAAACTGATAACCTACAACCAAGTTTGTTATCTAGTCTCCACACACACTCTGGGACCTGCAGGCACCTGAACTCATACACGTGAACATGCACAAGCACACAGACACACACAGGCATGCCCAAACACACGAAATTAATTCATGGAGGGAAGCGTCTCTCTGTTTATAACTCTGCTCAAGTGTCACTGTCAGGGTATATTCCAATGTAAAATCCCTGGATGTCACTTAACACTGGCTTGCCTTGCTCTCTGCTTTCTCTCACACTCAAGTTCAACACTCCTCTACAGTTTGTGCCTCACTGAGATGTGGCAGTACCATACTGTGTTTATAGCATTTACAACTGAGAAAGAATATACAACCGGACAGTAAACTTTAATATTAACTGCGAAGAAAATTTGAGCTCAATATTTAATATCTTACACCTCATTGCACAGGGAGTGTATTTTATGATGCGCAAGTGTTCCCTATGTACCTGGTTGATGATAACTATAATTATTAATAATTTCCCACTCTATAAACTCTTCATTACCATCTCCTTTTTAATGATGGTGGGGACAGAGACATCGTGGAAAGGGAAGAGAGAAATTACCAGTGTGTCACCCCTGGAGCTCGAGCCCTCTAGCAGATGGTTTATTTATAAATGAAACATTGCTTTGGCCTTGGATGAAAAAAATCCCTGATAATTTTAATAAAATTGTTTTGTGGCTTTTAGTTATTTTGGAAATGAGGGTCTTGGTCTTGCTAGGTATGATGGGTAATCTTGGTTGTCAACTTGATTGGATCTGGAATCAACTAGAATACAAGATTCTAGGAGTCCTGTGAGGGAATTTCTTGATCAGATTATTTGAAGTAGAATGACCCATCCTGAATGTGGGTGGCACTTTCTGGTGGCAGCACAGGTAAAAGGAAGCTTTTGCTTTTTGCCTGCTTGCCCTTACTTTTGCTGGCAAGTCCGTCCATGCTGTGGCTGCTGCATTCCCTTGCTATTATTAGAGCCAGCTTCTTGAGGGTTCCAATGAAGACTGAAGACGAGCAGCTCCCCGAGAATCCTCCAGGCCTTCAGTGCCAGATTGGGCCTGCCTGAGACTTGTTGAATGAGCAACTACCCGAGTCTCAGAATCTCCACTGTGACAGTTATTACTGCTCTACCTGAACCTATAAGCAAACTAAATAAATCCCATATATATGGTGTGTGTGTGTGTTCACACACACACACACACACATACACACACACACACAGTCTATCAGCTCTGTTCCTTTAAAGAACTCTGATTAATATGCATTAGGCAAGTGCTCTACAACTGAGCCCCAGCGTTAGCAAGCTTAATAAAGCATTTTGTAAGGAACATTTGACGTAGCAGGGTTTTCACTGAGCAAGCAGTCATCAGATACCGCCTGGCTTTAGTGTTCTGAAGAGGAAAACTCACAGTGAATTCACTCCTGTCCTCATTTGAAAGCTCCATCTCTCAGCCTCTTAAAGAGACAGAGGCACAGCCTAGGGAAGCACACACCCTCTCCTAATGTTTTGCCATTAGGAGCTAACTAAACATTGAATGTGTCTCTTCTTTCTTAGCGTTTTGAACATCAGTGTGATCTAAATACTTCTTACTGGCAATTTTTCCCCAAAAGAATACTTAGAATAGATTCATCAATTGGATTTTAACAGAATGAGACTATCAACCAGGTCAAACTCAAGGTGAAAGAAGATTGTAAAGTTGAGCAAATCTGAAGCCCAGTTCTCTTCCTAAACTCACCCTTTAAAAAGCCAGACAATCCATGCGTCTCGGCTGGGCCCCTCCTTGCTGCATAGTCTCTCTGGGTCTGTGGATTGTGGTGTGATTGTCCTTTACTTAACAGCTAATATCTACTTATAAAGTGAGGGGGAGGATGGGGTTGGGCTGTGTTATAGGAGAGAAGAAAAATAAATTATAATAATAAAAATAAAATAAAATAATTTTGAAGGTTAAAAAAAAGCCAGGAAATCTACACACCACAAAAGAAGTGGCAATCTGATGAAGTCCTACCTCATACGTGTCCTGAGGACAGCTGCCCTTCCCGCAAAAGCCCACTACAGCTTTTAAAGGCAGCTCTCACTTCTGTGTCCAGGGTTGTCTCTTACCTAAGCCTATCACATATTAACATAAGCCACTTAACAACTGAAGAGATCCCACAATCACTCTATCTGGTCTCCTATCCACACATAGTCTGTTTAAGAAGACAGCGTTCTCTCTTTGCTGTTTGTGGGCCCAAAACTGACTCAAAAAGAAATATAAACCCAAAGCTTTTGCATGCATGGAAATTCGTGAAACAGCCATTTTGTCTATAGCTGTTTCCGTTGTGTCAAGAAGTTATATTATGATGCAGAAATTTATAAGCAGATGTTTTAATTAAGAGGAACAGGTCTTGAACCCAGAGGATTCCCATACCACAGCTTTCCAACGATGAAATTCACCTAAAGGTTCGGCATATATGTTGCTCATATTTCGAAAGCACTTCCCACATTTCTAATCATCAATATCCATCTTTTATTCATGAAACATCAACCAAGAATATATGAAGAGAACAAGATCCAAGGCACAGAGAAGTTGGAGAGGAGGAAGGGGGCAGAGGGAAGGGCAGGGAGGTGTCTTTCTTCTATACCCCTCCCCTTCCTACAGCCCAGCTAGTGGTTCCCACTGTGGTGGCCGCTCAATAGAAGATTCTTTGGCATGCAGACACCCCTGAAGCCTCAATCTGTTGCTGTCCCTTTGACTAAAGCTGGTCACAAGGCCAGTCTACATTCGAGAGTCAAAGAAAGGCTCCTCTCCTGAAAGACCTGAAGACCCATTTACATTCTATGGTAACCATGATATTCTATCCATGTCTTTTTAATATATTGCTTGAGTACCTCTTGAGTATGTCTCAGATCCCCATTTCTTGGGGACGGGGGACTCCCTCAACAGGTATTCAACCTGCAGCCCAGAGGCCTCATCTTACCTGAGATAGCTACACATGCATGCAACGCAAACTCATAAACTTAAAACACGAGAAGTTTTCTGTAGTGTGTGTGTGTGTGTGTGTGTGTGTGTGTACACACTCGTGTGAAAGCCAGAGTTCAGTATCATCTTTCTCAACTTTCCTCCACCTTGCTTTTTGAGACAGGGTGTCTCACTGAAGCTGAAGCTTACAGCAAGGCCAGCTGGCCAGTAGGCCCAGGGATCCTCCTGTCTCCATCTTCCCAGCACTCAGCATGGGGATTACGGGAGTTGATCATCACACACAGCTTTTTCTATGAGGGTTTTGGGGATAGAACTCAGACCCTTCATGCTTGTGTGGCAAGCACTTTACTGATTAAACCATCTCTCCAGACCCATGATTTTTTTTTTTTGGTAGCTCAATTACAAGACTCTCAAATGTGTACTCTGCAGATGTATATTATCATGTCATAATGTCACATGAAGTAAGCATGTCTATGCTTTCACACACATGGGCTGCAGGATGGAAAATTCTAGATTTAACCTATGACCCAAGACATTTCTTCTTCATCCAATGTGGCCCAGAGAGGCCAACACGGGACAACTCCTACCTAGAATGAGCTACCAGCTGCTCCCATTGCTTGGGGGCACCCTCCTATCAGGGTTTCTCTCTGCCAGGCTCACTCCTAACCAGAAGGCACCGTGGATCCTATGAATCTCTCCAAAGCTGTCTGTTATCTGACTAGATAACACAAATTCTTGTCACAGTCAACTGCACTCCTATGGGCTGGCTTACATGCCTCAGATACATTCACTGGCTTTTCATAATGGGGGAAAAAACACATTTGTTAACACAGGGGAGTTGGGGAGAGACACGGCCACGGCTGCTCTGTGGAGAGGAAGTTCAGCCGAGGTTCAGCAGCTCTGCCAGCAGCTGCAAAGACAAATGCATATTTACAACACCTGGAATTTCCCATTTGCTTTTATTGCTTGCTGCTCATTGCAGGCTCTTGAGTACATAATTCTTACTTTTAGCTCTCCAATGCCTGTCACAGTGACTGACAAGTGACTTCTCACCGACACCAGATTCCCTGACATCAAGTGTCACTTTGGTTTCCCTATGCAGAGATGAAAGTTTTGCACTTAGATCAACACTGCTGTTATACGATCAAAGTTCAGTTTCAAACCACTGTGCACTGTAGTTGTTAGAACCAGAGCTGGACTCTGTAAGCCCTAAAAGGCCAGGCTCAGGCACCTTCTTCAATAGGTCAACTGAACAGTAAAGTAATAAAAGTAATAAATAAAAGGTAATGAAGTAAATAAAGTAATAAAAAAAAGAAAGCAGGAAAAGGTTTACCCAATGGTGCCACATTGGGAAGAGGAAACAGGAAGTTCATTGACTCCCCCAAAGCTGTCTGAGGGACCCTAACATGAGCCTTACGTTTACATAGAGAGTGAGAATTGTGCTTAACTGAGCAATCCTGGTCAAGGTCTGGCCTACCACCATCGTCTGGCCATGTCCCTCCTGCAGGGTGGTCTGACAAATTGTCAACACTGGGTGAAATCTCTTTTAGGGAACAAGGTCCACCTCTGGCTGGACCCAGTTACCCCAACCTTTTCTTTTTCTTCCCTATATGAGACCCCTCTGGAAATCCCAATCCCTTGTGGATCATTGTCTCAAAAGACAGCTAAAGGGAGGGGCAAACATGCTCTCTTTAGAATGCCTTCACCCTAGGCCCATAGTTACAGTGATGCGCAAACTCACACAGTGGGCTGAGGAGGCAGCTGAGCAATTTAAGTGCTTGTTGCATAAGCATGAGGGTGGAAGTTAGGGTCCTAGACCCCACATAAGTAGTTGAGGACTCTACCACAATCAGTAAGAAGAGCAATAGAGGACACCTGACATCAACACACACACACACACACACACACACACACACACACAGACACACACACACACCACACACACACATACATCACATACACACATGAACATCTACACTACACATGCACACACACCCACATATACACTACATGCACACACAAACATCTATACCACACACACCACACACACACACACACACACACATACCACATACACACACACCACACACACACACACACACACCACACATACACACACCACATGCACACACGAACATCTATACCACACACACACATACACCACATGCACACACACCCACATATACACCACATGCACACACAAACATCTATACCACACACACACACACACACACACACACACATACACACATGAACATCTACACCACACACACATACACCACATACACACATGAATATCTACACTACACACACACACACACACACACACACACACACCACATGCACACACGAACATCTACACCACACAGAAAAGATGGTGTATATTTCTAGACACTCTATCAGAAATAAAACCTGCATTCCAGTCCCAGAAACCTTTGGGCTGTTACCCACTGCACTCTCAGGTTTAGAGTCCTCATTGGAAAGTGGCAAAGCCTACAGACGTATATTTTCATGTTGTGCAATGCTACGAGTCTGAGACTGAAGACAACTACAGTGTGCTCCCATTGGAATGGCCTCCTGCCAGAAGTCCACGCATGGTCTACTTGCGTGCTTTATGTTTCTTCATTGTAATAGTCACAGGGTATAGTCATATATGAAAGTAACAGCGACTCGGGATATGAAAATGTCTTTTATAAAAATAAAACATAGACAGGTGACTCAATTAAACATATAATATTCAAACAATGGGATGAAATGCAATCCAACCCCGAGCTGCCCTGCCCAGTCAAAGCAAGCTGCTCTAAACACGTGACAGCTCTGGGCCTCACGTTGAGAAGAACGCCGAGTCCCACAACTGTGAGCACATGGGACCCACTGTGGAACATCTGGAAAATTCCAAAGTCAAAACACGCACTTCACTGGGACCTTTTCAAAAGCGCACAACCCAGAGGCCCCGGCCCCCAAGCTGAGAGTCTCGGGAAGCAGCTGGATCCCCAGGAGCCCGGGCAAAGCTTCAGCCACGCTCCTCAACACGAACTTTCAAGAGGGAAAAAAGCAAACTGGCCACACAGCAGTAGGTATTTTTTAATATAGTTCAGATTTTACTCAAACAAAAACAACATCTGGGGTGCTGAACTCATTCTGTAGGGAATCAACTAAGAGATTTTGAACTTTCTGATCCATAAAGCAGTGGATTTATTTTTGTAATTTTGAGAGATATGTCCTATTTACTGAGAACCGTACCTGGCCTGAGACATGAGGAAAACAGCACCAGAGTTCAGCTGGTTGCCAGGATCTTGAGTTTTCTGTTTGTGGTAATGAAGAACACAGGTGATAAAGGAGCCTACGGTCAAGGGTTCTACCTCAGCACTGGGAAGAGACGAGGAGCCCATTAGAACCGTCTACAAACTAACTTTAAGAAAAATAGATTGAGCAATTTTGGATTTAATAACTTAAATGCCACATGTTTTAGAGTAAGTATTGAGACTAGAAAAGAATGCATTCCAACACGAGGATGAAAAAAATGAAATGGCAAGAAATAACACAATCACAGAGAGAAACTGACCAATCCAAGAGCCAGAAAAGACAGCATCCGTGTAAGTAACGCAAGGGACATAGTAAAAGTTAACCCAAAATGTATCAATAATTGCACTGAATGCAAGTAAACGGTATGGTAAAAATAAGCTAACATACAAAAGCTAATACCTTATTAATGATGTAAATAAGAAGAAAGGTGAAAAAAAAGATATTTTTACTGTGCTGGGGCTGGGGATGCTCATTGACAGGGCATAGAAAATATAAGGGCGTGCTGGGATCCAGGACCGTCCAGACATCTTGCTTTTATTCATTTACTCTGCTTCTCACAGCTGTGAAGAATAGAGATGCCTTCGTGGATGAAGCAGATAATTTTCCTGTCAGCAAAAGAAAAATATCATACGCTTTGTCTAGGAAAACTTTGGCCGTGGCATAAGGGCTTTTCTGCCCTGCGTGCCTGAGACGGGCAGTCACAATAGTGAACCAAGTGACCAGGGCAGCTCATAATCGTGCTGGACTTGAGCTAGCCTGATCAAGCCTGTACAGTTCTCTGCAAGCAGGCTCAGCCTTGGTTTCTATCCACTTAACGAATTAAGAAGCCCACTAAGCGGCACGAAGAGATTAGAAGGAAGTGAAGGATTGTCATGGTCTAATTTGAGAGAAACAATACGTTCAAATATTTTTAAAATAGCACCTGGTGAGCAGGGATATAGAGGGAGGTATGCAGACAGAATGGGGGTGCTTTGTAGAACTGCTAAGGGTGTTAAGCACCCCCAAAGCCAACAGGCTAAAGGTGGCGTCACCAGGCTATGACGCTAGCGGGAGGTGGCAGAACGTTTAGGAGAAGTCTTGTGTAAGGGATCCCATCCGGCCATGCTTTTGAGAGTTGCACTGGGACTCCAGCCCCGTCCTCTGTCTTTGCTGCCTGACCATGTCCCCCATGCTCATCAGCTAGTGTGGATTGTCTGGCCAAAAGCCTCAAAGCCACGGGGCAAGGGACCACTGGCTGACAGTTCTAAAACCATGAACTAGAATCTTGCCTCTTTTGGAAGTCATAGACACCCCACCACCACCACCACAGGATAGGAAGCAGCAAGACAGAGGCAGAAGAGAGAAAACAAGGGAGGTGGGGGGGCACTGGGCTCAGCCTCACTTTAAACGTGAGAAACTGCAGTCCCGTGAACACTTGCTTTGCTCAAACAGTGCACACAGGGGTATAAATGTCAAATAGTCTTGTCTTAGGTTTGTTTCGGTTCCTGTGGTAGAACACTCTGACACACAAAAACAACTTAGCAAAGAAAGGGATTATTTTATCTTATGGTTCCAGGGTATAGTCTACCCTGTGGGGAGGTCAAGGCAGTAGGAACTTAAGCAGCTGGTCACAACATCACATCCACCATCAGGAGCAGAGAGAGATGATTCATGCATGCTTAGTGCTCAACTCATCTCTCCGGGACTCAAACCCAGGGAGTCACCCACAGTGCACTACAACTTCCCATACCAATTAACATAAGACAGTTCCCAACAGACATAATCACAGGCCAACCTGATCTAGACTAACCTATCTATAAAGTTATCACCTTTCCCCTAGAAACTGGCCTCATCTGGCCCAGATCTGACCACCACCAGTGCCCCTGGTCTGGCTCTCTCTTGATTAAGTAACTCCCAGTTCCAACCCTCACCAAACTCTTTCAGTGACATGGGGGCTCCACGGTTTGACCTGCCGGTGCATGCGATGACCATGAGGTCTGGTTTGGTGCATACTCTATTACTCATAAAAATGGAAAATATATGGCAGCAATGAGTCTAATCTTGCTAGCTTCTTAAGAGGCTGAGAAAGAACAGGGGGGAGGAGGGATGGGAAACATCCTAGATGAGACCCAACCACTGTGATTCAGATTGTGGAGTGCCATGCTTCCTGCAAGTCTTCCACACATATCCCTGAGGCTTGATTTATAAAGATGGAGGAAAAAGCACAGGACCTCGCATGGTGGCGGTGGGGATTCAATGGCCCGACAGCTCTCAGGTGCTCTGGTCCAATGGCCACATGAGTGGGCTAAGAAAATACTCACAAGGCTTACAGGAAACATAAACCTCCAGGGCACCTTCGGTTTTTGAGATTTATAACCCCAATTTCATTTGTGAAAGGAATGGATCTGCAAACCATAGCAACTAGCTGGAATCCAGAAGGGCTCTGGGCCACTGAGGGAGAAAGGTAGCCTCTCCATGCACGAGTCAACCATGCAGGTAGGCTGGGCCACCATTGCTTCAAGACTCTGGCCCGCAGGGTGAGATGGTATAAAGAGGTGGTGTTATGTCAGTTAAAGACCTGAATATTTTCTCTCCGCTGTCCCAAAGACTTCAAGAAAAGAACATCTGAAGAAAAGATTTTACCTGATCCAGCCTGAAGGTCTGTTGCTGCTGCTGGGTCTGTTTTCATAGCTGTCTTCAGTTTAGCAGTCAAGTATACACATCATGAGGACCAGGGGCTTCAGAGATCCGTGTCACACTGAGGTGTGGCAGAAACGGTCCCTCCTGCCAAATGTCTGCACTCCATTCCCTGGCGGATAGTTGCTGAAAAGTAGTTTCTCAGCAGGGACTTTTTCTTTTTTTATTTTAGATTGGATATGTGTGTGTGGTATGTATGTGTGCGGTGTGTGTGGTGCATGTGGTGTGTATGGGGTGTGTGTGTGTGTGGTGCGTGTGCGGTGTGTTGTGTGTGTGTGGTGTGTGTGGTGCATGTGTGGTGTGTGTGGTGTGTGTGTGTATGGTGTGTGTGGTATGTGTGTGGTGTATGTGTGGTGTGTGTGGTGTGTGTGTGAGAGAGAGAGAAAGAAAGAGCGGGGAGAGAATGCACCAGGTTGTGAGGATGCCAGGTGTGTGAGGGTGCTAGTGGAGACTAAAAAAGAGCATCAGACCTCCTGGAAGCGGGATTGCAGGCAGCTGTAACCCATGTGAGCCCTCTGGAAGAGCAGCAAGCACTCTCAGTCTCTCCAGACCCTTGACCAATTTTGCATGTGTGCACATATGTGTGTACATGCAGATACCAAAAATTGGTGTAGGCTGTCTTCCTTAGTCATTTTCCAACCTTATTTTTTTAGAGAAAGTATGTCATTGAACCTGGAACTCACCAATTCAGGAACACTACCCGACCTATGAGCCCAGGGAACACATCTGTCTCTGAGATTTAAATTCTACATCATAATACTTAGCTTTTTAACATGGGTTCTGAATTTTCTGACTGAGCCATCTGCCCAGGCCCCAGAAGGGAACAGTTTCTCATCTTAGTCGTAAACCTTCCATAGGCTCAACACGAGTGAGCACTGAATTGCTGTTCTATTCAACCACAAAGAACCTGGGTGTGCAGCCTAAGCAGGTAGCCTGGCGTTGCTAATGGGCAGTTAGACTAGAAAAGGTCCCCATCCAGCCACAGCCATAACTCAGCATGAACCGCACACAGCCTCTGAGGAGCAAGACCTGGAGGGGTCGCCACAGTGTGATGAGCACTCTCAGATGCCTAGCAACAAGTGTGCTTCCATTGTCTTCCAGAAAAATCCGAAGCTACAAAACTTGCAGAAATCTTATAGATGCTCACAAATTTCATAGGTTTCCAGACCAGTGAAATTCAGACACAGTTTAGATAAATATCAAGTGTCTATGCTTATGTTACAACCCTCCCCACCGCCTCCAGGCCTCATTATGTTGCTACCTACTGCAATCACATTGCTATGGGAGCCCATCTGTAGCCAGGGGAGTTTGAAGTGGTGGCTATAGGAGTTCTTATCAGGGAGGGAAGTTGCTGGAACTTCCTTACACTATGCAACCCCCCAAAAGAAACTCAGTTGTGCAGAGCTTTCAGAAGGTGTGGGTGAACACCTGTCAGAAGCAATCACCATGGTGGAAAGAGGGAGTATCGTAGTCGGAGAAAATGTTTATATAAAGGGAAAGCCTCCGTGAGAGGTAGGTCAGTGTCATTATAAGATGATGTCTGCACAGACTAATAAAAACACAGCCTGCTTTCCTTAGTAGACCCTGTCGCCGAGCAAACGCTTAGGCAAAGGTCACGGCACTTGAGGGGTGGCTTTACTGTCCCACTAACTCAGCTTTATGACCCATTTGCTGGACCCATCCTGGGTCCTGTCAGTGTGCCTTGTGTTTACCATTTGCCTGCACCGTCACTCAGTTGTACCTTTTAACAGTGACAGTTCCCCTCGCCAAATGGAATGGCAGAAGGAATAACTGAACCATCTTCCCTTCCCTGGTCCTAAGAACCAGTTTCTCTTTGATCCCCAGACCTATTAACAGCCAATCCCAGCTCTGTAAATGAAGGTGACAATGAATCAGTCAGCATGCTGTCAGAGGAGCAGAGGCAAACCCCATCTTGACCCCTTGTCTCCTCCTCTTTCTCTTATTAATTTTAACTGGAGCACATGGCATATTTTGGGGAATAAAGTTCATAACTGGATCTTTAATGGAGAATCGTCCAACTCAAGTGTGGAAGGGAAGGCAACTGTTTCCTTACAAATATCTTATCGCCGTTGACGAGGAAGCCGCAGAATTCTATGATGTCATGGTTTGTTTTGGGTCTTTTTTTTTTTCTTTCTTTCTAGGGCACAAAGTCTCTGTCCTGAACACAGCAGCCATTTATTCTAAGCTTCTTTGTTCTGCAGACAAGCTCCTCAAGATGTCGCAAAGGGAGCACATCCTGCCCTACTATACAGTCACATAATTCATACAAGACTGACTCCATCCAAACTCAAAGGTGGCTACTAAAAGCATTGTGTCTTCCTAGTGACAGAACTTTGACAGGATGCCACCTTTGCACAGAATATCTGCCCCCACCCCAATAAAAAGATGGGATCAGAATTCTGCTGTTAGGATAGCAGAATAAAGTCACTGAGATCACAGGTGACGGGTTGAGTTGTGTCCTGAGTACCCTGGCCCCAGCGCAGCCAAAAACCAATGGAGTCCAGAGCTCTCACCCAAAGCATCCCAGTGTGTGTCTGCACCCCAAAGTTCTAGGTCAAAACAGACATTCCCAAAACAAGTTAGACCAATTCAAGATGGTGAGATGAAACTCCAGTTTGAGCCATGGAGGAAACAGAAACTTTTCCGGAGGGCTTGCAGTGACCTTATGGGAAGGCATTTATGTCACAAGGGGAAGGAGACATACCCCAGAGTGCTCCATTTATATGAGCCAATAAATGTCAGTTTACGCTTAAGCCCCTCCAGTGATGTGCAGTGGCAGCTGATAAACTTCTGTGTTTCTCGGCTTTCCACTGAAATATCTGTTCAGTCTTTGTTGCCCCGACTACAATGTAGGAGTCACACAAGGGGTCAAGGCTACACACCCAGCAAATGCATGCCCCACAGCAGGGGACTCCCCACTACGACACAAGCTTGTCAGCATGGATTTCAGAAGACATGATTTTTTAAAACTGTGACAAGAACAAGCTTGGAATTTGTTGTACTGTATTCCTAGCGTGACAGAAGAACTCTTCCTTTCGGTCATTCAACACTACAAACATCAAATGGGCCTAAGCAGCAGACACAGCTGAGACTCTCACTAATCAATGCTGTTCTCTGGCAATTATTCCTCAGACAAAAACCAACAAGAGTGGAAACCAGGCTAGTTGTGTCTGGCTTTCGGGTTTTCCAGTCAACAAATCACTATTATTGATCTAAAGGTACCATTAAAGCGTTCTCTGGCAATTTTTAAACTTATTAAGATGGAAATTAAGGTCGCTTAGAATTACCTTTCCTCTATAAATGATAAATTTAAGTTCGAATGAGGACTTGGGAGCTGGAATGAGCTGCAGGATTCAAAGTGCTTTGGGCAAGGCTGTTTTTGAAGTGACCTAACAGTGAGGGTTGACCAGCAGACAGAGAAAGATAAAAGATGAGGTGCTTTCCACATCTCTGTGCAGCCCATGAATGGAACCGTGAGATCTTTGGGTTCCCAGCGCTTCCTCCGGGTGGTCCCCATTGCAAAACTGTTCAAGCCCTGGGGCTTCAGCTCTTCAGTAAAGGAGTCCTGAGCACTGAGCTGTTATCTCTGCTCATTACTCATGTACATGAATACAGAATCCCCAGCTGGGCTAGTTACGGAGTGAGTCTCAGCTTTAATTACAAAGAAACCACAGGCGAGGCCTTCACCACTCAGTTTCCTACAGAGGATGCCATGGCCCCCAGGGATGAATATTAGGCAGGCAGTAGACAGTTCCAACTTCTAATATCTTCCATATTAAATTAGCTTAACGCTCTTAGACTCTATTGACCTCGGTTTACATATGCAGAGAGCCAGGGTGTGACTCCCAGTCTACTTTTCCCACTCCCATGATGCTAGCTCATTGGTACCCATAAAGACTATACCATTTGTCATTAATAGTATGGAGGGCATTGATAAGCTCCAGGTCAGAGTTCACTTTAAAGCTGCATCTGCGTATCCTATCTATCCTAACATTAAGAACATGTTTTTACAGGTGTGAAGCAGGCATGGGATCAGAGAAAGAAAATATTAAGTTTTACTAATCTAAGCACACACAAGGAGACTAATTAAAAATTTTATTTTAGATTTCTAGTTGTTTTATTTTATGTCTGTGAGGATTTTGTCTACATGTATGTATATGCACGCTATGCATGCGATACCCACAGAGGCCAGAAGAGGGTGACAGATCCTCTGGAACTGGAGTTACAAGCTAAAAATCTAGTGGCCACCTGTCTACCATGGCAAAGCTCCCTTCATCCTTCAAAATCAGAGCATGCTGTCTCTGAAACTTCCCTGCATTTAGACCTCTCTAAGTGCAGCTGGAAATGCTCTCTGATTAAGGACTTGCACCTTGACCTCAGCAGTCCTTAACCTCCTCACTCATGCCAAGTCTATGTGACATTCTTCTTCCATGTAAGGTAACATGGAGACTCTGGGGGAAATGATGGTATAGATTAGGGGATAGGAAGGGGAAAGATCTGCCTTACTCTGCTGCTCCCTTTAAATTTAATAATGTGCAGTTTATTACAGACTCAAGATTTGAAAACAGTACATTTTCTACACAGGAAATTTCAACTATGTTGTAATGTTAAGCATGAGTTCACTAAGGGTAGGATGAAGGTCACCCATGAACAACCAGGCTGTGAGTTCACTGAGATGTAACAGGAGGTTCCCAGGACTTTTCTGGTCACAATGGAGAGAAAGCAAACCAAAACCAAACCTAGGGGGTGAAGATACAATAGGAAATGGGTAACAGGGCCTGGCTGGTCATAGACCCAATGCTATAGTTTAAAAAATGTCTCGTAATTAAAAGAGAAAGTGAATCTAAGCCTGGTGGGAGGGCGCATGCCTTTAAGCCCAGCACACAGGAGGCAGACACAGATGATGATGATGATGAGTTCAAGGCCAGCCCAACGAGACCCTGTCTCCAAAGTAAATAAGTGAATAAATAAATAAATGTAAATTAACATCCAATTGTAAACATTCTTTAAAGCAATCATAAGCAACCTTCAGAGAAAAAGTACCATGGAAATAAGAAACCGAAAGGAAATACTGGCAAACACACCCATATATGTGCAACGGCATTTTACTCTTCTTTAAAGATGAAATTTACAGGAGAATGGATGGAGCTGGAAAACATTATATTAACCAAGGTAACCCAGGCGAAACAATCAAGTACTGCAAGCCATCTCCCATGGACGAATCCCAGCCTTTAACTATGAAATGTGTGTTTTTAGGTGGGAGATAATATGAGGAAAGACTAGAAAACTAGAAAACAGAAGACTAGAACAAAAGAGGCTTGTGGGGGGGGGGGGTCACACCAGAACAACGTAGAAAGGGGCAATATTGCTCCAGAAAGTTCAGGAAGCAGAGTGGCGTACAGAGAAGAGGGAGAAGGTAGAGGTGTATCGACGGAAATGAAATGCTGATAAAAATTCCATGGGAAGATTTAAGAAAATAAACAATAGCAATTCTGATGAGTGGTATAGGGAAAAGGCAGTTCCTTTCTGTGACAAACAGAATTAGGCCAACCACTTTGGAACTCAGTATGAAGGTCCCTCAAAAAGCTAAAACTCGAACTCCATGTGACTCCCTGGTACCACCACTGAGTGCTTACCCAGAGGGCTCTAAGACCATATGAGGCTGTGGATGCTCTGGACAGGTGAGACTAGGGAACACCATGACCCCAGGATTGGAGACTGGGGGGCACATTAACAACAGGCAACAAGTTTCCAACCTTACAACCCTGTCCTCAGCAGTAAATTTCCATTTCTCTGGGACACTGTCCGCTTCCCCTTGCGCCTAGTGGCTCCTTCTGTACCTTTCTACACAGCACAGCAGAAGTTGAGCCCCCTACTCTTACTTACCCCAGCGAATCAACAATTATAGAAACAGAGACCCAACCAACTCCTGTTACAGAAGGAGTGCACACACACTGTTGGACCAACAGACAAGAGAAGGGAATCACCATGTAGGGCACTCTAATCCCAAATAAAATCCCAAACCTCCTTCAAGTCAGTGGTCTCCCAGCTCTGGGGCCCTTCTCTACCTGAAATGTCTGGGATGTTTACCAACAAACTTTCACTTTGCCCTCAGCCGTTCTTTCTGTCTTTTCAATTTTTAACTGACAAAGAACCCTCATTCCAGCCAGTACGTCACTAAAGCACATGGTATCCATGTTTACTGCAGCACTGCCCACAAGATCAGAGGTGCTGAGGCAATTCGTTCTTCTCTGGTATAGCTCCAGAGCCAAGAGTCAACGGAAAGACATTAAAAGCTCATGACTCCTATCTGAGGTTTCAAACAAGACTTCTCCCAGATTTCTCCCCTCTCCTCCTCTCATTTACACTCTGAACGGTGGAGACAACACAGATTTAACAACAGGAAGGCAAAATGTTTAGAATCCTCTCCCACCTTCCATCATGCATGTCCCAACTAGACACAAGCTGATGAAGGAAAACTGACCAGAGGACAAAGTCACTGGTGCATTTGAATTCACCTTGGAAAGTCTAAACTTGAACATTCATACCTGGGAACTCAGAAATTCTATGAAGTAAATTCCATTGACCTCTTTGCATCCAGTCACAGTGAGATTAGTTGACCGGAAGTCCCGAGTGTTAAGGTAACCTAATGAACACTGAGCACCATTGAGGTTTCAGATAAAATTCTGGTAATTTTTCATGTGTTATCCTATCTAACTCTCAAAACTGCTTAGGTGCCTTTGACAGTTATGATGCTATATGCTGGGCTATATTGACAATGGAGGTTGGAATCCAGACCGAACGTCAGCCCTTCCTCCTGCAGGCGTACTGTCATTTCTTAAGGTGAATTGATTTTCCCCCTGTGCTCACTTTCTCTTTATCTGTGGTTGTTTTTTTTCATGTACAATCATCTCCCCTTACCCATGGGACTCTCATTACCAGACCTCTGGTGGATGCTTGGAATCTAAAGATGGTGCAGAACTGCAAGTATGCTGTGTTCCTTCCTAAACACAGATGGGCATATAATACAGCCCAATTGGTACATGGGAAGAAGGCTGGGGTGGAATAGATGGATGGGAATGTGGTTGGGTAAATAGGTGGGTGGGTGAACTGCAGAAATGGGTGAGTGTAGGGATTGTATGTTGGGGAAGCTGATTTTTAGTTATGTTTGAAATTGTTTTATGCACTGTTGGGTGAGGGGCTATCCTAGGTCTAGAGCATTTTATATTGTTTGCAGGTGTTGGATTTCTGTGGCGGTTGTTTAATTGCTAGTGATCTACTTGTGCTATCAGTAGAACACCTGAGGAACTCTGAGGTGAGATGCTCAGGGTTCCACTGTCCGGTTGGGGCTTGCCATGACAGTGGTTCCCTCTGCTGAGGTCGGGCAGAGTTTGCACCTGTGAAAGTGCTCCTTTGTCTTCCTGTGCCGAACCTGCCCAGCAACCTTACTACTACAAGTGGCGTACCAATATGGGGCACTGATATTACACCAGCTCATCCAACTTGGAGACAAGAAAGAAACTCGAGACCTCACAGAGTCCAGTAAAGAATGCACAGGGAAGCTTCTAGAGGACAAAGATTATATATATGCAAAAATAATGAGCAGAGGGCTCCTAAAGGAAGAGGAGTGTGAGGGAAATAAGCCTCTATGAAGGGAAAATTGTGAAAATTAAGTCAGAAAGAGGGCTCCAAAGTGAGAGCCACAGAATAGAGGCCTTTAGAGAAAGACATTTTCATGGTTAAAAAAAAAAAAAATCAGCTAGAAACAGGAAAGAAATAAGGTTTCAAGGCTTTTCCTGATCATGGGGCTGATGTTCTCTCCTGCCGCTGGAGGCAGCCAGGGCTGGAAATGGAAACCAGAGTGTACTGTTGTGTAAACTGAGTTTGTTGATGGCTTTTTGTGTGTGTGTGAGGCCCAAGAATGGAGCCAGCTGGAGCCTGGAGGACAAACTGTGTGTGCTCCAAAGGGTAGAGCCAGAGAATGATCCAAGCTGTTTGGAGGAACCCAGAAGATCATGAGTGAATTCCAGATAATTGGACATTGATAATGTTTTTCTGCTGTCCAAAGACAGTGTGAAGAGCTTGATAGATGTTTGGTATCATTTGGTCCTGTGCATTAGCAACCCTCGGTAAACAGTTTTGCTGGTGTAGTGTTAAATTGTGTTGTAGAGATAAAAAGCAATTTTTTGATTGGCTTATACAGAAAAGGGTAAATGTTGGAGAAGTTTTTTTGTTTTGTTGGGTTTTTTTGTTTTGTTTTGTTTTTTAGTCATCTTTGAAATTGTTTTATGCACTGTTGGGTGAGGGGCTAGCCTCGGTCTAGAGCATTTTGTACTGCTTGCAGGTGTTGGATTTCTGTGGGGGTTGTTTAATTGCTAATGATCTGCACGTGCTATCAGTAGAATACCTAGAAGCTCTGAATCAATAAAAATACCTGTGCTGAGATGCTCAGGGTTCCACTGCCCAGGTGGGCCCTTGTCATGACGGTGACGGTGGTTCCCTCTGCTGAGGTCTGGCAGGGTCTGAGCCTATGAACATGCTTCTGTGTCTCCTTGATGAGCCATCACTGCAACTACAAATGTGGATGGGTGGGAGTGTAGATGGAAGAATAAGTGGGTGGACGAATGGGTAAACTGGATGTATGTATGGATGTATGGATGTATGTATGGATGTATGGATGGATGTATGGATGGATGTATGGATGGATAGATTCAGCATATGTAAACTATTGAATATTCTCAAATATCAAATTACTCATAATAAGCTAATAACTACAAACATTGGGTAACAATAAATAAAATATTATTAAATTTTCTTCTCATTCCAGTAATCAATGATTGGACCCATGAGTTATTGTGAAGTATGCCGTTAAAATATAGTAGATAATGAATCGAGCCACAGTGTGGGTGTTGGGGTGGTGTACACATGAAAATGTTTCACTATAGCAACTGACCTCATGAATGCAACTAACACTAAATATTTAGATGGAGCTCTGAGTAATTTGGGCCTTATAAACAATTCCTTTCACATTTGGAAGAAATGTTCCCTCCTGTTACAGAGACAAGAATCTTCTTTTTTTTTTTTTTTTTTTTTTAAGAGTTGCTTTGAAAACTCTTTCCTCAACAGCTTGGTGCAGGTGTTAACAGGAAAGAGAACATTGCTGGGAGCGATTCTCTACTAACAAGAGAGGGTGTAACAGGACTCTTGGCAAAATATGGTCCCCATCTAGAGACAGGAAGAGGCAGATGAATCACCCAAACCGCAGGGAGAAACTTGGAACACTGCTGAGAGATGGCCTCTCCCTCACGGGGCCGCCAGCTGAAGGCCAAAGCGCTGTGCCTCACGGTAAAACACAGGCAGCCTTTGCTGGAATAATCCTGGTACTAAACTTCACTGAGGGCAGCAAGCAATGTTACAAATTTCCATCCATTTAGAGCAACAACTGAAAGCAATTGACGTTTTAGAAAAACCATATGTAGTTGTGAAATGGTGCATCAGGGGACTGCACATCTAAAGCCACGTTAATTACATTTGGTGTGGTTTTCTCAGGAAGCTGGGATGGGAAGGATTCTAAGTACATTTTAAAATAGACATTTATATTTCAGAGTTTTTTTTAAATAAAAAAACAATGGTAATTTTTCTTAATGTTTCTAATAAGCTCAGGTGTTATATAACTAGTACATCTGTGCAAACTGGAAGTATTTGACCACTTTCACCTCCAAAAATGCCAATTTCTACAATACTCTGGTAGATACAAGATTAGAAAATCTGCCTACTAAACATATATATGTATATATATATACATATATATATAGAGAGAGAGAGAGAGAAAGAGAGAGAGAGAGAGAGATGAAATTCTTCATCATTGCTTCTGTCCATCCCCACACTTAGAAGTAGTAGACAAAAATGAATCTGCCATTTTCTGATTTAGTCATTTTACTTACTCAGAAAGAAAAAAAT
Source organism: Cricetomys ansorgei (assembly GCA_026225945.1). NCBI lineage: Eukaryota > Metazoa > Chordata > Mammalia > Rodentia > Nesomyidae > Cricetomys > Cricetomys ansorgei. The sequence continues at coordinate 15,064,665 of JAMJFZ010001121.1, read as the reverse complement.
AGCAGAAGAAAGGGAAAGGGGAGAGGAAGGGGTCTCTGAAACAGTAACATCATGATCTTAAAATATAGACACACATACAGAAGAGCATGGGAGAGATACTAAGGTTTAAGAGGAATCCCACTGGACATCTGAGACTTGGAGAGGATGGGACACATTCAGGATGGCACCCACACACTGTGTCATCCGAACGCACCCCTCTGCTTCTTCCTACCAGATGACAGTTTGTTATCTGATGCTACCACTTCCTCATAAGTCCCAGGGGGTTCAAACATACTTGAGACGAGGACACAGAAAGTCTAGGAACCCTGCACCTACATGTATTCCCCAGGCAGAAGAGCCCCTGGCTTCAGGGGGCCATTTCCTACGACACTGTAAACCATGGGGTTATTAAGCCAAATGATTATTACACCCAAAGAGAGTGAATGTATGTATTTGGACATAAAGAATTTTCAAAGTGTTAGAACATTTGAGACAAACAAGTTCATTCTCGCACTCTTTTAAAATTGCCAAAAATTACTTGCAGCAAAACAACCCCTCCATTGTAGAAAACAGACTTTTATGGTATGTGTTAGAACAATCCCCCCTCAATGCCTTTATTTTCCCAAAGGAGTGTATGGAAATACAAAATAATAATGTTTTAAGAACACTAAACTTTGTCCTGTTTTTAAATTCCTTCATAGATTCTGTTGGCTTGGCAATTTTTTCTTTAGTTGGAAATAAAATGCTCCCCTCCTCCCCCAAAAAAAGAAAAAAACAAAAAAGATTCTTTTAATGGGATTCTGGGTTCTAAACAAATACTAATCATAAATGTGAATGTACTTGATAGCTAACTGAAAAACTGCCCCCCCGACTCCCCCCCAAAACAGTCAGCCTGACGACGTATCTCTTCCAGGAACTAGGAATGGGATAGGAGAGTTTATGTCAGCTTAGAATTTCTATGTCCTTTTCTTCTTGTATCTTTCCTATTACGACCGTACACTGGAGATCTGGCTTCTCAACAGGGCTATTTTTAATGAGAGGGAAACCAAACACAAGCTTCCACAGTGCTACTCAGATACCTAAAGCATTAAACAAAAGCCTGTTGACACAAAAAGAAAAAGAACCAGACAACTGCAAGTGATTTTCCTACAATTTCCGTGTTTTTATCATGTTTCCCAGGGGCTGTTCTGCTTTTCCCACTCTGGACCAGGAGTGGCTCCAACAAGCAGCTACAGATCCTTGGCAGCCCAGTCAGTGAAGCCTCCCAGGCAAGCAGAAGACTCCTCTTCCCAACCCCTCCCGGAATGGGTTCCTCTGTGTGGGACAGGAAGCCCTCCCAAGGCGGTCTAACTGCTTCAGTGGCTGTAGCAGGAGCTGGAAATGAAATAATGTTCCATGAGGCAAGTACAGATAGCACTTGGCTGTCTCCTTACTTCTGGCCAACTGGACCTCTCTATTAAGCGCAGCACGCTTTCCCAGGAGTCTAGGCAGATCCATAGTAAAAGAAAGCAGTGTTCTGTATACAGCCAGAAGACAACCACACAGTGGGCACTAAGATATCCTGATTTAGCAGATAGTCACAATCTTGGACTTCTAATTACAGTTCTTTAAGGTCAGCTTCTTGCCTTCAGAATAACTCCCTTTTATTTCTGGCAGGCCTGGATGTCATTTTTCTTTCCTATTGTAGTACATTAACCACTTCCCTGGGTTGACAAGGATCTGGAATAGATTGTGCAACACCATGTATGAGGAGGGGCAGACGTCCCCATACTGTTAGCTGGGTGTGGACTAGATATTCATCTATACATTGTTTTCACTTTGGCTGATAGAACAAATCACTATTTTTAAGACACTGAACCTTATGGAGGAAAGGAAAGAGACAAATCAAAACTATGTATTGAGCTAGGGAGAGCCAGTCAAGTGCTTGCCACCCAGGCATGAGGACCTGAATTGGAGCCCCAGAACCCACATAAAAAGCCAGGCCTTGTGGTATGCACTTGTAATCTCAACAGCCAGCTGGAAGACAGAGACAAGAGAACCCCAGGGCTCACTGGCCACACAGCCGAGCCAGCTGGACAAGTACCAGGTCCAACGAGAGTCCCTGTTCCCCAAACTAAGTAAGTTGTACCTGAGAATCATACCAGAGGTTGATTTCTGGTGTCCATGCATGTACACACACACCACACCATGCACACAGGCATACACACACACACCACACCATGCACACAGGCGCGCACGCACGCACACACACACACACACACACACCTCTGAGTGTGATACTGCCCCACCCACCCTTGTACTTCTCCAACAACACAGATGTAATAGTTTCCTGGGCTAAAACCCTGAGTTGAGTGGCACAAGTTTTTCCTACAACTTTTATGGCCCCTGTTTGCAAGTCTGAGGGTTATAGTCATGCTAATAACAAACACTTGCTACTCCAGAGAAACTGCACATTAATGAAAGCCCACACAGCCTGGGGCTGTTGCTTTGAAGTCCCACTAAACATGTAATATTAGCTTGTGAAGCATTAGACAAGGAAATGAGCTCGATAAGGGCTCCAGCCATAATAGCTCTAAATTGATTATTTCCTTCCTCAAATAAACTTGCCAGGCAGCCCCGTGTGCTTACTTCCGAAGACTCGCTGTGCCCAGGATCTTATCAGAAGGAAATAAGAAGCAAGAAGCCAGACAGCCTTGATAAGGCACATCACAAGGTACAAACACAGTTATGAGAGTCAGTCTTAATGAAGCTGGGATCTCCAGAGTCTACCATCAGTTAATTATTCATTAATTACATCCTAAGATGAGGGAAGAACAATGCCTTCGAAGTTATTGCATTAAACAGGCAAGCACACAAGCCCCCAGGGAATAATCAAAGGAGGCAAACTCAAACCTGTGCAGAATGTCAGAATGCGTGAAACTGTGATTTACAACCCATATGAAAAGCTACAAAAAGCAAAGACCTACTTCTGACCATGGCAAGAATTTGAGTCTCATGCACGTACATCTTCTGTTTAAACGAGGACCAAAACTCACATCTTCTGTGGTAGTTTTTCAACTGTGAAACCAGACTCCCATCAAGCAGCTGCAATGTTGAAATTGTTGTTAGAAGTGGAGGGAAATGTCACAATGTCAGCATAGGTGACAATCTCTCGGGCAGGAATTCAACAGCTCAGGAAATAAAAGAATTGATGATATGATTACAACAAGCTAATCTGCTTCTTCAGAGCACAGACGCAATCAACAGAGCAAGAGGCTGTCAAAACAGTGGTTCTCAACCTTCCTAATGTTGTGTCCCTTTAATACAGTTCCTTATGCTGTGTTGACCTCCGAGGGAGGCTGGACACCATCAGGACACATTAATAAGCATTAATAAGCACAATTAATATGCAATAACAATTATATTAAACGTAAAAGATGGATTTTAACTCTAGCTACCCACCACAATTTCAATCCACCTAGGATCACTCTTTCCTCTCTAAACAAGTATTTTATAATTATACATATAATGTTTGAAAATTAAAATTTAAAAAGTCACTTAACTGCCCCTAAGGTGGCAGATATATGCAATTCCAGCACTTAGAGGAGGCTGAGGCAGGAGAGTTTCTATCAAGTTCAAAACCTGCCTGGGACAGATAGCAGAACCTTGGTAGAAGAAGAAGAAGGAGAAGGAGAAGGAGAGGGAGAGGGAGAGGAAGAGGGAGAGAGAAAAGGAGGAGGAGGGGTAGGGGAGGGGAAGGGGAAGACGAGGAAGAGAAAGAAGAAGAAAAAGAAGGGAAGAGGAGGAGGAGGAGGAGGAGGAGGAGGAGGCGGCCAGGTAGTGGTGGTGCAGGCCTTTAATCCCAGCACTCCAGAGGCAAAAGGCAAGTGGATCTCTGTGAGTTCAAGGCCAGCCTGGTCTACAGAGTGAGTTCCAGGACAGCCAGAGTTACAACAGAGAAACTCTGTCAGGGAAGAAAGGGAGGGGAGGGGAGGTTTCCTTATATTTTAGTATAAGGGAAGAGTTAGTATAAGGAAAATAACAGCAAGTTGTTTATGTAAAATAAAACTTTTCAGCCTGTAAACAGAAATGTATCTCTTTCAGTTCTAGAAAGTGTGACGGCTAAGACCGTTGTGCCTATAGAGTCGGGGTCTCTTGGGGCTCACTTCCTGGTTTATTGGAAAGTCATCTTTTTGCTGTTTAGACACAGGATGCAAAGGGTATGGGATCTCTCTGGGATGTCTTTTATAAGCTGCTTCCCAAAAGATCTACATTAATAATAATTTTAATAATTATAAAAACTAATAATTTTCCCAAGGCCCATATCTAAAACCCTTTCAATAGCAGACAATCAAATTCAACAACACGAACAGCTGTTAGACTCATTGGTCTGACTACGTCACTTTTCAAAATGGCAGACAGCTAAGTAAATGCAAGAGGCACAGTAGGATGTTCACTCTGTAAGAGGCTGTGGGTAGGTGACAGGCAAATTCTATCACATTTTACATAAGGAACTTGAGCCCATATGGATTTTGGTGTCACAGAAGCCCTGGGCACAAATCTTCTGCAGATGCCAAAGGAGGGGAAATGCAAACATTTTTTTCAGCTTCTAATATATGGTGGATTGGTAATACACCGATAAAATACAGTGTACAGAGACTGCATAAAAAAATCATGTGTGCCTATCCATCAAACAGCCAGGTTAAAGGGTGGTCAAGACAGTTTTCCCACCTGTGGTCACCTCCAGAGGGACACTCAAGCGTCAGAATACATCTGCATTCTTCCCGTAAGGACTCCTTCTCATGGCAGGGTATTGGGAGCCTGTGGTTCTTAATTTTTTGTTGGTAGTGATGATGAATGACAATTTAAACACACAAGCAAACAGCATTATATTTCTTTTCCTGAGTGAAAAATGAAGAGAAAAAATACTATCCAATGTTTTCATAAATGCCCGGGCTACATAGAATCTCCTAAAGGACGTTGATTCTGCCTGAGAGGGTCCTCCATACCAAGAATGGGGACTTCAGACATGGATAATGAGGGCCGAGCAGTGGGAGACTGGAAAGGACTCTTTGAGGAGACAACTTAGACTCTCTGTCCTTCACACAAGAGCCCTGAAGTCTTGATCAGCCACCAAACCCCAAGAACAAAACCTTTTCCTTGTTCATTTGATGAAAAGATTTGATTTGAGAAACTGAGGAAGCCTGGGGGCATTGCCGAGATAATGAAGCTAATTACAATCATGCCGTTGGAGGAAACTTTAATTAGAAACAGAAAGATAGTGTGTGCTTTCCATCCTTCCGTTGTTTTATAATCAGCAGCAAACATGAGAAAATTAAGAAGTAGGGACTTGCACGCTGAGAGTAAGAGCGAAACTCTTGGCCCGTGAGACAGTGAAAGTGAGCTCACTGGCATTTTGTGAAGCCCACCTCTTCCATGGTTCCTGGTTTTCTTGTGGGGTGTATACCCCTAATTCTTTGCTTTTTTAAATAATCTAATTTTGGCTAATATTTCTTTTAGCTCATCACAAGTCAACAAAATCAGCCTGATTGTTTTCTCTGCCATATTATTACAATTTCCCCCCCAAAATATGTGAGTTTGCTTTGTTGACATCCTGTTCATCAGACAGATGTTGCTTTTGTTGGATGGGTGGTCAGCTTGGCTTCTCGAAGTACCTTACGAATTCAGGGCTTGCACAAAAAATATATATGAAGTTGGGTTTGTTTTTTTTTCCCCCTACAATTTTTGTGGGTTTTTGATCACTTCAGAATCATTCCAAACACTGGCCTCTGATTCTACTAACAGTTGCTACCACGTCTAACTTGTACATGAGCCTGGGCACGCTGGCGGCTGTGCACACTGACAGCCCACAGGTGCACAGAACATCCTTGGATCGTTCCCATTATCCTTTGCGCACTGCCCAGGAAGACTCCACTTGTCTTCATGCAGCAATATGACCAGGTGGATCTCTGGCAAGCAAACCCTTGTTGGAGTCGTACTCCGAAGGAAAGACTGTTCCCAGGAATTTGCTAGGAGGACGCTGCCTGCGCAGAGGGCCTCTTTTCCCCAGTTGACATCTTTGAAGACAGTTGCCACTCTAAAGTTTCCAAGTGCCTAATTTTAACTGCTTCCTTAAGGCTTTATAAACTTCTGTTTGTTAATGATCCCATCTGTTGCTCTCCTTCTTTTCCTTGAGCTCACTATGGAGCTGAGGCTGGCTCCTGAGAACTCCCACACGGGCAGTCTCACACTCACTTTGAAACGATAGACTCAGGGATAGGTAAGAGACTCTCTTTGCACAGTTGCCAGTGCTTTCGTGTTATTGAGTGAACACACCTGAATATAATTTTAGTAGAAATTGTAAGGCTGGAAGATTGCTCAGTGGTTAAGAGGGTGGTTTACAACTGCCTGGACCAGTGTTAGGGTCTACTACAGCCTCTTCAAGCCTTCTCTGGAACAGCACTCACCTGGGCAGACACACACGCATATATGATTTTTTTTTAATTTTTATTCCCTTTTTATTTTATGTACACTGGTGTTTCACATGCATATGTATCAATATGAGGGTGCCGGGTCCCCTGTAACAGGAGTTAGAGACAGGTGTGAGCTGCCACGTGGGTGCTGGGAATTGAACCCGGGTCCTCTGGAAGAGCAGCCAGTGCTCTTAACCACTGAGCCGCATCTCCAGCTTACATATATTAATTTTAAAAAGAAAAATTCTTAGTGATCCTTTTTTAGTAAAGCAAAAAACATCAAATACATTGAGATGACTGGAAAAAAAAAATCAACTGTTGAGTATTTGCTTAACAAGGGTCCAAGGTAGAATTTGTTTTCCCAACAATTGCCCTCCTTGGGTAGTACCAGGCCCAATTTCTCAATAAGTAATTGAGAGGTGAAAATGAAAGCTTACAGTTCAAGTACAAGCCCCCAGCTTGTTGCTCCAGCCTTCATACCTGCAGCTTCCCACAATTCTAATACACACTTTAACCTTCCAGGATGGTAAGCCTTGGACTTGGGGTTTTATTACACGACAGAAAAGTAGCTAACACCCCTCTTAACTCTTTGTAGCCATTCTGTAATGAGAGAGAGAGATTGATTTACTATGTTTAATGTGTGATCTGAGAGTTAATTAGTAATTAAGATTGGAATAAAAACATTCGTTTGGTTAGAGTTTGGGGAAAAGGACTCGCAGGGAACCTCCGCAGCGAGCCTGTGCCCGGGGTGGGGATGCTGCAGATTTTCAGGCGTGCGATGGCCCCGGCCTAGTGGACCAATGAGTCAGGGGACAAATGGCGTCTTCCTTCCCTCAGGATGAGCCATGTTCATCTCCAGCGCCAAGATTGTGAAGACCAAAGGTGAGAAGCCGGATGAGTTCGAGTCCAGCATCTTTCAGGCGCTGCTGGAGCTGGAGATGAACTCAGATCTCAAAGTGCAGCTGCGGGAACTCAACATCCTCCGCGGCCAAGACATTGAAGTTGGAGGTGAGGTGGTCTGAGCGCTATCATAATTTTTGTACCAGTTCCTCAGCTGAAATCTTTCCGAAAAAAAAAAATCCAAGTCTGGCTAGTTTTGAATTGGAGAAAAAGTTTAGTGGGGAACACATAGTTTTCATTGCTCAAGGGAGGATTCGGCCCAAGCCAATTCAGAAAAGCTGTACGGAAAAAATAACCAAAAGCGCCCCGGAAGCCGCACCCTGACAGCCGTGCAGAAGCAGTCCTTGAAGACTTGATCTTCCCAAGTGAGACTGTGGTTAAGAGGATCTTTGTGAAACTGCAGGGCAGCCTGCTCGTAAAGGTTCGTTTAGAAAAAGCAGAGCAGAACAACATAGAGCACAAGGTCTAAACTTTTTCTGGTATGCCTAAGAAGCTCACAGGCAAGGATGTTAATTCTGAATTCCCAGAGTTTCCGTTGTAAAGGAAATGACTGAATAAAGTGTTATTCATAGGAAGAAAATTGCCTGTGGCACTGAGGCAGGAAAGCATAGAGAATAATTTATCAACCTGGGACTCCGCTTGGCTTGGCTATGCACATACCCCTCTCTGAACAAAGCATCTAGCAACCCATTGGCAACCTAGTTGGCCCCCAGTATCAGGCTGCACATATACCTGCTTTAAACAACAAAAGTCATTCACAAAAATAATTGGTGACCTCTTGAGACAACACTTCATTTCCATCCAAACACGTCTTAAAATGTATCCAGGAACTACAGACAATGGGACAATCCATTCTGACCCAGTTTTGCATGCATGTACAACAAGGTAAACTGTGTCCTCTGAGTGAACTTTTAGGGAGAGTCCCCTACCTATGATTTCAAGCTTAGGCATCACTGAGAGTACATATCATTAAAATCAAATGCACTATGGGAAGGGACACATATACAGTGAACAAAGGCTTGCAAAACCTGAGCCTGTCAATCAAAACAGATAACCACCCATGCTATGTCCCTTAGCAATAAAACCCTCCTGTCTCTTGAGCCCACATAAAAGGGGGGGCCCCTGAGTTATCTCATTCATGTGCCACTGTTACTCCTGCTTGAATACAGTCTCTTTAGTACTTTTGTTTCACTTTTGAGTGAGACACTAAGAACTTGGAAACACCTGCCCCCGTGTCCAACCACCCGCAACAGGACTGCTTGGAAACTCGCTGTGGACAGAACAACTGCATTTGCTGGATTTGTTGTGATTCAATAAACTCTGGTGCTGAGGAAAGACACAAACACCTTTGCTTGTATGTCTATATTTCTGATATCGTGTGCTCACCACAACATCCAAATATAAAAGTAAGCCAAGAAGAGATGCATCGTTACTGCCACAAAACAATAGTTCTAAATTTTCGCCTCTGACTGTTCAAAGTCCTATTGTTCTTTGCTTATGGTATCTGTGTGAATTTGATCACTTATTACTTCTAGTTCTTTCTGTAGGCTACGTACCATTTTAGGGCTTTAAGCAATAAGGTCACCTGCAAGCATCAACAGCGTGGCTTCTTTTCCCAATATTTCTTTTGCCTTTCTTTCCATCGGTGGTCTTACTACACAGCCTAGAACATTCTATTCAGTGTGGAATAGAAGCCTTGGGACTCCCTGACCTTTTCCAGACTCCACTGAAACTGCTTCCCTGTTTCACGTGTTCTATGATGCTAGCTGGTTTTTTGTTTTGTTTTGTTTTTACCGTTTTTTATCCAGGTTAATCAGACCTTGTCCAGATTAACCAACCTTTATCCAGGTTAATCAGACCTTACCCAGATTAACCAGCCTGTACCCAGGTTAACCAGCCTTTATCCAGGTTAACCAGCCTTTACCCAGCTTGAGAAAACTCCTTTCCTGAGAGTTTTCACTGTGAATAGCTATTGAATTTTAGAAAAAAAAAATTGTTCATACTTCAAGGAATAGTAACAAATCTTCCCTGATACATCTGCTCAAACTTCGTATTTATAAGTTATCAGAATAAACTGACTTTTGCTGTGCTGGGTACACAGAGAGAGAAGTACAGATCTATTCAGAGCAGGGTGGCATGATCACTCTGCCCTATGGACATTATTCTGGTGTAAGAGGCAGTTTTTTACCTAAACAAATTTGCAAAGCACAGATACTCGTCATCTGCCGGAACCAGAGAACCAGCAACTGCCGTGAGTTACTGAAATAGGCAGAGCAAGTCAAACGCCACCGTAACGCCAATAGTTTCAGCATTTGCTTAGAAAGCAGCTCTGGTGCTGTCGGAAACAATGGTCTAGGATTTGTTTTAAAAAAATACATTCCCAGGCTAGAGAGATGGCTCAGCAGTTAAGAGCAATGGCTGCTCTTTCAGAGGACCCAGGTTCAATTCCCAGCACACACATGACAGCTCACACCTGTCTGTAACTCCATTTCCAGGGCTTCTGAAACTGTAACATAGACATGCAGGCAGGCAGAACGCCAATGCACATAAAATGAATGAAGTAAAATCATTTTGAAAAGTAAATTTTATACATATATATATATATGTGTGTGTGTGAAAAAGAAAATTGCATTCTCATTTATGGGACGATTGTTCTGCATAGCATCTGCTGTAAGGAGGAAGACGGGTGTAGCCAAGGGCTATTTGCTGGCTAGTGTTGCAAACACAAGGACACAGCAAACTTAGCTCTGTATTCAAGTTTATGCTGCGTTTTCCCTCTTCTGCTGGACACCTCCACTCCCCCACAGCTAAGATCTTTCTGAATATTTCAGCCCCAGTTAACCTTTTCTCCTTCTGAAAACACATGGCAATCAGACAGAACAAGGATTTCATTGTGCACTCATATAGGGCTTCCCACCTGGAGCATCAAGTCTCCACTCAAACGTTTTAAATTCTGGAGCATTTCAGACCAAGGACACTCAAACCTGCCAGAGGAAAGACCACCAAACCACCAAACCAAACCAAAGCACATGTCAAGAACGCTGTACGGAACCAGGCTGCACTTGCTGGCACAGCAGAGCTCAGCTCAATGAGGGTGAGCAGGAACAGGTGCAGGCCATGAGCTTGATATGCAGGCCAAACCTTGGCCTCATTCAGACCGCAGCTGCTCCCCGGGTCTGCAGGACGCTGGGCAAGAACTTCACTTCCCAGAGCCCGTTTCCTCCCTTATAAAATAGGAACGATAACAGCACCCCCTCCTTGGTCCCAGTGGAAGTCAAATGCATGTCTTCCTAGCACAATGCACCACAGCAGAGTCACCATTTATATAACTGCCTAGTGTGTTTTAAGTTTAGCCACTTAATATTTTTTGAACATTTTAAAAATGAAGTGAGACATTTCCATAAGAAATAAAATCATAAGAACAGAATTTGAGTTTTTATTGAAATTAGGCCAGTTAAGCTATATTCTAAAGTAAAATAATACTAAGCCCTTTCACTGTTTTTTGAATGGAAACAAATACTATCAGTTTCTTTGCTAATAAATGATTCTTTAAAAGTGAAAATACAGACATCCAGCATCGGGTGAGTCAGATGGCTGACACTCCAGGACTCAGCTGTTTGAGAATCAGCAAGTGCCTCATGCTTGTCTGGAATCTCCAGAAGATATTTAACATTCTAAGCCCAAATTTAAGATGGCGTAAGGTTATTGAAAATTCAAATGCTGGATTCTAGGAGCACGGATCACGAGCAACACTGATAGATAAGGCTCTCTTTCCACTGTCTTTTCTGAAGCACTAACTCTCGGACCCCACATAGCCAGGTTTGAGGTGTAAGGAAACTGAAAAAAACTATGAACACAGTGAGCAGGTCAGACACACCAGATTATTGCCATGCTAAATACATTTTTCCATTTTAATGCCGACGTTTTAAATATTCAAAGGCCTTCGTGTCACTGGATGTTTTATTTGATTCCACGTAATTTCAGTGTGAAGTCAACTTGGACAAAGGCATTTGGTTGTATTTCCCTAAGAGCACATGTAATCAACGCCTGATTTTCTTAATGTCGAATCTGCATTCAAGTGCCCACTGCTGTTTATGCAACTGAAACATCGCTGGAGAGCCCCAGGAAAGCCCAGCGCAGCCAGGATCTGTCTGTCCGATTCCATGCTCCTAGATCTGGTGTCTTCCTGCAGCATTTGAATATTTACTAACCTTAAACCATCTTAAATTTGGACATAAAGGGTCGGGTTCCAATCCCAGTTCTACCTCTCACTGTGTGCCTAGCCCTGACTGTGTCACCCAACCTAGATCACTAGTGACGATCCCAGAGTTTGTCGGGGAATGGCCTAACTTGCATTTCTGATACTCGTGTCCCAAGCCTGCCACAGTCCTTACTTAATCACCCATGGCTAATACTGCCACGTGTGGCAGTCATAGTAGCAAAAACAGTACACAGTTGCTCTGTTTTTACCATGGCTGTAGACGATTTTTAAAAAGACAAAAGTTGAGTGTTTAGTCACATGGAAAAGTCCAGAACCTAAAGCTCCATGTGACACACGTGATAAAGAATGACTTCTCCCTGATGCGCACGCTATGGCTGACCATGGCTGCCCATGCACCTGGACTCTGATGAACTCTTTGCAAGTTAATTACACTCCTTTTAGGAGCTTAATAGTAAGCTGAAGCATTTGGGCTGTGGGTTTCTGCTCTGGCCCAACACAGTTTACTCTTCGGGATCCACAACAGCTACTCTCCTGCATCAGCAGTTCTGTCTTCCTGTCGCTCTCCAGCAGGCATCAGGTTCCAGCAGGAATACCATAAGCAAACATCAATTTTAGATTTTCAGCAGATTCATTTCAACCTCTAATCATACTCAACTTGAGTACTTTCTGTAGATACTCTAGCTCCAGGATGCAAGGGAAACTTATTTAAATTATTATTAATAACTCGAATCCTCTGCTCTAACTTCCAGTTACGCACAACAAAGCCTCTTGGGATTGACCTACAGTTGGTATAACTTAAATATTTTTTGAAGTCTTCAGTTCAAACTATAAACTTTTGATTCTGAGGAAAGGAAGAGCCCTGAGCACTATACTGTAAATGTTCCTACCAGCCTAATGCTCATTTTTGCATAACGATCATTACATCGAAAGCATTGTTTTTCCGAGAGCTTAGGTTAGCATGGGCTGACACATTTAAAGTCGGGGGAGGGACGGAAGCTGAAGGGGTGGAGCCCCGTGAGGCGGGAGGGCGAGGAACCCAGTCAGTCTCAACGTCTGCTCCGAATGCTTATTTTTAAGTGATCCGAAAAGAGCAGAAACCATTCATAGATGACACTAATAAAAAGATTAGCAGATTATTGACTTTTGTTTTCTATACACTGACTAAAAATCAGTCCCATGAAAATGTGCCCCACTCCCTACAAAAATGACACACTAGCCCCAAGGCTGTCTACCGCCCTAGCGCCCAGGTAGTGTTCTCTTTGTTGAGAAAGGACCTCTCCCTGGTCTGGCACTGGCTGAGCTGGCTGTCCAGGGAGCCCCAGGGATCCTCTCCAGTGCTGGAATTACTGCACTAGCTCTCCCACCTCTTAGTAAAGTAATTTAATCAAGCCTTTTAAAAAATAGTATGACTTCTCTTTTTGTCCCATCCTTCTTTCCCACTCACTTTTTAACAGGTAATTGGGTGTCTTCCTCATTGGAACTGTGCTCACGCATTCTTGGTTTCCACTGTGTTGTTTCTTCCTGCATGTTCCACCTGAGTTTTCTTAGCTCGTTCCCCTGTCAATCTCTTCTCTGCCTTATCCCATCTCCTCTTGCTCTGTGGCCTCATTTAGTCCAGGAGTGCTGCTGTGTCTTAGAACGTCTGAACCAGTGAGCTGGCTGGTCCTTCCCCAGAAGGCAGAAGATGCTGAAGGCAAGCATGATCCTTGGACTACCCTTTCTTCGGGCGCTCCAGTCTCAGCATCATGTGTCCTAACTGTGTGAAGAGGTCTCTTTTGTCTTCTGCAGTGCAAACAAAGTAAAGAGAATAATTCTTTGTATTACTAATGTTAGCTGTGCATTTCAAGCTATCTGGCAATACATGCGCGTGAGTCAGCGTGAAAATATTCCTTGTTAGATGTGTGCAATATTGAGAGGAAAGTTTTTATACCCAAAAGACAGGGCTGCATCTCTGATGCCTGAATCATGGAGGGCTGGTCCTGCCTCGGTGAGGAAATGCCAGATCCTCCCTAATAAAATGTGACATTGTGGAAAGTGTCAGCTGATATCCACCTGCTGAATTCGTTACTTCACATAATGGTCTTTGCAGGTTAGTCAGCAGAGGGACCCAAATTACATAAATTCCTTCCTAGGTTTTAAATGTGCCAGAGTAGCTGGTTTTCCAGTATCTGGGTTGACCCAAAAGCTGAATGGTCCCTGTGTTAATGAGTAATAAATACTCATGGCTGAGCCTCATAGCTCTGGTTGGATGCCAAGCAAATTATCTACTGCCTGGGACCGTGCAGGCATTCTCCTTACATACCTCTGATGCAAGCAGGAAAAAAAACAAAAAACAAAAGTAAAAAACTGAATTCTTTCTCTAAATGTAGTAATCCACAAAGCCCAGATAAATATATAATGAGCGATAACCATGATTTTAAAGCAAATCATGAAATTCACTGGCAGTTTTTCTCTCTGCTGGAGACCAAGTAAGATGTTGATCCTGCCATTTTCTGACACTCAGAAGTCTCTGAGGAGACAGGAGGTTAGACAATATGGTGACTGGTCCATCAGCATGATGAGACTTCTCAGCTGATGCTCTTCATGATGTAACTGGGAACAGAGAAGAAACGCCATGTGTGTGTTGTGTTGCTGCCTTCAACCTCTTCAACCTCCATCCCTCCAACCCCCCCAACCCCACCACCCCCACCACCACCCCCACCACCACTACCGGACCCCTCGCCAGACAGGGTTTCTCTATTGTAACTCTGGCTGTCCTGGAACTCACCCTGTAGACCAGGCTGGCCTCGAACTCACAGAGATCTGCCTGTCTCTGCCTCCTGAATGCTGGGATTAAAAGTGTGTACCACCACCACCGGCCTCCCTGTCCCTTTTTATGCTATTCTGAGTGTTACTACCTTTGCGGCCAGTGTGAAATCTCAAAGTTGAAAGATAAAAGAGTTATAATCAGAAATTATAAGGTGGATGTCTAGTTCTTTTGATCTTACTTATTCAAAATAGATACATTTTAATAGATCTGAGAAAGTCTGTTATTTACTTGTTTATTAATGAAGAAATGAAAACATCATCTTTTTAAAATTAATAAGTATAAAAAAGATAAAGTTGCTACAAGTTGCACGAAAACCTTATAGAACCACATTTCTTGTTGGGGAGATGGCTTAGTGGGTAAGGGTAAGGGCTGTGTGAGCACCTGGATCTGAACTTGGATCCGAACACTGATGTAAACAGCTAGGCATGGCCATACACGACTGTAACCCCAGCACTGCGGAGAGCAGAGTCAAGGGCTGCAGGGCTTGCTGCTCACCAGCCTGAGCGGCCTTGTGTCAAGAGAAGTGAGAGTGTTCTCCTCTGACGTCCTCATATGCATATGGGCACACATAACTCCTGTGGGTATGCATGTACTTATGTGTGCTCATATACCACATACATATCTATATATACTTCCCACACACATATGTTCATATACCACACACATATCTTATACATACCCCCATATGCTCACACACCACATATATGTCTTATACATACCCCCCACACTCAATCCTATATCACGCACGTATCTTTTTTTTTTTTTTTCTTCAAGACAGGGTTTTTCTATGGTAACTCTGGCTGTCCTGGAACTCACTCTGTAGACCAGGCTGGCCTCAAACTCACAGAGATCCACCTGTCTCTGCCTCCTGAGTGCTGGGTGGGATTAAAGGTGTGTGCCACCACCACCCAGCTACACCACACACATGTTTTATATATATCCACAAACACACACATACACGTGTTCATGCACCACACACACATATCTTGCACATACCCACCCCACACAGAGTAATATCTGGAGGCAGGACTGTGGTAACTGGATTAGGCTGAATGGTCCTGAATTAGTCATCCTATTATATTTTAAATGCAATGTATTCTATAGCTTCCCTTGCATAGATATTGATTGTTCGTTCTTTGTTTTTTAGTAGCTTTCATGAATTCACTTCATCCTAAACACAGACCAATACTGCCCAGTACAAACAGCTCCACTCTAATCTCTCTGATGGTTGAGTCGACGGAGATACTTAAATGACAAAAAGGAGACTTGGGACATTAAGAGGTTGATAAAATGATCACTTGAACTCACAAAAGCAGATTATCCAAACAAATGAGTGAGAGCTGTCAAAAATACAGATACACTTATGTCTCTTGGTGATTTTAGAATTTATTGGGTAACAATAAATTCACAAGCTCTGTCCATTTCATTGGCTTTAACTTACCAAGCACTGGTGATTTTACTAGAAAGCCACGACCATTGCAAGCACAGGTGCCTTTATTCCTGTCTTAATTATTAATACGGTCTCAGGTCACACTCTACACTTGAAAGTTAGGGGCAGTTGTCTCAGAATGGATAAAAAAAAGAGTAATGTCTCTGCAGAGTTCTTAAAGGCCCCCTGAAGGTGAAGAGTATTCTATTTTCTCACAATTTAAACACTCCCTCCTGGAGGGAGGCAAGGCCTAGGGGACTCAGGAGATTAAAAAATATTTTAAAAAGTCACGTCTAGAAAGACAGAAAGTTGGAAGACTCGAGGAAAGTCTAAAAGCTGTGTATTTGAGAAGTTCATAGGCCTGATTGTCCTAGTACGGTTGACAGACACTTGTCCTTGTGTTCCTGATTTTAATTTCTAAGTTCATGTTTAGGAAAATTTCATTTGTATTTGTGAGTTACTTATCAGTTTGATCCCATGGTTTATGCTGGACAAACGGTGACTACCTTCACATAGAAAATGTAGAAGCAGTCTCGCTCAAAGCGGAGTCAACCGTGTGTTGTACAGTCGTGTCACTCAGAGCAAGGCACAGGCTTCTGAAAGCTATTGCTTCAAGTTGTACCTTTCAGCGGGGCAGGGCAAAGGCTGACCTCCACAGGAGACACTGTATCTGACACTTGGCGAGGATTCTTCGTGTGCCCAGTACTACTTACATTTGACAGGCTGTGCCTAACGAATCTGTGTCGTTTTAGTCAGTTTTTAGTCTATTCAAATTCGCCTTCAGAATGGCAGCTAAAAAGAGACAGTAACTGTATCATCAAGTCCTAGTTAGACACATTTAATGTAACCTTCAAATATGTTACTTAAAGCTAAATTCAGTTCAATGCACCATAGGCAATATACACTGGGGTGTCGGTTCAAACCGGGTTTTCGAAAACCATTCATAAAAGAGCAGAAAACTGTGTGCTTTAATGACTGAGTTGCAGGGTGAAAGTACCAGCTGTGGAGTCAGTCATGTCATCAGCATTTTATAGCACATCTCCTTCAGACAGTTAATGCTTAATGGGATCCAGATCCCTGTGCTATTCAAGGCAGCCGAGCTCTGTGCCCAACAGAACGATGTACAGCATCACATAAATTAAATGCAAGAGCAAAGGAGTCAGGGAGGGGTAGTATCTGATTGGGGGCCTTGCCATTTCCTGGAGGAGGAAGCATTTAAATTGAAACTCGAGGGATAGCTAAGATTTCAGTAATTAAAGAGGAGGGCTTTCTTCAGAGTTATAATTAACAGTTGTGTGGAAAGACAGGAGGTATGTAAGAAGACACGGCATGGGGAATCTGCCAGCTCTGGTACTGCGTGTGTGTGCATGTGTGTGTGTGTGTGTGTGTGTGTGTGTGTGTGTGTGTGTGTTCCCATATTGTCTGGCCTCTGTAGCCCATAGACAAGACTAGGTTGTACCTATCCAGGAATTGAGAAATTTAGAATGTTCCATTAGTTGCTCTCTCCACAGATAACAACAAATAGCAGTTCACTCCACTCTGCCCCTGTACATTTTTCTTTCTTTCCTTTTGCTTTTGGTTTGCTTGGTTGCTTCAGGGTTGGTTTTTTTTTTTTTTTGAAGAAGAGGGTTGATTTTTAGAGGCATGGTGTCTTGTTCTATAGTCCAGTGTGCTGGCTAGGTTTAACTTGTGTCAACTTGACACAAGCCATCGTCATTTGAAAGGAGGAACTTCAGTTGAGATAATGTCTCTAGAAGATCAGGCTGTAAGCAGTCAAACCTGTAGAGCATTATCTTAATTAATGATCGGTGGGGAGGGCCCAGCCCATTATGGGTGGGGACACCCCTGGGCTGGTGGTCCTGGGTTCTATAAGAAAGCAGGCTGAGCAAACCACGAGGAGCGAGCCAGTAAGCTTTGCTCAAGGTATTTTGTCACAGCAATAGTATTCGTGACTAAGACACCCAGGTTTGCAGTAAACACACTATGTAGCTCAGGCTGACTTTGAACTCCTGAACTTCCTACCCAGTCTACCCATGTTTCTATATAGCAGCAGGCAGAGAATATTTTTATAAATGATAACAGGGCCATGTCATTCTTCCATTCAAAATGCATTAACATTTTCTCGTATTAAAATTCCTGAAATAAAAGGAAAATCTAACAGTTTTATCTGACTCCAAAACTGTGAAAAAGTTCTTATTATGGTACGGGTGTGAAATGGCCACCCTGGACTCCTGTCCTTAAACACTTCTTTCCCAGCTCGTGAAGCTGTTTGTGGAGGCTGTAGAACTCTGAGGTCACGAGACACTAGCTTTCAGAGGAAAGCCACCAGGTTGGACTCTGAAGGTGCCAACATAGTCTCACTTCTGGCCCAAGCACAGCTTCTCGTCTGACGTGAATAGACACTGCAAGCCTGGCTACCGTAGGCCCAACTGTTCCAGCCACTGTGCTTTCCTGCCATGGCAGGTTCTGTCTCCTGAACCATCAATGAAGAGAAGCCTTCCCTCTCTCAAGTCACTGTAAGTCATTCAGTCTCACGGATGAGCCATGCAACAATATAGGAGAACGGAAAGCATTCTGCATCTATGTCTGAACAAGCCATAGCTGGGTCACTTCAGGACACTAGTCTCAGTCTCAGATCAGAGTTCCTCCTCTGTCCTACAATAATAGGCAGTGGCCTTTCCAGGCAGCCTGGACACTTCCCCAAATGACAAAAGCATAGCTATTACAGTTAGAGCGATCAGATGTATGAGGGCAATGTTGTATGTATGTATGATGTAGAACAGTCAATGCTAACACACAAGAACTTTGGTCTCTGCCTTTTAGAACAAAGGGGATTCTTCCTCTCATGTGTTGTATGTAGCTTTCAACCCACCTGTACCCGAGGCTGGAGAGTTCACTCAGCTCAGAAATCCCCTGGGCAAACCTCTTTGCTCAACAGATGACTCAATCCTCAAATCAAAACCTGAGGAAACTAAGATGCACACTGTGCCAACCATCTCTGAGGAGGACGTGTGACATGTGGCTTGCAGAAGGAGCTCTTCTGCAGAAACTCAGGGGGTCGCGGGCTCTGCAGAGCCTAATGACAAGATGCCAGCCCCTACAGCCATATAGCATCTCTGAAACACACAATTCAGAAACGGACCGAGAAGACACTAGAGTGTTCCTGAGACAGTTGCTTATTCTCATAAGTAAAAGATGACAGGCCACCTGATGCTATTAATAGGGGCGTCCTGCTGAGTAGAAGACAGGCAAAGAGGAGCAAGAAGACGCCATCCTCTCTTCTCCATGAGTAGGTTATCTTTCTGGTGGCTCTGTTACAACCTACTCCAGTCTCTCAAACAGCACCGTCTTATGACTTTATTGCTTTCCTTTTCTTTTTCTTTCTTTCTTCCTTTCTTTTTTTGTTTTGTTTTGTTTTTTTGAGACAGCATTTCTCTGTTGTAACTCTGGCTGTCCTGGAATTCACTCTGAATTCCAGGCTGGACAGGACCAGGCTGGCCTTGAACTCACAGAGATCCACTTGCCTCCCACCTCCCAAGTGCTGGGATTAAAGGCAAGTGCCACCACCACTCTCTATTTTTCTTAATTTAAATTCAGTATTGTCTATTTTTTTCTCCTGTCCTTCAACTGTGTGTCTCATAAAAGGACTACATGTATTGAATTCACTACCACATTTCCACACTGGCTTAACACATTATCTAACTGTTGAATGGTTAAGTTACAAGGGACTCTTTTTACTAGAAAAACATATTCTAACATCTTGTAGTGTTAATTTAATGGTAAATACTTAAATACAGTATGGGGGGAACATTAAACCAGAAAATATAGCTTTTAAAACCACAAAATCATAGCACATGTAAAATTAAATTTAAAACTGAAAATAAAATCCAACTGAAGCCAATAGGATGAATTATATATGGCAGATGCCGTCTTGAAATTAAAGCTCCAATATTGGGTTTAGTGGTAGAAATACTTGTTCACCCGACTTTGGGCATAAAATACCATTCCTGCACCAATGTCATTCATGTCTGTACATAATTGTAGTGAATTTGGTTTTATGCATCATAATAGACCTAGGCCTACATGTACCAATCTTTCACTTTGTAAATTCAACAGAACATTTTGTAGAACCCAGATTTTCCCCAATGTGCTGGCTAGTTTTTCTGTCAACTTAACAAAAGCTTTAGTCATGAGAGGAGGGAGCTGCAGCTGAGAAAATGCCTCTGTAAGACTAGGCTGTAGGTAGTCCTTGGGACACTTTCTTAATCGGTGATTAACGTGGGAGAGCCCAGCCCACTGTGAACGGGACTTGGGCTGGTACCCCTAGGTTCTGTAAGAAAGCATGCTGAGAAAGTCATGAGGATGAAGCCGGTAAGCAGCACTCCTCCATGGATTCTGCATCAGCTCCTGCCTCCAGGATCTTGCCCTGTTAGTCCCTGTCCTGATGTAAGCCAAATAAACCCTTTCCTCCACAATTTGGTTTTGGCCATAGTGTTTCATCACAGCAACAGTAACCCTAACTAAGACACCCAATGTGAATAATCAGTTTTATATTCATTTGTTTAATTAATATACTATATTCATGTACTTAACTTGGTTTGTGAATGAGATGAGTCAAAATATAATTATTCTTACAACCAATTATGGTCTGAATCTGAAATGTCCCCTGCAGGCTCACCTTTCTGATGCTTTGTCACCAGCTTGTGGTGATATCTTGGAAGCTGTGGAGCGTTGAGGAGGTGGTTGGTAGAAGTGGTCTATTAAGGGTAAGACATGAAAGACTGACTATACCCGCTGCTGGTCCCAGCTCTAGCTGTTTCCTATCCATGTCAGATGAACAGTCACAGCCACCACTCCCAAGGTCAGACATCTTGCTTCTGCTGGTACCATGCCTCCTCTACCATGATGAACTGTGGCCTCTGAAATCACAGTCCAAATAAACCTTTCCTCCTTTGAGTTGCTGCTGTCAGGCACTGTCACATTAATGAAGAAACTAATACAAAGAACTGGTACCAGGAGTGGGGTCATTGCTGTCATAAACCTGGCCAGAAGGCTCTTCAGTCTTTGGAACTGGCTTACAGGAGGAATGTGGAAGAGTCTGGAGCTGTGGTCCAGAAAGCCTGAGGATGACAAAAGTTGAATCTAATGGGCGTCTCCGGTGATAATATGGAAGAGCAGCATACTGACAGAAATGTGGACATAAAAACTGTCTTCATGAAGTTTCAGATGGGAGCCGAGACTCTGTAAGTTGTTGAACTAGAGACCATCTGTGCTACAGCCTGACCAAGAATCTGATTATGTTTTATCTGTGTCCTGAAATTTGGAGTGAACAATCAAAAATAAGGGACTAAATTACTTCACAGGGGAAATTTTAAGACTACAGACGTGTAGGCAGTGCCACTGGATTTTGTCAGTTTCATAGTGAGAGATGAGAGGAAAAAGCAGTTTAGGAAGAGGTGGATGTGCAGTTTGGTGGAGAAAGGAACGTGAACATACTAAACGTGCGGCAGACACAGGGGCAGATGAAGCACAATGCCTGTTATCTTTAGAGTTCAGAGACAATATGGAGAAGTCGAGGACTTTGTGCTGGTGCAGCAAATGCCCTGAGGGTAACCTCACCCAGGAATGTTTCTAGTCACTTAGGAAAGCAGTGCCTGAAAGGATAGACTAAAGAGGCACCTTGCTCAAACAGGGCCACACAGGAAAGTGATTTCCAGGTTCAACCACCTAGCACTTCCGGCTGCTGCAGTCACTGTCTAAGGGTACCCAGCTGCATCTCAAACAGTCTCCACATAGCTAGCATTTTGCAGACCTGCACGAGAACAGGGGAGTTTGTACTGAGATTTCAGCAGAAGCCTGTAAGAGTGAGCAGTGTAAGGTCAGATTCTCCACAGAGAGGTCTCATGAGGCAGAGCATCCTAAAGCAAGAGCTTTAAGAATGAAGGCTTAGTTGTGATGGAGACCATAGGATGCTAGATGCCAGCAACATGGAACGTCCACTGAGGAAAGCTGCTGACACCCAGTCAAGATGACCCAAGAGAGGACACATGGGCTGCAAAAGGCAAGGATGTGGAGATGTGGCTGCCCAACCACATGTCATGCCACCAGATGCCCCAGATGCCAAACACACAGCTGTAAGCTTTAGCTCTGGTCTTGATGGGCTATGTCTTGCTTTGGCTCCATTTTCCTCTGATGCCCCATTCCTCACTTTTGGAGTGAGAGTGTTTACCTTGCCATTGCATACTGTGTGTGTATGTATGTATGTATGTATGTATGTATGTAATGTGTAACCTCTGATTATATCAAGCTCACAGCTAAGAATTTGTCTTGAGTCTTGGAAGAGACTTTTTTTGAACTTTACTTGTGAGCAGTACTAAGACTGTTTAAAGTACGTGGGCTTTTGAAATTAGACATCATGCATTTTGTGTTATGAGATTGCCCTGATTCTATGAGGGTCAGGCTTGCTCTTACCAGGATGCTCTAGCTTGATTTTGAAACGTCTTCCACAGACATATGTTACAAACTCTTGTTTCTCTGCATGTGGAGACCTTAGGTGCTAGGACCTCCCTAGTGGAAAAAGGTTACTAGGGGTGGGCCTTTGGGGTTACAGTCAGCCCTTGTTCTGGTCCTGTCTCCAAGGGCTGGCTGCTCTGCTTCTTTCCCCACTGTGATGGGTGAGAACCTCTGACGTCATGGGCCTGAATAAGTCCCTCCTCACATAAGTTGCTTCTGTCATAAAAGTTGTCACATCAGTGAGAAAACTAGCTGATCCAACTCAGTCATGGTTGGTTTAAGAAATCGCATATCAAGAGGCTGTGTTCAGTTAACTTAGGACTTATGGTCTATTAGTTCTACTGCCCATGTTTAAATACCTTGTTACCTAAAAATCCCTGTCCATTCCTCTTCACCCTCGGGAACATACATGGATATTCACAGGTTTTTATGAACAGCCTGGGAAAGACAGTCTAGGTGCTTAATATACTCAGTTTCCATCCTGGTTTTAACCTTGACAGGGCTTGATGACCCTCCCCTGTCTGAGCTGCAGAAGAGCAGTGTACTGGAAGAGGAGGAAGGGCTGGCTGGAGGCTGGAGTCATTTTTGAACCTCAGGATTCCCAGGGTAGACCTGAGGGGGGCACTGTGGGACCTGAGTGGAATTAGTGCCTAAGCCTGTAACACTGGCTACAGATAAAATCTGTCAGTCTTTAGGCCATGTTTGTGGGTCTCCATATACACTTTACAGATTTTAAGAGCAGGCCTAGACAGGAAGAAACAGAGCTGGCTCCTTCCGGCCTTTACTCTTTTCTGTCACCTGGTCCCGAGTTCCAGTCTCCAGGACCAGCCTAGAGAACCTCCAGGTTGTTGTTTCACTTTTATTCCTGATTCCTAGCTACTTTTCTACTTTTTCTCAATACAAACATGTTCTTGTGTTTTGCATTGAGAGGCTGTTAGTCTACACCCATCCCACTGGAGACGTAGGCATTGAAATTTTACATTTCTAAATGCTTGTCCTGAATTGAACTGTATCAGCTACCCATTACCATACAGAAAACTACCCCCAAAACACAATGGATTCAAACTCCAGCATGGCATCACTACCAGCATTCTGTGCTTTGTCTGGCTGGCTCATTTGGCTGCTGTCTCCTAGTTCATTTGAAAAGTCACATTCATTTGGAGGTTCCCAAGTGCCCTAAGTCGGCAATGGCCTCTAATCAGACTAGGGCCTTCTCTTTCCATGTATCTCCTCTCGGCAACCGAGTCCCAGCCTTTGGCACACATAGCTACAGGGTTCCAGGGGAGTGAAGACGGGAGCCACACGACAGCCCAGCATGCATGCCCCGGTTTGCACAATGTCTCTTTGGCTGTGTTTTATGGGTCATAAAAATTCACAAGGTCAGTCTGGCTTAATAGAGTGGAGAAATAGACTATTGTTAGAAGGGGCTGCAGTGCCTTGGAGCAAAGAGGCGGGAGAGCAGGAGGCATGAGGACAGTGGGTAAGAATGATGGTCTTGGCAAATAAAATACAGGGAACCCAGTCACACCGGACTTTTAAGAAAGCAGCTGAACTTTCTAAGGCAGTTGTGTCCCAAATATTACACAGGACACACACAGGCTAAACAATCAGACAAAAGCCTTCCTTGTTTATCTGACTCCAAATTTATCTGTGTTGATTTTACCTGGAAGTGCTAATCAGTGGACATTATGAAATCTGCTTACAACCAACATTGGCTTTCAGCCTCTACCTAGAACAGCCATAGCTTGGTTGTTTAGGAAATCTCAGTCAATAAGCATTGCTCAATATGAGAATAGAAAGAATCATGTGAGCTTTAGGAGTCCCTTCAAAATACTAACAGACCACCAGTAAAGACAGCCAAGCCAGACTGGCTACTTCTACTTTAGGTAGCGCCTCCTCTTTGGATGTGTGACTCCTCAACTTACCAGTTCATTCAGATCCGTTCTCTTGCTCACCTCTCCTCCCAGTCCACCGCTCAGCCCATCAGACCTGGTCTCCCACATGGCTCCTGGGAAGGGGTTTCCCAGACTACTCTGTTCACACCCAAACAGAGTCCCCTCTCACACTCCAGGCTGTGAGGGTCCAGCACAGATCTCGCCCCAGTGAAAAACAACAGCACCGTGACTGAGGACACAGCATGGAAACCCAATCAGCAGGACCCTTGTTCAAAGGCAACTCAGCCATTGTATGCTGCTGTGGCATCTCACCAAGGATGGCAAGGAGGAATTCTCATTGGTTCATACCCTGCCAAACCTCAGCAGAGGGAACCACCATTACGGCCAGTGCTGTACTGCCAGTGGAACCCTGAGCGTCTGAGCTCCTTAGGCGTCTGCTGATAGCACATGCAGATAATTAGCAATCAACTTCCCCCCCATAAATCCAATACCTGAAGACAATACAAAATGCCAAAGCTTATGCATCCCTTTTTCCAACAGTGCACATAAGCAATTATTTCAACAATTCAATAAATTTCCACGACACACCATAGATTGAAATCACAGTATTTCTGAAAGAGCTTTGAATAGTACCATCTAATGTTGACTCTCCTCTCTGATTTCTGTAGTCCTGTCTTTCACTTGAATGCTACTTAATAGTCGTCTCCTTTCTTCAGCCAAGGAGCCCACAGGGCTTATCAGAGTATCATGGTTTGGATGTGAAATGGCCCCCAAAGGCTCGTGTGTTTGAACATTTGGTCCCCAGCTGATGGCTCTGTTTGGGGGAAGTTGCGGGACCTTTAATGTTAGAGTCTAGCTAAATTAAGTGGGTCAGCAGGGGAGAGAGAGTTATAGAGAGGCACCATTTCCTGTCCCATCTCTGATTCATGATATCCGGAGATGTGAGCAAGCAGCCTCACCCGCCTGCTGCCACAACTTGCAGTCGCCATGCCTTCCCCCTTCGTGATAAAGAATACTCTGAAAATGTAAGCAAAATAAGTCCTTCCTCCCTTAAGTTGCTTCTTGTTGGATATTTGGTTACAGTGACAATAAAAATACATAATGCTCAGGCGCACAGCCACCTGGACTTGGGGGATGGTGGAGTCGGTGATCTGACGGAAAATAAAGCCAGGCGTGGTGATTTGTAATCCCAGCATCAGGAGGATGGAGACAGACCACCTAGCCTATTGGCAAGAACTATGTCAACAAAAAACAACGTGGATAGCTCCAAGAATGACACCCAAGACTGTTTTCTGGCCTACACACGTACAGAGAGAGAGAGAGAGAGAGAGAGAGAGAGAGAGAGGAGGGAGAGAGAGAAACAGAGACCAACAGAGACAGACTATCAGATTCCACTGCAGCTATGTGTGGACTCGTGATGAAGTTTCATCTGATGGGATGTAAATGCAAATGTTTATTTATATGGAAATATCCTTAATAATCATGGCGCCTTGCTTCTGTCCTTCCTGCCTCTTGATAAATGCTGACAAGATGAAGCAAGAATAGTCTCCTTGACTCATGAAGCAGATGCCAACTCCAGGATGGGAACCCAGCAGCGTGGAGGGACCTTGGTGTCTAACTATGCAGCCTGCTCCCCTAAAGTCTCATTTCCAGAGGACAAATGGAACACCTGCCCTGGGAGAGCCCCTCACTGGGGATTATCTGCCAAATGCAATATACTTCCCCATAACAGAAATAACTCAACAGCTAAATCAGTTGCTTAATGGGAACTCAAAACGATAGCAACCAGAATGTGTTCACAAAGCAGCACCGTGTAACTCAGGTAAAAGCTTGCTGCTGGCCACAGCCGTTCAGGCAGGCTTCCAATGGCAGAAAAAGATTAAGGGAGAAATACTTGAGATGAGCCTTGAATGAGCTTGTCATTGGAGACATTCATTTTCAACAAGAGGCCAAAAGGTCACAAAAGAAAAATAAGGATCATTTTCATGAAACAGGGTCGGGTCAAGTCTTACCTAATTAGGCTAAAAATAACTACATTCAAAGTTACAGTGAAATTAGATGTAACTTCTAGCCTGTTTCTCTTAGACCTTCAAGAGTATGGTGATGGAGTTGTAGGGTAAGTGAACAAAGCATTCATCATGGAATGCCATGTTTTAAAACATCAGTCTACATAAGATAATTAAATCAGTCTACTTTGGACAAACCTCATTTCCTGGTTATCTTGTTTTCTTTTTTTATTCTTTGTGTTTGAGGGTTTTTTCGTGCCAATGGAAAAAAGCCCCAAATAAACATGCAAAATTGAAAACTGAGTACAATTAGCAATTTAAAACAAAAGTATTCTTTTAAACATAATCATTTCCAGAAATTTCTATCATAATTATCTAGTCATTCAAATGATCTTTCAAATACTTCCATAAAATAGGAAATGTACATACCACATGTAATCTTTTTATTCCTCTTCATTCCTTGTCAACATTCTAGGGTAGTAGATAGGCTATTTTGTTTTGGTTTTTTCTTTCATTTCAACCCATATTTTTCCATAGAGAATTTTACAAGTATTTGGGCATTCCCAAGCCAATAAAACTCTTAATATTGTTTATACGCAGGGAAAGATAGACAAAGCTGTAGCTCAAATTTTGGAGATTTTCAGTCTAAGTGACAGCTGTTTGGGAATTTGAAGAAGACAAATGGCATTCCCACATTCCAGGGCAGTGGGTGAGCATGCTGGTTAGTCTTCAATGTCAACCTGACACAACTTAGAGTCACCTGGAAAGAAGTGACCACTGAGGAATTGCTTTCATCAGATTGGCCTGTGGGTATGACTGTGGGAAAATGTTTTAACTGGTGATTTATGGAGAGGGTACCTGGCACTTGTTATGTAACAGTTTCCTGGGCGATTGATACGGTTCATCCTGCAGGGAAGCTCTTTAAGCAGAAAGATAAACAACACAAAATAGCTTCAAGAAGTCCCTGAAACCAACTAGATTCACTAGCCCTCCCACCCGCAAGAGTAAACAAGCCAAGGTGCTGAGTCACTCTCAGACAAACCAAACTGCAAAGAAGACTCTCAAGCGGACTTGCAAAGACTCTGAGACCACACTAGCTGCCCAGAAGAAACAGATCAGCCAGGCTGTGGGGAAGAGCTTTGGACCAACTGAATCACCCGGAAAGGATACTCTCCAACCTGCTGAGCTGCCTGCAGGCTGTGAAGTGTGCTCCAGGTTCCCAGCTTTGTGAGCTGTCACCCTGCTAGGGTGGGCTTTGGTGACACAGCTTTCTTTAAGTCATTTATGAAC
This sequence comes from Cricetomys ansorgei, assembly GCA_026225945.1. Lineage (NCBI taxonomy): Eukaryota > Metazoa > Chordata > Mammalia > Rodentia > Nesomyidae > Cricetomys > Cricetomys ansorgei. Next base: position 15,037,170 of record JAMJFZ010001121.1, on the reverse strand, counting down.
CTATAAATAACTCCTTGCCCATATTCCTTTAAGTAACCCCAATAAAACATGGGTGGTATCTATACTTTGTTCTGTTTATGGCTCCGTATCTGGAGTGAGTAGAGGTGTGCGCTGCATTTCTCCAGTAAAAGTTTTGTCACAACACCACTGTGGGTAGCACCATCCTTAGCCAGGTATACCTGGGCTACACGAGAAAGCTAGCTGAACACAAGCTTAGCCCCTGCAGATTCCACCCCTGCAGAGTGAGGAATGTCTCTCCTTACCACCACACTCTGTGTTCCCACAAGAGCATGGTCATCATCCAGTAACCGCTAACCCCTTAGGTTGAAAAACACAACTTTTCTCTTTGATACTTTGAAAGGCTCAAGTTCTAGGAGTACCAAGCAAACCTGACCTTTAGAACATGTTTTAATGTTCACAACTAGTCATGCATTCAGCACACACTTAGTAAAGTCCCGCCATGCTCTGGAGGATGACCAGTTACCCACTGATAATTCTTTTTTTTTTTTTTTTTCCCAAGATAGGGTTTGTATATTGTAACTCTGGCTGTCCTGGAATTCACTCTGTAGACCAGGCTGGCCTTGAACTCACGAACTCAGAGATCCGTCAGCCTCTACTTACCAAGCGCTGGGATTAAAGGCCTGTGCCACCATCCAGTAGTGATAATTCTTTAGTGTGATAGATGGCATGGAAAAGGCAGAGAGTATGCACCCCAAACGGAAGATGCAGTTAATTATCGGGAGAAAGAAAAAGAGAGGTGGTGATTAGACTCCACAAATGTGCTTTGACAGAAGAGGAATTCACTAGGAGAAGGTATGTGAGATCAAGCCTTGGCAAGGGAGGGCCACAGATAACGCAGGGGCATCTGAACAGGCTTCCAAAAGCCTGGACGCAGACTGGCTGATATAAATTATTTATATACATATGGCTGATATAAATTAATTTCATTCAACATAGAGGCTATTAAATAAGGAAACATTTGTACAGTACAGTGGAGTTCCAAGGACCTAGAGGGAGGCATTCCGAACGAGGTAATAGTGAATGGCTTCAGAAATTCAGTCATTAACAAGCGTCTACGTCACTCATTTTTGGCTGATTTCCGGCAATCCTACCTTAGAAGTCTTGGCCCTTGAAATCTGAAGTTAGGCATTTATATCTAGAACTTTAGGACCCAAAATATTTTGCTTCTGGGTCATTAGAATTTTAGAATAATAGGCCATTCTCCAGAAGCCTGTTTCTATTTGGTAGACTGCCATCCAGGAATGTGCTCTGAATCTGAATTCGCAAGGGAAATGAGGCAGTACTCTTATTAAGGAAATCTATTTCCTCTGAAAGGGAGAAATAAGACAGAGACTGTTTGTACAACTTGATGAAAAATTCATAGTATCAAGAGTACATGCTGGAATGGGCAAACGGGAGGCTTCTTGCATGCCTGAGGGTGGGATGTCCAGGCTTCCAACGATGGAGATTGCTCTACCTGGGAAAGACTGGTCCCCACAGTTCTGAAAGTCTGCCCTGGGGAGCCACCTTTTGTATCCCCAGACCTTTAGCTTCACTGGAGGCCTTCTATGTTTTGTTTTAGTTGGCTTGTCTGGTCCCCCATGTTTGTTTTCATAGACACAGCTCATAGTCTGCAAGCTTGGCCTCGAGACTGACAGGTGAATTTATCTGGGTCCATGTCTACGTACAAGATGGATGTTACCTCGACGCCCCATATAATTACACTGTTTGGCCAGCATTGTTGAACAGGGGTTAAAATCCGTCAAGTTCTAGTCAATCTGCCTTCAGCTGGACAGCTGGAGGAAGACAACTATGGAATGATGTTGTCTTATCTTAATTAGGATTACTGGTGTCCGAGGCAAGGTCCGTGTTCCTGTAGCTCTCAGGCTCTGCTGAGGATTAGTAAGGATGCGTCACTTTTGAGCAGTTTTTCGCTTTTGGTTTGGGGTTTGGGTTTGGGTTTGGTGGGGGGTGGGTTGGTTTTGTTTTGTTTTTTTTGCTTCATGCTCTGATGACTCTTTGCTTTGTTACTAATTGACAATAATAAAATCAAATGATCTAATGAATAAAAATAAAAAATTTAGATGATGAGATTAATTAAATGATAACAAATATTAATTTATTAATATATTAATATTAATCGATATTAATTGATAATTGTCAAATATGATTCATTCCTTGCTGAATTCCCCAGTCACTCGGAATTTTCAATCCATTCCCCCGTAGTATCCTGGGATGCCCTCCGAGCAGATGGAACTACGTCTGGAAGGGATCTGAGATCTGCTCCTATCTTTTTAAGTAGCCTTTGAATTCTGTCTCATCCAGTTTTATAACGACTTAAGACACTGGTTATCCATGCCACAGCAGAAAGACATTAGAGAATGACAGTAGATGGCATGTCAAGCATTGCGTGCAGTGGCTCGCGCTCCCTATCCAGTACATTAAGCTGACTTAGAAGTTTGAGGGAGTTCCATCCCTCTCCGTACAAACAAAAAAATAATCATCTAAGAAACTAATCTAACAATCTTAACCCCTAATACAGAAATTGTCATGAAAGATCTTTCACGGCAACTGTGAAAGACAAAGGCACAGTATGGTGGCCCAGGGAGCACATTTAGGAGTCGTACACAGCTCTGCCACTCCTCACACGTGTGACCCTGGGCGGGTGACTGCTGTTGATCTGCCCAAATACTCTCTAAGAAGGGAGATGCTACTGACAGTAACCGTCTCACATGGGTCTCATAAGGATGAGAGGGATAAGCCTGTCTACAGTCTTTAGGGTGGTGCCTATTTCAGTAAGCTGAAGAAGGACTGGACGGCTCAGTGGTTTAGAATGCGTACTGCTTTCGCGGAGGACCTGAGTTCAGGCCCCGCTACCCATGTCAGGCATCTTACAACCCCTTGTAACTCCAGCTTCAGGGAATCCGACACACGTTTCTGGCCTCCAAAGGCACCTGTACTCATGGGCATGTACTTCCCACCCCCCTCCACACATGTAATTAAAAATAAAACAAAATAAAATAAACAGCTGGGATGGTAATGCTGCTGAGTGGTCACTAAATACAGCCTGCAAGATCCCTGGCTCCAGATTCTTGTGTTGGATACTTGACTTGAGGCTATTAACATTTAACCAGAGGATCATAAATAAACTGAACTATAGTTAGGCCCATCCTGTTAATGTGTCTACTCCTGAGAAAATACAAAGGCACATAAAAATGGAATGTCCTGGATCGTGTCTGGTGAGAGGCGGGAGGATTTGAGGGGGGTTGAGGGGGGAAAGATGAGCCATGAAAAGACTAGATGATTTGCTGAGGCTGCTGAGGCTGGACACGGAGGTTCCTGGGCTTGTCCTTGGTCCATGCCAGCACAGCCCTTAAAGCACAAGACTGAAATGGCCTCTCTCCCACAGAGGAAGTGATCTTCGGGTCCAGGTTTCCGAGCATACTCTGGCATTCACATCCTGGCTCCCACACTGACTCTTCTTCCTTCGTAATTACATGCCTGCTGTCAGCACACCCAGCAATGAGCCTTAATTACCTCCTCTTAATTACATACCTGCTGCCAAGGTGTGCCAGATCCTCTCTGCCATCTCCCCAATCATTTGGTCGATATTAACCAGCACAGATGCTCAGAGGCACCGACCGGAAGCCTCTACGGGAGCCTGTGGGTAGGAAGACATGCTGGGGGGATGTGGATGTTTAATTGTCTCTCTTCTGGTTTTACTTTAAATGCTAGAACTTTCTTAGTCATGTTACAATATGGTTTTGTTTTTGTTTTATGACTCGTCTGACTTTTTAAAAGATAACACAGGAAAAAGCTTCAGGGCACAGTCTAGATATTTGCTGAGTATTTGTTTATGACATTCCAAAATATCACACATACAGTTAGGTATTTCCACTGATTTGGTAACATCTTCTTTTATTGGCTGGAGCTCAACTGCAACAGTCAGCAAACACCAAAACACAGAACTTCCTTAAATACAGAAAGGAAAAATAAAAACAAAAAAACTACAATTGTGATGTGTATTGTAATCGAAGTGAAATTCTACCCCAGCAGCTGTTATTCCGGAACAAACTCGTCCCTGATGGTGCCCAAGTCTGAATGGGAAGCTGGTTTAAAAATCAGCGCACCTCTGAACGTGACATCCTGCCAACTGGAAGACGAATGTCCTTCTTCAGCTGAACTCTGGTTATGACAAATTGTGCATGCGTACAGTGACTTTTCAGAATATTGCCAAGGGTAGGCTCTGCCATCTTTTACTGATGAATTCTTCTGCTAGGTATAAGGAAGAGAATATAAGAAATTAGCTCACTTTAGGAAATATTAAAAGTCAGGCTTTTCTAAACACATCACTATGGAAATAAAGCCTTCCTGAGACTCTTGCTTTCTGGGCTGTGTGCATATTTGTAGCTGTGCTTTCTTCTGAATAATTTTCATTGCTTCTTCTGTTTTCATTACTAGTGAGCTTCATAACATCTGTTTTCCATTTTTATTTAATTTCCACTTGCGACCTTTGGCCTATTCTTTGTGTTTGAAAAAAAACACAGGAATTAATGTTGACATTATCTCCTCTGCTTTCTCCAAGCTGCAAGCGCACACTTCAACCTTGTGTCTAAGGCAGTATTTATGGCCAGAGAATCAATGTGTTGACTATGCAAAGAAGTTTCACAATGCTCAAATCAGAGGGAGCAACCCATAGCATGGAGTTCCAGGGTTCTGCCAGGGTTCCAGGCATCTGAATGTATGCTCTAGGTTTGTGTCTGCTGTTCAAAACTGCACCAAACATTCTAGAAAATGCCAGGTACAGTTGCTTCCATGATTACAGTGTCACATCTTGTCTCTAAAATGGTGACGAATGGATTGACAATCAGAAGATCCAAAGCAAATAAAAGAGAGATGATCTAAAATATTAAAATTAGAAAGGAAAAGAGAGATTGCAGCAGACACCACTAGAATCCAGAGGGTCAATATGGCATATTTAAAAACCATATCCCATCAGTCAAGTTTACCTAAAGGAAGCCGCCTGATAGAATGAGTATATATCACACAAGGGGTTTGTTAGATTGGCTCACACATGGCTGGCCTCCAACAGAGGCATGGGGACTGGGGACTCAGTAGATGCTCAGTCCACAAAGCTGGATGCCTCAGCAGTCACAATCTGCCACTAAATGTCTGAAGGGCTCCTGGGAAGCCATGGCTCTCAAGTCCTTGCTAGAAGGCCGTAGAGTCTGACGTCAGCAAAAGATGGTGGCAGCCATGGCATCACTGGGACAGGAGCTCTTACAGAATGGAGCAAAGATGCCTGAAGGTACCACCCACTCTTAAGGAGCCTCCTCTCACCTAGGGCAATCCTTCCAAGAAGTTCCCTCAGAGACCCACATGGAGGAGGGTCTCTTAGCTGGTTCCAGATCCAATCTGGATCTGGATTAGCCATCACACTTACTGTCCAATCATTTAGAAAATCCCAAAGAAATGGCCTTAGACACATATGGTCTATTAAATAATATAATAAATCCAAGAGAATATAAACAATCTAAACAGTTATGTAACAAGCAATGAGACTGAAGCAATAATAAAAAAAAAAAAAGTCTCCCAAGATGAAAACAAAATTCTCAGGCCCAGATGGATTCACCGCTGGATTCCGCCAGACTTTTAAAGATAAACTCCCAACCAATGTTCCTCAAGCTATTACATAAACTAGAAAGAGAAGGAGCATTGCCAAACTCAGTTAATGAAGATAGCATTTTACCTTAATACCAAAAACCAATAAAGGATAGGATGGAGGGATAGAAACTGAAGGAAAGGAGGGTAGAGAAGGAGGGAGAGAGGGACGGAGGGAGGAGAACCACAGGAGAAGTCTCCCTGTTGGACATGGATGCAGAAACTCTCAATAAAATACTTTTAAACTGAATTCAGCTGTACATCCAAAAGATCGTGCACCAATACCAAGTAAGCTTCATTCCAGAAACACAAGGACAGCACAAGACATTCAAAAGAGTAAATATAATTAATCAGACTAGTAGACTCAAAGACAGTAATCTCATGATCTCCTCAGTAGGTGCAGAAAAAATCATCCCTTCATGATAAAATCCATGAAGGAGATGGGCGGTGATGGTGCATGCCTTTGATTCTAGCAAAGGGTAGCCAGAGGCAAGCAGATCTCTGTGAGTTCGAGGCCAGCCTGGTCTGCAGAGTGAGCTCCAGGACAGCCAGAGTTACCACAGAGAAACCCTGATTTTGAAAAAAAAAAAAAAATCTGCGGAGGAACTAGGAATAAAAGCAATATTTCCTAACATAACAAAGATTATATAAGACAAAACTACAGTGAACATTTACTAATTGGGGAAAAACTCAAAGCATTTCCACTAAAATCAGGAGTGAGACGAGGGTACATGCTTCCCTCCAGTCTTACTCAATGTAGTACTTGAATTCTTAGCTAAAACAAGAGAAAGACATAAAGGAGCAAAAATGGGCACAGAAGGAATCAAATTCTCCTGTTTTGCAGATGATAGCATCTCGCACTTAATAGATCCAAAAGGCTTCACCAGAAAACTCTTCAAACGGATAAACAGTTTCTGCAACGTCAACATTGAAAACCCAGGAGCTTTTCTACAGACTAATAATGAACTTGCTGAAAAAGAATCATGACAAGAATTCCACTCACAACATCTTCAAAAGAAATAACAATTCAAAAAATAAAATTAAACATGTAGGGATAAACCAAAGATGTGAAAAGAGTGTATGTTGAACATATTCAAACACTGAAATAAAGAGGGGCAGAGGAGACAGCTCAGTGGGTGGAGTGCTTGCTGTACAACATGCATGCAGACCGGAGTTCAGATCCCCAGCCCTCACATACGGTCCTGGAGTACTGGCATGCATCTGTAACCCCAGTGGACCGTGCATGTGAACAGCATGGAGCACTGCTCCTTAGGAGACAGATACTAGAATCCAGTCTTTTGCCTTGCAAAATGCCCTGCTCTTCCTTGTGCAGCTAAGGCTTGCAGTATTGCTCCTTTGTGAATCTGTGGAACCATTTGTAAGCAATGAGACTTGAGCTGTGACAATGTCTGGAGTTTGTCATAGAGACCATCACAGAGAGGCGGCAACTGGCTGAGTCACACCATGGAGGGAACAGTCCTGTGGAGGACTTTCCTAAATTCAGTGGTGCAGAAGGGCTCACGCAGATTGTTCTAGGCATTTAAAATCTTTGGGATCATTACAGTTTCTTAGAGTTCCCCCTATGACACTAAAGAAAGTGTTCTCTTCTGCCTGATTTTGAATGGTTTTGCGAGTGACAGTTTCTTACAACGTATACATCCAATTGGAATAATTTGCAAAGATCAGGTATGTTTGTCATGTAACATGAAACTCTAAGATGCTAAATTGTCACCCAAGGGGCCCCTGTGTGAACAACCCTGTTCTTCAACAGCTTCAAGGAGAAAGACTACTGAAAAGTTCAAGAAAAAGAGACTTGCCTGAAGTGTGGAAACCATAGATAACTACATCAACCCTCATACCCAGGTAACAGCGGAATCCTGACCCACCAGGTTGCATTCCTTCAACCCACCAGGTCCCTACAGCTCCCCAGCCCTTTGGGCACCAGCAGCCAGACAAAATGCTCTGAAGCTTGCCTCCCTTTCTGCGTACCGTGCGTAAAAAGAACACTATCGATCGCACAGGACAGAATACAAGCTTCACTGTGGTATCAAGAATGAAAAGGTAGACTTTCAGGTTTCTCTTCTATCTGTCATTCTAGGAAAATCACATGGAATCATCTAATTGTAACGTTCTCCAGGTCTATAAATCTTCTCCAAAAACCTTCTTTGATAGCTCTTTGAAGTAGCAATAATTTTTTAATCTATTAATGTTTTCCTATTCCTTACAGGACAATAAAAAAGAGCCAGAATGTCTGTCTCTCCACTGTGGAGAAGTGTATAAATAAATGGGGAGTTTGACAAAGGCTAGCTATTTCTGCTCCAGGTGGGGCTTACACGCTACAACTTTATTTTTAGTTGACTTTGTATTTTTCTTATGTGTCACAGGAGAGATTATCCAAGTAATAAAATGTCTTTTCTGGACACCGGAACTATGAGTCATTAGTCTTGAATTATTTTATCTGGCTGGCTGTTTGGATGAATCTGTATTTAGTACAGCTGAATCCATTTTTACATTTGTACATGGGACCCTTGGCTCTTCCCAGGTTTCTTCAGATCATTTTTCTCCTCCGGTGGAAAGCTTGTGTATCTAGTGTTTATTTACACTTTCCTTTCCGTTTTCTTAAATAAATGAGTTCTGGAATAGCATGGGCATGCACTGGATGTTTGTTATCTCCTATTTCTTAAAATAGAGCTTCAAGGGAGATTCCAAAGGAACCAATGATCTTTTGATTCCCTAAACAATGTCTTCCATATCTTTAACAGTAGCAAATGCTAACCAGCCTGGACCAGGTCTACAGGCTTACGGGTTTCCTGACTTTAGAATTTGTACCCATCTATCTTTCTTCCTTGCCACGTTCTCTCCTCTCCCACGGTTGAGTATCCTGGCTTTACTCTCCAGCACCACTGCATCTCCCAGAACTGTGGAGCTGAGTAATCACACCACCCACCTCCTAACCAGGGAGGTGTCATTTGATCTAGAGGTTGCATACTCAGGCCAGAAACCAGGACCTAAAGGTGTGTGGAATTAAAATGAGGAAAGGAGATGCAGAGAGGAAAAAGGCAAGATAGGAAGATCCTGCTAACTACTGTCCCCAGCCCCACCCTCTGCTGCCGCAGGAGCAGGCACTGTCCCTTACTCTGCCCAAAGACATGGCCTAATACAGACCTGTGTTATTAACTCTGACCAGCAAAGTAATATAAGACCCTGTGGGGTTTTTCCTCCTCCTTATAGACCTTCCTTCCATCTCTCCCCTTTTCCTCCCAAGGCATTTTGCTCCTCATAAAACATGAACACACAGAACTTCACCAACGGGCTCAGTGTTTTCTAAAACAGGGGTTCAGACGTCATTTTTGCTATTCCTTTAATGTTTTTAAGTATCATTGTTTGCTTCCCAACGTCTAGCACAGCACAAACTAAATAATAAGCTCTAAACAAACAAGAAAACTTCCGTTTTGGCTGGAAGATTAGAAATGTTTGAAAAGTAGATAAAGGGATATTTGGCTTGGACCCCAGAACACAAGTGCATCTTAGGATTTATGATGAAGAATGCAAGCAGGTCCACTCAGCATAGCACTTTCCAGCATCTTCCATCTTCCAGGATGGATGAACACAACCTTTGGGATATTTTCAGAATGAAAGAATCAGTGTTTAGAGTTCCAAAACAGAAACAGTGACTTTTATAGCCTCCATTCTTAACTCCGGACTGTTACTACCGCCTCTCTCATCCCATGCCCTGAAAACACTGAGCTACAGCTAAATGGTCACTGGGCACTTGTACTTCTCTATAAAGTATCTTTTTATAGAGCTTCCCCAGGGCCCAGTCATCATCAGCTGTCAATAGCCAAAGGGCAAATTCCTTCACTAGAACCATTTCTCATCCCAAGCTTGACTAACTCCAAGGTCTCCCAAAATAACTCTCAACAGGATGACCTGCCCAGGGTGGCACTTCCCACAGTGGGATGAACCCTCTCATGTCAATCAACAATCAAAACAATTCCCCACAGACACGGCCACAGGCCAATCTGATCTAAGCAACTCCTACAATCGGGAGTCCTTCAGATGAGTCTGAGCTGTATCAAGCTGACAACTGAAGCTAAGACAGGTACTGAGTACAGAGTCGGCAAGGATAGTTTTAGAGCAGGATAAGGGTAATCCTGGGAATGGAAACTGGTGTGGCCTCCAAAGAACAAAACAAAAAACCAGCTACGCCACCGCTGGGTAAACGTTCCCAAGAATCTAAGCCAACATGGCAGCGCAGAGGTACTCTCGCATCCCTGTTTATCACTGCACAGTTCACGACAGTACGACAGAGATTTGATCCAGCTGCCAGCAGATGAATGGAGAGGCAAATGTGATACACGCCCACCACGGAGCTTCATGCAGCCGTGAAGAAAAGTGACATCACGACATTTTCCGGAAAATAGATAGAAGTCAATATGTTATGTGCAACAGACCAGACTCAGAAAGGAAGACAAATAGCATACATATTTCCTCTCGCGTGCATAATCTGGATTTAAAACTATATCTGTGTGTGTACATATGTGTATACCTAAAGGTGAGTGTGCGAGTCATGAAATTAGAAAGGGCTCATAAAGAGGGGAGGAAGAGATCTCAAGTAAGGGAGAAAAGAAAGGGTAATGCAATCCATATACTAAAAAAGCTGATGCGGGGAAGGACAAGAACAGAGGGGGGGTGACAAAGGAGAAGAGTAATGAAACAAAGAAAGTGCAATGGCATATCATGAAATGCCACGGTAAAGCCCACTGCTTTGCATACTAGCTTAAAAAATTAATTTAGGGGCCTGGAGAGAAGGCCCGGCAGTCTCCTCGTACAAAGTGAGCATTGCTTTTACAAAGAACCCAAGTGTAATTCCTAGTACCCAAGTCAGTCAGGCAGCTCACAACCATTTCTAACTTCAGCTCCAGGGAGTCTAGCATCCTCTGCTGGCCTCCTTGGGTACCTGCAGTCATATGCATGGCACACACACACACACAGACACACACACACACACACACACACACACACACACGCTTAAAAATAAACCTTTTAAAGTTTTATTTAAAAAGGGCTACCCCCAAAGATAAATTTGGAGATCACCCTAGGAAAGGTGTTTAGTGATTAATGTGTAGAGGGAAAAGACAGCTGGGAAGAGAAAACAGTAAGAGGCCACTGAGGAGAAATTGGTCCGTATGACTCAAACCACATCTGGACAGATGTAAGGGGCAGGCGTACAGAAATGATGGCGTCCCTTTCTGTCCGAGCTCCACAAAGGCCTCAGAGCCCCCCCCCCCCCAGTTGCTGTCTTCTCTGATGCTCTCAAAGAAGAGAGCTAGAGAAGACAGCCGTGGGGAACAGCTGTCCTCGGTGTCTCCAAAATCACATTTCCAGCTGCGGTCTCTCAGTCGAGTTCTCCCCAGTCAGTGTGAGCTGCAGAGGCCCAGGCAAGATAAAGCTCTAGGACTTGCGTGAAAATAAAACACGAGTTGTAAAATCCTCTCTGCATTCAAGGTCCAGGACCCAGTTCTCTGGATACTGGTCTTTGCTGTCACCGCGAATTGGGACATTTGCTCTGTTTGGGGGTGACTGTTGTATACAGGGCATGGGCACCGATTTTTCTAAGCGTTTGCCATTCCATCCCTTCCTTGTTCCCACGCCATCTCTTAATATAAAGTAGTTAAATGACATTTAAAAGAAGTTTTAAATTATTAGCACTGTTCAACGAGCTCATTGTATTTCCTTTTGTTTTTTCTTTCCTTTCCTAGGTGGCAGCTGTCCATCACAGCTCTCCTGCCTTTCTCAGACCTAATTTGCTACACAGCAGCCTCAGAGTATCACAAGTGACCAGCTCAGCACATCCTTCCATGGGCGAACCCTCACACTGGCCTGTGTTTGGCTTTTCAAGATTGATCCCGAAGGAACTGACAGCCTGGTGATGTGAACAGAGGCTGGGTGTCTGCTCAGTCCTGGTTGTGACAGGCCAGCAAATAGTGACCACTTGGCCAGGCGAGGAAATCTGCATCACATTAACACCCATCCAGTTCGATTAAAACATTTGCCTAAAAACTGCTTTATTGCTGTGATGTTGAGTGGTTCGACTCAATTTTCCAGCCCAAGGAGGATAATTTGATTATATTGACCATTAATTAATTATTTAACAAAACTGATCAGTGGATACAGACCTTGAGAAAAACAAAAAAACAAAACCACCTTATTAGTTATTGTATACTTGGGGGAGATTGACATACTCTTTGAGTTTAGCGTTAGAATTAAAGTCTTGCTAAGGTAACTAGGTAGCAATGGTGACTTCTCGCTCTTCAGATAAACTATAGGAAGAGAAAGAATATCTCAATGAAAGTACAGAATCAGCAATTCAACTCCCACAAAACCAATCTTAACCCTTTAGAAAAACGGCCCAAACTTCACAGCCAGGGAGGATCCCTTAGCCAAGCAAACCAGCTTCACTATGTCATGGGAAATCGCGTGATTTGGGGGACACTTACTTGTTCTTTACAGTACACAAATAGTCATCTTTCAGACCATTCCCAGCAGCCACACGCAGCTCTCAAACGGAGAAAGGCAGAGGCGAGGCTGGCCATGTGTGAGTGGTGTTTGTGGAAACATAAGCATCTTGCTCTTTATTTTCGCTTCAAATCTTTATCAGTCGCCACATTTTTCTCGAACTAAGTAAGCAGGCAACAGAGATCTTGACCTGTTCTTGCTTTGAAAACATAACAATCTAATTTTTAAAACATTTCGGATTTGAAATGAAAGCCATATATCATGTTCAAATCACCTTTTCTCCTCTTAACAGTTATCCTTGCACGTGGTTCTTGGGGTGTGCAAACTGGCTCCATCCCTTTGAACACTCCATGTATAACAAATGTTTATGGAAATAGCTCGTCCCTGCACACAAATGGCTGTGCTCACCGATATGTTGATGTGACTTAGTCGCTTATTTCACTTTTAAGACTAAACAGAGAATTTTTAAAGTTTGCAGCAACTACAAAACCCTGCTCTTCTGTTTAGTCTGCCTAGCCTGAAGTGCTAGAAGATTCTCAAGACAATCTGCTCAGAGCCACGGGTAGAGGGCCACAAAGAGAAGGACATGGAGACAGCAGGAACCCTGGAGCACTGCCAGCAGAATGGCTGCATGCTGACTGCATCCCCCTTTTCATACCTTCAGGAGGTCACCTGCTGTGGGACTGTTTTTGTTTTAATCACTTTATCGTGACATGATTGACATACAAAATGCCGACCATATTTAATGTACGCAACTTGAAGAATCTGAAGATGTTATACCTGTGAAATCATCACCACTTCCTGTTCTATCAACCTGTCAATCATCCCCCGAGTTCCCTGTCATCATCATTGTTATCTTCTATCTCCGCAGTATGTATATTTTATACGAGGTCCACCTGCCGAGCCTATTTAAGTAATCGGTGCATTGCTGTTAACGTACAGATGGTGTACAGATCCCTATTTATGCATCCTATGTAAGAAAGCCTCACATCTTTGATGGAAAGAGCCATGGACTCTCCCCTCCTGTGAGTGCCACTGTTTGGGGATCAGTAATGTGACTGCTGTATTGTGGCGCCTGTCCTGCTGTGGCTCAGCTCACTCAACACAAGGCCCTGAGGGTTTTCTATGTTATTACAGATTGTACGTTTCTTTTCCTAAGACTGAGTAACAGTCCTTTGTGTGTGGATACCACAATGGACATTTCAGTTGCTTCTGTGTTGGCTGTTGTAAGGAATGATACGGTGAGCCCAGAATGGAGATACCTCTTTATAATCCTAATTTCAGTTTATATCAGTCTGAGGCCATATGTGGGATTGCTGAGTCTGGGGTACGTGTTTGTTTGTTTCCTGCGGAGCCTCTGTCTTACTGACAGCAGTGGGTGCACCAATTTCTGTTTCTGCTGATCGTGTACATTCTCTTTCCTGCACATTGTCAGCACTTCATTATAATCAGCATTCCCTTACAGTAACAACCTTTGACTCACGGTTTTGGAGGTCTCAGCCTATAGGGGATAGGCCCCATTGTTTCTAGACCAATGGCAAGATCTTACCTCTTACTGGAGAGCTCAGAGGGACTGAGCCATTCACCTCATGGCAAGAAGCAGTAAAGAGCGAGAGTCCCACTGAAGGCCTCAGGAGCTCAGCCCAGTAACCAAATAGCCAGAAGACTTCCCACCAGGCCTCACCTTGCAAAGCTCCTCCCACCTCCTGGTAGCATCAAATTTGGGCCTTTGGGAACATTCCAGATGTAAACTGCCACACTGGCCCTTGCTCCCTCTTGCTTTGTAGTAAATAACTTCCTTAGTATATTCTATGAAGCCTGTAATAATTTCAGGAAAAGAATGAAAAAACTGAAAGCCATAAATAACTGTCTTACGCCATTAGGAATACTGTCAAATCACCATAAATGGAGCAGCTTAGGAACAGTGGAAGAAGTTCTTAGAATTCTGGAGACTAATAAATCCAAGATCAGGATGTGAGTAGGTTGGGTGTGTGGTCCATATATGGAAGCTTCTCACGGAGTCATCAACCAGGCATCTTATGTGAGGGCACTAACCCAGCCCTTGGGGATTCCTCCCAGTGACCAGATGACTCTCAAAGGATCTGCTTCCCACCATGGACTACATGGGGATAAGTTTGTAAACACAAGGAAGGGTTGAAGGAATGATCGCAAAGCACTCAGACTTCAGCAATAGTTACAGCCATTCGGCCAGTACGGCACATAGGAAACCGATCCGATAAATGGGTTTGTAGTACTTAATATCAACTTTAAAAAACAAAGCAAACACGGTTTTTAGTTTCTAATAGAAAGAGACGGACAGGAGAGTGAGTGTTAAATACTCTTAACGCATGGCCTGGGTCATTTGCAGCTGATAGCTGTGCGATCTTAGACACCAGTTCGTTCCCCGGGTGAGCTCTGCTTGTACAATGAGCTGTGAACTGAGGTAGCCTCTCCAGGCCTGTGTCCTTCTGAAAACGGGTGTGTGCCGGCTCGAGTAGCCCTCACTCCCCCAACACTCAAGATTCACTTCTGGCATAACTTTCTTATTCCTATCAGAGAAACACACAAGGCCTTAGGGAGCACAGATGTGCCATCTTCCATCGCTAGAGTTTAACACTCCGCTGTGAGTTCCGCTGTGCTCTGCCGCACTCGCTTCTGCAAGGCAAAGAGCAGACTCCATTTCCCTGCCTTTATTAGCGCCTTGAGGCCGCCGTGTTCCTGAGTGGGCAGTCTCCACCCTCCATTTTCCACATCAGCAGATCACATCATGTTCACCCTCCACCCACTCTCAATCTCTGCCTCTGAAGGAAGCCAAGAAATAGTCTTTGAGTTTTGAGGGCTCCTGCAATTAGAGGACTCCTGTGGTAGGGAGGATCCCAACACTGCTCCTTACCACAGATACCTACAAGGCTCCTTTTCTGCCATGTAAGTCTACGTGTGCGTAGTTTCTGAATGTTAGAGTGGACGTCTTTGGGAGCCACTGTTTTAGCCGTCACACTTTTTACTTTAATTTTGCAGTCAGACTGTGAGCCGGGGAGGTGTAAGCCAGCATTTTCCTTGCATGTTGCTTGCTGTGTTTAGCCCGGGTCAACCTGCTCTGTCCCCTCTCCCTCGCCGTATTGCAAATTGCTGAATCAGCCTGTGATTCATGCGGTTCATTTGCTCTGTCAGTCTTCCCTTCTTGAGTCCAGAGGGCCTGCCTAGTAGTGAACTTGGAAGAAAACACTGACTCAAGGACACTCCTCAGACAACAAGAATTCAGTCTGCACTGGTCCTGAATGGCACTTCCTCAGGTCACAGACTGAAACATGTACAATGTTGATTGATTTCGGTATCACTGAAAATAATAATATTAACAAATGCTCATCTATCTCCTCAGAATAAAACATGTCTGCTTATCAAAGAATAAAGGTTCAAACGTATCAGAAAAAGTAAACTAAACTTGAAAGTTAAGTGGGTTGAAGTAATAGTGTGATTTGAATATGAACTGCTTCCCCATAAGATCGTGTATTTGAACACCGAGGCACCAGCTGGTGGCAGTGTTTTGGAAGGTTGTGGAGCCCTCAGGAGGTGGAGCCTTGCTGGAGAAGTCGACCTTGAAGTTCTACAGCCTAGCTCTACTTCCTGTCAGTTCTCTGCTTCCTGACTACAGACATAGTGACCAGCCACCTCATGCACCACCAAGATGGACTGTAACCCTTTTTAAACTGTGAGCCAGACCTACCCACCCCCCTTCAGCTGCATTTTCTCAGGTGTTTGGTCACAGCCGTGGGAAAACAACTACTGCAAGCTGATATAAAAGATGTTTTTAATCTGGCAGAAACGAGACACTAGGTTTGGGTGGCAAGGAATGATAACTTTAAGCTTAGAATAGAATCTGAAGGTCAAAGAGTGAAGTAGTGTGTGCTAGACGAGAGGCCAACTGCAAAGCAGGAAGCATTGAGAACTAGACAAATAATTCTTGCATTCCAGTTGAGTAGTCCAAAATGTCCTAATGTAGCCACATCCGGGCCCTAACTGGCGAGACGGAGCTCTCAGAATCACTGTTCTTAAGCTCTTATTTTCAAAGCTGGATCCTGCGTCCATTTTCAGCATTTATGCTTGTCTGTCCACATTCGTTCAACAAGTAACCTCTCAGCACCTGTGCCCCGCACAGCTTCGTGCTACACAGTTCAAAGCTGCCTTTGGAAGAATAAACACCAAAACCAATAACTGCAGCCCTCAGTGTCTTACAAGACCGGCCCCCAAATGGGGCCCTAAGCTCCTCACAGCAACCGTTCTGTTCCTAATCACAGTGGTCTCCTTCCCACTGCACAGCAACCCTGGTTGTTTCCACTCTTGAGGATTTCGCTGCTGCTTCTTCCAGAAGGCTCTCTTCGGATTCTTTCCCGGGTTGGCTATGCCCTGTTTACCTGTCTGTTCCGCCGTGCCCCTCATCAAAGGTGGCCCCCACAATACCTGCAGCACTGTATGGGATCACTTTATCTTCATCCCTTCAGGATTTGCAAGCTTTTGGTGACATATGTGTTTACCTGGGGTTTGTGAATTGGGTTTTGCTTCTGTTTCCTGGAATCTAACTCCATGAGACAGAAACTTTGGCCCTTAGATCTACCTATATCAGTTGTACAAAATAGTAGGTTTCATCGTGCTATTTCCACATACGTATGCAATGTTCTTAGGTGTATTCGCCCATTCCCATTGCCCTTTCTTGTTATCCCCGCTACAAATGCATATTATACCCAAGTGCACACCTCTACATGCACACACAAAATAAATAATTCAATAAAAATTTTGAAGTAAAATGTGAAGCAAGTGAAATCGGTTCTAATGGTATATTTTATTTGACTTAATATGTTTGTGCTGGTTGGTTGGGTTTTCACTTATTTGTTTGTTTTGTTTTTGTTTTTGCCAACTCAACACAGGCTACTTCCATCACATAGGCCTGTAGACAAGCCTCTGGGGGCGTTTTCCTGATTAGTGATTGATGTAGGAGGGCCTCAGCCCACTGTGAGTAGCCCAGGCAGCTAGTCCCGGATTGCATGATGGATGGCAATCAGGGACACGTGAGCCAAAATACTCTTTCTTACCCTAGTTGCTTCTGGGGAATGTTTTAGTCACAGCAATAGCAAGCAACTAGACAATACCCAAAATGTTACCTGTTCCACACACATTGCCCGAACAAGTCAAACTGATTTCAGTGTGTTAAGCTTCCACCCGGCACCCGTGCTTCAGGTGTCTGGCAGCTGTATGTGGTCACACGGTGCTGGTCGCAAGGCATCAAGGACACCTATGAAAGGCCTGACTTATCTCATGGATTTTTTTTTTTTTAATATAATCTCAAGAGGAAAATTGTGAATCAAATGTTACTAAAAATAGTCGGCAATTAAATGAAACGTTTAAAAGGACTGTCTTCATTGATCACAAAATAACTGCCTGTCCGTGAGTTCACGGTTATATATTTTCTACAGTGGGACTCTGCTAATGACTCATCTACCTGGAGAACTGCCACTGTGTGTAACACGGTATGATGGGGTCAGCACCGCAACCGCGGTGGCTCTCGGGACGTAACAGCTGTCAACATCAGTGACATGTCTACGAACCCAGGAAGCCCAAGAGCGGGAAGTTCCCACCAAGACGGCTTCAGAATCGTTCTAGAAAGCTGAACAGCTAGGAAGTTGCAACAGCATGGATCTGGAAATTCAGCACAGAAGGAGGGCAGAAAATGAAGCATCCCTTAGTTTAGCTTTCAGGTTTCTGACCCTGATAATTTGATGAGTCCTGATTGTCTGGAGTATAAACCTCAGACACATTTTATTGTTTTCATCAAAATTACTCAATCTTTTTATCGGGAATTTTTGATTTTCTGTTATTTATTTATACATCGTCTATTTTTGCTCTGCTCAAGGCGGGAAGGGGCGGGATTTTAAAGAAAAAATTAAATTCTGCACTAATGTTTTATGCCCCCCCTTGCCTATCAAGAATCCCCTTCTGTTCCCCAAGGAACCCCCTCCCAGTCAGCCAGGAATGCAGCAAATTGCTGGTTCACAGCCCCCTTAAAGGGGTGAAGGCACGGCCCTTGAAGCATGAGTTAGTGCTGACCTCTGTAAGGGTGTATTTAACCTCTTAAAAATATTGCTAGTTTCTAAAATCTCCATTGTACTGCAATCAATAAATCACTGATATCCCCGCTGGGAGGGAAACTTCCGGAGGTTTCAAAGGCCAAGCCAGAGAGGAGCAGTAAACAACAGTTTCTCACAGACGGCGATTAGAACATCTGTTCGCATCCTCCACGCCTGTTAAGATGTTTGCTCAGCCCATTGCGGGCGGAACACGGGGGTCCCTCGGTGGTTTTTGTTTTTACTCCCGTGATAGGAATTCAATAACAGTCCTACCCCAGGGCCAGCTCCCTTACCTGTCACTTAGCGACTTGTCTTTTTAAAGAGCCTATAAGAAATGGCATTTTGTCAGACTCAGACGGTGGGTGATGAATGACAACGGTCAGAAACACTGTAAGGTCTGCAGGACGAACAAGCCGAGGGTATCAGCAGCGCTAGGGTTTCACGATCCAGCCGATTGTGTTAAAAGGAAAAAAAAAAAAAAAGCAAAACAAAACAACAACAACATAGCCATCTCAGGGATCCAGAGACTGACTTTGATCTTCTGCAAGACTTTGAAAGGCATTTCTTAATCTTTCTGGCCTCGCTATGCATTTCCCAGCATGCATTTTTTTTCTAGGAGTGGGCAGGGGTAGCCTTGGGCTGTTGTTCTCAGTCTCAGAAGTGTTTCTTAGCAGTAAGCAAGCAGGTAAGGATCTTGAACACATGCTTAGTCTTTCATTCCTACAAGCCTATCCCTATCAAATAACCCTGGTGACATTTTAATAAGGAATGAAATATGTCATTAATGTTATTTTAATCTTCACTAATTCTGACATCTGGCTATAACTTCAGCGGCCATGAATAATGGGGAAAGTCGGAGAGCCAGGAGCAAGTGACCAGTGAGACCAACAGTCTCTGAAAGGCATTCAGAGTTGAGCGGTATATTGCTAGACCACAGGTACTTTAAGAAAGGAAATTAAAAAGAATATAATACCAGAAATGAATTTCAAAATCAACTTCCCATCCACCATTTAAATTGAAATTTCGGAACTTCCTCAAAGGTAAGCACAGGCAAAGAATAAATTGGTTTGCTAAACATTCTGCCAAAAGTAATTACCTTCAAACATCTGGAAACACTCTTCACCCCTCCTCCTAAAACCCTAAGAACTGCCTCCCCATTGGAGTCAGTCCCTCCTTAAGAGAGCTTCCATCCAACTTCAGACACCAGATCGCTTGTCTCTAAAGACAGGTGTCTAAGGCTCTCCTGAATCCTTTCTCCAACTGCTAACTCACATTCTGTTTCTAAGAATAACCAGAATTTTCACTTCATTGAGAATTAGCATAGGTCCACGCTTGAGTGATTTCAACATTTCCCGAAGTCCTTGCTTCAGTCACACGTAAGATGGAAGGAAGCTTTGCTTACAGATATGCCGTTTAACAATTCTGAAAACAGCAAGGCAGTACTTAGAGCTGTGACAGTCCTATAGCCTCAGCTTCAGCCACCAGACTCCCTCCATCCCACACCTGAGGCAGCTGGCCACTGAGGAGAACATAGTTCTCCATTGGAACTATAAGCAACAAAAAAATAACTTTTCTAAAATAAAAGAGTTATTATCCAAAATGTTGTTGGAAAAAAAACTTCCACAAAAGTTCTGTACGGTTCTTCAAAAGCTAACACATGCATCTCAGTGGGAAATTTTATGATTTGTGTGCTATGCTAAAATTACTGTGTGCAAGTTTATTAATACTACGTGCTATTTACTAATACTATATTGTTATTGGTTATTCTAAGCCATTAGAATATAGAGGCACAATAGAATATAAAGGTCAATTTTTTTTTTTTTTTGGCAAAGCCACCTGCCTCAGAGAACACACCAGGCTACACAGTTTTGCACACAGGAATCATGGGGCTGCGTCAGCTTAACATGAACTGGGCAGGATTTTCTACAAACAAATCCAGTATGGTTCTGACAACTAAAAGATAAGAATGATAAGCATCATAATTCAGCTTGTTATAATCCGGACTTAGCCAAAGTGCTGCATTAATTAGTGTCATGATCATTAAATCAAAGTTGAGCTTCAAGATAATTATTAAACAGTTCTCAAAGCTCCTGAAACTGTTCCTAGTGTACATGGGACTCAACTCCATGAAAGTTATCACCGCCAACAAAAGGTAGAGTGAGCTTCAGAGTTTAGTTGGGGGGGTGTTTCTTCTTTTAAACTTTGTGCTCTTCTTCTCCAAACAAGCACCTACACCAAAATTTCTGTGCTCACAGAAGAATGGAATATCAGGGCTGGAGAGATGGCTCAGAGGTTAAGAGCACTGGCTGCTGAGTTCAGTTCCCAGCACCTGCATGGTGGCTCTCAACCATCTGTAACTTCCATGCCAGGAGATCCAGTGTCCTTTTCTGGCCTCTAACACCAGGCACACATGTGGGATACATGCAGTCAAGCACGCAAATACATAAAATAAGAATTTTAAAAGTACGACAAAAAAGAAAAATGGTTTTGCTAAAGACATAATTTATAAAAAAAAACAACACGGGGTCCTAGAAATGTTTTTATAGAAGCTTGGTGAGCCTTTTCATCTGATGTCTTAAGTCAGACTTGAAACTTCTAGATGAGAGTATCCCTTAACTGTCCCACCTGTGTTTCAGTGTCTCTAAAACAGTCTCTGCACCTGCCATTCACAAGATTACCATTGCACTTTCTGTAACAATAAAATGCTGTAGGGCTGAGGGAACGGTTCAGTTACTAAAGTATACCTTGCAAACACTAGGACCTGGGTTTGATAACCTGAGCACATTTAACAAAGCTGGGGTGTTGGTGGTGTGCACCAGTAATTCCAGGGCTGGGGAAATGGAGGCAAGAGGACCCCTGGGGCCCACTGGCCACCTAATCTAGCCTACTGGGTGAGCTCCAGATCAGTAAGAGACCCTGTCTCCCGGAGACAACATTTACATCTTACTTTCTCTCTGGTGCTGACACTTCATATGTAGTTGCATAAATATTTATGGGATTATTGTCAATGAAATCAGAATGTTAAGTTTCAAGCACACAGAAAATCTATTTCACTTTTTCTTATATTATACCTTACATACTTAAGTAAAATGTATATGTAAATTAAACATATATTATAATAAACAATAATGTATATAATTAGAAAGGAAAGCACAGAGACAAGATCATATGTAGGCCAGGCTGGCTTGAAACTTACTACATAGATGGGACTGGTCTTCAACTCCTGATCCTCCTGGTTCTACTTGCCAGGTGTGAGATTACAAGTGTGCATAATCATACTCAGCTCTGCATTTATAATTATGTGTGTGTGCAAAGTTTATATAGAGATACACATACGTACATACATCTGTGCTTTCACTAAGTATGGAATCATGTCAAACCATTACTAGATATTTTATATTGCCTCTGGTCAGACAGACACATCCAGAATTTACATTTCAGACCCCAAATCTCTCCTGTTAATACTATATTGTTATTTTCAGCATTGAGGAAGGAAACCAGGGCTTGAGTGGGTGTGTTAGGTAAGCTGCATCTCAGCCTCCAAAGGAAGAGTACTGGAAGGATTTCTGACTTCTGACCAGCATGTCCAGAAATCCCAGCGAACTACTAGGGCTGACAAAGTATGTGAGCCCTGCTGCTGAGGGAGCCACAGCCACTGAAATGTCCTTTTGAAAAGGACAGCACTAAATCAAACAGACCAGGAAGGCAATTAGCCTTCCTAAAAATAAAAGGTGGCACAGACTCAAAGCAGCTAGAGCACGATCAATGGATGGATGGGTGGGTGATGGTGGTCCTGGGGTTTGCCTACATCCAGTTTTGAAGTATGTGGTAGAGGATGAGTTCACATTACTAAATAACCTACATGAACCACTTCGTACATACCCTGACTGAGTTGCACTTCCTGGGGTGATCTGTGTTCTGATAGTGTGACAGCAATATGTAAGAGACTGTCCGATATAATTGGTAATAAGAATTTAGACTGGAATTCTTTCCAGTCAGCGCCCTACGCTTACAGTCTAACTAGTGTAACTCAGTCTCAAGCATTAGCCACAAGGAACTGGTATCCAGGTGATTCTGTGCCTTTCCTAGAGTCCCCTTTGTGTGTGCCTACCTGTGCTACCGTGTCATCTTGATGCAGCATGCATTATTCCCCAAAATGGTTTCCCCCTAGGGCTTCAAAACACAGGACACTACCCTTCATAACCCACTTCTAATTTGACTGATTCCACAGGATGACCATGACCATTTATATTTGGTGAAAAAAAAAAAAAGATGTAGTTTCCTTTCTATATCTACTAGCAACAGACTGGCCCTTCTACAAAAACCTTCTAGAGCACAAAGCATATAAAAGATAAGCAGTTTTGTTGTGAAAACTTCTGCTTGCAAGTATAATTAGTTCCTTTTAAAGGATTCGTGTGTGTGTGTGTGTGTGTGTGTGTGTGTGTGTGTGTGTGTGTGTATGCACACATTCATGCACAGGTGTCCCTACAAGCCAGAAGAGGAAATTGGGTCCCCCAGCTGGAGTCACAGGCAGTTGTGAACTGCCTATCTTGGGTGCTGGGAACTTTTCCAAGGACTTCTGCAGAAGCATCAGATGCTATTAACCACCTAGCACCTCTCCAGCCCCCATTAGCTTTCAACTGCTCTCAGTTTTCTCCTGTGAAACTCTATTGTTCTTAGTGGCATATGGACCTTCTACCAGCTCACAAGCAGGTGTGATGGAGTCAGGCTTTCTCAAGGAATGCTTACTCACAAGCCCAGCCTCCCCCCCACCCCACACACACACACTAACAGAAGAAACAAAAAGTCCCATGACTTGGTGTACCCCAAAATTCATATTTTTTTTTGAGCTGGGCTTTATCTACAGCTGTCACTGAGCCCTAGTTTGCAGTTAAACAATAAGTCAGTAAATGCGAAGTGTAAGTCCTCAGCTCTGGTTCGTCATGCCTCATAGATAATCCTGAGAACATTATCAGAAAGCTGTATGGACAGCTAAAGTATGAATGCCAGGCAGGATAGAAACGCGCATGACTGAGACAATTACTTGGCCACAGATCAGTCATCTAGAGTCTTCTCTAACACGAGGACCTCCTTCTGTGCCTCAAGTGGAAGGAAACAATTCTATTAGCTTCCTCCTATGTTACTTCGTTAGAGAAAAGATTTCCACAAATAAAATATGTCTAAAGGCCAACTAAGAATTAATTTTGCAAGTGATTAGCGTGGCAAGCACTTGTTCCAATTTTAATGGAAAATTCTCAGTTTTAAACAGTCTGTTCAGTGGTTCCCAGGAGGCAAGCCGAAAGTTTCACAACACAGTAGTTCCCTGTGACCCTGGGGGAAAGGTTTGTAGACTCCCAGGCGACGACGTCTGAAATTGGGTCTGCTGGTAGCAATGAACTCTCACATATAAGCCGTCTTTCCTGTACATCCCTCTGATTGAGTTTAATTTATAAGTTAACCATAATAAAAGACTGGTGACAATATCTGTCCTAGTTAGCTTTAACTGTTAACTACATGTAGTCTAGAGGCATCTGAGAGAAGAAGCCTCAACTGAGGGCTTACCTAGATTAGATTGGCCTATAGACATGTCTGTAGGCTATTACCTTGATTACTAGTTGATGTGGGAGGGCCCAGCTCACTGTGGGGAGCACCATTCCCTGGACAGGTGGGTCTGCATGTATAAGAAAGCTAGCTGAGCACCGGCCTGTCAGCAAGAGATGAAGCCAGATAGCAAGGAGCATCCCTTCATGGCCCCTGCCTCTGTTCCTGCTTGAATTCCTGTCCTGTGACCTGTCAGATGAAATAAACCCTTTCTTGCATAGCTTTTGGTCAAGGTGTTTCATCACAGCAACAGAGAATAATGTGAGAATGAAAGTAGAACAGTCGTCACAGTAAAACTAAGCAGTTGTAAGGATATGCTATCTTAAAGTCACCCACAAGGCCACTTTTGCCTCCTCTAAGGTCACTCAGATACAAGCTCTGAGAAACTGTGGATCTCGATCTCATCTCCAGCATGGCTGGGAAATGAGTGACATGTGGGCGGGGCAGACCCCGCAGATGTGCCAGGTGAAGGGATGGTTTACATCCTGTCACAAGCTTCATCACGCTACCTAGGACAGTGTGTAATCCACACATTATGGATTTTTCCAGTTCACATTTTCAGACCGCAGCTGATTCTCATTAAAACCTCAGGAAGTGAAGGCTATAGTAAGGGAAGAGTATGTCGTATCACAAGTTTGCATTCAGATCAAATACTCTTGTAAATCTGCCGTTTTCTCAAGAGTCCGGACGCCCTGTGAAGTACATCGCTGAAGCTGTGTATGTATGTATATATATATATTCTCACAGCCTTTAAACAGAGATTTGAAGTCACATTTAAAGTTCATCATCAGAGGAAAGGCTTCCCTTCAGTGATCTTGTTGCCTTTTGGATCTTCATGCTGGGAAGGCTTGTGTTTCCAAATGATGTTTTCACTGGATCTTGTTAAAGAAAGCCCCATGGCTACAGAAAGCATCACAGAAACTCCCAAGCCACCCTTGACCTTACCAGGAAGCTTCTGCCCACAGCCTCCCCAACAAGCTGGCCACAGTGCTCCCTCCATCCCAGGATGAGGGCACCAGAGGCCAGCAGGGAGGCTTTCCCAGCCATCTATGGTCCTCAGTGGAGACTGAATGTCTGGCTTCAGGAACTGCATGCTTCACTTCCCCAGGGGCAGCCGGTACCCGGCTCCAGAGAAACTGGGTATATCAGAGCAGCCGTCTGATTAGGAACAGTCAACCATGAAGACCCTGAGAACTTCAGGGAGACAAGGGCGGCCCTGTGAGTGCTGATAACGTGAGGATGACCCAAAACATCATCTCAGTGTCTGGAAGGGCAACTCCCAGCCGCTTCTAGAAACCCAGAAAGCATCTAGCAATAAGGTCATTTTGCTGGTAACTAGAGCCCTGAATCATAAAGTTAGCCAAGCAAGATCAATGAAAACTTTCCCTCTTTATGTTTTGGTGTGCATTGGTAAGTATATGTCTGTCTTACAGTCTCTCCACCCCCCGATTCTATTTAATTATAAAAAAGTGAAAATCCTGTCTTAAGACTTTTGTCTTTTCCTGTATTGACATCCTTTCTACTGTATTGGGTGAGACACTGTGAATAACTAGATTCCCACCCACAGGAAATAACTGCAAATACTGTCCTGGTGTACACTTCAAACTACCTTGCTTTACTTTGTTTTATCTTTGTCTGCATAAATCAATGGCCTTCCTTCAACCCTTCCCCATGGGGCAGGAAGGACAGACTGTGTGTTGGCTGCTGTGTAGATGAGCACATGGAACCAGAGAGAACGCAAGGAGGGAGGTGAACTCAGTGAGCTCAGAGCTACTATCTGATCAAACCCTTAACCTCGCTGTTTCCTTCCTTACCCTGAATATTTATTTTAACTCCGAGGCTCAGCCTTCGACCTTCAATGCCAGAAATATTCTCACACATTCCGATAAGGTGCTTTCATCCAGTTCCAAAAAATGTCGGGGTAAGGGTCAGACCTGGGTCCCGGCTTGTCCCAGGCAAAGTCTCTAGTCCACCCAAGGTTTGGCATGTCTGAATGCTGTGAAGGCAGCTGACAAGGGACTGTTGACAGTCCAGATTTTACTTCCTGCCTTCTCCCCCTCCTCCGAGTTTACATTGCAGCACAGACAATAAACTGCTTCTAGACTCTTCCCAGCCCCACACCCCCAAAAGCTGAACTGAAGACAGAAAGCACACACACCCCCACCCCGTTTCTCTAGCTTGACCCTACCTGTGTTTGGCCTTCACCCCTGGACCAAATCAGCATTCCAGGGCCATGAGAGAATGGCATGTTCACCACCCAACAGGAAACGGAGCAGGCCAGGCGTTGACATCACCTGGCAGATGTGCCTTTCAAGTGTGAGGCTTTATTCAAACCTTTTCATGGAAATCATTGACACAGAAAAGGACTAAAGAAGAAAAACAAGAGGGAGAGACAGAGTTTGTGGCGTGATGGGCATGTTTTGCACCCCATAAAAAAAAAAGGAATTAAAATGAGTCAAGCTCACCTCCCTTCCTCTCCACCCCCCTCCTCGCTCATCCTTTACGTCTGGAAGTCAATGTTTCTGAAACACTATAGCTACTGGCAGGGCAGCCACACATAAAACTGTCAGTGTGCGAGGAAAATAGACGGTTGAGTTGAGGGAAAGGGGCTAAATCAATTTGAGCACGCATGTTAAGGACTGTGAAAGGGCAGAGTGGATAACTGTGAGGCTGGAGAACATTTGTCTCTGTCTCCTTGTGTTTCCACCACGCCGAGCAGAATCCACCCACTGCGGCTCCAGCCAGGCTCTGAGCTGATTGATGGCAGCTGGAGGTGTCTGCTTACTTCCCCACCCTACGACACACTGCACCCCAAATGGAGTCCCCCCTTGGCCCTCACTCAGTGTACCTGTGCTCTTGGGTAGGAAGCATTTACTCAGCCTGCTCTGTGCCAAGACTTAGGAAACACGAGTTCCCCCAAGACTGGTGCAGTTCCATGGGTTCTCACCGTGGAACTCAACATCTGTCTCCATCAGGTAGGCTATTCTTTTTACACAATAATCATGTATTAAGTCTCATACACCGAGGAAAACACTATAAAGGCTCCATAAGACATTTTCAAATAACTCACTCTCTTCTCCCAAACTGGGAGCGAAAATAAAGTCAGAGGATGGACTGGGTCTTAAGCTCGTCTCAGGAGTTGAATTCACATTGCCTTCACCAAAAAAAAACCAGGGTGTGATCACAAAGGCCAGGGCTGAAGCAATCAATCCGACTCCTGCTCCAAGAGTCCGGAACCTGGGTGTGTTGCACTTGGCATTGGGAATTGCTCCATGCCCTGGGCAGTAAGCAGATTTTGTGGGCTGTTCTGCAGTGTTCACTACGTGGTCAGCCTCATTTGTATTTATTGTGGCCAGCCTCATTGCATTTATGGTAACCAACACAGTAATCATGGGATAGGGAATACTGCCTATGCCCTAGCGCAGTGTGAGTATGTGTGTGTGTACACACATGAGCTAGTCCCCCACAAGTGGCCCAAGTGAGGCAGGACAGAGATGGCACAGAACTGGATTGCAAGCCCTCAACTACTGCTTCTTTACCTGACTCTGTTAAAGGCTCCTGGCTGCTCTGAATGTCTATGCCCAAAGTTCCAGAGTCAGAATAATACTAATCAGAAATAATATAGGTGAGGTGAATTTCCCAGTGTTCTACGTGTGTTAGACTTACACCCTAGAGTGATTTCATACATGCTGTGATGTGTATATTTGTTCACATATAGGCTGCATGCGTGTACATATAGAGACAGGGGTCAGCCTTAGGTGTTCCTCTGGTGCCATCCACCACATTTTCTGAGACATGGTGTCTCACAAAGTAGGCCATCTTGGCTGTCCAGCAAGCCCCAGGGATCTAGTTTCCGACGTCTGACACTGAGATTACAAATGTGTCCCCATGCCCGGTCTGTTTGTTTGAGACTAAGCTTTCTCCCCAGTCCTAAAGACTTTTCTCATTGTGATAAACACACATCACAAAAAATTTGCCATCTTAAAACCGTGTCTACAATCTCGACTCAAAGGGATCGAGGCCGTTCACATGGTTGTGCTACCAACTCCATTCGTCCACATAACTCTCTTCCCCTTGTGATCAGTAAGTTTATACCAGCCGTGGCTTCCGAGGGTCTCTGCTGTGAATTATCTCTGGGAGTGTCCATTTTCACATCTCTCAGGCACATGCCCAGACTGGGCTTGCTCAATTGTTTATTCTTATGTAATCCCACATTATAATGAATTATCAGTCCATTCCTTTGCTTGGCATTAAAGAGTTAAAAAAAAAAAAAAAGAAAAGAATAAATATATCTAATAAATCATTTTCCTTTTTTTAGTACCAAAAATGTAGGGGGAAAAAGTTTGTTAATTTTCAGGGAGGAACAGAATAATCCAATGGAAGTTATATCACCAAGGAGAGAAGCAGAGTGTTTCACACTGGAATTAACAGATACACTCATAACCCATGAAATAGTGAAAATGTTACTTAAACCATCTTTTCTTTGGTTTACAAGAAAGACATAAAAGAATTATAGGTTCCTCGTCATCCCTATCCAGAGCCTGAGTTGTTATAGCAGTGGTATTTGTGGTGGTTCCCACACGGGATTCTGTGGCCTTCTGTGATAAGGTGCCACTCCCCGGGCCAATGATGGGAAATTGTCCCAGAGGACATACCTACTGCACGAAAGCCTGCAGTGTCAGAGTTGGGAGGGGATCACACGTGGAGAGTACATGCTACAAGGACTAAGAGTCCATGAATTTACAGCATCCCCCATGCCAGGGATGCCTGGATCTCACTGAATTGCTGTGAGGTTACAAAGAAGAGCAAGCGATAAGAAAGCCCTGATGAACCCTAGCTGTGGATAACTGGGAGCTAACAGCACAGATGGACAGTTTCTATCTAGGTATCAATGAGGTTGATTGACACAAGGCTTCAAAAGAAAATGTTGGAGGGGAGAAGAAAGGAAAAAAACGGAAATGAAGGGATTCACAAAAGACCAAATAGCAATAGTTGCAGAGTGAATCAAAGACATAAGATGAGAACTTAAAGTTTCAGAATGTCCACATTAGAATTCTTCAGCAGAAGCTAAAGGAGGTATTGCTTATTCTCAGCCTGCTTTCCAAGCACCCAAGAGAACTCAGAGGGGCGTGGCCTGCCTTGGTCTCACTGGTCCATCTATGAACAATCGACCTCGTGGCTTTAGGTCCTATGGTGAGGCTGAGCATCATGACAGAGGTCCACAGAGAGCAAGATGTTCACTTTGTAGCAGTGAAGAGTAGGGAGTGAAGCAAAGAGAGGATACCAGGGTCCCTTACTCCCTTCAGATGACTTTTGTAACCATTCCCTCCAAATGGGAGCCCTCCACCCTCCACTACAACTCACATCCTTCTCAGCTCATTGAGACTCTGGAAATAAACCACTAAGAGTCCCTCAAACTTAGCAGATTCACAGGCCCAGCCCTCCACACAGTTACGTAAGCTTTAAGAACTTCTGGGGAGAAGGCATTCTTGGATCTGCATAGCTACCTGCAAGTTGAGCAGAGAGCACCCAGGTTCTAGCTTTCAGTGATGCAGCCATCTTTGAGTCCTTTATACTTCTGTAAGGGACATTTCCCCCATCCTCCTGTAGCTCCAACAGATGCATTGGTTCACCAAGTTAGACTTCAATGGTATAGTTACTGGACTAAGGTCTGTTGTTGATCTCCTAGCTGGAGTGAGAAGCTGGGGGTCATTTACATCTTCCCTGGAGCAGTGTCATGAGACTGAGAGTATTCCCACTCCCCAATGTCCTAAAACTCTAAGTCCCTCGACATAAACTTCTGCCACCCTTCAACAACACTATGGCCAGAAGGCCAAGTGTTTAACACATGGACCTTTGGGGGAAAACCCTTATCAAAACAATAGCAGCCAGCAATGAAAATAAGAGTCATTGCCAACCGGGTGACGAAACGCATCCTGGAGTCACCTTCTGCAGCTGTGTGGGTTTTGAGTCAGGATGGGCAGAGGGTGTCCTCAGTGGATCAAGGCAATCAAAAGCAAGCTCTAGAGGGCCTCACTGTGATATAGTGCATCGCCCATGTTTCACTATGGCAGGGGTGAGGCTGCTTCTAAACAGCGTGCAGATAGCTAATGTAGCCCTTTGTAGAAGCCAGGAAAGGAAGGAAGGTATATTTGTATTGTTCTAGCTGCAAAGTATGAGCTCTTCTAAGCAAGCATCTAAGTTCCTCAGAGGACAGAACTTGGAAAATTGAGGGATTCTGTCACAGTAGGACTATGTGAAAAAAGCAGGTTGTGTGCAGGAGACTAAAGCATGTTCTGACACAGCCACCACACCCCTGCGGGGCGAGCTCACCTTTCCTGTGGTTCACACTGTATCATCCCCAGACTGCCCCATCCCTGTGCCCCATCCCTGTGCTTCACACCAGATCCTTCCTAGGCTGCTCCACCCCTGTGGTTCACACTGGAACATCCCTAGGTTGTCCCCATCTCTATGGTTCACACTGGATCATTCTAAGGCTGCCCCATCCCTGTGGTTCACACCAGAATATCCCCAGGCTGCTCCATCCCTGTGGTTCACACTGACTCATGCCAAGGCTGTCTCATCCCTGGAGCTGGCACTCAGTCGCTTTCTACCTGGAGCCAATATCCGCACCTCACTCATCTTTCCCGAACAGTGTTTGTTCTTGCACCTAATCCAGGTGTCTTGTGCTCCAACAACTACCACCCTTGTCTGTTTGCAGCACAATGAGCCAAATGATTCTTTCAAAGCCAAGAAGCCAAGTCTTCTCCCCTAACACAAGTGTGTGTGTGCGTGTGTATGTGTGTGTGTGTGTGTGTGTGTGTGTGTGTGTGTGCATGCACATGAGTGCATATGGAGATCAGAGGTTAATGTCAGGTGACTTCCTCAATTACTCACCACCTTGTTCTTTTGAGACAGGGTCACTCACTGATTGTGCTAGACTAGCTGACCAGTGAGTCCCAGGGATCCTCCGTCCCAGCACCGGGATTACTGCTTGGCATTTCTGGAGACAGGGAATGGTCCCCATGCTGCGTGACAAACACTTCACCGCCTAAGCCGACTTCCCAGCTCCCTACCAGAAGGCTGGAACTTGGTGGGTTTTGTTGTTGAAATTTTGTACTGCTGTTTATGATATAAGATTGGGAAAGCAGCTCAGGGAAAGATGCCATTTTTTTCTACAGCTGTTCTGAGGTAAAAGACTGAAAAGATAAAGAGCCTGAAGACAATGAAGTTGGGATGTTCACTCAAAAAGTAACAAGTCCAGCAGCTCAGTGCTCAGAGAGGCTGCTGTGGCCCATCACAGGCTCGGCCCAGGGCTTCATACTATTCCAGTTGGCCGAGACATTGCTGTTCATAAAGAATGAATCTTCAGGAGAAATAGCCTTCAGGAAACACATGGGTTAGGAAGATACATGCACATTCCCAGGCTTTCCTGACAGAGCAGTCTGGACACAGATCCTTCTGAAGGAATGTGGAGGACTGGGCCACTGAAGGGAACCCAGTTCTTTGCCAGAACTTCCTCAAGTCAATGGCCCCAGGGCCATGGGCTAATTTCCCTCTAGAGATGACCAGGCAATCTTACCAAGGCTTCTACATACAATTTCAGGCTCACACCAAACCCATCTGACAGACAGATGACTTCCCTGAGCAAAACCTCTGCCCCGTTACACAACTGCATTAGCTCTGACCATGGGAAGATTTAAGAAACATTTACTGAATACTTAACAGCACGCCCTGAAATAAATTCAGCACTATGGGGAGGATAGGATGGTAATAAAAATGAGAATAAAAGGTCTGAGCTTGCCAAGGCAGGACTTTTCATCCCAGGTGCTTGGGGCTGAGGTAGCAGGATCACAGGTTGAAGGCTGGCTGGGGTAAATTCATGAGACCGTGCCTCAAAAATTTAAAAACAAAGTAAAACCACAAAACTTGGTTTTCTTTCTTTTTTTTTTTTAAAGCAGTAACAGTACTTAGATCTACCACACAGGCAAAAATAGCAACTGTCACAAAGCAGAGGAAGACGGCCTCCCAGAGCATGGCTTTGAAGATAATCAGAAAATGAGGGGCCCTCATCTGGCCACTGACTATAAACGGCATAAACGACGTCATGGGGAATTATTGCTGAAGTCATTTTATGCTCTTTTGTGAAGAAGTAAACGTCTAGAATGACGGCAGCCCCCAATTTATGCTGTGCCTTCAAAACTACAAGCAAAGCTTCCTGAGGGCCAGGAAGCTAGCAGTAACTGCAGATACTGTCCTAGTTTGCTTTTCCCTTGCTGTGATGAACACCATGACCAAGAGCAAGGATTTATTTGGCTTACAGTTCACACAGCACATCACTGAAGGAAGCCAGGAAGGGGAACTCAGGCAGGAACCTAGAGGCAGGAACTGAGGCAGAGGTCATGGAGGAGTGCTGCCTACTGGCTTGCTCAGCTTGCTTTTTCATAGAACCAGAGACATAGCCCACAGTGGGCTGGGAACTCCTACATCGTTCATTGTGCTGTCTAGTCTTCTGTCAAGCTAAAATCATCTGACAGGAAGGAACTTCCATTGAGAAAAGGCCTCCATACGATCAAACTGTAGGCAAGCCTGTAGGGCATTTTCTTAAGTAGTGATTGACGTGGGAGGACCAGCCCATGGTGCGTGATGCTACCCCTGGGCTGATGGTCCTGGGTGCTATAAGAAAGCAGGCTGAGCATCCCATGGGGAGCAAACCAAAAAGCAGCACTCCTTCATGGCCTCTGTATCAACTCCTGCTCCCAGGTTCCCACCCTATTTGATTTCCTGCCTCGGCTTCCCTGTATAGACTCTGATTCAGGATACACAAACCAAATAGCCCCCCCACCCAAGTTCGCGTTTGTCATGGTGTTGCATCACTGCAATAGTAATCCTGACAAAGACAAAAATTGATACCAGGACTACAGAGTATTTATTGCTGTGACAGACCTCACCATGTTGTTTAGGGGAGGACTTTGGAATTCGGGGCTGTGACTTGGGATCTGTAAGCCAAATAAACACTTTCCTCCCCGAGTTGATTTTTGGTCATGGGGTTACATCACAGCAATAGTGAGCCTAAGAAGATTATTCATCAGTGTTTGGGGGGTAGGCAAAGCCAGACAGGGCTCCTTCTGCCTGACCCCACAGCCTCCACTCCAGTCACCTCTCGCCTGCCTCACCCGGTAGCTGCTTACTAGGATAGGGTCTGGCTGGCTACCCTCTTGGAGGAAACAAGCCACCAGGGGAGACTATGATGGCAGAACAGAGTGGCATGCTCAGCAGAGAGACACTGAGTTAGAGGCATGG
This sequence comes from Cricetomys ansorgei, assembly GCA_026225945.1. NCBI lineage: Eukaryota > Metazoa > Chordata > Mammalia > Rodentia > Nesomyidae > Cricetomys > Cricetomys ansorgei. The sequence goes on along the minus strand of JAMJFZ010001121.1, from coordinate 15,003,967 downwards.
TCTTGACAGATAAAGGAGCAAGTCATTGCCAAGTGGGGGCCAGTCCTCAGGCTGTTGGGAGATTAGGGCCATAGATGGGCCCACCTTGGCCCATCTTCCCACCTGGGGAGGAAACAACTTTGAGAGGATTCAGGAGCAAGTGCAGCTGAGAGAGGTGGAACTAGACACACAGGTGTGGGAGAGTCGAAGGCAGTCGGCAGGATGCGTCACTACCAAGCAGGGCTACTCCTAGGGCCTCCAGGAGGCTGGGGCCACCACAGCACCCACCTCACCCACTGGACGGTGGACGCTCACCAGGCCCGTGCCAACACTCAGCCCCCCGCCCGCCCTCAGTGCTGCTGCTCATGTTGTTTGCTCAGTGTGGGGCTGGCCTAGAGCTAAGAGGGGGTTGAAGTGTGCTTTGAACCCCGAATTTCTCACCCTGAGAGCAGAAGGCATTCTGCTGCTCCTCCTTTACCCCAGCTAGCACCAACAGCTAGCAAAGCTCCTCCAGTGCTTATGAGACGCAGCACCTGATAAAATCCTGCCTCTCCAAGGTACATGGCCTTGTCAGTGTTTATCTGACCACTGCAGCTGGAGGACCCGGGGCTGGACTTCCTCTCTCCCTTTATGACCTTATAACTTTTCTTTCCCTGGTGCCTGTGAGACCTCTGCATATATAAAGGAGGCTTCCTCAAGACTTTGGCTAAGGCCAATAACAAGTAACTACCCATATCTGGTTGTGAGCCCCCCATGTGAAAATGGAGCTCTCATAGTATCTGCACTAGCCAATAACTTACTACCACATAAGGCATTTACCCTTTTCCCACTACCATATATATTTCTCCCCTTTGCTTCAATAAACTGAGCTGTTCATTGACACTGCCTCCCAAGAAATCTGTCTCTCATTGCTCCCAAGCCTCCTCCCAAAACTCACTAGGACCCCAGATGGTTCCTGCCTGTGCTTCCCTCCTCAAAGCTGGGCCAACTGCTTGACAATCCTCGGGAGGGGACCAGGAAACAGGGACCCACAGCCCTGCTCACCTTGCTGTGGAGAGGAGAGCATGTGTAGGTCCTGACCCCGAACATATTGACCAACTGCAAGATTCCCTGATTCTGAGCAACAATATATACACATTTTCTGGGTTAAATCTCCTTGAAAGACTTTCACGATCCCTATTGGTAATACCACTGGGAATCATGTTAATGTCTGTGATCTGTACTTCTACCTGAAACCATGTGGACATCCATGATCTGTGCTGCACAGGAGACCATGTTGATGTTTGTGACCCATGCTTCTACTGGCAACCAAGTTGATGTCCGTGATCTGTTCTGCCTCCAGAAACCATGCTGAGGTCTGCGACCTGTGCTCCCTCCAGAATGTGCACTGATGTTTGTGATATGTGCTGCCATTGGAGACCATGTTGATGTTCCTGATCCATGCTACCACCCAAAACCAGATTGATATCCACCCTCTGGTGGTAAATTTGGAGAAACACAGATAAATCCCTACTTGTCACGTTGTATAAGAGAAAACTGAGCCCAGGCAAGAAATGTAGAAAAAAAGAAGATGGTACCTTGATTTGAAGTACTTGGAAGTAAGAGGACCCAAGAAGCCATGGAGCCAAGCAGCCTGACTAGCAGTTTCAGCAATGCAACAGAGAATTTTACTGTTAAGGAGCCATAGCTCCTTCATTGTAAAAAGTCCTCTCTGAGGGGTCCAGCCTTGTTAACCCAATATGCGCATCTGGCAACACATCTGGAAGAAAATTATTAATGAAGAAAATGCTCCATAGACACACCCACAGGCCAATCTAATGGAGACAATTCCTCAATTGATGTTCCCTCTGTCTCTATGTCTCTAGTTTGTGTCAAATTGACAAAATCTACCACAGCCACTAAAGTGGCTCATAAGCAGTTCATTGCACAAGAGAAGAACCAAGAGGAAGCAGGAGGTGAGGTCCCCCCCACCAAGCCAGATGATGCCCATCGAATGGCTATACCTGCTCAAATGGCGCTGCATGAACAGAAGCCGCCAGTTAACCTTTTCTCACAGATGTGTGAGCACAACAGAACACTGTTCAGTTGGTGGCTTAATAGAAAAATCTGATGGATGTTAGGGGTGAGTGGCTTGTCTCTACTTCTCTCATTCTCCCTGCTTGTCTGTCAAAAATGCCCTGACAGATTTCAGATACAAGTTCTTTATCAAAATGTTTCTAACAGTTGTATAAGCTACTTTAACCAAAACCAGAAGTTGCAGGTTAACATTCTGGCAAAAAAGAGAAAAGTGAAAAAAAATTAGAAAAAGTGAAAGGAAGGAAGAAAGGGAGGAACGAAGGAAAGAAGTAAGGAAGGAAGGAAGGAAAGGAGGGAGGGAGGGAGAGAGAGGGAAGGAGGGAAGGTGGGAGGAAAAGAAAACTGACTGAAGAAAAAATGTTAAAAGAATCTTCTTTACTTCAGTCACGTGAGGCACCAGCCGGGCCCCCTCACCTCACGCTGGTCTCACCACCTCATGGTCCTCACCACCAAGTCAAGTACTGCTGGGATGTGGCTCAGAGAAGAGAGGTCATAGAGCATGTGCCCTGCGTATGAACCCCACAGCGAGAAGGGAAGGGAAGGGAAGGGAAGGGAAGGAAAGGAAGGGAAGGGAAGGGAAGGGAGGGGAGGGGAGGGGGAGGGGAGGGGAGGGGAGGGGAGGGGAGGGGAGGGGAGGGGAGGGGAGGGGAGGGGAGGGGAGGGAAGGGAAGGGAAGGGAGGAGAAGGAAGGGGAGGGGAGGGGAGGGGAGGGAAGGGAGGAAAGGGAAGGGTAGGGGAGGGGAGGGGAGGGGAGGAGAGGGAAAGAAGGAGAGGGGAGGGGAAGGAGAGGGAAGAGAGGAAGGGAGGGAAGAAGGAAGAGAGCTGAGAAGGGAAGGGGAGAAAATGGAAACAGGAGAAAGGGAAAGGGAAAAGAAAGGAAAGCAGGGAGCTGCCAGGAGTTCTCAGCTCAGGCACGCTCCTGCGGCTCAGCTCTGACCTCCCCAGACGCAGCAGGTGAAGGCCGCAACTGCTGCTGGCTCTGCTGCGGGTTTTGTTTGTTTTGTTTGTTGTTGTTGTTTTCCTAGTTTCATGAAAATTTTAAATTGTTTTTTTATTTGTTTGTTTTTCTTTTGTTGAATAGATTTTTTTTTTCTCATGCAATATACCTGATTACGGTTTCCCCTCCCTTTATCCCTCCCAGTTCCTCCCCACCTCCCCCTGCCACCCAGATCCACCCCCTTTCTGTCTCTCATTGGGAAAAAAACAGGCTACTAAGGAATAATAATAAAATAAAATACATAACAAGATAAAATAAAAACAAATACATTGGAATAGGACAAAACAAACAGGAGGGAAAAAAAAATCCAATAAAAGGTACAAGAAACAGATGTAGACACAGACTCGCTTGTTAGCACACTCAGGAATCCCATAAAAACACAAAACTGGAATCCCTAATATACAGGAAAAGATTCGATAGGGTAAAGAGAGAGAGACAAATAAAAATAAAAATAAATAATAAATAAATAAATAAATAAACAAGATAAAAAAATTAAGAAGTAAAAGCCCTGACACAGCATTATGAGACAAGGAAGCTCCAGAGATGTCACTGAGTTCATTTTCTGCTGGCCATCTACTGCTGAGCACGCAGCCTACCCTTAAGACTAGTTCGTTTCCCCAGTGAGACTTTGCTGGAGAAAACTAAATTTTCATTTGCAAGTGACTATCAATTGGAGGTTGCTTCTGGGTTAAGGATGGATGCATGAGGTGGCTTCTTTCAGTCCTAGGATCTGGCGTAGACCCATGCAGGCCCCGTGCGTGCTACTTCAGTCTCTGTGAGTTCGTATGCGCTTTGAGAATGTTGATTTAGAGAGTCTTTTTTTTCTTTGGTGTCCTCCATCCCTTCTGGCTCTTACACTCGCTCTGCCTCCACTTCCATGGGGTTCCCTGAGCTTTGAGGGGAGGGATTTGATGGAAACATCCCATTTAGAGCTGTGTGTTCTAAGCCACCCCCCCAAGGTCTGGCTGTGGGTCTCTGTATTTGTTCATATCCGCTGCAGGAGGAAGCTTCTCTGATGGTGGCTGAGTCTGGCACTGATCTATAGCAGAATTTCAATAGGAGTCGTTTTATTGATATGTTCCTTTAGTACAGTAATATTCGGTTTTGCCCTTGGTCCCTGGGCTATTTATTCTCAGGCTCTTGGTCACCCAGCAGCACTGAGTATTAGTTCCACCTCATGGAGTGAGCCTTAAGTCAAATCAGATATTGATTAGTTACTCTCACAAGCTTTATGTCACTATTGCACTAGCATATCTTGCAGACAGGACAGCATCGCAAATCAAAGGGTTTCCGGCTGGGTTGAAATTAAAGTTTCTCCTTTGGTAGTATGCAGAATACCTTTCAGTTCCAGGAACACTAGCCTGTAGAGGTGAAGGCGCTAAGTAGGTATCAGCTCAACTTCTCTGCTTTCAGAGTTGTGTAAGTGGTATGTTCAGCAATAGGACCTTGCTGTCAGTTTTCGGAGAACAACCTGTAGCCTTGGCGACAGACTTGGTTGTTTGGGATTCCCACCCTGTGACCTACCAACAACTCAATAGATGCAAACCATTCCCAGTACTGGAAGCTCCATTTGGTGACAAGAACTCTCCAGTAGGAGTTCTGTCTCCCTGTCTTTTAGTGATTTCATTTAGATCACCTTCATATACGTATGCATTTTAGGAAGCTTCTGCTGTATTAGGTTTCCATACTACCCCTCAAAGGGCCCTTAATTTTACCTGACTCTCCCATTTTTCTCTCCCTCATCCTACTCTTCCCGATTCCTCCTTACTTGATCCTCCTGTACCAGGCCAAGCCATTCAACCATAACTATCTATTCTATTTACCTTTTTAGAGAGATCTCTCTGCCCCCCGTTGTCCCTTACTCTATACCTAACCTCTGTGGTTGTATGGATTGTAGCTTGCTTATTATTGAGTTGATGGGTAATACCCACATATAAGCGAATGCATACCATACCGTATTTGTCTTTCTGGGTCTGAGTTACCTCACTCAGGATAATTTTTTCTTGTTCCTTCCATTTACCTGTAAATTTCATTTTTTAATGGCTAACTAATACTCCATTGAATGATATATATATATATATATATATATATATATATATATACATATATATATAATTATATGCAATGTAATATATGTAAATATATTATATAATCACATTTTCTTTTTCTGTTCATCTGTTTAGGGACATCAAGGTTGTTTCCAATTTTGGGCAATTATGAATAGAGCGACAATGAACATGGTTGAGCAACTGTCTCTGTGGTGGGATGAAGTGTTCTTTGGGTATATGGCCAAAAGTTCTATAGCTGGATCTTAGATAGATCAGTTCCCATCTTCCTGAGGAACCACCACACTACTTTCCATAGTGGCTCCATGAGTTTGCAGCCCCATCAGCAATGGAGGAGTGTTCCTCTTATTCAAGCACCAGGATGAACTGTCATCTGTTTATCGATCTTAGCCATTATGATGGGTATAAGATGGAACCTCAAAGTAGTTTCGATTTGCATTCTCTAGATGACAAAGGATGTTGAACATTTCTTTAAGCGTTTCTTACCCATTTGAGTTTCTGCTTTTGGGAATTCTCTGTTTAGATCTGCACCCCCATTTTTAAATTGGGTTATTTGTTTTCTTGATATCCCATTTGTTGAGGTCTTTATATAGTTCGGATATTAGCCCTTTATCAAATGTGAGTTGGTAAAAATATTTTCCCATTCTGTAGGCTGCTGCTTTGTCCAAATGATGGTGTCCTCTGCTGTGCAGAAACTTCTCCGTTTCATGAGGTCCCATTTATTAATTGTTGATCCTAGTGTCTGTGTTAATGGTGTTGTGTTCAGAAATTCTTTTCCTGTGCCAATGAGTTCAAGGCAATTCCCCGCTTTCTCTTCTATCAGGTTCAGTGTATCCAGTTTTATGTTGAAGTCTTTGCTCCATTTGGAGTTCAGTTTTGTACAGAGTGGTAAGTGTGGATCTATTTGGATTTTTCTACATGCATTAAAAAATTTTAAACAACGTATTTTGATCACATTTTCCCCTGTCCAAACTCTTCTCAGATCCTCCCTACCTACCTCCCAACTTCATGTTGAGCTGTGGGCCAAAGGGATCCCAATAGCACCCCCTAAACACATTACAAGCTGTGGGTAAGATGATTACTTACTCTGCTGTGGTTCTTTAATTGATTAGGACCAAGCTGGTTTCCAGACATGAGTAGAGGATGGATATGCAGTCTTGCCAATGAAACCCTGATCCTGTTCTCTGATATGCACAACTTCATTACCACACCGAGACAGAAATAAATCACACATCTTGGGACATAGCTGCATGACCACGGATGTCTATACTACAAGGCCAGAGTTCTCCAAGTAGTAATATTCCCACAGGCCTCCAGCCTGGATTCAGTGGTGAGGCCTGTCAGAGAGGACTGGTCCCTTCCCTGACAGTTAAGGATGGGCGTATGTTTCATGTGATAAGAACTGTGGCCTAGAGATTTGAGGCATAGTGCCTGCTGAAGTGTGCTGCTGAAGTCAAGCACAAGAGCAACTAGGAAGATCCTTATTTGATTTTGAAAGTTAGGCGAAGAGGAATTATGAAAACGTGGGGAATACAGACAGCATTGTAACACAATCGCTCTAGGATGGAGAATAAATATTATAATTCCAGGTGGAGGCCTGCATATCCTTCCACAATCTGATCCTGATTGGTTCTAGGACTCTACTCCCCAGCCACGCTCATTTCTCTCCGTCACCCCAGTCCTTCGCAACCACCTGGACACTACAGCTTCAGCAACCCTCCAACTACCTTCTACCCAGAAGTCCACTCAAGTTAATCCTTCCATCTTAACCCCATCTCACCCTCCACTCTCCAGATGTATTCCATAGTTCTTTCTTTGATTGATTCTTCTCCAGATCAAGACAGATCATCAAACCATCAAGAAGAAACCCAGCACTGTAGCAAACATGCTTTGAGCCTCCCTGGGGCACTACCATGGTCTGCTTTGCCCAGAAAAGTCAGCATTGCACAAGTTTATTAACAATAGATGATCCTGCCTACTGCAGAGAAAGCTTCTCAGCTCCCAAGGCCTATTGACATATGCCATTATTGATAGTCTCATGTGACCACGCTGCAGTCAGAGTGACTGTAATTTTACCAACCAGATTGCATTTCAAGTCCAGTCGCACTGCTGATGGTCAGGTTTCTGGTGTGTTTGCTTTGTTGCTTAGACAGACAATAAGGAAGGTCATTAAACTCTGCATCGTAATCCTGTCCATCAAAATTCTTAAAAAGACTGAAACTACAACAGCAATAAAAACTGCGTAAGCTGGGTTGGTGGTGCACATCTGTTAGTTCGGCACTCAGGAGACTGAGACTCGAGGGTTGGATCAGGAATTCCAGGCCAGAGTGAGTTGTCTACAAAGATCCTGTCTCAAAAAATTTAAAGTGTGTAAGAAATACTTCAGTTCTCCTTTTTAGTCAACAAATTTTTAGAAAGCATTGATAAGTGAAAATAAAATTTTTTTAAAAAGACTTTTTATTCTAGCTCTATCTCAGTTAGTATTATTTAATAAAAAATATAATCATATGTTCGTATTTTTATTAGGCTTATTAATAAGATGCATTATCTATCCTAGTGTTGTTGCTGTAGGTGTTGTTGTTGTGTTACGGGTGTTTGTTTTGTTTTGCTCCTAGTTGTGTCTTTGGCTTAAGTGCCATCCTGGGAAATCTAAAGGCTTGCAAGAGGTTTGGCCCTTAGGTGTTGAAGAAAATAATTTCCCTGCTTCCCTCCAAACTTGAACTTACTGGAACTATGAGCCTGGAAGCAAGTGGTTGGGTTCATTTTCAAACTTCACCTGCCTTAAACGTGTCCCACTTCTAATTTACACTGTTTCCTGAACTCTGTTCCTCTGAGCTGGGAATCTGCGTTCCCATATGCAAGAACAGGACAACAGAGTTGGAAAAGGAAAGGCCCTTTCCTCCCACGAAGACCTGGCTTCTCTCAGCAGCTGTTATTTTTAAGCAGCTTGCGAAGGGATGGCTGATCAAAGGCTCAGAGCGGGAGGAGCCGGCCAGCAGCACAAGCTTCCTGAGGGCTGCCGCAGGAAGGGACTTCTGACGCAGACCAGAATAGCAGCGGGCCAGCTGCAGGCTGCTTCGGGTGCCCTTGAACTAAAGCAAATCGTTCCAAATCATTTTTCCCTTCTTTGAGGTCCCTGGATGTCCCGCTGGGACCTTTAAACAGCCACATGCTCCTGGCACAAAAGCTGCCCTAAGTGGGAAAATACGGCGTCCCATAATGTGCTGGGAGTAAGGGAAGTTTCCCTGTCAGTGGGGGTAGAAGGGTCCATTCACAGCTAGCTTGTTTGGGATGCTAGCTGAGCTTGCAGTCAGTAGCTCAAGGACGATTTATTGGCTTAGAAATCCTCAATTAACCATTGAAGTGGTTAATTTAAAAAGTGAATCCATTGCTGAGCCCGACCAATAACACTAAAGACTGAGTTCAGTACTTACCGTTCTTCATTTTTTTCTATCAGACATGTACCTGGAAACACTGTGACCTGTAAGTTTTTACACCGTTAACTTATTAGAATATTATTTTAATGTTCATATACTTAGAAAATACTGCCACGCAGTATTTACTTCACACCAAAGCTCGTATTATTTCCTAGAATAATAATCCTTCGAATAGATGCAGAAAACACAATGTTCTCTTATTAATATTTTTCTGAATCTGATAATTGTATATTTGAAACAAGAACAGTAGATTCAAATTGTATTTCTTCATATATCCTTATTTTTTAAATTGTGCCAAATACACTTAGTTTCTTGAAACAAAACATTTACAATTAAAAGATATATTTTGTTCCACAAACGAAGTTACCTTTAAAAAAGTTGATAATTTACTTTAGATTTACTTTAAGGATCAAACCATCTAACAGATATTTAAAATCTCTTATATATTTGCACTGCTTAGTAGACATACATTTTGTTAATATTAAATTCAGGCAAAATATTAATCAAATTATAAGTACATTGTAGGTTAATCTGTTTAATCAATAGACAATGATGTTAAACTCTTCATCAAAAACAAATACGTAAAATGCTAATTTTATTTAATAAATGCATTTCTACTTTGTCTAAAATTAATAAAATTCTTGACTTCTTGTGAATTCAGAATAAACTTGCCAACATAACCAAATACATTAATTGTAGAACTTGGGAGGGAGGCAGGGCGTATGTAAATAACAAGAATCACTTCAGAAAATTACTAATTTAGATGCAGGCACACATAGAAAAGAGACAAATAAATAATAAACAGTCGATAAAAATATTTGAATTTGGAAGTCCTGTTATTGTATATTAATTCCTAAGAGCCTTTCAGCAAAGAGAATCAAGTTATCAAAACCAATTCCTTTTCAATCACACACACATACACACACACAAAAAAAAAAAAAAAACCCAAAAAACGTGATATCTGGGGTCAATATTTACTTTTACAATATCATGCAAACTTTAGCACGGTTCAGAAGGACTCAGCAGCTTGTATTAAAATCTAATCTTATCCCCTGAGGCTTACTTCATGTTACATTTTGTTTTTAATTATTGTCCTAATAAATGAGGGTGCTGACTACACAAAGCTCCTCTGTGCTGGGCCGCAGAACTCAAAGAAGATTAGAACCAGGGCTTGGATTTTAAGCCATGCTAACTCAAGACTAATTTTTCACCAGTGTTGGAGGTTAATAACTGCTATTTCCTCTATTACTTGAATTTAATTAAAGCAGTGGGGCATAACGTTCTGTAAAACCAAGCAATAAGAGGAAATAACAGAATTTGCCCTCTAACATAAATGTAATGGTAATTGCTCCAGTCTCCTTTTTAAAATAATGCTTTTGGTCGTTCCCCAAATGACAAAACACACCTCTTTCCCTCTTCTCCTGCAACTACCAAGATCCAAGGTCAAGTGCAAATTATGCCATCAGTTTATATGCCTGAGAACATTTGTGCACCACATCAGCCTCAATTTAGAAACATTCTATTCCGAATAAAACGCCAGAGGAAGGCAGGAAATCTGCAGTTATAAATTACTGAAGTGAAAGTGGCTATTGAAAATGTCAACCAGAAATGCTACAATCCAAAGGAGCTGGCCCACCTCATTATATGTAAAAATAAAATCAACTGACACAACAAGGTACATGACTCTCCAAAGTAAATACTTAAGAGAAGCATTAAAAAAGTGGTCCCAGTGGCATCTAGCCTGCGTATTTGAAGGGGTGTTTTTGAGATGTTCCTTTCTAAAAATTTGCTCCCACTCTGTCAAAATCCATTACAAGTGCTTTTTTACATACACACTTGGTGATTATTTCTAGTTGATAAGCATGTTTTCCAACGTTCTGGCAGGAAGGATTAACTTCTGTTTTATTACATGTCAGTTTGGTCTTCTGTAGCACCAACTCATGTTGGCAGTCTCTTTGGAAACCAGTGTCAGCAAACGGAAAATTCTCTCTCATTCTGACACCATGCAGTCAGTTTGCTGAGAACCAATTCCAGACTAGACTTTAAGGATGCCTGGCCCTTCTGCATTTTGCAGGTGCCCCCAGCCTTGGATACTCAGCTTCTCACACAACTACTCTTACTACAAATCTCAACAATGTGTTGCTGCTTGTCATCTTTTCATAGTGAGCTTACAAATGCAAAAATCAGCTTACAAATTGTCAATCAGCCAGATTCCCTTAGAGTATTTTTATTATTCATAGTTCCCTGTGTGTAAACCTTGAGATTCATTGCTTCTCTTTTTTAAAGCCTGAGTACTTGCTGGGTAGCCAAAATTTCTCATTGGTGTTTATTTATATAATGGAGGAAAGACCTTTGTCCAATCTGATTTAGACTACCAGATAGCTCTCATCATCATTCAAGAAACCCAAATTGCTGATCAGCCTCCTGTTCCATAGATTGTGAATGTCAAGGGCAAAGTTTTGAATCTATCATGTGCTTTGCCGGAAGTGGCAGTTAAGAGAAGAACTATAGTAATAAGTCACTCTTCAAAAGAAAATGCCAATTAGCATAGCAAATATAATTGCGATGACATTCAAAAAGCACATACCAACTGTCTGGAACCAGCTTAGAGGAGAAAAAGCTGCGTTTGGCTCACAGTTGTGGGGGACACAGTCCTGCGTGTTAAGGAAGGGATGGGAGTAGGAGTGTGGGGCTAGCTCATCACGTTGTATTAGGAAACAGACTGCAAATGTGGTCAGGCTGAAGAATCCCAACGCGGTCAGGCTGTAGAACCCCATATCCCCACTTCCACATACGCCTAGCAGTCTCTTCCTCTACTAAGGCTCTACCCTTCTGAAACAGCAGCATTGGGGACCAAACACATGAGACTGTGCGGAGGTGGGGGGGGGTGGGAGGAGCATCTTTCATTCAAACCATAATGCCTGCCTTGTCTCAAAGGAGCCCCAAATCTTTATCACCCCATAAAACATGGAGAGGTTAAAAAAAAATTTCAAACAGGCTCCAGAGAAGTTCCAGGAAAAGGAAAATTATGAGAAAGATTGTCAAAAGCCCAGAGCTGTAAATAAGACATAGAAACAGAAAGCCTCCTTAGCCAGGGTCCCAGTCTGTTTCACTGGTACCGTGATGCATGGGGGCCATCAAGTTCCTGAAAGACGCCCCGGGTTGGAGTGAAGGAACTGAGAACCTGCTAACCTCTGTGGCTCTCTTAGTGTGCAAAGATTGCTGAGTCCTTCACTTCACTCTGCAACCAAGTAAAACTGCTGAGATCAGTTTTACTGAGGGAGAGGTCACAGGGAGACCTCACAGGAGGTACAGGGTCTGATTAAGGAGGTGCAGCACAGCTCATTGTGTAAGGGAAAGACTGTATCACCTACATCATCTGGGGCTGATTTATCTCTCACAGCATCCTTGCCAATAAAATCATGACTAAATCTGTTTCTACCTCACAAAATAAGTAAAATCACCTATGTAAAAGTCACAATCGACTCCCAACTATCACTCTTGCCAGAAGTCACCCCAAATATTCAAGACACCCATGAAATATGCAAACAAGTCAGGATTTTGCTCCACAGACTCTGAAGCACATTCTTCCACACCCATCCAAAGCAAGTGACTTCAGAAACCCTACATTTGAATGCTTGGGGATTTGTGTGCTGTTAACAGGTTCTCCAAAGGCAAATGTTTTATCTACAACTGCTAAAAAGTCAAATGCTAACTTCAAGAGCTGCTGCCTACAAACTGAAAAACTGAAAGCTGTGAGAGTGTTCCTAAGTGTTGCTTCATCCCAGGATGTAGTTCAGTGGTAGGATATTTGCCTGGCAAGATCAAGGTCCTGGGTTTAATCAGTAAAACATAAAAGATAAAAATTTCTTCTTGGAAGTTATTGCTAACTGAAAAGAAAGACATTCTATATTTTTGCTTATTATGCAAATGCATTTCTGTTTGTGTACTTGACAATATAATGAAACCAGTCAAAAGAAATGAAAGACAAATAATAAATGGCTAGAGGTGTTTCAAAGCAACTCATGTACAGAATATAAAGGATAAGGAAAAACTCAGTTAAAGTTGACCTGGATCTAGAAAGATAACATGGGCCAGAGAATAATCTATTCATTTTATAAATGGGCATCTTTTTTGCACATATGTGCATAGCTCTTTCCCATTAAAACAGTTATCTGAATGATGGAAAACCACCCCCCAAATTCCGTATCTTTATGACTATATGGGGAAGATCAGTTCCTTGTTACCTCCTACATTTAAAGTGTTTAGAACAAAGATTTATTTTACTTATTTTAATCTGGCTTTTATTTCCATTTACTTTTGAGTGTATATACACATTTGCATGTGTATATTCATACATGTAAGTTACATGTAAGTATGTGGGGGGGTGCACATGTTCTTGGGAGCCTGGTATTAATGTTGGTGGAGGGTCTTCCTTGATCCTTCTCTACTTTACATGTTGAGGCATAGTCTCTTGCTGAGCCCAGAGAGCACCAATTCCAGATAGTCTAGCTTGCTTGCCCTGGAGAGCCTGTCTCTGCCTCCCCAGAACTGGGATTACAGGCAGCCACTATGCTATCCAGAGTTTACCCAGGTTATGGGATTTAAACTCGGACCCTCACACTTGGAAGGCAAGTACTACCGAGCCATCTTCTCAGCCTAAGAACAAAGATTGTTTTTATTCTTAAGCACATAAAATAACATTTTTAGACCTAACCGGAAACTGGAATCTCCTTTTGGGGCCCCAGCTCTTGTTCATTTCAGGAAAATCCTCCCCTGCCTTAAGGTCCCACTAACGAGCTAGTGACTTTGCTGCAAGTAGCCTGTCTCACCTTGGCCAGTCATTCATTTTTGTAAATCTTGTTAATGTTGATAATAAAAATTACCTTGAGGATTGCTGTTATCACATTATTGATTCAGTTGAGTGCAAAACTGAATATTCTGAAAACATATTAATTTTTACTATTCAAGCTACAGAAATCAAGAATTTAGAATAGCATTGGATAATTGTCTGAAGTCAGGAAGCTTACTAAGCAAAGCTGAGACCCTGCCTGAACTGGAGAGAAGCCCCACCCAGTGTGCGCAGACCTGTGCTCCTGAGCTGCTGACTGGAAGTGCCTCTCCTTGCAGGTGTCTATCATTTAAAACAGATGTATCCAAACATTTGTTAAAATAAAATAAAGACAATCTGAACACAATTGCCCCCTTTGCCTTTGTTTCACAAAGCAAAGGAAAAAAGATACCCACACACCTCTCTTTTGCTTCCAGTAGTTGGTTATTGGTGTTTTATGTCCTTGGTGGCCATAATTGATTTCTTTTTTAAGAGACAGAAATAAACACAAACTCCCATGTGCAGTTCCCTCTGTTTGTGAAAACTATGACCTTCGACTCTTAAAGTCTGTTCAAAGCTGAAGCCTGGCCATTGGGTGTTTTGGGAATGTTTTGAGATTTATGGCCCTGCAAACTTTGCCTGGCTGGTCTTGGTTCATCTCATTTGATAAACGTTAACTGCTAAACAAAGTGACCGCACATCCTCTACAAGACACCCATTAGGTTATCTCGCTTTATACCAAACTGGAGTTTGTTTGCACAGAGAATTAATGAGAGGCATTCTGAAGGACTTCAGTCTCCTTTTCTTCCCTCAGACAAACTGTTTGCAATCCCAGTACTAATGAAGGCAAACACAAGGGAGCGGCTTTCTAATGTATAATACGTTCTTAGTCCAGTTAGCTGTTAAAGCAGACAAGATGTTTCTTCTAAAGCCTCTTTTGAAGGGTTTAATGTCTGGCCATTGAAATTTCTATTAGTGTTTATACAACCCATGGAGTTCCAATATCATTGGACCAGGTTTAGAAACTAAAAAAAAACCAGACTATTTTTACCTTGCAAGTTAAAGGATAATCCTAAACCCACTACCCTGTGTTTTCTCTTCCTTAGAGAATATATCCAGGATCAGGGACTAACACAGTTCTTTAGAAGTATTCCAAGTTCAAGAAAAGCCTCCATATCAGTGCTCCAAAATCCACTGTAATAAATCATCACTGGACCAGAACACTGGTCACATTGCCAAGCCACTCACCTGGAATAGGTGATGGGCAAGACCGATCACTTTGAATAAGATGGATCATGAGTCTTCAGGATACTTTGAGAGGTCCTCCCAGAGCCTCTATGTCAGACTCTCTGGGACATACCCGAGGGCGAAGCATTTCTGAAGAACATAAGATTAGAGCCACAGTCTCTAATGTGAGTATCCAGGGTCCCAAGTGGACATGTGGACTTTTATATAAATTTTAAGATGAAAAATAAGACAACTTGGTGACAATTCATGTGCAGGTTCAAACTGGTTCTATCACCAGCTTATAGGTCATATATCCTTGGGATTTTATTTTAGTGATTTGGGTGTTGGTCAAATTACATAAAAAATATTCCAAAGTATTTATACTAGAAAAGGAGAGTTAACATGAAAATTCTGTGCCATAGACATCTTTTGGTTGTCTCATGGTAAAATCCTCAAACACATTGGAGAATGTGAAGGTGAGTCACATGTTTTTCTTTTATTAAAAACAACAACAAAATAAAACTATATCAAAAACCAGCAGCCCCTTATTTCTGATCTTTCCTGTGACGAGAAATGGTTGCTTCGCTGTATTTAAACACACACATATGTGATAAGTCCCAATGTAAAAGAGGCCTTTTTAATAAGTAAGAAAATTTTTGTTCTGAAAAATAATTTCTGCTATCAACACAGAATTTTAAAAACAGATGTTTGGCAATGTCCTCCTGACCGTGCAATTGCATCACTGAAAAGAAATTTAAGTGTCAGTCTCCAGCCTCTCCTTCTCAAATTTTGAAAATAAGATATGATACGTTTTGTGGGAATATGTATTTGTTAATTTGCTAAGATTTTAGAAGTTTTGCATCTATATTCAAAATGAAACTTGTTCATATTTTTTTTTCTTGGACTCTTATCTCTCATTGACTTCAGTAAGTTAGAAACCTTCCCCACCTCAGGCTCTGGGACTGTGCCTAAGAGGGACACTGTCTATTATTTGCAGGTCTGGTAAATCAGGAACTAAAGTTATCTGGCTTTGTGACTATTCTACAAGCAAGTTCTCCATCACCAGTTAAGGGATGTCAATGGTTTTAAATGAATGAAGAGGTTTAAACACACACACACAAATGTGAGTATGCATGTGCCCACAAACACATACATATATGTGTATGCATATATGTGTGTGTGTATGTGTATAATATTGTCTACTTTAGCAATACATACTTGCTCTAATTTGCTTTCTGTGGCTGTAATAAATACCATGAGCAAAAGCAACCTGGGTGGGGGGAGGGTCTATGTGAATTGCAGGTTCAAGGTTGAACTAGAAACTGTGGCAGAACGCTGCTTACTGGATTGCTTCATGGCTCATGAGCAGACTTCTACATGCCGGGACTACCTATCCAAGGGTTACGTGGCCCACAGTGTACTGGACCCTCCCACACCAACCATTAACCAAGAAAATACCCACAGATATACCCGTAGGCCAATTTGATCCAGGCAATTCTTCAGATGTGTCAAGTTGACAACAAAATTAACCAGAGCAATATTTTTCTAGAAAAGTGACTCACCCAAGTATTGGTATCAGGACCCCTGTGGCACTTGCCACTGATTTTTGAGGTTTCTGCTCCATGTATTCTTGTCTGGCTACACACATGTTATATACACATTTTTATAACTTATTTACTTTTTATCTTATGTGTTTTGGGGTTTTGCCTGCATGCATGTCTGTGTGAAGGTGTCAGATTCCCCTGAAACAGGATTTATAGACAGTTGTTAGCTGCCATGTAGGTGCTGGGAATTGAACCTGGGTCCTCTGGAAGAGCAGCCAGGACTCTTAACCCCTGAGCCATCTTTCCAATCCCCTATACACACATTTTATATATATGTGTGTGTGTGTGTGTGTATAATTGTCAGCATTTTCTTAATAAATTTTGTTCAAGAAACTTCCTTTTGAAGGAACATATTTTACATCCTTGAAATTTGCCTCTGTGCCAACCTGTTCAAGTTTCATTTGTCCTCTGTCTCTGCTCAGTTTATTTTGCTTTTCTCACCTAACTTTTGTTCTTAATTCTTAAGAACTTTTGTTCTGAATTAATTTTCAATGTGTTTCCACCACGGTAGGAATGCTAGATGTACTATGTTCTATAACTGCTAAACCTGTTAAGTCCCTTCCTCACATGAGCACAGTGCTTAGCTGCTGTTTAATTATAGCATTCATGGCATCTGCAGTCACGTCTCCACTTCGGACCTCAGAGCCATCGTTAGGCTTGAGTCTTTTCATCGGTCAAACACTGGCAATAGTGGAACCTAATTCCTGGGGTGGAACTCACCCAGGGGCAGAACTCACCCCTGGGATAGAACTCACTCACCCCTGGGGTAGAATTCACTCACCCCTGGGATAGAACTCACCCATGGGCAGAACTCACCCCTGGGGTAGAACCCACCCCTGGGGTAGAACTCACCCATGGGCAGAACTCACCCCTGGGATAGAACTCACCCATGGGCAGAACTCACCCCTGGCATAGAATTCACCCATGGGCAGAACTCACCCCTGGGATAGAACTCACCCCTGTGTAGAACTCACCCCTGGGATAGAACTCACCCCCCCCCCGGATAGAACTCACCCCTGGGATAGAACTCACCCCTGAGGTAGAACTCACCCCCCCCCCCGGGATAGAACTCACCCCTGGGATAGAACTCACCCCCGGGACAGAACTCACCCCTGTGTAGAATTCACCCCTGTGTAGAACTCACCCCCTGGGACAGAACTCACCCCTGAGGTAGAACTCACCCCCCCCCCGGGACAGAACTCACCCCTGGGATAGAACTCACCCCCCCCCCCGGGACAGAACTCACCCCTGTGTAGAATTCACCCCTGTGTAGAACTCACCCCTGGGATAGAACTCACCCCTGGGACAGAACTCACCCCTGAGGTAGAACTCACCCCCCCCCCGGGACAGAACTCACCCCTGGGATAGAACTCACCCCCCCCCCCGGGACAGAACTCACCCCTGTGTAGAATTCACCCCTGTGTAGAACTCACCCCTGGGATAGAACTCACCCCTGGGACAGAACTCACCCCTGAGGTAGAACTCACGCCCCCCCCGGGACAGAACTCACCCCTGTGTAAAATTCACCCCTGTGTAGAACTCACCCCTGGGATAGAACTCACCCCTCAGGTAGAACTCATCCTTGCAGGTGAAGGAGACACAGAGTCCAGTGACAACTCTTGCCACAGACTGCCAACAACATCAATATCTACCTATATATACATATGATAATTAAATCCACGAAATATTTTATAGAGTTGCTTTAAAACACCTGAGTTTGGGGTTTCTTTCAAACACTGGTATGCGATTGCATTTCCCATGACCAGACTACATCATGTTGACTCATGCATATTCGTTGTTTGTTTTTTTGTTTGGGGTGTAGTCAACCTTTATAGCGATTCCGTAACACATGAGAGCAATCTCTACATTCTCTAATCACTGGAAGGGATTAACCACTGAGACATTATGCCACTGAGACATCATGCCAAGCATGTTGTTATCCATGATGTCTGCATAGTAAATAAAAGTTGGATGCCTGGCCTAGCACCACGTTACAGAACTGGATTAAATTGCCTGGCTCATTAATTTCACTTTTACAGTGCTCCAGCATTGCCCCAAGTGTGTGAGGGTAACGTGACTCATTCTAAACAGATTCAAGAAGGCTTCATCTAGTAAAACTGCAGGCTCATCAGGATGGACTAATTCTAACTTCTATAAAGTTTTTTTTTTAATTTCACATCTATTTGGTATTATCATAATATAGTATTTATTTGATACATTTCTATTTTATAACACTTCTGTCATTTTTCCGTTTTTAATCAAAAAGTATAAAAATTTTTGAAATATAAATTCTGTGCTTTAGCTGATCATCTTAGTCAGTGTGTACATATTAAAAGTAATTTTATTTCTTTTAATTACTCTCTACTATCTTGTCTTAACTTTAAGCCTTTTATTTTCTCCTTTCCCAGCTTCTAATAAATGAATAAATTGTCTTCAGATTCCTTGATACTGAATGCACTTTTCGTAGACCCTTTTTATGTTGGACATATGATTTTAATTACGTGCTAGCCCATCCACATGGAAATGTGTGGTAACTGAATGGAAGCAGAGGTCATAAATTTAGGAGAAAAGCAAATAGTTTAAGCCAGTGTTTTTTTTCTTTTAATGAGTCTAGCTTTAGACTTTGCTTAAGTGGACCTGTTAAGGTCTAAAGCAAAACACTGTGCTAAAATAAACAAAAGAATTTGTGAAAACTACTTTCCAGAAATTATCTAAGTACTTTTTTTTTTTTACATGATGTGATTTTTTTTCTCATTTCTTTAAGCCCTAAAGGTTTTTGTGTGTGAGGGTTTATTCAAAACACGACAGTGAAAACGTGTGGATTGATGTGACAGAATGCCCTAAATGGATGTTGTAAGGATAATGTCCTCTGTGACTCGTCTTCCCTTCAAGTGTGTGGGTGTCTTTTCATTGAGTTTGTATTCTTGGTGGCATTTGCCGAACGATGCATGAATTGTATGTGAATGGTTTCTTCTCTGCCTTTCCCTCCCTCCCTTCCCCATTACCTCCTCTCCCTTTCCTCTTTCTGCTTCTTCTCCCTCAGTCTCTCCTCCTCCCCATCCCTCTCCCTCTTCCTTTCATTGCTTCCTTCCCTCTCGTCCTCCCCTAACCCTAACCCTCTCCCTCCACAACCAGTGAAGTGCTCAAGGCATGAAGATTGAAAGACCGTGATCACCGACGTGTAAGAGTTGACATTCCTAGTCGACTTGCATTGAGCAAGAAATAAACTTACGCTAACTACAAAGACTATTTGCTATTGTGCCATTACTCACATTCTTAACCCAATCCTACACTGGTTCTTTGTTGTTCTTGGTCTTTGAGTCGGCGGGTTTCTAGTGAGCTGACCTCAATCTCACTGGTCTCTCAGCGATCGCAGCCTACTGAGGAACCCTCAGACATTCACCACTTCTGTCTTTCAGCAGAACCATATTTATCTGCAGCTTTCTCACGGTCTTCCGCACCTCGCTTACGCATGTCTGTTTCTGTCCACTCTCTATTTTTCCTTCAGGACCTGTAACATGTCAGTCATGGTTATTTTAAATCCTAATGACTGTGTCACATCATGTATGACTCTTCCTCTTGCTCTCTCTCTCTTCAAGCTTTTACTGATGCTTGTCTTCCATGGGACATTTTTGTAGAAGGCAGATATGTCCTGCTTGTTATTAACTGTAGGTGATGTAGGATTCAAATGTCTTTATCTTCCCTGTTGACCGAGGGCTTACTAAACCACTCTTGCTTAAAGAGTGTCTGTGACTTACAGTTCTCTCCATTGCAATCTATTTTTATTAACTTCAATCCAGTTGGTGTGGCATCAATGTGAAGAAGAAGAATGTTCTAGAATTGCATGAATGTTTAGTGGGTCAGACTGTGCCCTTCACAAGTGTTGATCTCGTGGTGTCATTTTGCCCCTAAGATGACACCAGAAATCTGGCAGTAACCTGAATGAGAATCACTCTCCCCTTGATAGAGTAAGACCTATGAAGAACTTTTCCCCCAGGGATTTCTGAGAGTCCTCTGGGGACGTTTCAGAGACTGCCCTTCCCTTGCTACATAGCCACAAAGGATCTTTTCTTGATTCTTCAATGTGAGAATAGGGTGAGGTTCCTAGACTCATGGCTCGTGAAGGTGGGAGACGGGAGGATCTGTGAAACTGTACCGCTGTAAGCCCTCCTATCCTGTAAGTTCCTGAGCACCCAGATGTAATCCCCATTCACCATCCAGCTGTGGACAACACTCAATGGCACAAATGGCATCCACTTCAGGTGAACATCTCTTAGCTGGGACTCTCTCCTTTTGCCTAATCCAAAAAATGAGGTATAATATCCATGTTCTGTGCTAGGCATGGTGATGTACACTGATAATCTTAGCACTTAGGGGAAGAGGAAATAGGGTCAGAAATTCAAAGTCATTCTCAACTACATAGCAAATCCAAGGTTATCCTAAGCTATAGGACACCCCATCTCAAAAAGAGTGTAGGAAAGAAACAGGACTAGGGGTATAACTCATAGGAGAATACCTGCCTGCTTTCACAAAGCCTAGGTTTGATCCCCAGCACTGTAGAAACCAGGTGTGATGGAACATAGCCGGAATCACAGCACTTGGAGGTAAAGTCAGAGAGATGAGAAATTCCAAGTCATCCTCAGCTACCCAGCACGTGTGAGGTCAGCCTGTGCTACAGGAGTCCCTGTGTATCAAAATTAGACAAACACAAAAACCAACTATATTTTGGAAGTCCCTAAAAGAACCATCAAGTTTCAGTCTAATTACCTTTTTCCTGATACAACAGCCAGTGCCAACTTCTAAGCTCCTTGCGTGTTAGAGCTAAAGCTACAAGTCCAACATTCACACTGCCGCTAAGTCCATCATGTGTTCTGGCTGCTGTCAGAACAACCTGTGTGTGAGTCTCCCATGTTCTCGACACACTGACAGACCCTTTTCTCTCCGTCACTCACAAAAGTCAAGCACCTGGAAATCTAAAGCAACATGCAAACACTGTGTCTAGAAAGCAGACGAGACCATGAACTGGCACATAGCCCTGGAGGGCAAAGAAAGAACCATTGTCCAAAAATGAGAAAGAAAACTTTTTCTAAGCCTCAGATGCTCTCAGACTGAGTACCCAAGTGAAAGCAAGAGCAAGGCTGAGGCTGGATGTCCTCTCACGTGTTTCTCATGCCTGTATATGTTACCTCTGCTCCATTGATTCAGAACGATGGGCATGTCTTCCAAATCCTTCAGGCATGTTCCCGGAATGCCTCATTATGTGCCAAAGTGGTCATCATCCCCTGCAAAGTAGCAGTGTCTGGGAACAAGCTATCATTCCGAAATAATAAAGGCTATTCACATCATTGACATTTAAAATGCCTGAGAACATTTATGACCAAACTCATATATATTTCTAACCAAGAGTTTGTGGCATTAATTATCAGCGCTGCTCCAGGGAAGGATGCGTTCATTGCATGATGAAGAGGATTTTTTCTATTGAGTCAAAGGCGTTTTTATTTGGTGGGAAGTTACTGCATCCATTCATTTGGTCTGGCCTCAGATGACATCCTTCTGCAGCCATCAGCTTCCTTCTCCATGGCTTGACTTCAATGATGTTAGATATCATATGCTCTACCATGCTGGCAAAAGCAGTTTAACCTTGGAAAATATTACAATTTACATATTACTTGGTAAGATTTGAGTGAATTAGATTTCATTG
Organism: Cricetomys ansorgei; assembly: GCA_026225945.1. Lineage (NCBI taxonomy): Eukaryota > Metazoa > Chordata > Mammalia > Rodentia > Nesomyidae > Cricetomys > Cricetomys ansorgei. The sequence continues at coordinate 14,982,049 of JAMJFZ010001121.1, read as the reverse complement.
GAAAGCAAACCTCAGTTATCATAATGGAAAAAGAATATAATTTATTAGTCTTGGTTCCCTCAAAGAAGTAACTGTTAGTTGGAATGCCTACAAAGCCCACATCATAGTGAGTGTAACAACAATGGTGTCTGTCTTACTTAGGGTTTCTATCACTGTGATGAAACACCATGACCAAAGACACTTACAGAAGAAAGGCTTTATTAGGCTTACACGTCCACAGAACTGTTTATCATTGAAGGAAGTCAGGACAGGAACTCAAACAGAGCAGGATTGCGTAGCAGGAGCTGATGCAGAAGCCATGGAAGGGTGCTGCTTACTGGCTTGCTCTTCATAGCTTTGCTCAGCCTGTTTTCTTATAGAACCCAGAACCACCAGCCCAGGAATGGCACCACCCACCATGGACTGGGCCCTTCCACATAAATCACTAATTAAGAAAACACCTTACAATTGGATCTTAAGGAGACATTTTCTCAATTAAGTTTCCCATCCTTTCAGATGACTCCAGCTTGTGTTGACATAAAACCAGCCAGGACAAATGGTGACATGATTTTTTTTTTTTTCTCTAACACTACAGTATAATGAAAACCTTTGGTGGTTGCCCATTTTTAAGAGTTTTCAGTTGTTTCTTTGAAGAGCCTTAATGTGTTTAATGGCTAGACAGTGCTCTAGTTTGATTTCTGTTGCTGTAAAATAAAACCACAATGACTAAGACTAACTAGGGAAAGAAAGGGTGTGTTTGGCTTATACTTGCAAGTCACTGTCCATCACTGTTGGAAAACAGAGCGTTAACTCAAGGCAGGAATTCAAAGGCAAGCCTGATGCTCCACCCATCATTACCTCTGACCAGGGAGCTCACTCACAGCCAAAGAAGCACAGCAGAAGCTATGGAGGATGCTACTTGTTGGCTCTCAGACTCATGGTTAGCACAGCCCAAGACCACCTGCATAAAAATGGTACCCCCCACAGTGGAATGAGTCCTCCTGCGTCAATTAACGACTTAGACAATCATCCACAGATATGACAACAAGCCAATCTGACCTAGGCAGTTCCTCAAATAAAGCTTCTCTGAGATGTCTCCAAGCTGTGTCAAGTTGACAGTTAAATGTAACTAGCACACAGAGTAAGTGGAGGGGGTGTCACGGTGTAAGAGCACTGGTTGCTCTCACAGAGGACCTGTTTGTTTCCTAGCAACCCCAAGCTAACACACAGCCATCTGTAACTCCAATTTCTATACCCTCTTCTGGTCTCCACAGGAACCAGACATATACATGGCACACATACAGACATGTACGTTAATAGTCATATACATAATTTTTTTCAAGACAGGGTTTTCCTGTGGTAACTCTGGCTGATCTAGAACTCACTCTGTAGACCAGGCTAGTCTTAAACTCACAGAAATCGGCCTGCCTCTGTCTCCTGAGGGCTGGGATTCAAGGAGTGTACCACCACTGTCCAGCTATAAATTTTTTATATATAAAAATTTTAATGTGATCCAGTATATGAGTTACAAACATACATGAAGAAAATTATTCTTTCTGAAAATTCATCTTGTAATTCAATTTGTTTTTCTTTTCCCTCATATAAAATCTCTATTTTATGCAATTAGCCTTTCTTATTTACATCACTTAAAGTTTTTTAATTCTAAATTTTGAGCTAATAAAATACACAAACCCAAAGTGAGAAGGAGGTTTCTTCTTGCTCTTTCTACTGTACTTTAAAATACAGAAAACAGATAATTAAAACAATTAACATTTGGTTTAAAGCAGTCAGCAATAACACCAAATCCATGTAAATGAAGTTTCTTCATATGTGCACCACACCATGGAAATCATCAGAGCATATTGGAGACTGAGAATCATGTATTTGGGGGCTGGAGAGATGGTTCAGCAGTTAAGAGCACTAAATACTCTTCCAGAGGTACTGAGTTCAGTTCCCAGCATCCACATGGTGGTCACAACCATCTGTAATAGGATTAGATGTCCTCTTCTGGTGTGCAGGTATGCTGAAGTATTTTATTCATGGGGGTTCAAGGAAGAACGAGATACAATCTTCAAGATGCAAGCCTGGACCTAGAGGGCTTCAACCTCCAAGGCTGAACTTAACTTACTCTGAACTGAACTCTGACTAGTTTCTTTCTCCACAGCCTCTTCTCCACACACCTGCTTCTTCAATCTCTTGCTTCTGACTCTCTTGCTTCTCATCCTGAACTCTGCCTTCTCTCTCAGTTTACTCTCTGCTTTTTCTCTCTGCTTCTTGTCTGCTTCTACCTCTGCTTCTACTTTGCTTCCTTTCTGCTTCTCCTGACTGCTCTTTTTATATCCCGAGAGTTGGGATTAAAGGTGTGTGCCACCACCTCCTTCTGAGTTGGGTTTAAAGGTGTGTACTACCACTGCCTACTGAGTTGGCTTAAAGGTCTGTGCTAAGTTACCTTCAGATACAAAGTCTTATTTTGCATTAATGAAGAGAATCCAATAATTCCCTTCCCAAAGAGCAGACCAGTCAATATTGCTACCACTAGGTGAAGGTCAGACTGAGAGACAGAGGTGTTCCTCATACCTCCATATTATTTACTGGAGAGGAACCACAGAAAACCCTTTCATTTAGCATTGACAGAGGTCAGGATTAGCCTGACTAACATTCTTTCTGCTATAGAGCAGCCATGATGCCGGATCAGAGAACAAATGTCTATCATACAGGCCCTTGAAGGTGATCCTTTCCCAGAGCAGTCATGTTGCTGGATCACGTGTTCCTCTACACTGAAGTACATGCAGATAGAGCACTCCTATAAGTAAAATAAATACTTCTTTTTAAAAAAAAAATCATGTATCTGAAGATCTTGGGATATCACACCCATGGTTCCCATATTCATAAATGCAGGTCAAAGGAGAAGCCAAGTCCCCTTTCTCTTTCAGCTCTAATGTCCTACCAACACACCCTTTCTCTGGGGTCTACCTTCAACACTCTCAACCACAGAAGAGCCTACACCAGGATGTCTGCTGCTTGTCTTCCGAGGGCCCAGCCTGCGCGGGACTATTGAAGGGGACACTATGCCTCCTACTGCCTTCTTGAGAATGTATTTGCACACTAATCATCAACAGACACAGCGTCTCCAAACAAGAAGGGCAATGACATAACCACCACTTGTCTCTGTGCATTCATATAAATAACTAATGTGTGTCTGACAAGAAGAAAACACGAAGCTGATCCCACTGGCAGGAGGCACTATTCCTGTAGACCGCCCTCCTTGTCTCCCACAATAGCCACTGATGATCTAATTATGTCTTCCCCTGTGTATTGGGATGTCTTAAAGTCCTTCCCAGCAAGTAAACGACTAACAAAAAAGCCATGTTCCTTCCCATTTATGCCAGATTTCTCCTAGTCATACCAATGGCCCCTATAGCCAGAGAGAGGACATTTCTCACAGGTTTCATGCTTGTGTTCCTGCCCTCCACAGGCAGATGGAGCAGGGCATGTCATTCCCTTATGGGGCTGAGAGATGGGCAGAGGATTGCTACACTCATGTGCTCTCACATACTGTGAACATCCTGTTTATCTGGCTCGCCTGCTCAGGATTGGCTGTGGTATATCAGCACATTACTGACAGCTGGGAAGATCTCCAGGGGAACATGCCTTTCCTGTGAAAACATCCCAAACAGCAACAGGAACATGTGTCAGTCCGCCACGGCCACAGAAACCAGAGCACACTGAGTGTATGGGCTCTAAGGACAGTTACCCACAGGCCCTGTGACCCTCCCTAGCTGTGCCGTCTAGCACACTTTTGGACCTGTATATCCAGGCACTTTGGGCAGGTCAGGGTGGCAGGCGTCCTACCTCCACAGTCTCAGATGTTATGGCCGTTCCTTCTAGCCCGTGTGTCAGAGCAAAGGAATGTCTCCCAACCTCATCGAGGCCCTGTGGGATCTGTTGAAAATGCAGGACAGCTGTGGGCCTTGGCGAGGCTGTCTGTGAATGTATGAGACTTGGACCCAATTCAAAGCCAGAAATAACTGCAGGACTCATAACCCTGCACTGTTGTGCTTCTCTCTCTCTCTCTCTCTCTCTCTCTCTCTCTCTTCTCTCTCCCTCTCCCTCTCCCCCCTCCTCTCTCTCTCACAGACACACACACACACCACACACACATACACACCACTCATTCTTCATACCCTGGAGCTGGATCCCAGTCTTATCTCCATCAATTTCCTGTGTTTTTCATGGCAGAGAATTATGGGTAATTCTCTCTCCTTCCATGTGAAAAGAAGCAGCCGGGTGGGGGTGGGCAATAGAACAGGAAATTGAGGAAGAGCCTTTTCCAGGATCCAGTTGGGAGCTGAGAAGCAGGTTTGTTTGAAAGTCCTAGTTACAAGCAGAGCAGAATGCTCCGAAGACTTGGAGAAGCCTTCTTCCTCTCTAGTCTACTTCCTGTTAAAGCAACAATGACACTGAGGACATGAAACCCCCACACTGAGGTCCTTCACCATTTCCTCTTACAGCAAGAATAACCAGGGAAGGAGTTGGAGGCTGGGACACAGCTCCCAGACTGCTTCTGCAAAGCCGTGGGATTGACACATCCAACAACAGAGCTGACACTGACCTCAGAAACTGTACTCTTGAAAGGTTGACTTCAGTGGTACCTGGAGACTCAAATACCCTGTCACTTGATTTGTAAGTGATGAGACAGCCTGGGAATCTTATCACTATGGCCTATGTTGAAATTGCTACCTTTTGTCACATTCGGATTTTTCCTAGTAATTTTACTTACTAACTAACTTACTAACTAACTAAAGCCAGTCTATACTGGCTTTGCGGCAGTTTGACAAGACTCTGTGTGTGTGTGTGTGTGTGTGTGTGTGTGTGTGTGTGTGTGTGTGTGTGTGTGTGTGTGAGAAAGAGAGAGAGAGAAAGACAGGAAGAGAGAGAGGAAGAGAGAGAGAGAGAGACAGGGAGATGAACTATGAACTAGGGCCTCATACATCTTAGGCAAGTACTCTACCCCCCACCTACATGCCTGTCCCACAACACTGGCTGGATATTGTGCACTTTAACCATGAGAACTTCCTTCAATGTGCCCTTAAAATTAAAGAGTTGTTGGTGCAATTCATATCGTATTATTGATATATCAAAATAAAATAACACTCATATAATATTTTAAAAGGTCTGGAGAAACTTCTCAAAAGAAGAAAGAACTTCCTACAAAGAGTTCCACAGATGCCATGGGGCCTCTCATGAGCTAATTGGAGCTGAGAGTTTAGAAGCACAGAAAAGATCCTTCTGTATATGTGTCTCCTAACTGGAAGAGGAATCCCCGACGGAGCTCGCTGGGCAGCCACAGGTGCTGAGCTCGTCAGCATTTACTCCCACATGATGGTCACCTCTACCATTTGGTCAGTCTAGGTGGACATGAGTGGCGGGACACTTCAACCCACTGCATTCTGTCCAGTTGCCACCAAATCAAACATGCTCTGCAGCATGTTTTTGTCACTCTGCATTCGTTATCCACACACAGATACCTGTGGGAACAAACTGGTTCCCATTCAGACTCTGACTTCCTACTTCTTCGTAGCCCCTGTGACCTGTGGCTTCCTGTGACTCGGGCCAGCCACTGATGCAGAAGAAATGCAACCAGCCTAACTGGTAAGCCCAGGACCTCATACTCTCATTGACCCTGACTGCATCTCTAGCCCTAATTCTGCATTTTAAAACATTTTTCTTAAAGAATATCCCAAAGTTGTATCAGATTTAGGCTCCATAAACCTGCCTCGCTGTCATTTACCTCTGGATAAGATGTTGTCACACAAAGAAACTATTCTGACTGACTATTCCCTCCTCCACAGAGAGCCCACAGGGCATGATTATGATAGCAACAGTGGTCACCACTTGGGAATGCTCAAAGAATCCTAGATATTCTTCCCCTTGACATCATTTAGTGATGAGCCAACACTGGGGCCACCTTTCCCCAGACTTGTTGCTTTTTAAGAAAAGTTCACAATGCAGACCCCCTTTTCTCTGTCACCTAACAAAAACCTTTCAAAACATGGACACGGCCCATGCCATACGCAGAGGTGATCTGCCCATTGTTCTGAATTTGGGAATTTAAGACCCAAAATGTCATGTTGGTGTCTCTGTCTACCGGCTGAATTCACTAGTTCCGAATTTTGGTGAAATGTATCTACTTAGGGTTGAAGCCAACGTGCAGAGAGACACGCATACCTATGAGACAAAGAAAGGAGCTTGACGCCTGGGCCAGCACTCCCAACACTGAGCAGTCGTCACCTTTCTCCCACATGACCCTCCAGTTCCTTCGTGACTCAGCCTTGCACTCACATCACCTCCTGCTCCAGCTGATTAACCGGGATTTTATCCACCTATCAGTAGGACTAACGAGGAAGCTTCTTTTCTGCCTCTCGGACGTTACCCTTCCATCATTTTCTTCTCTTCTTCCTGACTCATTCCAACGATCCAGAATCTTGCCCTGTGACTTTTGATTCCCACTGTGATCAGGCACTCCTGGGGTCGCATCCTAAGCAAGTAGCCAACTTCTGTCATGCGACAAAACCAGTCTCATGTGGTTCCCAGGAATAAGTGGCTTGGCTCCTGTGCAATAAGTAATAGAACTCTTACTGCATGAGAAGCAGGTGAAACCTCCTGATTTCCACCACACAGGTAAGCACCCTTGTCATAATCTCTGGACCACAAGACAAAAGTCTTTGTGCAATCCCACCCCATACCTTGAACTCCAACCCATATTTTTATGTCCTTCTGAATCCTTCTGGTAATATTTCACCTGGAACTCAGCCAATCCCGACTCTTCCTCCTTCTCTCACGCCCCTCCCACCTGCTCTGAAAGCCATATGCATGTAAGGCATTCAATCTGACCTTCCATTTTCTAAAGTGACTTAAGCCAGTTTAAAGGCAGGTACAAATGAACAGAAAACACTGGATCCTACTCATACCTGCTAGTCTGGCTAGCCTCCCCCAAACTCTGGTAAGTTGCCCCCACCCCACACCCAATCAGAAGTTTAGAGTAGAAAACTACTAACAGCAAAGTTTGCCTGATAAGCTTCAAACAGGATGTAAAAGGTAGAGACAACCCATGAATGATTTTTGTTGAGAAAAAGTCAAATGTAAGTGACAGGAGGAATGAATAAAACCTAGATGACAGTAAAGCTGTCTCCTCTTGACTACTCAGTAAAAGGACAGGAGCAAAGGGTCTTCTGTTGGGGCTATAATGACAGTTCTCTCATTCAGAGTCTGCCATTCCAGGCAGTGCCCGGCAATCAAATATATGCTTACGGAACTTACTTTTTTAACTATGTAATTATTCGTTGATGCCTTTCTCCTGTCTAAGTGGATAGGTTCTGTGTGTCTGCCTTTGTTCCCTGTTGGAATGCTACCATCAAGAACACAGCTTCTTAGAGTCAAGTACAAATTACTTCTTGAGACAGACATTAGTGGATGGGTGGACAGACAGATGGAGGTCACTCTCAGAAGTCCCACTCTACCTTGGTTCCAACTAAAATAACTAAAGCAATGTGTTTTCTTTTAATGGCAGCTACATGATGCATCTTTCAACCAAAACTTTTTTTTATTTGTTTTTTGTTTCCTTCTGTGCATTGTTGTTGTGTCTGTGTGAGGGTGTTTGATACTCTGGAACTGGAGTTACAGATAGTTGTGAGCTGCCTTAGTGCGCTGGGAATTTAACCTGGATCCTCTGGAAGAGTAGCCAGTGCTCTTAACCAAAGAGCCCTCGCTCAGCACCCCCAAAATTCATTTGTGTATGTGTAAGTAAGACTGATTTGAGCAATGAAAATTAAAAGAAGAATTTTTGAAGTAGAATCCAATCCATTTTCCATAATGATCAGATTAATGCAGCATTGGGCGGTGGCGGGGGGGGGGGGGGAGGCAAATTCAGACTCTTTCTGAAATTCTCCCTTTCAGATGGTTTTAATAAAGGAAAAGCCATGGATTCCCTTTCTCCAGACCAGGTTTGCTCTAAGTCTGATTACTGAAATTATACTTTATGGCAAAGTAAGGCCATTCATGCACTTGTTAGTCAGAGTTCTCTAAAGGAACAAAACTGAGAGGACACATGTATGTGTAGAATTTATTAGATTGACTTACAGGGAGGGATTAATGTACCCTAGCATTAACTATCTCACACTGGAGAAGTTGAGAATTAGTTAGCTACTTGGTCCATAAGACAGGACATCTCTGCAGTCCCAACCTGGTACCGAAGGCCTAGAGGATTCCTGGAGAAATCCTGGTCTTCAGTCTATGTTCAAAACCCAAAGAAGCTGGTTCTAATATTGGTGAAGGCATGCAGGAGCAGCAGGATAGATGAACTTGTCAGCAAGAGTGGGGGCAAGCAGGCAAAAAGCAAAAGTTTCACTCTTGAATGTCCTTTTACTTTGGCTGCCACCAGAAATAATCTGATGAAGAAAGTGCCCCCCGCCAGACTCAGATTTTAGTCGATTCCAAATCCAGTGACAACCAGGGCTAGCCATTATAAGTAGTTAGCTGTGCTGACAGAGGACACTTCCAGTACATGTGTACAATGGAAGTCATAACACCTCACAGGACAGTAGAGAGGCTGTGTGTGTGTGTGTGTGTGTGTGTGTGTGTGTGTGTGTGTGTTTAATTTAAAAAGATAGGTTTAATTCATTTCCATATGATTTAAATTAACTTGGAAATGTATAAGATTATCCATCTTCATACAGAAAAACTAGAAGAGGGGCAGATATGGAAAAAAACCAATGAAGGGGTTATAAGAAGCCCTGGCCAGCAACTTTAAATGTGCTATTTGAATATTCTAATGAGTTACACATTCCCTATGTATAATTTTATTCTTATCACACAGAACCGAGCAGCTCAAACACAAGTAACAAAAGGCCTCATGTCACTGCAGTGCAGACAGATCTGAAATGACAATCCCTACAGCTGACCAAGGGTCATGCTTCTCGAAGGCTGAGGACTTCAAGACTGTCCTCCATCTTAGGCTCCGCATAAGACTGGATCAGAGGGAGAATGCGTGTGTCAGAGTCCCAGAAAGAATCTGTGCTAGGCTTCCAAGTTTCTAATTGTATAAATATTCATGTCTCCAAAACCACGTATATTAATTAGAGTAGTGTGTTCTACGAACAAAAGCCACATTTCATGCTAGACGTTACCGTGGTGGCAGGAACTGGAGTGTGTTCCTGTGCTCTTTTACACAAGCTTCTCATTTAGCATTTAGAAGTGACACAGCCACGTGACAGACAACCAATAAAAGCAAGTTGATGGAAAAAGATATTGGAAGCCCAATATTCTTCCAAATAAATTTCCACCAAAAACAGATTGAATTGAACGGGGTCAAGGTGTCTTCCTTGGGGCATCATGGGAAAGTTTTTGCCAAGTTTGTGATGAGCGTAGCAGACCCCTCATCATTCAGTAAATGTGTGAGGCAAAAGTGTAAGAAATGCAAGTCTCTGTGGGATGACTCTAACAAACTTCCCCAGGCAAGAGCTCTGACAAGAATCTCCTGAGAAGGTAGCTACTTCCGGTCATAGCCACTCGTCTTCCATATATTTCCTCATCCTCACTCTCTCCACACGCTGTCTGCTTCTCTCTCCTATCAACTGGATGAGCGGCAGCAGGTCACGTGGTACTTCTAGATACAACAGAGCCAACGTGTATAAACAGGGCAAAATAACAAAATAGGCTATTTTTTCATAACAGTTCTCTTTACTGGGCTTCTATGAATCCCAAAAGAGGTGCTGTGCGCAAATTCCCCTGTCCCCGATGACATGGATACACAGCACAGAGACAGCACCAAATGACAGGTCTCTCAGATATCAAACCCTGGGTCTTTTCCACCTTGGCAAATTCCCTTCATTTTGGTCCAGGCTGGCTCTCAAGAGAGTCAGAAGGCTCCAGTGTTCCAGCTAAACCGAGGCTGCAGAGCCTTCATCCCACTTTAGCAGAGGCCAAAGCAGAAGCCAGGCCTTTGCGTGTTAGGAAGCACAGGCTGCAATGTTAGTTGTAGGTCTATGAAAATGACCTACAGTGATTTTATGACTGGGGAAGCCCTCCACACAGATAACAGGAGATTTAGAATTGTATTGAAGACAGCCTTTGTGGCTGCAGATGAACCAACCCGTGAAGGGAAAACAGAAAGCCAGTCTCTGGTGTTGAAATGTGGAAGATGCAGGGTGCCCAAGCAACCTTGGGAAATGTTTGCATCAATCACTCATCATAGGTGGGCAAGTGTGGTAGTTTGAATAGGAATGGCCTCCACAGGCTCATATATTTAAGTGCATGGACATTAGGGCATACTGTGTGTGGTCTTGTTGGACGGAGGGAGTCACTGGGGGTGGGTTTTGAGGTTTTAAACGCTCAAGCCCAGTGTCTTTCTCTCTTTCCACTGCCTACTGATCCAGACGTAGAACCCTCAGCTACCTCTCCAGCACCATGTCTGTCTGCCTGCCTGCCACCATGCTTCCCACTGTGATGATAATTGACTAACCCTCTGAAACTGTCAGCAAGCCCTAACTAAATCAATTTCACCCCATGGTCATGGTTTCTCCTCACAGCAATAGAACAATGACCAAGACAGCAACCTATGTTTCCAATAGCATGTGGTTTCAACTTCACCCATTCCTGATGTGACAGAGTATCAGCTGATAACCAGCAAGATGGCCCAGTCAGTCAGTAAAAGCACTTGTGGCTGAGGCTGATAACTCAAGTTCAGTCCCCAGGGCCTACATGGAGGAAGGAGATAACCAACTCCCCAAAGCTGTCCTCTGTCTTCCTTCTACAGACCCACCATGGCATGAATGCACACACACACACACACACACACACACACAGAATATCAGTTGAAAGTGAACTATTCCAGAGTTCTGCTCTCCCTCGGCCCTCGCAGTCAAGTGTGCTTGAAGACCAGACCCATTCTCACTATTTACAAACCGCACATGCGTAGCCCTGTTCATGGCTCCTCCTACAGAGGGCTATTGTCTTCCATGCGCACTAGAAATGCCATCTAACAATTAATACAGCTTAAAACAAAACCTGACTCTTGAACTTCTAAAATTTCTTTGTGAACTAAGAGAGAGTATATCCCACTTACTAGAATTTCCTTAACACTATAGTGTATTTTTTAAGGCATTTACAATGGGATAACTAATAGCCACCTAATTGGACTCAAGACCCACCCACACAATAGAAGGGAATTCATGCCTGCGACTGCAAACTTGGCCAACTCCCTGTGGCTGGTGAGATCATGAGCCCTAGAGGAAAACCTACGACTGTCACATTCCTAAACCAGTATAATTCCCAACTGCATTCTAAGTACCTGTCCTTAAAACCATAGGTAATCCTAACTCTCGCCCCTCATCAAAGAAGCTTCATTTTGCAACAGGTAGAGACTATTACAGAAATCCACAACTGATCAAAATGCAGAGAACAGCTCATCCCCAACTGATACGTCTACAAACAACCCATACACGTAAGGCTCAGGAAACACTGGTAGCAGGGGTCAGGAGTGATCGAATGAGCCAGAGGACCAGGCCATCTGCTGTGAGCTAGCAGAATCTATTCGTGGCAGGAAATTGCACCCATAAAATCTCAACAATATGGTTGCCTAAATAAGTCCTGGACAAAGACAACACCAGCTGACACGACAACGTGGATTGAGGAAGTATCACAAGCCCCCCCCCCCTAGATTAAGAAATACAAGTAGCTAATGGCTGCTCAGAGAGGGAGAATCAGTCTTCTCCAGGACAAGCCCCTGATAGATTATCCAATCCCAAATGGTTATTCCTAAATATATACACGTAAGAGCAACACCCAATGAACTAAGTAGGTTATACTTCTACATATATACACGTGTAATAGTAATAAATACGAGGTCATGAGTTTGAGAAGGAGTTGAGGGGTGAGCATAGGAGAAGCGAGAGTGGAAAGAGTATGGGGTGAAATTGATGTAATTATTGTAGTCATGTATGAAATTCTTTTTTAAAATGTTTAACAGTCGTTAAAGAAATTCACCAAAAAGCCAGCCTTAGCTTTGACTGATAAGACAATATAAGAAAGCGGTTGTGTGGTTTAGTTCCCCCCCCCCCCCATGGACTACTTTTGCAAACACAGGTGCTATCAGACAAACAAGCACCGAGTGACATTCGGAGCCTCTGTTCTGTTGTCACGATAATCATTGACAATAGCCGCTATGAATTTGGCCGCGAATGAATTCCAGCTTCACGGAGCACTGGCTCCATGATAGATAACACCCTAGTTGATTACTCTCTGAAGCAAGAACTGGCATATACTCACAATGTAGTACAGCTCTGCAATTATTTTCCTTGGTCATAACTGCAAATATAAATACTTTCAAAAATTCACATTAAAGAACCAAACAGTCATTCATATTGTTTAAAACAAGTCTTCTTTGGAGCTGGAGAGGTAGCTCAGCAGTTAAGAGTGAGGCCTGTTCTTGCAGAGGACCCAGCTCTGTCCCAGCACCACAGACTGAATGGCTCACAGCTGCCTGTAATTCCAGTGTCAGGGTCCAACACTGTCCTCTGGCTTCCACGGGTTCTTCTGTGTATGTGATGCCCATATATGTTAAATAAATAAATCTTCTTAGCAAAACAAAAGAGGCCACAAATAAGTGTAGTTCTCATCCCTCATCAAGGAAACTTCTCTTGAAACAGATGGAGACCATTATGGAAAATCACTACCAACCAGAACACGGAGTTTCACAGCCTGGTTCCAGTGGGTACATCTACAGAACTCCCAACCTGAGATTCAGGGAACACTGAAGACAAGGGGTGGGGGTGGGGAGATTGTAAGGACCAGGGGACCAGGGAGTTCTCTGTGAGACTATGTTTTATACTAATGTCAGGGGCTACATCCATAAAATCTAACCAATATGACTGTCTAAACATAAGCTGAACAAGGACAGCCATAGACATGTTAAAGCAGCTGCGGGGAGAGACCATGAAACCTCAATCCTACATGAACTGGCAATCTAGGTGGTGATGGCGCACGCCATCACAAGGGAGGGGCAAGGCTTGAGTGTGGGGGTCAGGAGACAACTGAGTCTGCTCTCTCCTTCCAACGCGTGGGTCCCGAGGATTCAACTCCGGTCATCAGACTTGGCAGCAAGCACCTGCACCCACTGTACCACCTCAACGGCATGCCATCTCATTTCAAAAACTAATTTCCTACGTTTAAAGTGAAACTCCTTATGGTAGCTAGTTTCTGACAAGCTGGTTTTTATTTATCGCTCTGCTCAGTAACTACTCCACGCTCCATAAGGAGCCGAGTATTTCCAAGCAGAGCATGCAACACACCTTTGTCGCCTGCCTCCTCGGCCTCTGGTCTTCTCCATGCTACTGTTTCCAGGCCTCCTGGGTCTTTCTGGTCTCTGCCATTCATAGAGGGATACAACTGGGAGCATTTGGTACATGGCAATTGATGTTTGTCCAAACATTGTGAAGTAATAAGCCACAGGAGACACGGAAGCTTTAACAAGGCAAAGTCAAGGAACAAACGGCGTTCTGAGTGGATTATGCCAAGCCCACACCCAGGCAAAGCTGACTTACAGCCTTTCTTCCTCACAATGATACTATAAATGAAGCACAGACGTTTCTGTCCTCCTATAATCCCTTCCATTGTGTGGTTTTGTGTGCAGTCTCACGCGATTGGTGTGGTCCACACTGCAGGCTCCCCGTGAGGCAGGAGCTGGCTGCAGGGCCACCTGTTCGCCTCACATAAACCAAGGGACCTGGAGGACCCGGCATGTCTACACTAAGTGACTATCTGAAGTCTAAGAAACTGTAAATCTGGAGAAAGAAAAGGGTTTGGAAAGTCAAAGTTAAAATGTACAAATGTGCCCAAAAGAAGAAAAAAATGTATATCTAAATCATTGTCCAATAGAACACTTCTCTCTTTTTTTTCTTTGGCTTTCACTTAGCAAAAATAAAAAGAAACCTATAAGATGGTTTCAGCTGCCTCTCAAAGAATACAGGCAACCAGCGTTAGCTATCAGAAGATGAGAAGTGAGCAGACATCCTTCAGGGGTAAAAACTGCTGTGCAGTGTTCTCAGCTAGAGTGACAGGTGTGTTTGAACCAAGACAGGGCATGACTGGGCTGCCTCCCATCGAAATTCCTCACCTATATAAACAACCCTAAGACACAGACAGCGCTGCACGTTCACTTCGTTTCTTGGAATTTACATAAATATACATCTGTTGTAAGAAAGACAGATTAAGCATCACCTCCGGGCCATGCTTCATTCAACTGCCCTTACTCATTACTGTTCAGACCTTTATAAGTCAGCCTGAGTACACAGAGCCGCAGGAGCGTGTGGGAGTGAGCTGTGTGCACAAGGCTACTTGGCAGGCGGCCACCTTGCCGTTCATCTGCACAGAACACAAGTTAACGATCATGCCTGACTTCAGACAGATAATGAGAAGTCAACATGCTCATAACACGGTAGAAGATGTTGATGTGAGAAGTGTTGAATCTGTCCTCTGCCACTGCTCTGGATGGTTTAAGTGTTTAGACAGGGCTCACGTGGTAGGGCTAGAGCTCTGCTTAAGTGGGCAGAGGGCTTGCTGTGAACGCATGGTCCTTATTTCAGTTCCAATCATCACAGAAACACAGCTGTGGTGGTGGGGCTGCATTCCTGTAATCCCAGATTTTGAGTGGTTAAAGGCAGGAGGATTGGGAGCTCAGGGTCATCCTTATCTATATAGGAGTTTGAAGCCCAGCTTGCATAAGACTTTGTAAATAAGTAAATAAACACTTAAAAATAGAAGAGCTTACCCTGTGCCAATAAATCCAGAATTATCTACAGACCCTAAAAATGAAAATAACTGCCTGCTTAGTACTGAGTACACACAGTAATAAGACACAGTGTGGGGGGAGGGGTGTTCATATGTGTACTTCCCTTAGGTGAGCCCACAAAGGCTGATATGGAAGATTTTTGCAATGTGAAAATGGATAAAAACCATCACTGTTAAGTTTTTCTACAGATTCTGTAGACTTCATCATTCCTGAAGGCAGAAGGTGATTCGTCGCTATTAAAGGACTTTGCTGCTCTTGAGTCTGTTATGTGCCCAACAACTGAGATATTCTTTTGCCGAAGTAATTTTTTTTACAACAGGTGATGAAACAAGAAAGTTTGAGGAGAAAAAAAATGACAGAAAGCTTTTCTCAAGAATTTGGGGATTAAAATAAAAAACAAAAACCATTTAGCCAGGTGTGTTGATGCAGGCTTTTAATGCCAACCCTTGGGAGGTAAAGGCAGATGAATCTTTGAGTCTGAGGCCAATCTGGTCTACATAGTAAAGTCCAGGCCAGCTAGGGCTACATAGTGAGATCCTATCTCTAACAAGTAATCAATCAATTAATTAATTTAACTTTTAAAAATCCCAGCAAGCACCCATGAATTCCAAGTGACCCTATGTTCCCTGAGAAGCCTTCCATTATGAAAAGAACACTGGACAATGTACTGTCACCTACACCAGGCCAGGTGGCCTAGTCCGGGAAGCCGGATGTCATAATTGACAGGGAGGGCTGCAGGATGCCAGGGGTATTTCCACGGTTCTGGGATTGTGATCAAAGCTATAAACTTTCCCGGGTAAACTGCTCACACTGCACTTAGGAAGTCATCTGCCCCTCCAGCTGCAAGGCTGCGTGTCAGGGAATACCAACCTCCTAAGACGCCGATGAGCTGTTTTCCAAGTAGGGAATCATTCCAGATTCCACCCAGCGGGCATTATATTTGCACAGTCACAGTCCTAATGGCAGTGACCACTCGCAAGATGTCTATGTCTGCCCTGCAGAAAACTCCCTTCAACAATTTTCTGAGACGTTTATTTGCATCTAACTGTGTCTATAGATCTTTCTACAGGACATAGGATTGCTGTTTTTGTTTTGCTTTTGCTGTAGCAACTGTGTGTCTGCAACTATTTTTACCACCCTTTGTTTCCTGTGAAGAACATGAGCATTTAATTTTGATGGATATCAATTTATCGATACTTCCTTTTATGGTCGTTCCTTTAATGCTGTGTCTAAAAAATCTTTGTACAACCCATGGTCAAAGAGATCTTATTTATGCTTTCTTTTACAATGCTTACATTTTCATTTCATGTGACGTGTGAGTCATTGTGGTTTGGATTTCTGATATGGTAGACACTAAGGGTCAAGGTCATTGTTGTATGGTGATGTAGCTGTCCCAGGTCACACTGTTCCCTGCTGCCGTGGCTTTCACTTCTTCAATCATCAATCGACCATTGATCACCCAGACCTGGTCCTGTCATCCTGTACCTTTTGGCCTATATATTGGTTTTATTAATTTCCTTGATCAGCTTTGTGAAAGAAACTTATTCTATGTTTGTAAATTAATACTCTTGACACTTCCTCTATGCTCGGTATAGATGAGTGTAAAAATGTCATTTTACGCAGGTATGTGTCTTATAGTTTCTGAGCAGAAGCTCCCTACTACCCTGAAATGAAGACCCCTCCGGTTATTGTAGTAAACAGTTACGTACGCTGTGTGTTTACTGGGCCTTTCCGCTCGTTTATTCCGAAACTTCCTATTGTTTCCAGAACAAACATGAGATGAAGTGAAACATCTGGAAACGAGCATGTAAAGGAGCAACTCCACGTCTCTGTGTGTGCACAGCTTCGCCTCATTCTGTGTGGACAGATGCCTTCAGCAAGGGGAGAGGCAAAAAGGAAGAAAACGAATCCTAACAAGGGTAAGGGGTAGAAAAGCTGGACATTGTTGATGGGAAGACACATGGACAACTAAGACAGACAGACAGCCTCATCATGGGTGTGGTCTCTCACTGTGGTTTTTAATCTCAGCTAGTTCAAGAATCTTCTTGAATCTTAGAATCTTAATCTTAGAATCTTCTTCGGCCACAGATGTATCGGTCTAGAAATCAGTAATGTGTTGAAAACTGGAAAACTCAAAAGGTGTAGAGTTTAGCATTATACTTTTGAACAGCCGATGGACAAATTATCAAATCAAAGGGTTACTGGAGAATGTACGGAAATAAACAAGACACCCAGAATTATGGCAATGTCAGTAATAAGAGGAAAGTGTGCAGCAGCAAAAACAAAATTAAGAAGGAACTGAACGTGAAATGAAGGAAGCCAGACCCAGAGAGGCAAATGTTATGTATTTTCTCTCATATAGAAGCTAGACTTAAACATATACGTTTCTATGTATACAATATGAACATGAGCGTGTATGAGAAGAATGAGGTCTAAAAAGGAGAGATGACTAAGAAAGGACGCAGAACACATGTGACTTGAAACGGAAGAGAGTGACTATTCTGGTGCAGGAAGGGGGTCAGAAGGGAGACAGGGAAGGAAGTGGGGAGGGATCAAGAAGAATAAACTGTAATGATGGGTATGTATGTAAATATCAAAACAAAACTCTTTTCTTTCTGCTTTTTTTTTTTTTAGACAGGGTTTCTCTGTTGTAACTCTGGCTGTCCTAGAACCCTGAGTGCTGGGATTAAAGGTGTGCACCACCACTGCCCGGCTCAAAACCCATTATTTTGTATTGTTAAAAAATAATTTAGAAAAAGAATATTTCATATCAACAATCTAAATTTACAATATAAGAGACTTTGAAAAGCAGAACTAACTCAACCCATAGTTAGCAGAAGGAAAGAAATAATAATGATTAGAACAGAAATACACTAAAGAATAGGAAGAATCAAAAAAAATAAGAGTTGGCTTAATTAAGATAAACAAAATTAACAAGACTTTAGCAAAAAAAAAAAAAAAAAAAAGAAAAGAAAGAAACCACTAAGGATAAAAAAGAAGACACAAATGATTAAATGCCACAAATATTTAAAACCAGAAAAGATTACTACAAAGAAATATATACCAACTAAAAGGACAACCAAAAAGAGGCAGATACATTTCTGAAAATAGAGCCTACTTACTGATAATCTCAGGGACTTTGAAGTCTTAGCTGACCTAGAGCTAATAAAGAGATTGAGTCAGAAATAAAAATATCTTTTAAAAAATGAAGAAAAGCATAAAACTGAGGAAAACTCAGAAGTAAATAGTATCCCTGGCAAAACTTACTAAATACTTATTGAAGAATTAACAACAGCTCCCTTTGAACTCTTCAAAAATCAAGAATACTTCTAAATGAATTTTATAAAGCCAGCATTACTGTGGTGCCCAAACCAGACAAAGATACCACAAGAAAAAACAAAAACATAGGCCCCTCTTCCTGATAAATATAGATGCAGAAGTCCTCACAAAATACAAAACAAATTTAACACCACTAAAATGGACCACACGGTATGACCGGTGGGACTTATTCCTGGAACACAAGAATGGTTCAATATGCAAATAATAATAGCCATTAATTAATTCAATGCTCTAATTAGCAGAGCCGTATGCAAAAATCACTTGGTGCCTCTCTAGATGTGTAAGTATTTGATGAAAGTCAAAATACTTTCAAACTAAATAGCTCTCAACAAAATAGGGAAGGACAGAAACCAGAACAAGGCCCATACCTGAAAAACCCATAGCAAGCATCCACCTCAACAAAGCAAAGCTGAAATCTTTCCTCTTAAATCATGAACAAACCCTTGTTATTTTCCTTCATCAAAATGCTGAAGTCCAAGGTAAAGCAAAAGAGGCAAGAAAGGGAATTTAAAACATCTGAGAGGAAGAAATAGAATAGTTTCTATTTTCTATTATATATTGAAATCTTAAGGGCTCCACTAAAACAAACAAAGCACATTATGTACAAAAAGCAAGTTCATCACAGTTGAAAAACACAGAATCAGTAACAGTCATCTGCCTTTCTATACGTTAGTA
Organism: Cricetomys ansorgei; assembly: GCA_026225945.1. Classification (NCBI taxonomy): domain Eukaryota; kingdom Metazoa; phylum Chordata; class Mammalia; order Rodentia; family Nesomyidae; genus Cricetomys; species Cricetomys ansorgei. The sequence goes on along the minus strand of JAMJFZ010001121.1, from coordinate 14,963,211 downwards.
ACAAACTCTCTAGAAAAGAACTAGGAAACGAAAGCATGAAACAATTGAAGACTTAGGGTTGAGCTTATCTATTGAGGTGAATGACTTGCACACTAGAAAATAGAAAACACTGATGAAAAGTAGGCTAAAAGTCATTAGCAAACAGAAAGATATACTACGCTCTGTTTTATGCTAACTACAGAGTTGGCAAAATCCTTATCAAAATTTTTATTTTTACAGAAATAGGGAAAACATTTTTTTTTAAATTTGTGTCTGTGCCTCTGTCTGTGTCTGTGTGTCTGTGTCTCTGTGTCTGTGTCTGTGTCTGTGTCTGTGCCTGTGCCTTTGCCTGTGTCTCTGTGTCTGTGTCTGTGTCTGTGTCTGTGTCTGTGTCTGTGTCTGTGTCTGTGTCTGTGTCTGTGTCTGTGTCTGTGCCAGTGCCTGTGCCTCTGTGTCTGTGTCTGTGCCTGTGTCTGTGCCTGTGTCTGTGTCTCTGTGCCTGTGCCTGTGCCTGTGCCTGTGCCTGTGCCTGTGCCTGTGCCTGTGTCTCTGTGTCTGTGTCTGTATCTGTGTCTGTGTCTCTGTGTCTGTGTCTCTGTGTCTGTGTGTCTGTGTGTCTGTGTGTCTGTATGTCTGTGTCTGTGTGTCTGTGTGTCTGTGTCTGTGTGTCTGTGTGTCTGTGTGTCTGTGTCTGTGTGTCTGTGTGTCTGTGTCTGTGTGTCTGTGTCTGTGTGTCTGTGTCTGTGTCTCTGTGTCTGTGTCTGTCTCTGTGTCTGTGGTGTCTGTGTCTGTGGGCATGTGCAAGTCTTTGCTGATGATCTCAAAGGCCAGAAGAACACATCAGATCCCAGGGAACTGAAATTACAAGGAGTTGTGAGCCTCCTGATGTGGGTGCTGGGAGTCAAACTTGGGTCCTCTGCAAGAACAGCGATTGCTCTTAACCTCTGAGCCATCATCACTCCAGTCTCAGAGAAAAACAAGCTTAAAATGTATATGGAGTCACAAAGAATTCTATTAAGCCCCAAAATCTTAGAAAAGAAAAAAAAATGAGGTATGTTAACATCCTCATATTTCTTTATATCAAAATACATCATCATCCTAGAGTCATTAAATCATTGCAGAGTGCTACAGGAATAAACCCACATACGTAGTCAACTGATTGCAACAGGAATACCAAATATACACAATAAGCAAAGAAGATCCAGTAAATGGCGGTGGGACAACCAGAAATTCCCATGCAAAGGGACAGAGCTGGAGCCATTTCACACCACACGCAAAAATAAGACTAAGTGCTAAAATGTAAAACTCTGACTTGTCCCAAGGGTGATCTCACAGGTGACACCAAAAGTCTGAGCCACGGCAGCAGAAATGACAAGTGGAACCTCACCAGATCAAAAAGCTTCTTCCCAGCAAAGTAAAGATTGAGCTGAGAGGTGAAGTGCAGTCGGGGAATATTCACAGTTTAGATATGATACAGGACCGCTCTCCCAAATAGAAGCTTCTCTTCCTAACACTCTACACCGAATATCTCAGTAGCCTAATTTGCAAATGGCTCATGGATATGAACAGATGTCTCTACAAAAAAGCCAGTGAGTCTATCAAAAGACGTTCGACATCAGAAAAAGGCAGCCCAAGTCACAGTGATCAGCCACTGCTGACTCCCAAATTGTGTAGCCAATAAGAAACATGGAGGTGTAGAAACATAAAAGTCCAAGTGTGAAATTATTGCCACTTAATGTTCTGATTAGAACGCTGAAGTTTTCTTTTAACAACAACAACAAAAAAAAAAAGAGGAACAGGAAGTAAACCTTGGTGGAATCACATTCTCAGGCCCTTTAATAATCATGCAACTGTGGGGCCCAGTGAAACGGCTCAGCCAGCGAAGGAGCTTGCAGCACAAGCATGGAGACCTGAGTTCGCCCCTGGGACCAGCATGAAGGTGGAAGCAGAGAGAATCCTGCCCTATTCTCCCGTCTGTGAAACTGAGCAAAATAAACCTTTTCTCCTCCATGTTGTCTGTGTGGAGCATTTGGGCACGGCAACAACCAAGTGAATGACATGCCAGGTCCTAATTACAGATACCAGGCTCTCGCCCCGCCTGTGCTACATATTCGGTCATTTGTTACTTAAAACCGCATTTGTCTTCTAGGGCAGGAGAGTGAGCACAGTGGAAAATACTAGGTCAAGCCCAAGAGGCCTAAGCCAGTTCAACTGCGGTAGGTGCAGTGACAAAACAGAAGAAAGTGCAATACCGAGAGAGAGAATCGGGTGCATAGGCTACGCACATGAAGAAAATGTGGTCATCGCCCCAGGCCCCTAATGATGAGGGGAGCTGGTGGCCCCTCCTGCCAAGGGGTCTGCACAGAGGTCTCACTCTTTGCAGCTGAAATTTGAGGATAAAGAAGGGAACACTATTTTTACTTTTCTTGCCACCTCCTAAGAAGAAAACATGCTTGATCCTTGGTAGATATGTTTTATGAAATCTCAAGAGAAATTTGTGCCCAGAAATTAAAGTTTCAGCATGAGATAACAAGTTGGTTGAGACATACAGAAGGTACTGTATACACTGTATGGATGAACCCCAGCAAGGGGCCATCTTTACCATCGTTTTATGAGACAAGGGCTCAAATGAAAGAAAAACATACCATGTCTGGCTAACAGCGCCAGGCATATTGTCTGTAATAAATGGTACCTCTGACTGATAGATGTCATGGGCTATGCTCACCAAGCACGTGAATGAAGCTTTGTGATAGATTTGGTGTGATTAAACATTGTAAGTTTGAACAGTAACCAGTTCCCCAGTTTCTCAAGTCTCGTGGCAATAGATTGCCTGGTCTTTGATCCACAGGGCATGGTTGTAATCGTGATTAAGTGTAACAGGTTACAACAGGTCAGCGAGATGGCTCTGTGGGTCAATGTGCCAGCACCAAGCCTGACAGCTGAATTCAACTCCCAAGACCCACATGGTAGAAGGAGAGAACCCACTCCTACAAGTTGTCCTCTGACCTCCACACACAGGCAATGGCACATGTACACACCCACCCACCCACCCACCCACACACACACATACACACACACAACAACAACAACCTCGCCCTTCATCTGCCTACAACCAAGCATCCTTCAAACCTTCTTCCCTGCCTGTGTCTTTTACACTGTGTACCTTACTGCTTCCTGATCTGACACTGCTGCAGAGAGGTAACACAGCAAGAGAGTTAGTACACACAGATACACACACACACACACACACACACACACACACACACAAGGAGTAGCACTTCTTGCCAACAAACAACTTTCATAATCAATCACTGTATGTAACCGGCGCACCATTTATTCCACAATCGGTGAAGAAGTGATGACCCTCCTGAGACAGCTCCCAGGAGCTGTGGTGAGAAGCCTCAGTGAGAACGGTTGCACACACTCATCTCTGAGCACAGAGTGTCCGAGGCTCCGCTGGCTCCACATCCCAATAGGGCATGGTCTTCTTTCACTATTGTTGTGGGATATTTACAAAGAAGACTGCTCAGACATAGGTTTAAGCCAATAAAGTCTTTGTCTGATGGCGGGCTACTACATTGGGTGTTTGGATCCCAGTGCAGCCCCAAGCCTTCCTGAGGGTGAGCTTTTAAGCACAAAAACCATGTTCTGGATTGACATACTTCAGCTAACAAGAACAGTTAGCCAGAAGCAGAACTACAGAAGCTAAAAAGCAAGGTTAGTACATTTTGAGACTTTCCCGGAACTGTATGGACTTTGATGGATTAGGCCTTTGTTTTAGTTTTGGCAGGTAGTGCTGTCTATGTGCTGAGTTTTATATCCTGAATGGCACTTCCATCATGGAGTCAGTTGTGCTAAGGTCTCAGGGCCTACTAAGATCTGGAGCCCTGTAACACCAGGACTCCACTAAAGTGACCCTCGGTGACCAGCATATTGAAGATAGAAAGTTCCCAGTGGCTAGCTGAGTCTGGCACCAAGCCTTCTACTCCACCTTCCACGATGGGTGGCATTCTCAGACAGCTCCCACACAGCTGTAGCCAGCTGTGCTCAGCGGCAACCAGCCACAGATTAAGGACCAGATGAGACTTGTCCACGGAAAACGTGCAGACAGCAGGGCCTACCGTGCACTGCTGAGAAAGCCACATAAAGAGACTCAAGGGGAGAGTGTGTATCTGAGGGGCAAGCCCACACGCCCCTGCTCCCAATTTGTGGAGCAGGTAGACCCCAGAAACAGTGACCATCCTGTACCTTTGTTTCTGTTGTGTGTCTTTATGGTGAGGGAAAAATTGGGAGAAAGGAGGTGCCTTCCTTCTTCCCCTTAGGCACTTTGTTTTCTTAGTTGTTTGTCCTTTTCTCCTTTGCCATGGGCTGTAAAACAAGCGTGGAGAGTCTAGTTATGACTCTGGAAAGAGTAGTAGCTGCTAAGGACACGGAATGGAGCTTGCACAGAAAGAGATGGGGACACTTTTCAAGCCTCAGAAAATCGTCCAACATCTAAGAGCTAATGCTGGCTTCCCCAGTACTCCCGTGCGCAAGAATAGATGACAACAGTCTTAGGTCACAACGCACGTCCTGAACCAGACAGAAAGTAGCTGCACTCTGAGGTCAAGGCAAGAACAAGAGTTCAAGTTGGGCAGTGGTGGCGCATGCCTTTAATCCCAGCACTCAGGAGTCAGAGGCACGGGGAACTCTGTGAGTTCCAGGACAGCCAGAATTACAACAGAGAAACCCTGACTTGAAAAACAAACAAACAAACAACAAACAAAAGAACAAAGAGTTCAAGTCCTTCCAGCTTCACAAACCTGTTTCAGGGTGAGACTACCCCATAGCTTCCTGTGTATCTCTGTCACTCTTTCTCCCTTCTGCCCCGTGTCTCCCCCAACTCTGTGAGTAGACCATATAGATCATGTTTAAAGCCTGTGTGGGGAGAAAATGAGAACCATAATTGAAGAACAGAGGATCTCCCCGATGTAACGAATATTTAGAGTGAACAGTAAAAGAGTATCCTCTCTACAGGCTACTCAAGACTCGGCCTTCTCTTTAGTCCACAAACAGAATCAGAGGGAAAAATTACCTCAATATGCTCCTATGAAAGCTTGGGCATGCCTCCGTTTTGACTCACTTTTTCCCAGTGTGCCTCAGTCCACTGAAGATTTCCAAAGAGCTACGGGAATTCTTGCCGCCGGCACTGCCACCTGCTAACCATTTCAAGAGACGGTTCCATGCCCTGTTTGCAAGCCTAAGTTTTCATTACTGAGAGCCAATGTTCAGAGCATGGCAAAACAGTTTAGTTCATGATACCTCGAAAGATTACTTTCCCATTGACAAATTTGGCCCCTGTCCAGTGGCAGGATCAAGAAGCTTCTGGAAGGAGCAAGCCTCAGGTTTGCCAAATCTCCCCTGCTAGGCTAAAGACACCTATTAAAACTCCAGAAGGGATAAACCTCAGGAGGCCATGAAGCAGAGACTGTGGTCCCAACTGTTTTGAAGTTTGAAGTGGATCTGGCCTCAGCTCCAACAAGCTCCAGTGCCAGAGGGAGTTGTTTTGCGACTGTAAATTTCTCACAGTGAAGCACATGGGTCCTGGTGAGATCACACAGCATGACTGTGGCACTCCAGTGAAGCCTGCCAAGTTCAAATCCACTCGGCTTTCCTCTTCTCCCAACATCCTCAGTCGGCACCCGCAACCACAGCACTAAGAGGTGTTTGTGCAACTCGGAAGTGAGGCTGGAAGAATAGGTTCCATTGAAGGCGTGCTCATACTGGATTCAAAATTATAGACTTACAAGGCTTCAGGGAGACAGGAGTGAGAGTCATCTGTGGTTGAAACCCAATAGTTGTCCCTGCCTGTTCTGTGATTTTCTACAGTAATGGCAGTTTAGTCAGGCACTGGGCCATCTGAAATACTCTTACTTCCTAGCTTTTTTGGAGCCAGCTGTAACCATTTGCCTAACTTCTGGATTTGAACTAAAATGATACTTAACAATCTATGACTCACGTCCTTAAGAGACAAGGGTCAGCTCAACACCTTCCTTCTTCCACTGCATTGAAACCACTATGCTAGAGCTACGTAGCCTTCGTGGCCAGCAGGTGGCCCTATGAGGAGAGGCCATGTGTGATGAAGCTCCAAGCCAGGGGATTCTAGGTCCCAGGGACTTTGCAGAGCAGCCTTCATGCTAGCATTTTATTTCTTCTCTCTAGACACAGAGCAAAACAGAAATATCTCATCCCGAGCTTCACAGCTACTCTCACCAGCTCTTCTCCGGATGTATCATCCAATCCGATTTCCCCGAGCCTTTGCTGAAAACGTTTCCAGATGCAATTTGGTTCTGTTTGTTTATTCGTTTTCTCAGCTATCTCCATGGCTATTAACTGTAAAAATAGTCTGCATCTGTCATTGATTTTAAAACATCCTGCGTATTTATTTTCCAGGCAGAAGAAAACGAAGTGCTTTTTCCTCTTTCTCTCTTTGTTATTTACTCTCCTGCCATGTGTCTCCGTTCTCTCATCCAGTCTGGAACCCTGGGAGATCTTGCCCATCTGCAGGATTAACATTCATGCAAACAGCCACAGTGTGTGCAAAGCACAGCCCTCCTGCAGCTGTAGTGATCTTTGAAAACCCTTTTCTTTCTTCCTTCCTTCCTTCCTTCCTTCCTTTCTTTCTCTCTCTCTCTCTCTCTCTCTCTCTTCTTTCTTTCATATCTATTTCAGGACAAGGCCTTTGATTAGCTAGGGCACCAATATCTTCTGGGATCCAACTCAACCCTCTAGACTCGTTAGAACCTTAGTGAGGACAGAAGTCAACGTCTATGGAAGTGTGTTTCTCGGTTGAGGAGATAACATCATGGAGGATAGTCTTTGGTTAAATAAGACTTTTTATTTGAACGCATGCACACACACACACACACACACACACACACACAATGCATACTTGTGTGTATGTGCACACACACACACACATACGCACTCATGTGTGTCTTACCATGTAGTTTGTACCTCTTCATAACTATTTGCAGAAGTAACCAGAGTGAAGTTTCCTGGGCTGCATTTCATTCATGTTTATCTCTTTTGTCCTCCTTCTAAATCACCAGAGGGAGAAGCGGAATAATAAGTAGACAAAGATCCATAACAGAGTGCAAGATCACCAGTACTCCCCACCCAAGACAGTCTGTCGCACAAGAATGTAGCTGCGGTCCTTCAAGATTCACATACCCAACCCAACAATAGGAGGCTATCCCACCAAGGAAAAAAAGGGGTTTTTATTTAACTCTTCCTTGCTTTGTTATTTACTCTCCTACCATGTCTGTCTCAGTTCTCTCATCCAGTTTGGAACCCCTGGAGATCTCACATTTCAGTGGGATCCTCTTTCTCACTGCCTTAGTGAGCACTCCATGCTTCCTTAAATAACAGAACAGAGTTTGGTTTAGAAGCTGAAGACTCTCAGCTGAAGTAAGCCTACCTACCACTTTAATAACCTCCCTCTCTCTCCCTCCCTCTCTCTCTCTTTCTATCTACCTATCTACCTACTTCAATCTCTATCTCTCTCTCTCTCTCTGTCTCTCTCTCTCTGGATTCACATGCCATCTGAAACATGACAAGGTTTAGAATTCAGGCACAAGCAAGTAAAAGTATCTGTAATGAGAACTGATGAGTGGAAGCCACAAGGCTAACTCCGGGTGTGGCCAGTTGAAGGTCAGCTCTCAAGGTCAGCCTTCACATCTAAAAATGAAGCCTTTAGACTAGGACCTAGTCACTATGTCATTTCTAAGATGTCTTAGTCAACGAACATTTTATTAGTCTGTTTTTATGAGTTTTTGTCAAAATAATTGAAAAATTATTCTTTTTTTTCTTAATTGGAATTTGGGGAAGATGGCACATTTGTGTGGACATCTCTGACCTGTGACTCACTAGTTGAGTGACTTTTGTCAGGTCCAAGCATACTAAAGTTCATGTGCACATAGTCAGAAAGCCATTTAACAAGTAGGGACAGACCTGCCACCAAAGGATTGGGTTTGTTTGTCAGTAGCATGATTCAAGGATTCTCCAAAAATAGATTAATAAATTTAACACATAATATATTTTTTCTTTGTTGGGGGAATGTTTTTGATAAGGTCTCATGAATCCCAAGCTGGCCTCCACCTTGTTATGCAGCAGAGGATAATTCTGAACTCCTGATCCTCCAGCCTCCGCCTCTCAGGTGCTGGAATTATAGATATGTGCTGTCGCTTTTGTTTCCTGCAATGCTGGGGATAGAACCGAGGCCATCTATTGAGAGTTTAGCAGCCTGTTTTGTTCATGCAAAGTGAGGTACAGACCAATGTAAGCACCCTTACACGGACCTGAGGTTATCAAACGGATCAACAATGAACAGGAACCAACCTGTTTGAAGTGTGATGACCAGAGTCTAAATGACTTTTCTCTCCTCTAAACCAGGAACATATCTGCATTGCATGTGGCTCTTTGGCATAAAAAGCTTGTTCCTTTGAAATATCAGCCATCTAACTTGCCCCTATTAAGGATAGCTGAACCAGCACAGACTATTCTTTAACAATGCATGTTGTAAATCAAACCCAAATCCCTGGGTGCCTATTGTCCACGAAATATATGAAGGATGAGTGATCAGAGTAAATGGGGGGAAAATCAGTCTGAAATTCTTGAACAAATAAGGAGAACCGCTTGGAGAAGGAACTAAATTGGATTGAAACTTATGTTTGGTTTCTCAGCCAAAGTCTTAATCACGCTTACCAAAACAAAAGCCTGATACGGAGTGAGCCAGGGGAACTCGAGCTGCAAGCTTGAAGCGTGCTTCAGTCCACAGCAGATCTTCCCCAGATCAGAAATAAATCTCCAACAGCTCTTGCGATGAGCAGCTGCCTCATACTCCTGCCAACATGCCTTCCCTGCTGTGCCGGTTACTTTCCTGGCTATGGCAACAGACATACCAAATGCAACTTATAGGAAGAGCTCTTACTTCTGCTCACCATTTGAGGACGGAGTCCATCACTTTGGGAAAGCCATGGGAGAAGGAGCGTGAGATCGCTGGTTACCTTGTGCCCACAGTTAGGAAACAGTGAGTGGTGAATGCTGGAGCTCAGCTCACTCTTGTTTTTATTCAGTCCAGGAATGGTGCCACCCACAGTTACAGTGGGTCTTCCCACCTCAATTAACCCAATCTAGAAACTCTCCCACAGACCTGTCCTGGGGCTTACCTCACAGGTGATCCTCAGTCCTGTTTGATTGGCAATACTAACCATCATACCCGTCACAATGGACTATATCCTCTCTTATACTGGGAGCCAAAATGAACCCTTCCTTCCTGAAGTTGCTTCTCACTGGGCATTTGATCACAGGTAACAAGAGAAGTAACTAATTTATCATCTCTAGTGCTTCACATGTGTCTTAGTTACTGTTCTATTGCTGTGAAGAGACTCCATGACCAAGGCAGCTCTTAACAAAAGAAGGCATTTCATTGGGGGTTTGCTTACAGTTTCAGAGGGTTAGTCTGTTATCTTGGTGGGGAGCAGACAGGCATGACACTGGAGCAGTAGCTGAGATCATCCTGATCCATAGGCAGCGTGCAGAGAGAGAGACTGGGCCTGGTGTAGGCTTTTGAAACCTCAAAGCCCACTCCCAGTGACAGACCTTCGCCAACAAGCCATATCTCCAATCCTTCCCAAACATTTCTACTAACTAAGGACCAAGCACTCAAACGTATGAACCTATGATGGCCACTCTCATCCAAACCCCACAGCACGAATCTTGACATCAGGTGTCCATCATGTGAAGAGAATGAGCTGGTTCCTGGGCTGAGTAACTGTACCACAAAACAATGAACCCAGACTTGAGGTCAATTATTCTGCCAGTTATGATCAGTATTTTTAATCTAACCAAAATTATTGTATTGTCACTGTTTTAGATCCTAAGATAATTAATTTACATAAGTAACCAAAAAAGAAAGATGAAGTAGAAAACATACCCAAATATACATATAAACATAATTAGCCATGGAAATAGATATTTATCTTGCTTGTGACTGATCCAATAACAATTTATATTAGGTAAGACAAAATTCAACACCTTCCTAAGTTTATCACAGTTTCAGACTTGGTCTCCAATTGCTCCACAATCCAGTCCGTCCCCATCCCACCCCAAATCAGTTCAATTTAAGAGAAAAATAAGGTTTTGGACCTCAGAACTTCCCAGGAAATATAGTTGTACTCTGAGAGGTCAAAACTTTGACTTCTGCTTTTGTCAAAATGATCATACATTCCAGATTTCTAAAATCACCCCACTCCAGATGGATTTTTCCAGGTTCCTTGGGTCTAACCTTGAAGGCCAGAGGAAGACAGTGAGCAGCCCCAGAGCTAGGATGTGGGAAGGCTCTCTGGGGCTTACAAACAACCACTTTGTGTTCAATCAGCTCGATTTAGCTGGCAAGAGACTTGCTATGCAGCTGTGGAGAGGTGCACAGCCAGCCCCTTGGCTACCGTAGCTATTGGCCAACTGTTCTCCCAGACAGCACTCCTCACAATCACCAGTGTTTATGCCTCAAGGTCTCTGCTCAGTGTTGTTAACGGTGCAGCCCTGGGACCTCTGGGAAACGATCTACACCAGCCCACACCAACTTCTGGACCTGGTGAACATTCAATCCAATGTCAGGAAGTCTTGACTTCTATATTAAGTTCCTGGTGATGCATGTCTCCTATGAAAATGAAAAAGCGTAGTTGCTCTGTTTCCTGAGAAGCTGTGCTCCTCACACTTGGAGAGGACCGTCCCATTTAACAGCTTCAAGATCCCATTATAGATATTATTTTGTGATTGCTCTATTTTTGTGTATTTTGAGTTTTTGTGTATTCAAGTCATGTTGTAAAAAATATAGAATTTAAATAATTTTTACATGTTTAGTGACTTTTAAACCATGTGATCTTGAACAGAAACTTGGGAATTGGATTTATTAACACTTAATAAACCTTTCTCTTCTTTCAAAATCCTCAACTTTTCATTTCTTAGCCCACAAGTTGGCCAGCCATAAGATATTCTAAGAAATTTGTGTTTTGAATGGTTGTTATGTATTTGAGATTTATTCAAATCACTCTAGTAAGGTTCTACTTTCTGTAGAGAGCTTCTAACTTAGGCCTTGGCATAGTCAACAAGAAAGTGTTCATCTTTAGAGATTCCCATCGTGCCCTAAAGCATATGATCTTCTCCTTAAGGAATTCTAAGTACTGAAGTGACTAAAACAGTCTGCTCTCGACTGGTATAATTACTCAATTTCCTCCAAAAATGAAAGTCAAGAATCCTCTAATGTTGACTGTAATTTATAACCTTCTAAAATTAGTTTCACAGTTCTGGGAATATTTGAGTTTTAATTTATCATCCACTGTACTTTTTAAGCAGGTAGTATTTCTATATTGATTCTTGAGAAGATACTGCAGGTTTTTTTTGTTTTGTTTTGTTTTTGTTTTTTTAATTTGTAACCTTAGAGGCAAATTGTAACATCTTGGAAAGCTTGGAACGTAAAATGGCTAGGTTGAGGCCTTTATTTTCATGATTACCAGCTTGGGGGTGGGAGAATCCTTCCTGTAATTGAACTTGACTGCTTTTAACTTTTGCCTTTTTCTGAAGTTCATGTCTCACACCCTTTCGTGCTGAACTTGCACGAAGTGCTGTGAACTAACATTCCACAATTATCCTGGGAGCCTGAGACAGTTTCCAACTAGTGAATCATCCAGTCTAGAGGACACTCTGACTGTGAGAAACAGTTAGAACTGTCACTCAAGTAAACGGACTTGGGAAAGTTAAGGAAAAAAGACAAGAAGGGGAATAACAAGTAAAGAGACGGTCTTACCTGAGGAGGGTCAGAGGCAGTGCTGAGCGCACACAATGATTTTTATGAACTTTACGTTGACAAAATATTTTAAATACACAAATTATACAAATACATGTTTTCTGCTTACCATTTTTACTTTCGGTAGAAGATGCTTAAAAGTTAGGGTCAAATTCCACCACGAGTGAGAATCATCTCAAAGTAAAAGCACATTTCAGGCTAGAGAGATGCTCTGGGTTTGGTTAAAAACACTTACTGCTCTTGTAGAGGACCCAGGTTCAGTTCCTGGATGGCACCCATGTGGGGCAGCTCACAGGCACTGTAACTGCAACACCAGGATGGATAAAATATCCTATGTGAATGTCCTCTGCAGTGATCTTTCCATCACTCTCCTGAGTTCTTTCTTCTTGCTGTCTCTAGGATTTCCCAATACGCTGTGGATACAAGTCATTTGTTAGACAACTAGCTCAAAGTACTTCCCCAATCTATGACCACGTCTTTCGATACGCAGAGGACTTACTTTTGTCTTCTTGATTGTATGACTGTTATCTTACATGACTGATTCTTATTTTTAACGAGTTTGCCCCCTCTGAAGTAGGAACAATGTCCAGCTATAAATTTTCTACTCAGTTCCAGTGGGAAACTTGTCTGCTCTTTATGCTGATATCATATTCTCTTAACTTACTATATCTTCATAAATCTTGGTGTCAGAAATAAAAACACTCCGTGTTTATTCTGCATCAAGTCTCTCTTAATTATTAATTATTTAATAATTAATTCAGCAGAAGTTGGAAGGGAGGAAAGAGTCCATCCCCAGCAGGGGACAGAGCCTTGGAAAAGACAGCGGTCTGGTTCCATTCTGCCTACTTAAGACCCCTCAGGCCCTTGCTTTGTGCCTACCTAGAAGTTAATCCTATGAGAGAGAAGCATGGGGAAGCTTATGTCTCTGCTGGAGGTCTGGAAGGAAGCCCTTCCTCAGGGGCCCCCTCTTTAGCTCTCCAGGTGAGATGTTTAAAACCCAGTCCTTGCTGCCCAATTCCCTTCTCAACATGCCGAAGGTCAATTTGATGAAAATTCCAATGTCCAAGCCAAGGAGATAAAGTGGCCCTTAATCCTTCAAGAAGGCAGACATTTAATCTCTGGAAGTGTTGGGGTGAATATCAGATGTCTGCAGAGCACATCTCAGCAGGCCCGAGGAGGACGTGGGAAGCCAGCCCTTGTCTAAGTTGGCCCAAGTCTCTGTGGGCCAACCTTCTCCCTCTCATTTAAAGATAACGCTATCTGTCACAACTGCTCATTGGTATCAAGCCCCCCCACCATCTCATTGTTGCAACAATGTTACACATTTTATTGATCAAGTTGAAGGGCTCTGTGGTTGATGCCCTGCTTTTGCACAGCCAGAGATCTCTGTGGTGTGGAAGGCTCAGCATTACTGTCTCTGCTCCCACTGGGCTTGTCATTAAAATGTTGAAAAGCTGTGTTACAAAATGAAACGGAAAACGAATGGAACAACATTGGTGCTTTTACTTTTCTTACTTGTTTTTATTTTCTATCTGACTTCCTGACTGAGGACTGAACGAAAGGTATGCTGGCTAAAGGTCTGGGTGTTTGGGGAATCTCTGTGTCCCCTGGGTCAGAAATGCGCACATTCCAAACTGCTCGAAGTTTAATCACCAGTCTCATTTGTTCCCAGCCCATAACCATGGCAACCTCATCTTTCTGTCACACGGCATACTGAAAGTCACTGGTGGCTGGCCTGGTCAATCTGCTGCTAGACCCCTGTAAACCTGCCCAGCGGTCTGCTTTGGTGTTCTCTGGATCTGAGACTAAGGGGTACATTTTCCCCATAACTGAACAGAGGTGGCTTCTCCCTGCTCAGTGTCTTCCCAGTTGCTACAGGCAAGTGTATCTGTGACAGTCAGCCTATAGCTGTCAACTCTTGCGTGCTATTTAGCCTTGGTATGTTGGAAGCTATGTCTGGATCTTTGATTCCTTTATAGTAAAAGGGCACAGAGGAGAATGCAGTAGGGAAGGATAGACAGTTGATGTTTGAAATTCCAGTTCTATGAATCCAAAAGCCCTTTTGGGGATACCATTACGGTTTGGATCATAAATGTTCACCAATGGCCCACATATTACAGGCTTCGCCTCCGGAGCCTGTAGGAAATGGCATGCAGTGGAAAGAAGTGAAGTCACTGTGGGTATGTCACTGAGTGGGATTCAGGACCCCAGTGCCAAGCTTCCCTCCCCACCTCCAGCCCTCTCTCCTTTCATGGCCATGATGAAGCAAGCATACCCCTCTCTCCACATTTCCACCACCATTGCCTCTCAACGCAGGACCAAAGAATCAGGGCCAAGCAACTATAGCTGAAACCACTCACCGAATAGATCTTTCTTTCTCTTTGTTGATTTACCACAAGCATTTTGATGGAGCAGACTACTATGACCCATTCTCAGGCTTTGGGAGGGTAACCTATAAACGTATTGCCTCTTTTTTGTGAGAGGAAGAAATCACTCAAAGTCACAGGACCTCTGAGACTCCGCTGAATGGGCAAACACATCCAACAGAAAGCTGTCTCCTTCTCAAAGTCTGGACAGACCCAAGTACCAAATAGGAACAGTCTACATCATTTTCTCCCATGTCCACCGAAAGTTAGACTTCAAAGTCCAGTGGCTGCCATTTCCAGTTCTCCAATGAAGACTAAGGGAAACATGGCTCAACTATCTTCAGACCTTCCCGAATCTCCGTAGACATCACCGGGGACACCGGATGTCGGTGGATATGGCTGATTTACTGGAGTTCTTGCTGAAGAAAGAAGTTGGCACTATCGTTCTCTAAGTGACCCCATGAGTGTCTTATGATTCCTTCCTTGCCCCAGCCCACACTCTGCTCTTGTCAGCTGCCCTGTCCCTAGGGATTCCCTGCTGCCACCTTGTAACCCAGACCTTCCAGCTCCACCACAGGCAGAGCAGGGAGAAGGGGCACCTGCCTTTGTTCCTTCTAATGAGACAGGAGAGTCTTCTAAGCAAAGGCTGCCATCGCCGCTAGCCAGCCAAGGGAAGCCAGAAGCATCTGTAATCAGTTGATTTTCAAACAGAAAATCGATGACAATGATGTTAGTTAATGTGACGGAACAGACAGAGCCCCTGGCCTACAGCCCAGCCCTAATTTTTCATTTTAATTTTTACATTTTTGAGATCGAGTCTCATGCATCCCAGGCTGGCCTCAAACTAACTGTAGATGACCTTGAACTTCTGGATTCCCCCCCTTCCAACTGCTAGAATCACAAGCGTGTGTCACCGTACCAGTTTCTATGTCATGCTGGGGGTAGGACCCAGGACTTTGTGCATATGAGGCAAGCACTCTGTAAGCGGAGCCACTACCTGCCAGGCCAGCCCTACTTTACCCCTGGACCTCAGCTTCTTGTCTGAAAAGGAGTGAGCTGAGGGAACAAGGGATTGTGATTGTTTTGTGAAAAGAAGTTTCTTCATTCCATCCTAAACAGGACTGCCGTCGAGGAGAGAGGGCTGTGATGCTGTCCTGGGCTGCAGGTGACAAACACAGTGGCTCAGATCAGGACAAAGGAAGTGAGGAGCTCAGTCAAAGACAGCCAGGTACAGGATGCGCTGAGAAATGCCAGAGCCTGGTCCTCATCCCAACACCTGCGGTGGCGCTGATGCTGGTGCAACCACCTAGGCAGTTTCTCCAGCATCTCCATAAACACGTACGGCTTCTGTCACATCTATCTTGGAGGTTTCGTGTATGATAACATGATGAATATATTTGAAGCCCTATTAAACAGCATGTGCAGATGGGAACTTTAATCCTCGGCTCATAATCTCTTGCCTGTTCACAGCCATCTGATGCCAACGGTTCGCCCCCCTGAGCTTTTGAACACATTTCCACTTCTGCTTGTCAAGTTTTGCCCATATAATGTATAGCTAGCTCTCTAAAGCATGTGTGTCACCTGCAGCCTGTGATAACCTCACACCCCCTTTTCCTCACGGTTACCATCTACAATCCCTTCTTTCTTCGGCGGCTCCTCTTCAGAAAAGAATCTGAGACGCAGGCCAAAAGTGGAGCCGGGCCACTAGGAAGTGGCTGGGGGGTGGGGAGGGCAGGCCAGGGTGCCTGTGGTGGTTTCTGGCTGCAGTTGACAATTTGTACTGGAACATTGGGACTAGTAGCCTTTACATAGGGGGGGTCACATTTGAAATTCATGTTCTTATGAAAGCCACATAGGGAGGTAGAAATTTTCTAGCTGCTTAGAAGCAAATAAACCCAGGCATGATGGTGGCCTTGTTTTCCTAGCGTTTCGGAGGTGGAGGCAGGAGGATCAGGAGTGCATTCTTGACCACCGCGTACTGAGCTGGAGGCTATCTCGGCCTACATCATAAGATCCTGCCTCAAAGAACAAAAAGTGTAGAGCAGGGACTGCTGTATTCCCTCACGCATCAATGTGACTCTTGAGGCCCAAACTACCTTTGAGGGAAACGGCTTCCACTGGTTTCTCCTTTCTCTTGCTCCTATCAGAAACCCCAGAGTCCAGCGTTTGCTTCAAAGGTAGAATCAGGCACTGTGTTTACTGTAAAAGCTAGAAGTGGATTCACAGTGATGCCCAAAGCACAGGTGAAGCAGCTGAGCCCTCCTCAGCCCAGGGCCACACAGCCCAGGCAGCTGCTGACGTCATGAAGGACAAGCAGGGAGAGAGAAGAGCGCAGAAGCCTTGCGCTCTACCGTAGGCACCGGGGCAACGTGGCCCTGCTGTGCACTCCAGAAAGCCAGAAAAGTAAAGCCCTGATTAGATAACCAAGTAATTAATGAGGCCGTTTTCCTTTCTGTTCACATGCCTGAGTTTACTTTTTAATATAAATTAACCTCTTAAGCAACGTGTACACTGTCTTCCTATAACCTTTGAGAATTCAGCCCCGTAGAGCAAGAGGACCCACACCTCTAAGTCTACGTGTTTCGGTTTTTAGCTTACATGTCTACAGACATGCATACACATGCACACATATATGTGACACAGTTGTCTTTGGAAATGTCTCTGAGCCAGACAGGCCACCGTATCCTAATGAGATAGTAACTCTGCATACTGGCAGCAGGCCTTCATCCCAATCACAGTTGTAAAGAATGAGCAGGAAAATGTGCCCCGCCCTGGATCTTAGCTTAAGGATCTGATTGTGAGCAAGTCCCACAGACATCCAAATGGTAGGGCTGTGCTCTATGATGTCCTCGGTGGAACAGCTACCCACCTGGACAGTCTGAGACCTCAGGAGATATCTGCCTCTCCCGTCTGTATCGCAGCAGCCGCCTTTGGTGCACAGTGCTTCTGTCCCACTTCACAGTATGACCAGTATGATGCCCATGTCCTATGGTCAAAAACCCACACACATATGTCTGTATACACGTTTGCAAGCACGTCTCTGTGGGTCTCTGTATAGGTCTGTATGTGTTGTGGCCTGTGTCTATGTGTATCTGTCTGTGTGTGTGCATGTGTCCACCTACTATGTGGAGCCCTTCCCAGGAGAATGTGAGGAAATGAGGTCCAGCCTCTGGCTGGGCAGTCTGGTGATACGGGCATTCATACAGGGTAGTGATCAGCTTCTACGGAATCTGAACACTTCTTCCTCTTTCTTCTACTGTTTGATATTTTAAACTCATTCAAAAAAAATTTTTTTTAATTCCCTTTTAACAAGTATCCATTAGAAGGGGAACAGACTAACCATTCTGAAAAGTCAGCACCTTTTCATTTAAATTTCCATTGATATTCCAGCCACGTTGGGTGTTTGATAGTTTTTAGGAAGAGCTCTGAGGACACAGCTACATTTTCTTCTTTTAGATCCAACATGGTGTCCAAGTCAAATTTGCCCACAAAGCAAACAATGCATACAATTAATTACCTTTTAAATGAACAATGGCGTTCTAGGCTAGGAACAGTGGGGTATGTACCTGTAATCCCAGTATTGGGGATGTTGAAGCAGGGGGATCATTAATTTGAACCCAGCATGAACTACATAGCTCCCCATCCAAAAAAAATAGTAATGATAAAAAAATAATTTGTTTTTATAGAGAGGCAACAAGCAAAGGTTGGTGCACAAGATCTAGAGTTCCAGATTCTAACTGATAGCTTCTGACACTGGTCACCCTTTCCTCTATGACTGAAATGTTCAGTGCGTTCAGACTGAACAGTCTGCTGACAATCTGCAAAGAAAACACACAGCCCTGATTGCACAGGGCGGCAGGAAGCCCTTTCCTCCTGGGCCAAGGTTTAAGCAAACATGAAGCCAGTTCAGGGTCTGTCTCCATCATCTTTCAGCACAAGTCAGCGACTTCCTGCAGAGAGGAAGAGTGATTTCTAAGCCCTCAGCCAGTGTGGACACGGCCAGCCCCACAGCCTCCAGCTAGCCACCCCTGCCCCTGATACATGCTGCCTTGTCCATCTGAACGTGCTTGATGGTATCTGGCCCCACGGCTAAAGGACCTTGCCTTCTCCCCTGAGGAGCAAGGAGGAATGTTGACAGACCACACATCGGGAGAAGCAAGTGAAGCTGTAGGGCTCTCCAAAGGTGTCCTCAGAGTTGTGAAGACAGCTGTCCGTACACATAGGGGAAATGTTAACTATGAAATCAGAAATTTAAAACTTTCTATTAAAGTCTTGTCATCTCGAGGTAAAAGGTACATGATACCTCATAATTCATCTCGAATTTTTATACCTAGAATAAAAGGGTGTGTGTGTGTGTGCGCGCGCGCATTTTTGTTTATTTTGTTTTGTTTTTGTGGGGGAGGTTCAAGACAGGGTTTCTCTGTTGTAACTCTGACCATCCTGAAACTCACCCTGTAGACCAGGCTGGCCTACAGAGATCCACCTGCGTCCGCCTCCTGAATGCTGGGATTAAAGGCGTGTACCACCACTGCCTGGCTAGAATAAGTGTTTTTAAGTTACCCAGTCTCATGTTTTAAATCTCATCAGATTGAATTACCATTCTGGAAAGGACAAATTCAACTTTAAGGATAAAAACTTGAGAATTTTTCATTAAAACAGATAATTTTCTACCAAAAAAAAAAAAAGACTAAGGTGAATCGGCGGTTCCCTTACAGACTTGAAAACACCAATGGCAAAACCTTAGTCTGAATATGTGATTTCTACAAGACTAACAACGACATCTGCAATTTCAACCTCTCCCAACTAGAGGGTTCTAGAAGCAAGTGCTTAGTGCAGAGGCGAGGGAAGATGACGTGCCATCTCCAACTCCAGGCCAGAACGAACGTCCAGACATTTTAGGGACCCCCAGTCCCTCCCCACTTGACAGGTTTTCATGATCTTCCACTCTCTTGCACTCCATCTCAGTACAATGTTTTAATATTGTTACTTTTAAAATATTCGTTTTTTTAAAAACCAAGGAAACAAAATAACAGTGGAAAATAAGCCTGGACACACACTTTGTTTCCTGTCCGTGAAAATTAAATATGCGCTTGCTGGGAAGTATGGAATGAAGAGCCTTGGAAGGAGGCGTCCAGAAGCAACCACAGAAGCCTGGTCACAGGGGTGAACACACTGTGCTCCTGAGGAAGCAGGCAGCTTACTGCTTGCTTGTTGTGAATTCAAAAGCGTTTATTAAATGCCTTCAGGCTTCTAAGAGAAAAATCTACAGTCAGGCCCATTTTACTTCAGGCATCTCATAATCCTCTGTCCCATGTGTTGGGAAAGTTTGTCATCTTAATAAACGCTCTGTAGAAGAAAAACAGATCAAACAGGAAATGCATAGGGCCAGCAAGCAAACTACACTACAACTTTTTTTAAAGCCCACAAATAATGTAAAGATTTGAGTTACAAGTTAGAAAATATAGTTATTTTTGGAATAACATCACATGTGTCTAGAGAGATGGCTCCGTGGTTGAGAGTATTTACTGCTCTTGCAGAAGACCTGGATTTGGTTCTGGCACCGCCATGGCAGCTCACAACCACCTGTGCTTTCAGTTTCAGGGACTCTGATACCCTCTTCTGGCCTCCATAGGCACCAGACATGCACATGGTATGCATACTTGCATTCAGGCAAACCCTCATACCATGATAGATGATAGATAGATGATAGATAGATAGATAGATAGATAGATAGATAGATAGATAGATAGATAGATAGATAGAGGGCTGCAAAGCTGACTATCTGGATAGCTAAGTTTTCTGGAAGGGATTCCAGTGCAGCTACTTGGTAAGTCTCATCAAAGGAAATGAGGATCCCCTCACCATTGCCACCAGGCCCAGGATCCCAACAGAGTCAGCATAAGTCTTCCCCTAATGATTCTGGCTGTCACACATCCTACCACACAAGGTACTACACATTTGTGGCATTAACAAATCAATACAATGAAATCTTGCCAGCCTGGAATTTAATCTACTGAGAACACAGAGCCTCTAGCCCTGCATGGTAAGGAAGGCCATGGTCACAGCTAACACAAAGGAAAGGAGGGACAATTATTATAGGAGAGAAGAAAGCACGTCACAGGAGACTTCTCAGGGCGGACCACCCCCGAGCTGAACACTGAAGGACTCTGGGAGGCCTTGAGTTCACACAGTGAATACAGACAGAAGAACATGCCGAAGCATGTGACCCAAGTCAGGCTCAGAAGCATGATGAGATATGCCACTGATGACCCAACGAACCGAGCCCTGGGCAACATGGACGCCACAGCCAAGACCCTGCATGTCCTCCACAGTGGGTGTGTTCATCAATTTTCTCACTCTTGTGAGAAAATACTTGATAAAAGCAACTTGGGGAGGGAGGATTTATTTTGGCTACAGTTTGAGGGTCCAGTCAAGCATGGCAGAAAAGGCACTGCAGAAGTGTGAGGTGGCTGGTCACTTTGCACCCACAGTCGGGAAGAAAAGAAAGATGAATGCTGGGACTCCAGCCCACGAGAAGGTGAGTCAAGGTAGGCCTTTTCTGCTCAGTTAGTGTCCTCTGGAAAAACCCTCACACACACATCCTGAGGTGTTTCCAAGATGGTTCTAACTCCCATCAATTTGACAATGAAGATCAATGGTCATGTTATGTCCTGGCAAGAATCTGGAAAACAGAACTCCTCCAGTTCCTTGTCACTAGCACACAGGCCAAGGGAGTAGGAGACAGGAATTGACCTAAGCTTTCCTACCCAGCTGCCCTCACTAAATTAAGGTAGACTCAACTGTACAGCCTCATCAGCTTGAACTTAGCATATTTGCCCACCCAAGAGAACACTATTGAGTTTCAGAAAGTATCTGTATTGGTAAAGATGTAAATTGTAATTCACAATTAGCAGGGAGGGGTGAGGGGGTATTGACAGCCAGAGAAGACCAAGCAGTAGTGGGTGGAGCACAGAGGTGAGGGGATCTATCTGTGGGTGAGCTGAGGGTAGCCCAGGTTCAGAGTATGGGTCACATCTTCCAGGTATACTCTCTTCTGAATATACCTGCAGTGTTTCACATTGTCCTAGTCTTTTTTCCTGTTTATTCTGGCTCAGAGTTCCAGGGTACAGTCCATCACGGCAGGAAGTCAAGGAGCAGGAGCTCCTCTGTCACATGGCATCCCCAATCCAATCGGAAAGCAGGAAGGACAAATGCA
This sequence comes from Cricetomys ansorgei, assembly GCA_026225945.1. Taxonomy (NCBI): domain Eukaryota; kingdom Metazoa; phylum Chordata; class Mammalia; order Rodentia; family Nesomyidae; genus Cricetomys; species Cricetomys ansorgei. The sequence continues at coordinate 14,941,802 of JAMJFZ010001121.1, read as the reverse complement.
TGCTGCTGTTCAGTTCCCTTTGTTTTACACTTACACTGCCCAGGATCCTTGCTAGGGAATGATGTCATCCACACTGGGCGGATCTTCCCACTTTGATTAGCATAATCAAGATAATCCCCCACAGGCATGGCAGAGGCCAGCCTCGGGAGTGATACTAGATTTTGTCAAGTTGACCATTAGCTCTAGCTACATAAGATGTTTTGATGCTGTATAAAGTGACAGGAAGTGCTCTGTTCCCCATTCCCAAAGCTTATATGTTTGAAGGTTCTGTTCCCAGTTGGCAGGACTATTGAGATATGATTGGATTGTGAAGGTGCTGTCTTCATCAAGGGATTAATCAACACATCAATGAGCTCATAGCTGAATTGGAATATTAGGAGGTAGGGCCTGGTTGCAGGAAGAAGATCACTGGAGGCATTTGCCTTCGAAGGGGACATCATGTCCCTACTCCCCTGCCCCCCCCCAATCTCTCTTGCTCTTTCTCTTTCTAGTGCTCTCTGTTTCCTGGCTACCAAACAGTAAACAGCTTTCCTCTACTATGTCCTTCCATCACGATGTTCCTGGCTTACCCTGGGCTGACGGCAATGCAGCCAACCATCTATAGAATGGGATCTCTGAAACCATGAGCCAAAATAAATCTTTCCTTCTTTAAGTCAACCATTTTGCTGGAGTGACAAAAGGGGACTAGTGAAGAAGCTTAAATACACTATTTCTATGAATATGGCTAGAAGCTGTGTTTATATTAAAATCTGTCCCAATCTACACATGGAAACTAGTCTCACTACTTTGTATGTACATTTATGTTCATAAAATAGATTAGCCAGAAGATAGAAAAATATACTTGGAAAGACACATGAGAATCTATCTGAGAAGAGCACAGGAAGGGAGTAGAATAGAAACACTTCCAGCCCTGACACATCTCCACAATCACAGAGCCCGGGCACACTGTTACAGGCCAGGCCTGCACTGCATCTCATCAGTGTTCATTGACTGTGGCAGTTTGAATGATAATGGCCCCCATAGGCTCATAGGAAGTGGCATTATTAGGAGGTGTGGTCTTGTTGGAGGAAGTGTTACACTGGGGGTAGGGGGGTGCTTTGAGGTTTCTAATGCTCAAGCCAGGCTCACTGCCTCTCTCTTCCTGCTGCCTGCTGATCCAGATGTGGAGCTGTCAGCTACCCTCCAGCACCATGTCTGCCTGTGTGCGGCCATGCTTCCTGCCATGATGATAACGGACTAAACCTCTGAACTGTAAGCCAATTAAATGCTTTCTTTTATAAGAGTTGTCATGGACATGGTGTCTCTTCACAGCAATTAAACCCTAACTAAGACAATGACCCTACTGGTAGTTTCTCCAATTTTCAAATGAGGAGACTGAGACCTAGGGAGGGCAAATAGCGGAGTTGCTGAACTCAGATCATACAGGTGACAAATGATGTCACTAGAGGCAGAGAACCCAGACCCCTAAGACGAAGCCACTGCTGAAGAGCTAACCGGGGGGTGCAGCTGAGATCACACAGCAGGAGCAGAAGACACCCCCAAAGATAAATCACATAGGAAAAGAAAAATCTCACTGACCTCTCCAGAGTGTCTTAGAAAAATTGTCATCCCTACTGTCTATCACAAGCCAAGTTCAGACGCAACAGGAGGCGGAAGTGACTCACTGCTGACACCAAAGCATCTTGGTTTGCCAATGAAGACCTACAGGGAGGGAACAACATCATGCATCTATAAAGAACGGATGCTCAACATAACACATGTTCCCCTCTAAGGAGGTGCTGCCATCCACGCAAGGGTGGCTGCGGAAGAAAGGGGTTTAGGTTGAAGCACTGACAAGTAGAAAAATCACTTTGGAAAAGGGCTCATGTCCCCCAGAGTAAATTCATAATGAGCATGTCTTTCAGGGACTCTGACCTGGAGTCCATTAATTCAACACGTTTTAGTCACATTGGCGCCTTCCATGGCCTCCTGGTCCTGAACACAAACTTGTATTTAGAAAGAGTTCATCCATCTGTTGGTATGATTATTCTACGAAACATACTATCCCGAGTGTTATTATATGACATGATTTACCACTTAATCTAAAATATAATGCTATCGGCTTCAAGAGCTGCCCATGAAGTCACTGCTCTTTACACTGAATATCCATATTAATCTTTTCAGGAATTATGTCTTTATTATTTTAATTAGTGTCTGCTGCTGTATGATTTTGTTTGATGTGTGATATTTTTAAAAGATTAAAACATACTTTTCTCCAAACATCTCAAAAGTCAGTCAGCAAATCTTCACAAAATGTCTAATCAGTCAATGAACTACAATGTGAGCACTAATATAGGACCTTACGGTTCAGTCAGCACCTCCTCTGAAACTCTCAGAGGCAAAGCGTGAGAGTTTAGATTTTTGTAAGATTTATTTTTATTTTATGTCTGCGCATGCTCTGCCCGCATGGATGTACGTGCACCACAAGCATGCAGTGCCCAGTGGGGTTCTGGGCAGTTGTGGGGTGTTTCATGGGTACTGGGAACAGAACCTGGGTCCTCTGCAAGAGCAACCAGTGCTCGTAACTGCTGCTTTCAGGCCCCTGAAACCATCAATTTTGTTGTTGTTATTATTGTTGTTGTTTGTTTGTTTGGGGAGGTTTTCTTGTTTTGTTCTGTTTTGTTTTGTTTTTCGAGACAGGGTCTCTCTGTTGTAGCTCTGGCTGTCCTGGAACTCACTCTGTAGACCAGGCTGGCCTCGAACTCACAGAGCCCCTGCCTCCTGAGCGCTGGGACTAAAGGCATGTGCCCTACTCTCATCAATTATTTAAACAAACTAGCAAGATGGTTTTGTTTTCTGTCTCTAAGGGGTAATTGTTATTCCTTTTTCATTTTAACTTAACCATACTAAGAATTCCAGTCTCTAATTAAATTTCTATTTCTACGACAATGGTAAAAATTATGCCTGATATTTTTGCTTTTTCTTTCTAAATGCAGCAATGATCTAAGTTTTTGGAGGGAAGAAAGAAAAAAAAAAAAACACAATCACAGGAACATTTGCTTTTTTAAGTGAAAATGTTACATTGTCAGGTCATAATTTTCACGGGGAAAGGAGCCCACTGGCTGGCACGTTCCAATTGACTGAAGGACCCAAGCCTTTCAACCCACTGACTACAAAATGGAACCGTCTGTTTCTTCTTTCAGAAAAGAAACCACCACCCTGTGATTAAAACTCCCCACGGTTGTTCTTAAAAGCGCTTTAACTATTTTCAAAAAATTTTTTTTTTCTATTTTTACCAGAAATTGCCCTGTCCACACAAACACAGTGGCTAGCTCTACGAGAGTTGGCAACTGAGTGACTTAGCCCGCCTCCTCCCTCCCTTCCTCCTGTCTGTCCATGAGGACGAGATGGGGCTCTTGGAGGATTTCGTGAGTCTTTCCGCTGCCCAGTCCTCTGTTTCAGCTGTGGCTTCCTTCAGAGGAACAGACTGCCCCAGACATCCTCTCAGCTATCTAATATTCGCCAATGAAAACTGAACTTTTAGCTGCTCATCGGAGATCCATGAGTTCGAAGACAGCCTGGACTAGAGAGTAAAACCCTAAGACAAGGGGTTGAGGGGCAGGGGAGAGGATGAGGAAAAGAAATACGGAGGCCTAAAACATCCCAACATGGCTACAAATTGTAATCCCAAAAGCTGAAGAATCCCAACTCCGATGCCCACAGAAGCATGGACCTGTCAGGAGCGTTTTCCCCTTCCTCTCTACTCTTGTTAGGACTGGCCTGAGGGTCCCTGTCCCGGTTTGCTTCACAGCTGCCATGATAAAATATGACCAAAAGCAACTTGTGGGAGGAAAAGGTTTATTTGGCTTGCAGGTATAGGCCATCACCCAGGGAAGTCAAGGCAGGAACTGAAGCAGCCGCCATGAGAAGAAGCCGTTTCCTGGCCTGCTTCTCCTCTGGCTTGCTCTGCTTCCTTGTTTAGTTCAGGCCCACCAGTCTAGAAATGGTGCCACCCATCATGGGCTAGGCCTTCCTACTAGCCATCAAGAAAATGTCCCTGCAGACATGCCTGCAGGCGAAACCAGCGCAGGCAATTCCTCAAGTCAGAGTCCCTCTTCCGAGGTGTGTCAAGTTGACAACTGAGATGAGCTACCACATGCCTCTCCTGCTAAAATAGGTCCTCTCCATTCCTATGCATTGTCCCATACTCTGGAGACACTTACAGACACCCCCAGTTCTCTAGACGTCTCTCCAGCCAGTCGAAGTTAATGCCCAAAATTAACTCTCTGAAAAGTGTTAGGTATTTATATGAGTCTAAACATATGACATTTTGCAAAAAAGCAAAACCATGACAGCAGAGAATGGTGTCTGAACTTGAGAAGGAGGGGGAAATGAATAACTGGAGCAGATATTTAAGAAAGGGAGAGGCTCAGTTTTACACTGATGCGAACACTGATGTACCCATGTGAAAACCCATGGAGCATACACCACTCTGAGTAAGCCACTGGGGGCTCACCAGTTGTAAGAAATGTGCCACTCTGGTGTGAGTAGGCGGATGTTGAGACAGGCTACATGTGGTGGGGGTGGGGTGGGTGGCCACACTTCCATTTTAGTTCAACTGTGAACTATGGACCTGTTTTTTTTTTTTTATTCTATTTTTATTTTAAGTAAAATATAAACAATCAAAGGCCTCCTTGAATTCTGATAGCTAAGGATTGGTCTACAGGCACAGTTCCCTGTCCTTAAAAAAAAACATTCCAGATATAGCTGCCATTTGGACAGATGGAAAGGAATTTGTACTTATAAAGATACAATTGGGCTGGGGAGATAGTTTGGTCTGTGAAGTGCTTGCAAGACAAGACCTGAATTCAATCCCCAGAATTCACATTTAAAAAGACAAGCACAGGAGCTGGAGAAATGGCTCAGTGGTTAAGAGCTCTGTCTCTTCTTCCAGGGGACCTGGGTTCAATTCCCAGCACTTACACTTCCAGCAGCTCACAACTGTCTGTAACTCCAGTCCAAGAGGATCTTGCACCTTCTCATAGACATACATGCAGGCAAAACATCAATGCACATAACATAAAATTAAATAAGTTTTTAAAAAGATAAGAGTGATGGATTACACTTGTAATCCCAACACCGGGAGGCAGAGGCAGGAGAAGACCCTCTGGACTAGATCAGAGCTAATGAGAGACTTTGTGTCAAAAACAAAAAAGTTGAGGGTACCTGAGGAATGACACCCTCCACACACCTCTACATGCACACACATACCTCTACATGCACACACACCTCTACACGTACACACACTTCTACATGCACACACACCTCTACATGCCCACACACCTCTACACGTACACACACTTCTACATGCACACACACACCTCTACATGCACACACACCTCTACATGCACACACACCTCTACATGCACACACATACCTCTACATGCACACACACCTCTACATGCACACACATACCTCTACATGCACACACACCTCTACATGCACACACATACCTCTACATGCACACACACCTCTACACGTACACACACACCTCTACATGCACACACATACACTCTACATGCACACACACACCTCTACATGCACACACACCTCTACATGCACACACACCTCTACATGCACACACACCTCTACATGCACACATATCTACACACACACCTCTACATGCATACACACACCTCTACATGCACACACACCTCTACACGTACACACACTTCTACATGCACACATATCTACACATACCTCTACATGCACACACATACTTCTACATGCACACACACACCTCTACATGCACACACACCTCTACATGCACACACACCTCTACATGCACACACACCTCTACATGCACACACATACCTCTACATGCACACACACCTCTACATGCACACACACACCTCTACATGCACACACACCTCTACATGCACACACACCTCTACATGCACACATATCTACTATACATACATACACACACCTCTACATGCACACACACCTCTACACGTACACACACTTCTACATGCACACATATCTACACACACCTCTACATGCACACACACCTCTACATGCACACACACACCTCTACATGCACACACACTACCTCTACATGCACACACACTACCTCTACACGTACACACACACCTAGGGGAGAGACTTCTGTCCCTTCTCACTGGGCTCTCACCCTCTTGTGTTAGTTAACGCTCTTAACGCTGTGACAGGAGCAACTTAAGGGAGGAAAGGTTTACTTTAGCTTAAAGTTTCAGATTACCGCCCACCGTGGCATCGGAGACACGGAAGCTGGGTGCTGGTGGGAGCTTGTAGGGCAATTTGTTCACTTCTCGATAGATTTGGAAGCAAGAGAGCTAAAGAAAGGAGGGTGCTGGGCACTCAAGGTCCACAAAATCCCAAAAGAGCACCAACATTTTGAGACAGAGAGTTTGAACACAGGAGGCTGTGGGGCCGTGCACATTCAAACACACTTAAAGCTTGGTCTGAGGAATTCCACCAAGTTTCATTTGTGGCAAGTGAGCTGAGATCTGTCTAGACACCAAAAGGTTTAAGAGTCTTCTGTCCTGTGTGTCTGGCTTAGTGGTGAAGCATAGCCTTTTTACTTTTAAGAATCCTGTTGGGAATCTCTGAGGTTTTAACCCACGTGACAAGCTAATCTAGGCTGGAGAGCTCACTCAGTTGGTAAAGTACTTGCTATACAAGCATTAGGACCAGTTTGAGTTTGAGCCCCAGATCCTTCATAAAACAGCAATGCAGCTGTAATCCCAGCACCGAGAAGGCAGAGGCAGGAGGATCTCTGGTGCTATCTAGCCAGCAGCCTAGCCTAGTGTGTGAGCTGCAAGCCAATGAAAAACTTATGTCTTGATAAATAAGGTAGAGAACTGGAGATATGGATCAGTGGCTCAGAGCACTTGCTGCTCTTCCAGATGACCTAGAGTTGATTCTCAGTACCCACATGGTGGCTCGAAATTGCAACTCCAATCCCAGTGGGTCCAACACCCTCTTCTGGTCTCTTGAGGGCAGTAAGCACAAATGTGGTGTACAGACATATGCAGGCAAAAGACCTCTTAATCAGGGTTACTGTTGCTGTGATAATGATCAAACATAACTTGGGAGAAAAGGGTTTATTTGGCTTACACTTCCACATCACAGAACATCATCGAAGGAAGTCAGGGCAGGAACTCAAGCAGGGCAGGAACCTAAAGGTAGGAGCAAAGGAGTGCATCTTGCTGGCTTATTCCTTATTGTTTGCTCAGCCTGCTTTCTTATAGCACCCAGAATAGGGTGCTATAAGAATCCTCCCCCATCAACCATTAAAAAAAATGCTCTGAAGACTGATCTACAACTCAAATTTATAGGAAGAATTTTCTTAATCTCTCAGATGACTCCAGCTTGTGTCGTGTGACATAAGAACTAGCCAGTGCGTATCCATACACACAAAAATAAATAAAATTGAAAGAAAAAAAAAAAACCTAAGGTGGACAGCACCTGAGGGACAACACCTAAGGTTGGCTTGTGACATACACATGTGCACACATGTGCCCTCACATGCACACACACACACACACACACACACACACACACACGGAGTGGTGCAAGAGGGAGAGAGAGAATCTATCCACGTCACCTACTAAACAATCTAATCTGCTGTGTGTAAATCACCACACTGCAGACTGGGGCTCGGATACATAAGGGGTAGTTTTGATCTTATTTAATCAGCGTTGGTCAAAGTCGACTCTGGGGAAGTCAGAGAGGAGGAAAGTTGAGAATGGCAACAAGTTCATCTCAGAGGGTGTGACTTCTGCCTCTATGTGTCTCTTTGGAGACAGTAAAGCGGTCACCTAAGCAGGTTTGCGGTGAATTATTTAGGGACTGCCTGTATGAAGCTTCACTCACCAAATCAAACACAGCAAGGCCAAGCCTCGGAGTCACCCTCTGCTGCACTGTCTTCCCTAAGTGTCAAAGAGCTCATCTGTTAGTCTAGAGTCTATAAGTGGGGTTAGGACACCAAGCTAAGGCTAAGGCAGGACATGTGCTTATCTCACCATTAGAGGCACACTTCAAAGTGTGTTTACCAGCCGCCTGATGCCTCAGTCTAGTGGCCAGTAATGACACCCCATTAGCACCTCATTAGCCGGAGGCTTGCTGGAGAGTCACAGACCAAAGATTGAGGGGAAGGGTTCCTCTACTTCTCCTACCAGCTCCAGTAGTCAGTGAGCCCTAAAAATAATTTGCATCTGAGCTGGTGTCTCGTAGACAGAAGCAGGAAGGCAGAAACACATTCTCATATCCAGCTGACACAGCAGCATGGTCTAGGAGCACTGGGGCAGCACATCCCCCAGAAGTCTATAACTGACCTCTGTGATCTCCTGGTCTTGTCTGCCTTCCGTGTGCTAGCGTTCTTATGGCCTGTGCACCGCTTCATTCAGGAGGCCACGGCACTGCTCTGGCCTGTCAAGGGCCCTGAGATGCCCTCTTGGTCAGCGAGACGACTTGATGGGTAAAGGCACTTGCCATGCAAACCTAGTTCCCTGTGTTCAGTCCTTAGAACCTATGTACACATGGAAGAAAGACTCCATAAAATTGTCCTCTGACCTTTACATATGCATACACACATGTACTTGACCTTCCATAAACATCATACACATACACACACACACACACACACACACACAGCATCTTTAAAACATTTTCTTCACACAGTGGCAACACCTCCTCTGAGACAACGCTTACCTGACCTGTACATGCCTGCTGAACACATGACACTCTATGTGAGAACTGAGTCCTAGATTTTTCTACAGACTCATCAGGCAGGCAGTCAAGCTCTAACTCAGAAAGTTAACACAAGCCATGTATAGCCAGGCGTCTCAGAAACTTCATGACTGTTATTTGACTGGCAAAGTCAAGGGCTCTAACACACAAATGTAGAAAAGAAAGATTTTTTTCTTTTTCTTTTTTCTTTTTTAGTGTGTGTGTGTGTGTGTGTGTGTTTTATATGAGTGTGCATGTGTATGCATTCAGAGCACTGTGTATAGAAATCAGAGGACAATCTTAGATGTCACCTTCCATCTTTTGCTTGAGACAGGGTCTTGCACTGGCCTGAAACTTCACCAAGCAGGCCAGGCCAGCTGGCCACAGAGCTGCCAGGGGTCTAACTGCCTGTGTCTCCAACATCTGCTTCCCTGGGTAAGCACACACCGCTGCGCCTGGCTCATTATATTCACACATGTTTGCACAGGGGATCTGGGTATGCGTAGAGCTCTATCACAGCTGAAGGGCTGCAAGGGTAGTTTTCTCTTGCATGTATTGGGTAGTCTGTGCTCCGGGCTGTCAGATTTCAGTTCTGAACCATCCTATGAGACCCACTGTGGAATTTCTGCATATATATCACTTCTGAAAGCCAAGTTTCTGATTCTGGAGTTTAGATTTCAGGTTGTGCATACCTATCTTGACCTTCAGGGGTGTTAGTCAAGAAAAAAATGAAGCCATGGAGACAGAGGACACGCATCTCAGAATCCATTCCCACATCCATTGGCTGAGTGGTTTCCTTGTGCATCAGGCAGAACTTCAAATACTGGAAGAATCTTTCCTTAATTTTTGGTCCCTCAAATGGAATGGCCTGCAGTACTTACTTTCTTCTGCATCATTAACATTGTTCCATCTCGATGAGTAACTCAACAATAAATCCCTTGGGTTAGTGAAACAGCACTTCAGGTAAAGATGCTTGCCCCTGGGTTCAAACCCTGGTCCCACACAATAGGAGAGAATTGACACACATGCATACGCACACGCACAAATAAAATGTAAAAAAAAAAAAAAAAAAGTAAATAAATCCTGATCTGATTGGCAACATTCCTACCAACCTGATGTATCAGGGTTGACAAAACAACAACAGAAAACAAAAACAAAAAAACAGAAAAACACCTTTTATTTTTGAGCCAGCGTCTCCTGTAGCCAGGGTGCTCTCAAACTCCCTATGTAGCAAGAATGGCCTTGAACTGATCCTCCTGCCCTCCTTAGTGCTGGGATTACATGCCTGTGTGTTCATTGTCTAGTTTATATGGTGCTGGAATCGAACTCAGGACTTTGTGTACACTAGAGCCAATACTCTGCTTACTGAGCTCCAGTCCTGGCACCCATAAACATATTTGAAAATGGCATTTTCTAAGACAGAGGTATCAGTATGAATAGTCTCAGGGCATAGGCAATGACGTCAGCTCTCTACTGAAGAATGATGAACTCTGAGAATTTACTTGCCTTTGCTACTCTGTGGGGAGGGGATGGAAAGACTGAGACTGGGTCTCACTATGTAACTCAGGCTAGCCTAGAACTCATGGAGCCTAGGCTAGCCTCAAACTCACAGTAATCTTGTGTCAGCATCTTGAGAGCCGAGATTACAGGCAAAAGTCAATATCCCTAGCAATTACCTTTACTTTTAATGCAATATATTATATATTTGCAGGTAATATGCCAAAAACTGTTGCATTAATGATCAACGTGGAATCTTGCAAAATGTACAGACGAGCTCTAGAGAGTAGGTACAAGCCAGTTCAAGAAAAAGAATTTTCAGCTGCCGGCGGCTGCCTAGCAAGTTCATTTGCCTACTATGCGCTGCATCTCCAGTGGTCAGAATGTAGTAACACGCTACATAGGCATCAATAATTCCCTTTTTTGCACCCTAATCTCTTTCAGTGCATCAATCAGAATCCATGTCGGAAACCAAGGGCATCCACTGGAGTCAGCACACAAGGATCACAGTATTTTCCTGGTCCCCCATTGTGGGTACCTGTACTGTGTTGCCATGGTTGCATGTGTGGCTGCTGCATAGTATCACTAAACATTATCCGTCTTACTTGTCTTTCACCACTGTTGAGTATTTATTATTATTATTATTATTATTATTATTATTATTATTATTCCTAAGATACAACAAACAATTCATTTCTTTAGCCAAAAAGTTGTTCTTGATCTTGAATTTAAACATTTTTCATTTGAGATTCCAGCTGCTTATTACATGCAACGCTTTTGACACACAATTTAAAAAGCAGCTAGTAAGAAAATGAAACTTCATGGAGCTGAAATGAATGTCCTTCACAAACCAGAGTGCGGAGTCTGTGAAGAATGACTGAGCAGGGAGAAAGCATCCCTGTGTTGGGAGTTTTCTGAGCGTATGCCAATATTCACAGAACAAGATCCTTTTCTATCTGTGGCTGAATGCATTACACAGGCTGCTTAAGGATAAGGAAGGAGGGGCTGTCTGCACGCATTTCCCGTGTAACTAAAAGAGTCGATTTTCAGGAAGGAAAAATCAGCAGGCTCTTTCAAAGTCATATTTACTCCCCATTTCTGAACCAATTATGAGGAAGAGAAGAGAAAAATGTCGCCACCAAGTTTCCTTTTGCTGAAAGGAACCATGTCATCAGACAGAGTGCTGGGGGTGGGGGGAGAGCAGACAGGTGGCAGACGTTATGGAGTTTCCTCATCTTTATATAGATTTGCTAAGAAAACCTGAAGCTACATCATAAATATGTAGCATGAAAATATTTTTAACAAGTATCCATTTTCCATAGTGTTCTTCAAAATATATTTCTATACAAGAGGGAGGGGGAAAGGCTGCAAGCCACAAAGCAAGACAGTGGGAGAGAAAATTTTGTCTGGGGACAAGAATCAAGACGACTCAAACTCATTCAGTGTGCAATTCCTGGGGCTGGGATAGAGCTCAGGGGTAGGCTGCTTACCTAACATGAGTAAGGTTCTAGGTGGACCCCAAACTGTATAAAGTAGGTATGCTAGGACAGATCTGCAATCCCAGGTAGAAAGTGGAGAGAGGATCTTGAGTTCAAGGTCATCCTCCACTACATAGTGACACATAGTGAGTTCAAGGCCACCCTGGGATCCACATGATCTTTATCAGGCCCACAGTCCTTGACTCCAGAAAGAAGTATGAGGGAAGCCATGACAAGTTTTATCCCCTAAGGGAGGTAGATGGTTCTAGAATAACAAAACCTCCATCCAATTTTTACTGTAGAGTTTCTTGATAACAATGCATTTCTACAAATAATCTGCTCTGGCAACACAGTCGTGTCTGAGAAGCAGGACAGATGGCCACAGGTTGTGGAAGGTTCTGGTAAAGAATGCCTGTCTTTGTGACTGAGAAATGAGGTCATGTTGAAAAGTAAATGTCCTGAAACTGGGCTATTGAACAAGGAGGTGCATTTTTTTTGGAGTCTCTCGGGGTAGGGAGGATTATTCTCCAGATTAATCTTTGCCTGGCTTCCAGAGGACTCATTCAAAAGTGGACACTTTTGTACAAAGAACGTCCCGGTGCTGACCACGACAAGCAGGCAGCCTTGCCAGCAATTTAGCAGCAGGCCTTCAACCTGTGGGAAAGAGTTTGTGGCTGGCCCAGCCCCTTTGCTAAGCCTTGCAACCTGTCCTTCCCTCCCCACCCCACCCCCTGCAAAATTGGAAGCTTAGAGCAAAGAGAAAAAAGAAAGGCCATGTAAAGTGTGAGAAGAAAGTAGCGCAACATGTAAAATAAAAGACAAAAGCAGACTGAATATGCCAGCCAGCCATCTGCACAGCTGAAGGCTTCCTAAGGCAAAAAAAAAAAAAAAAAAGAAGAAGAAGAAGAAGAAGAAGGGCCCGCTGTTCCTGAATCAATTGCTTCCTATTCACGGGCTCACCGTACAGGGCTAAATTCAAAATGGCTCTCGGGAAATGCTTGCCAATCCTGCGGTCTGTCTCCGTGTAGGCTCTATTTTTCCTTTTCTTTTTAAGGCCGGAGGATGTTAGTATGTATCCATGCTGTAAACCTGCCAGCGCTCACTGAAATGAGTCAAAGGGACCTGGCATTAAATCACAGAGATTTGGGCTGCTAATAAATGCAGCGGGCCCCAACCATTGTTGATTAATTCTGACTAAAATCTAAACAGCAAACAACAAACACGCCGCTGAACGGCTCTGGTGCCCATTAGCTTGATGTGTTTATTAGACAAGGCTGTGTTCCTTCGAGCTTATTAACAACAGATTAAAAAAGCTGCAAACAAATCTAGGTTTCTTCTTTATGATTGAAGTGTGGGTACCATGGACTAACGTTCTTAGAGTTTAACAGTGAAGACAAACAAAGCTAAAATCTACCATCACATCAAATTAAGATCTTGGTACAAAGGTTAAAAAGTTATCGTCGATGCCCAGCGTTGACCACTCAGGAAAATAATCATGATTTTTTACAAAATTTTTTATAGGTTTTAGAATTACTACGTTTTTAGATTTATTTTATTTTATGCATAGGAGTGTGTCCGCCTGCATGTCTGTATGTACACCACACCCACGTTTGGTGCTCTTGGATGTCAGAAGAAGGTATCAGATCCCCTGAAACTAGCATTACAGATGGTTGTGAGCTGCCATGTGAGTGCCAGGAACCTAACCTGGGTACTCTGCAAGAGCAGTCAGTGTTCTTTACTACGCTGTGCCTCTAGCCCCTGGAACTGCCACTTAGGAAAAACAAAAACCAAAAGCAACAGAAAACACCCTCCATACTTAATCAGGAGTTAAAGCAGCACAGTAAGATGAGATGCAAACTCTTTGCAAATAATACAGTCTATTGACTGTATTTCAAGATTACATGGAACTAACGAAATGTTTTCATGGCCCTTTTATTATAGTCAGAATATACCAGAGTTCCCACAGAAAAGTTCCAAATGGAATATCCTGAGGTATGCCAGTGGGGTCTGCTGCGTGCCGCTTGTTCCTGATGCTTATAGGTTTACTTTAAATCTTAGGGTGAAGACGCAGTGTGTGTGACAACCTCAGTTGTCCCAGTAGTGAGGAATCAGGATCAAACACAAGCACCAGCATTCAAACATGACCATGGATCCACTCTGAATCTGAATTCTGCTGACCCCTTGGAGGCTGCCAGAAGCTGTGCACGTCCTACTGGGTCTCACAAGGGTCATTCCTGGCAAATTCTTGTAGGCTGGCAGAAGCTGTGCAAATCCTAATGGGTCTCACAAGAATCATATTCTGCTGTTTCCAATGACACTGGGAAACAAAGACACGGAAGTTATATGTGTAGCCTCAGAAAACTTGTCATAAAAGTTACTGACCTTAACTCAAGCTACATAAAGAACTTAATTTTCCTGATTTAAAGATCATTATACCCAGTAAATATGTGTTACAGCTATGTAAAGTTCATACGTCATATGATTTTAAACATTTTTTAAAGAATATGTAAAAGGAGGAGGAAATATTCATATGTTGGCCATCCAGGAAACTTCTCATCAGACCTGGAGGCTTGGGAGAGCCGAGAGCCGCAGGTCCAGTGAGGAGACATCTTGATGTGGAAAGCCTTCACAGAGACTCCCAGCCCGAGCTGTGACTTCAGCATGGAGATGTTCCCCAGAGCTCCCCACACACCCACAACTCAGCTTCGTGGCTCCAAAGTTATATCATTTCCTCCTCTAATCCTAAGCCGTGTCTCTTTTTGCAGCATGTAAACTATTCAGCATTTGTTCCTAATTTGTTTTCCTTCTCCCAGGAAAGCATACAGACAGGGGTAGCGAGGGTGAAAAGACAAACACCGCACAGTATAAATTGGACTGATCCATTCCACACAAAGGTTTCTGTAGTTACAGGGATGCTCATGGCCATAACTATGATTCACAAGCCAAAAGCAGTGTTTGTTGTTCACGGTATGTGTTGAGGAAACACTGCGGAGAACAAGTGGAGAAGACGGAAGGTTTGTTTTGGGTCTCGGTTTCAGAGGCTTTGGCCCATGGTCAGCTGGCTCTTGGGTCTGTGTTGAAGTAGGGCACCCTGGTGCCAAGGGAGGAGGGTCAGGAGCACTCCAGGACAGCTCATAATGACCCGCTTCTTCTCACTAAGCCCTACTCATCAAATCCACTGGTGAAGTCATAATTCCTATAACGCAGTCACCTCCGATAGTGCCGCCAGCCAGGGACCAAGGCTTCTGTAGTATGTGTCTTTGGAAGGACATTTATTTAATATCCAAAATACAGCACAAAATCTGTGAACAAGTCCTTTTTATCGAAAGTATTATATTTTAAAAAACAGGGGATAGGAAATATATAGTATTATACCCTACATGGCAAAGATGCCCACAACTTCATTTTTAAAATGTATTCCAAATATGCAGACCATCATTAGAAGGTACCACAAAAACATATACTATAAAAAGATGGATAACCCGGTAGAGATAGAAGAGTTTCTAAATGCATGCCAAAGTTCAGCCCTGACGATATAAAGAACTTAAACAGACCTAGTACATGCAGTGAGACAGAAACTGCCATTAGAAGTCTCACTGCTAATTCTATCAAACCATCAAGGAAGACCTCAGCCCAGTTCTTCGTAATAGAAAGTGAAGAAACGTTACCAAATTAATTCTATGAAGCCAGTGTTCTTCTAATGCCAAAACCAGGTAAAGGTGCTGAAAGAAAGTAAGGAAAGAAGGGAGAAAGGGAGGGGAGGAGGGAGGGAGGGAGGAAGGGAGGAAGGAAGGAAGGAAGGAAGGAAGGAAGGAAGGAAGGAAGGAAGGAAGGAAGGAAAGAAGGAAGGAAGGAAGGAAAGAAGGAAATTAAAAGCCTTTTTTACGAACATAAATGCAAAATTTTTCAACAAAATACTTGCAAACCAAATTTGAGGACACATTAAGAAGATTATGCATTAATATGAAGTGGGATTCATCCAGAAAGGCAAAGCTGGTTCAATATACATAAATCTACAAATATAATACATCACATAAATGAACATAAGGACAGAAATCACATAATTATCTTAATCAGTGCTGAAAGAATACTTGACATAGCTCATCATACCTTCATGATAAAAGTTCTGGAGTCTTCAGGAAGAAATGAAACACACCTCAAAATAGTAAAGGCAACATACATAAAACCTATAGCCGACGGTCTATTAAATGAAGACAAACTGAGAGTATTTCATCTACAATCAAGAAGAAAACAAGGAAATCCAACCTCCTCTCTCTTACTCAGTATAGGGTTTAAGGTCTTAGCTAGAGCAAATAGACAAGAGAGAGCATAAAAATGGCAATAGGAAGGGTTGAATTCAAACTATATTTACTTGCAGACAACATGATTTTTTAGTTAAAAGACCCAAATGAGCCTACTAGAAAACTCTTGAACTTAATACACACAATAAAGTTGCAGGATATAAAATCACTATTTAAGAAGTAGATTTCATTTATACCAACAGTGTATTCTCAGAGAAAAATATTTGGAAAAATATTCTATTCAAAATAGCTCTAAAAAATAAGTATTTAAAATATATCTAACTAAAGAAATAAAAGATGTCTGTAAGAAATTCAAGAGATTGAAAAGAGATTGAAACTTTGGAAGATATTAGACAGTGGAAAGATGTCCCCTGCTCCTAGACTGGCAGAATTAATATTGTCAAAATAATTATACTACCAAAATTCATTTAAATATTTAATTCAATACCTATCAAAATTCCAATGTCATTTTTCACAGGCTTGAAAAACATATAAGATTTTTCATGTAGAACCACAAAAGATCATGAATAGTCAATGCAACCCTAAATTGTAAGAACACACTGGAGGTGTTACAAAACCCAACCTCAAATTACACTACAGAACTATGGGGATAAAGTCAGCCTGGGACTGACATAAAACACACAGAAAGACCAATGGAATAGAATAGATGACCTGGAAATAAAATAACAAGATTATACCCACCTATTTTTTTGAAAAAAATGAAAACATACATTAGGTGAAACATAGTCTGTTCAACAAATGGTGCTGGCAAGCCTGGCTTTTTACCTGAGAAGAATAAAATTAGATTCTAAATTAAGGAGCAGAATACCGTAATTTGAAACATGAAACATTGAACCTTCTAGAGGAAAACACGGGATAGTTTTAAAAATATCTTGGGTAGGCGAGAACTTTTTGAGTGGAGCATCAATAGCACAGGAACTAGCCCCAAGTATCAACAGATGAGATTTCATGACGATAAAATGTTCCTGTCTAAATTAATATTCAGAATTCACGAAGAGTTGTAGAAATTAAGTACCAAAGAAAACTGCCAGTCAACCAATGGGAAAATGAACTGAAGAAACAGTTTTCAAAAAAATAAAAACACAAATGTCCAGTAACTGTTTTTAAAAAAATATTCAATGTCTCTAGCTATCAGGGAAACGAAGATGAAAGCTACTTTGAGATACCACTTCACTCCAGCCAGCATGGGTATGATCAAAAATCTGAGAACAAATGTAGGCGGGGTTGAGGAGAAAAATGAACTTGTGTTCGCTGTTTGTGGGGGTGCAAATTAATGCAGCCATGATGGAAATAAGTTTGGAATTCTCTCAAAAGAAAAAAAACAATAGAACTACCACATGACCCAGCTATTTCCCTCCTGAGCATATACGCAGAGAACTCCATACGTTACCATAGAGCTATTTGTACCCATGTTGATCGATGCTTTATTCCCCATAGCAGAGAATAGGAATCAACCTAGTTGTCCATTAACAGATGAATGAATGATGAAAATGATGAAAATTTCAGCTCTAAAGAAAAAGGAAGTCCCAAATCTGCTTTAAGCCCAAGACAAGGCACAGAAACACACCTCAGAGCATGTGGCAGAGAGACACTGCTCCATGAAAGCTGCAAAGAAGAGAGACACAGGAAGGGAACAGGGACAAAATACACCCTTTGACGGCATTCCACAGCGACCCACTTCCTCCAGTGAGGCCCTACCTTCTACAGTTTCTCCTCCCTGCAGACTGCAAAGCT
The DNA here is from genome assembly GCA_026225945.1 of Cricetomys ansorgei. Taxonomy (NCBI): domain Eukaryota; kingdom Metazoa; phylum Chordata; class Mammalia; order Rodentia; family Nesomyidae; genus Cricetomys; species Cricetomys ansorgei. Next base: position 14,924,020 of record JAMJFZ010001121.1, on the reverse strand, counting down.
GTGATTCCATGAATAGATTCATTTGGGCCAAAGCCTTCATGACTAGTCACCTCCCAAAAAGTCTACTCTGCCTTGGGGACCAAGCCTGCAGCAATCAAGCTTCAGGGTATTTGTGAACTCCAAATCTTGATAGCGTTTGTATCTTCCAAGAGAGAAGCCCAGGCTACTTAGAAGACCTACGCTCTCCTCTCTCCTCTCTCTCTCTCTCTCTCCTCTCTCTCCTCTCTCCCTCTCTCTCTCTCTCTCTCTCTCTCTCCTTCCCCTCTCCATCTCTCTTTCATTTATACACACACACACACACACTCACACACACACAAAACCACAAGGAAGAATAGAGGGGATGTAAGGAAGGAATTGGGGTGCTCTCTTACTAGATTCAATCTTTAAATTTTTCCATCAACTGAGCTGAAGTGATAACTTACAGGCATGAGGTCTTGAGTTCAGTCCCCAAAATCCACATTAATTTTTAAATAAAAATAAATAAATAAACAAACAAGCATAATAGAACACACATATAATCCCAACACTAGGGACCAGCCCAATGGGGGTACATTGACCAGCCCAACTAGATAAGTTCCAGGCCAGTGAGATACTTTGTCTCAAAAAACAAGGTAGCTGACATCTGATAAATGACAGCTGAGATTGGCCTCTGTCTCCCCGTGTGCAGGTGCACACACACAACACAGACCCAGACACCAGTTTCCATCATTTCCCAAACTCACAACACTGCAGTCCAAGTCTTCAATGCTTGGGCCTTTGGAGAAGACTCAAGGTCCAACCCAGAGTATTGTTTCAATTGTGGTACTACCTCAGGAATAAATGCAGACTGCAACAGTGCATACCCCAGATAGTGTCACAGTCAATAACACAATACAACTATAGACTATATCCCTGGGACTGATTGCCATGGAAGCAAAAGCCATCACTTTTCTCCCTTACGCCAGTTCCCTGGGGAAGAGGATATGTCTGTTAGAAAAGCATCTGGCAGCCATATTCCCCATGAGAACAGAAAAAGCAGATGCTATAATGGAAACAAGAGCAAAAGAGGAGAGTCAAATAGTTAATGAAGCTGTGAGAAAAGTTTAAGCTCTTTAATAAAGATAAATTTGGTTCTAATGAAAACAAGAGGCCTCTGGGAGCTATTTTGGTTGACAAAACCTTTTAAAATGCTGGTGCATGGATTGGTAGACTGATACTCCCATGCTTCTTTGGGTCAAAATGTAAATTCGCACAACCTTCCTGGGAAGGAAATAGACAGTGAGCATCTACTTGATCCTAAAAAATATTCATTGCCACTAAGGGAAAACCTACTACTAAATGAAAAACTACTACGAAATAAACCTACTACTAAAACCTACTAAATGACAGTAGCCATAAAACAACTCCTAGTGGCATATTGCTGTAGCCATGGATGAGAGCATCATTTAACCCTCAGAGAAGCTGCTTCTTGCAGAGGATGGTAATTAACATAGAGGCCCACGGTTGGATAATGTACGGCGAGTGAGAGACTTTGGAGCACTCATTCCTAAATGGAATGCCTCCATCAAATCCTTCCCCTCAAGGCTCAGGGATCTATGAAAAAAGGGAGAAAGAAAGATTGTAAGAGGCAGAGGTGTTGGATGACTTCAAAGAGACAATGTGTCCACACGCAGCAGGACTGATGAACTCACAGAGACTGTGAGAGCCTGTGCAAGATCTGCACAAATTCAAGCCACACAAAAATCCCAGTACAGAGGAAGGGGCATAGATAAAAATTCACACCCCTAACCAAGAAGCTATTTGTAACTCATAGCTGCTGGGGGAAGAAAAATCCATTTTCTTCAACAGAGTAATGCTATCTTAAGAGAGAAAGAACATGACTTTGGGAGGTGGAGGAGTATCAGGGGGTAGATGGAGGAGAAGGAATAGGATACAAATATATTGTATGAAATTATCAAAGAGTAAATAAAAACCATGTCCAGGCCACAGACACACAATGTGTTTGTCTTGCAAGCATGAGGACCTGAGTTCAAGCCCCAAAGCCCATGTAATAAAGCGAAACAAGCATGGTGGCACGCACTTGCCATCCCAACCATGGGGGCCCATAGAGACAGAAGGGTCCCGGGGCTTCCTGGGCAGCTGTCAAGCCTCCCTGATATGCTCCAGGGCAACAAGAGACCCTGTCTCAGAAAAAAAAAAAAAAAATACCTTCTAGGTGCTGGGATTGCAGGTGCCCCCGTGTTTGATGCTTTTTGTTGTTGTTGATATAGATAGATATAGATAGATAGATAGATAGATAGATAGATAGATAGATAGATAGATAGATAGATAACCAAAATCAACGTATGGAAGAGAGAGTTCATTTTGGCTTGTAGTTCCACGGGGGCAGTCAGTCCATAATGTGGGGCAGGCATGGCAGCAGGCAGGCAGAGCAGGAAACTGAGAGATCACATCTCAACCACACACAGGAAGCAGAGAAAGCGAACTGAAAGTAGAACAGGGCTAAAAACTCTCAAAGTCAACCAACAGCGACGCTTCGTCCAGCAAAGTTCCATGTTCTTAAAGGTCCATAATCTCCCAAAACCGTGCCGCCAGCTGGAGACCAAACAAACATTCAAACACGTGAGCCTAGAGGATATGTCTCATTCAGACAACCACAGTCCCTGCAGTTGATTTTCATGGTGTGAGGTAACACTACAGTCTCATTTTTCAATGTTAACTACCAGTCATCTTATCATGGTTATGAAAAAAATAAATCCTTTCACACTTAACTGGCTATGCATTGTTATCAGAAATCAAATACCTATGCATGTTATCTGTGTGTCTTAGTTTCTTTTCCTCTTGCTGTGATAAAATGCTCTCCTAAAGCAACTTAGGGAAGAAAGAGTTTATTTTGACTCACAGTTCCTGGGTCTAGTTCATCATGGAAGGGAAGTCACAGAAGAGGCTAGAGACAGATAGTCACACTACATTCACAGTCAAGAGGCAGGGAGCAGGGAGCGGGAGCGAATGGATGTAGCTTGACCATGCCTAGCTAGCTTTTCCACTATGACACCGATTAGGGTCCCCTGCCTAGAGAATAGTTCCACCCACATGGGTGACTCCCACAAATTAAAACCATCCCCCAAAGACATGTCCATTGGTCAACCTGACTCAGGCAACCCGTCACTGAGACTCGCCTCTCAGGTGATTTTACATTGAGAAGTTAATAATTAAGACTAACCATTGCAACTCCTAAGTCATTCTTCCTTTTCATCCTGCTGTTGTATTTGTTTATTTCTAGGACTATACTAAGCTAACTCAACAATAATAGCTTTATAATAAGTTTGGGGTTTACAAAGCAAACCACCATTTATTACAAAATTTTAGACCTTGGCACTTCTACATAAATATTATCAACTTATCAAATTAAAAATAATCTATTGGGGCCAAAAGATGGCTCAGCAGCTAAGGCACTTGTCACCTGATGATGCAAACCTGATAACCTGAGTTGGATCCCTGGAACCCACATAAAAGTGGAGAGAACTGACTTCACAAAATATCCTCTGACCTCCACCGGCAACTGTAGCACATTCATGTGAACACACACACACACACACACACACACACCATAATAAAAATTTTAAAATAATAAAAAACAAACTATTGCAAAGTCGATTCTTTCAATCCTTGAATATGTAAGTCTCATTTTATTGATATATATTACATTTTTTACATAATCCTATAAACTTCCTATACAGATCTTGATAAAGTTTTTTTAAGAATGTTCTAGATATCTGATATTTTTCACAATGTCACTAAGGACATTTTAACTTCCATTTGACAAGTAGTTGCTTTTTGTTGATAGGAAACCAATTTTTACATATTTTAGTGTGTGTGTGTGCGCGTACGCGTGTGTGTGTGTGTGTGTGTGTGTGTGTATGTGTGTGTGTGTATGTGTGTGTGTGTATTATGTGTATGTGTGTATGTGTGTGTGTGTATGTGTGTGTGTGTGTATGTGTGTGTGTATGTGTGTGTGTGTGTATGTGTGTGTGTGTATGTGTGTGTGTGTGTGTGTGTATGTGTGTGTGTGTGTGTGTGTGTGTGTGTACATGTAGAAGTCAGAAGTCAACAGCAAGCATCTTCCACAGTCTTTCTCCACCTTATTATTTTATTTTATTTCATCTTATTTTATCTTTTGAGTCAGAGTCTCTCGGTGAACCTAGTACTTCCTGATTAAGCTAGAGTAGGCAGCCAGCAAGTCCTGACTGCCTCTACCTCCCTGGTGCTGGGATTACAGGAGCACACACCACACTTTTTAGGAGGGTGTTGGAGATGTAAACTCGGGTTGTCATGCTTGTACATCGAGCTCTTTTCCACCTGAGTCATCTTCCAGGCCCCCCAAAACAGTTATTTCTTAAATGATTTTATATCCAGCTATCTTCTTATATGCTATTTTATTAATACTTTGAGATTTCATACATGCATGTGATGTGTTTTGATCATAGTCACCCCGACTCCTCCCCATAACTTCTTCCAGATCTACCTCCCATCTCCCACCACCTCCCAATTTTGTGGTTTTTTTAATTAACCCACAGAGTCCAATTTGTGCTGCCTCTATACTGCCCATAGACACATGCATGTAGGACCATCACTGGAGGTCCACCTACTAGGTACCACATCCTTAAAAAAAAACAACTCTCACTGGGTGTGGTGTGGTGGTACATGCCTTTCATCCCAGCACCTGGGAGGCAGGGGCAGATGGATTTTGTCAATCAGGACAAATTTAGTCTACATAGAGAGTTCCAGGACAGCCAGGACTACATAGTGAGACCTTGTCTCAGAGAAAGAAAGAGAGAGAGAGAGAGAGAGAGAGATCACTCTTCCTCCCCCAGAAACCATCAACTGTCAGTAGTTCCTCAGCCTCCAGCTGAAGGCTCCTGGGCACATGCGCGCCTCTGCTCTATGCAGTATCCAACAATCTTGAAATGATTATCTGTGGATTCCTGGGTTTTCCTAATGCATGCAACCAAATCACTTTCCAACCATAGTGCTTTTCTTACCTCCTTCCAACTTCTACAAATTGCAGTTCTTGTGTTAGGGATATCTCTTAGCATGCACAAGACCCTGGGTTTGATCCATTGTACTAAGATTATAGAACAATGCTAAAATGTATTTTTTTTTTATTCTAAGTAGCTTTGGGGTTGTCTTCAATATTTCACAATTTGGCGTTAAATTTAGTACAATTTTTTTTCTCAAATACCCTTTACTAATAATATGCCTTTAACTTACAAGCCACTAATGTTCTTGCTGTGATTAGATTCTGAAGTTCATCAAAGGCCTTTCTTTTTTAGTTGATTGTTCTTCTCTTTGACTCGCAGCTAGGGAAAAATTCCTACATAGTTACCACGTTTGTAAGAATATATTGTTGCCGGGCAGTGGTGGTGCACCCCTTTAATCCCAGCACTGGGGAGACAGCAGCAGACATATCTCTGTGAGTTGGAGGCCAGCCTGGTCTATAGAGTGAGTTCCAGGACAGCCAGAGCTACAACAGAGAAGCCCTGTCTTGAAAAACCAGTATACATACAGCATCTATGTCTATGGCTGAGAGTGGCCTGTCAGTTCATTCCCTGCACTTTTTGTCAGTTTGGGAAGTTTTTTTTTTTGTTCTTTTTCTATTTGTTTGGGTTTTTTTTTGGGGGGGGGTGTTTTTTTTTAATCAAGATTATCCTAGACACTCAATATAAGTAGCTAATTTCCCTCTTTTTATGTTTTGGAATAAAATATGCTCAATCTGAACTATAACTGAAGCGTTTGGAAGACTCTCCAGTTAAAATAATCTATTCCTTAAGTTTCCCTTGTAGGAAAATGTCTCAGCTACTGGCTCAGTGTCTTTGGTGGTTATGGCACTACTAAATTTAGATAAAAAATGAAACTTAAGAAGATTGGCCACCATTCCATCTGGGTCTACAATATGAGACATATGAACACTGAAGGATCTGCATTCTCTTATTCTCCCCTCTTGTGACACACTTAACAGCCTTCTGAGGCAACCCCGTCCAGGGCACCTGTGTCATGGGGGCTTTGGTTACCCCGGGAAAGGGAGGCAGGTGAGGACTGTTTCTCTTGGAACAGCTGTTGCCCGTCACTGCCATGTGCAAGTGGTCCTTCTGCATCTGCACGCCTGATCCCATAGTGGGTATGACAAATGTATGTGGATTCCCTTTCACAGTGACCCCAGGGTCTCCCCTGTGTGAGGCACTTCTCACTGACTCCCATGACACAACTTCACAGGAGATGTCCACCTGCACGTCTTCTCTGGGCACTGTGGCTGCTCTTCTGAGCACCCGGCACAGCGATGAGGACTCTCCGCTTTCACTTCACCCGAATCACTCCATCTGTTGCACATTTCAGGATCATCTCATCCGATCCTGCTAAACCTCTGCTGTGTTCTGCTGCCAGAGCCCATAATTACCATAAAACAGGTTGATTTCAGGCTGGGTTGCTCTGGAAAATGGCGTTTTGAATTCTTATTGGCACTTTGAAGAGAACATATTCTTCTCGAGTTATTGTGCTCCTAGCGCTAAAATATTGAGAAATAGACTTTCCATATGTAGTATAAGAAAAACATCTAGAATTGAAGTTGTATTCCCACTACCCATAATTTTTATTAGCTTTTTAGGAAAGCTCAGTGCCCATCAGACCCAGCTCTTGTTATTTTTATTGATGTCGTATAGACAATTCATAATCAAAACCATTGGCAAAACCGTTCAGACTCTCCGAGTCTGGCCCAAAATTGGCAAAAAATTCTCATTTAGAATTTGTAAGAAAAACCCAGAGGAAGCTTGCAGAAATCCTTTATGCCATATTTCCCGGCAGTGAAATATTTTCCTGCCTTTGAAAGAGCAATTAAATTTTACTCAGCAGAAGTGTAAATCCAGGTGCTACATGGGATACCATTCCCTCTGGTTATCCTTATAGAAATAACACCGTGCCCATTTACAATAAGCAGGTTCCTTTTTAAAGTACTGGTTTATTTTTGTTATTCTGCATGTGTGTGTATGTGTGTGTGTGTGTGTGTGTGTGTGTGTGTGTGTGAGAGAGAGAGAGAGAGAGAGAGACGGAGAGACGGAGAGACAGAGAAACAGAGACAGAGAGAGAGAGACAGAGAGAAAGACAGAGTGAGAGAGAGAGAGAGTTCTTTCACATTTATGCTGTTTCCCGGAATCAAACTCAAGGCCTTTACCCACTGAACTATCTCATCATCCCCGTATCCCCTTTTGACCAAGCTTCCAATTGTTAAGTCAGACTCCGTAAGTACAAAATATTTTTCCTCCGAGAGAGAAAGGAAGAAGCTTTGGATCGGTGCCAGGTTTGCAAGCCAGGACGGATCTCAGTGTAGCCCGGTGCTGCCAGGACCCTTCCCTCTCTGCTGCACTGGGCTGTAGGCAAAAAAACACAGGGCAGTTCAAGACAGGGAACATGGCTCAGAATCACTTCCTCCAGGTGTGTGGGGGAGGGTCAATGGCCCCGTTTGGTCTAAAACCCAGCTCTTCTCTCCACCTTGGGCTGTGTCAGCGCTATGCTGAGTTTGACAGCATAAATAAACTACAGCCAAGTGGGAGAATGACATCTCACGGGAGAGAGCTGGAAGGACAGTGCAGAGATGCTCACACACAAACACAGGGCGCCTCTCCTAAGTAAAGACTGAAATTAAAATTCATGCTTCCAACACTTTGTAAGCAAACGTAAGAGCGTAGCCCGGTTTGAAATTCAGTTGTGAATCCCTACGACAGGTCCTGTCCTCGGTGACTCAGAAGTGACCAACTTCAGGTAGAGAGCTTTAATGATGAGCACAAAATACTCTGCTGAGGAATGCCGTGTCGTGACTGAACCCCACGCTGTCCCGATGGGCACAGAGGATCTCCTGATGAGAACGGCAGCTTTTCATGACCTCATCTTCTCAATACCTCTGCCCACAAACCGCAGTTTACAGAGAGAATCACATACTTCAGAGCTCATAGTAAATGTGAGAACTCCTTAAGTCCTGAAGGGTTCATCGCCCAGAATCACTGGAGTCCTTGTAGGAAGCCAGAAGGTGGGCAGTTCAGAGATGGTAGCCTGGGTGACTGCAGGGACAGGAGGACAGTGTAACCGGGAGCAAAGAGAACCGGAGGTTGTGAGGGAACCTCCAGAAAGGGGTTCAGTGCAAGAGTAGTCGTGCAAAAAAGGGTTTTGTGGACCAGAAAGGGGGTGGCGTTAAACACCTCGTTCTTCCCAAACCTCCTAAAATCCTACTTCCTTCTTTCAAGATAGTATTTTTTACAAGAAGAAAAAGAGGAGAGTGGGTTAGGGAGACTAGAAAGCCATACACACAGCATCGCAGGATTAGCATATGAAAAAACCAGTTGGCAAGGAGGAAGACGGAAACCCAACCCCCACTGCTGGCCAACTGAATCCTCACCACCCCACAGGCCCTGTCTGGAAGTGACCCGTGGCTCATTATCATTTCAAACAGGCACCTCTGAGTGGAGATTGAAGATACTGAGGACATGCAGTGTTTGAGATTGTATGTAGAACTGCATGTAACAGACAAGGCAAGAAAGAAAGCCTAGGCTATGCAAATGAGCCCAAAAGCCTCCTGACTTGACCTAAAAGCTCCAAGTCATTGCAGCAGTGGCCGGTTCTGAAGCTAAACTTTCTCTTTGCTACCAATTGCTTCCTCCCTCAGGCGCACATTTCTTCCTAATAAACTATCCCTGCCTCTGGTGTAACCGTGCATCTCTCTGCTCAATCTCCTGCTCCAGGACCTCTGGTTCCAGAATCTGGAACCCTGCCAAGGTGTCACAGAGCCCCAATATAAGTAGATGACAGAAGGATGCTCTTATTTTCTTTCCTAAGACACCCCACAGATACCCTGAGCGTCAGCACACCGTGGATATTAAAGGAGTTAGTCAACGTCTATTATGAGTTAGTTCACATGATGCAGGTAATTAGCCGGAGTTAAAAATGGTATTAGTAAATCAATGGGTTGAATTTATGTTATCCCTATGCATCGATTAATCCTCAGTGTCAAATTAACCGGGTTTAGAATGGCCTAGGTGTTTCCAGAGAGGCTTAACCAACGAGGGAAGAACCGCCCTGAATGTGGTCAGCACCATCCCACGGACTGGGGACCTAGACTGAATTAAGTGTGTGGGGGGAGGGGGGGTCTGCAGCTGAGCATCAGCTATCATCTCTCCGTTTGCTGAGCATGGATGTGGTGTGACCAGCCACCTCGTATTCCTGCTGCCATAGCCAGCCATGGTAGATTGGACCCTTGACCGTGGGGAAAATAAGACTTCAGCAATTGCTTCCAAAGCTTGTCAGAGTTTTCAACTGCTTTGCTTCATTCCATAAAGTTTTGAAACTGAAACCACGTGACTCAAAGTAGATGGGCATGAGAGTAATGTGAGCTGACTGATGTGGAACTCACAAATCTCAGTTTAACCAGAAGACCTCCTCCCTCCGGTTCCCACCCAAGGGCCCTGTGATAGTGACTGTTAAGATCTTCTTCTCACAAGGAAGAAACCCTGACCTCCTGGGTTCATAACTGCCAGCTGCACAGTGCACTGTCTTTTGTGGGTCAATCCGATTGCCATTGATTCATTTAACAAACTCCTCTGAAGGGGTTTAATGTTTCTGGAACATTAGCAAGCTCATCCTGGATCTACACAACACCACAAACTAATTGTTTAAAAGAAAGAGAAGAGCCAGCAGCTGAGCACCCCATTTGTCTACCTGGTGCCACGTAAATGGTTTTAGCCACAGGCAAAGGATTTACTTCTGTTTCCACTATTTTCATTTCTTTTTATTTCACTGGACTGACCCAGGATTGGGATATCATGGAGACACAGGCTGACAGTAGAAAGCATTTTCTTTAAAATCAGGCAAGCAGGTAATAGAGCCCCAACATCTAAGGTTGTAGGGGTTGCTGAAGCTACAGCCCAGTCAGGAAAGTGTCTGTTGCACAAGCAAGGAAGACTTGAGTTTGATTTCAAAACTCACATTAAAAACACAAAAACAGGTACAGAGGTACACAGCTGCTTGCTCTCTCTCTCTCTCTCTCTCTCTCTCTCTCTCTGTCACTCACACACACACACACACACACACACACACACACAGTAGTACACTGCTGTGGCAGCTCACCAAACAGGACAAGAAGCCATTTTCATAGACTCAAACCCTGCCAGACCTCAGCAGAGGGAACCACCATCATGGCCAGAGTCATACTCAATCAACAGTGGAACCCAGAGCGTCTGAGCTCAGGTGTATTTATTCTTTCAGCACCCCTCAGGTACTCTACTGATAGCACATGCAGATCATCCGAAATTAAACATCCCCCCCACATAAATCCAACACCTGCAAACAATACAAAATGCCAAGGCCTATGTATGCATTTCTTTTACTAACAGTACACAAAAATAATTATTTTATATATAACTAAAGTAAACTTCTGCCACACACACATGTGCACACACACTTATTTATGCAAGACACTTATGAGATGACACTTGCATGTGTAGCTCTGTATCAACATGGCGGCCCGCCATCTGTCACAGCACTGCCCAATATAGCTCAAGTAGACCTAGGTGTTGCTCTGGCCATTGCTCCAGACAGCACAAATGGTAGACCTTGGTGGTAACCATGTGACACTAATTATGCAGAGGCACAGAACTTATAAGCTATGGGGGCCACGATGGGCTTTACCCCTGTGCCAGACTATTGCAGATAGACTAGGAGCCATAGCAAGTCCCTATCAGGGCAGTATTGTTACTGGGCAAACTGGGGTTCCCTTTTTTGTGTTCTTAGTCTTGTTAAAGATGGACTCGGAGGGAACAACAGGGCAGGCCAGCTGAAAATCTGGGAAGGGAAGAAGTCATGCCTTTTGGTAAGCAACCACATGGAGAAAGGGGCAGAGAGAGATCTTCCAGAAAGTGCAAGGCAGCCCAGTGTGTTCAGGACTTGCAAAAGAGATAGATAAAGAAAGAAAGAAAGAAAGAAAGAAAGAAAGAAAGAAAGAAAGAAAGAAAGAAAGAAAGAAAGAAAGGAAGGAAGGAAGGAAGGAAGGAAGGAAGGAAGGAAGGAAGGAAGGAAGGAAGGAAGGAAGAAGAAAGAAAGAAAGAAAGAAAGAAAGAAAGAAAGAAAGAAAGAAAGAAAGAAAGAAAGAAAGAAAGAAAGAAAGGGAAATGTTGGGACTCAGGAAAGTGGGCAAGCTACACAGTGCTACATGATAAAAACTCAGTAAGCCACTGCACCAGGACAGGAAAAGTACATCTCATTAAGGGAATAATGATTCCTCTCCTCCAACACATGGCTGTCTTTCCTGAGGAGTGGTCTCTTGCCAGGTGATTGATTGGCCAGACTGATTAACAACATGTAATGTTCTAATCTTTGGAGGTCAGAATAGCATGGCTCTTTCCAGGGCCAGGGGTGGATACTGTTAGAGAAAGGTCCATCTTCAATGGTCTTCAAAGCTCCTGTAACAATACCTGGTGGAATCATGACAATGAGAGTGTCTCAAGATCCAGAACTATAAAGCCATCAGTGTGCAATGCCTGGGAAAGTGGCTGGCATGAAGACCCAGCCCCAGAACCGAACCATGGGCTAAGACCAGGAAAGCTATGAACGTGAGGCTTGCTGAGGGCCCAATCCCTCTCTTAGTGTCTCTACCATGGGGCTCATGGACTGGAAGATCATTCTAGAGTCCTAAGATTTAGTGTCTGCTTTGTTGAGGTTCGACCTTACCTGAGGCCTCTCATATATATAAATATTATATATATACTATATATATAATATTTATAGATTATATATTATTTATATATGTTGTATATAAATTATATATAATATATATAATTTATAGATTTTATATATATACATACATACATATATGTATATATATATATATATATAAAATCTATAAATTAATTACATATTATGTAAAGAAAGCTTTGCCAAAGAAGCTTTTTGTAACTGTAAAGGCCCTCCCCATTATGGTTACATGCCACTTGGACTTCAGGGAACAGTTTGGAGGAAGATATATAAGAGAGAGAGCAGCAGTTGGGGGTAGAGACAGGGGTGCAGTGAACACCAATTTGAGATGATGTGAGGGGAGAAGTGAACTCTAGAAGCTGACGGTAGGAAAGCAGGCAGAAATTACTGAGATAACTGGAGTTTATAACATTCTTTGGGATAAAGGAGTTTTGAGTTAGTTCAGTTCCCCAGGCTTGGACAGATGAAGACGGCCAGGTTTCTCTTTCGTTTCTTTTCTTTTCCTTTTCTTCTTAACCCTTTGAGCTAATTGAGGTTTTAAAAAGTTACAAATTAGAAATCTTTCACCCAGGAACAGAGAGGCAGAGTCAAATTGCCAGCGAAAAAGTAACAATTACACAGGCTTGAAAGCTTAGATACAGACTTAGATACAGACAGCGGAAAACAACACCTATCTACCCCATTTTAAAAGAAAACTCTTTTACAATATTATATAAACATATATACAAATGTATGCATGTATATATATACATATATGTGTGTGTGTGTATATATGTATATACACATATATGTACCACACATGTATATGTACATCTATATACTTTTGTCCTGTGACTGCCCCACTGTTACATTTCGGAAGCAGCTGACTTTGCTCTGATCTCCCAGGCTCATGGCTGGAGAATTCTCCACAAAGTGAAACATGCTTCAGGGTTATCCACATTTGATCTCCCCTAGAATCTTGTCTCTGGGAATTTCAATTGATTCTGGAACAAGTGAAGATTGGGGGACGTTGGTCTAGCACGGATGCATTTCATACGTGAAAAGAATGGGGTGGAAGACAGGAGCAACGCCACAGTTTGTGTCCCGAGGGTTCGTGTGTTCTACAGTCTCCAGCCAACCGTGTGGTGAGGTGGGACATGTATGTTGATCGGGTCATGAGGACTCTGCACCATCGTGAGGGTTGATTCATTTAAAATGTGAGTTAGGAGCTGCTGAGACGGCTCTGAGGATAAAAGCCTTTTCTGCCAAGGTGACTCGAGTCTGGCTTTATCTCTAGAACCCACGTACTAGAAGGAGAAAATAGACACAGAGAGATGTCCTCTGACTTCCGCACACACATACACAGACACACACACAAAGTGAATGTGGTTCGACTTAAAAAAATAAATTGTGAGTCTAGGCTCAGAAGAGATGGCACTACCAGAAACCCTCCCATCAAACTTGGGGGTCGCATCCTGTGCCCCAAGCCCGCCCACTTCAGCCATTCATCCCAGTAAACCAAAATTTTAAAAGTCAGATTAATAGTAGAAAGTAGGAAAAGGCATATTATTCAACATAGCCACACTAAAAAAAGAGACAGAGAGAGCCAGTGGTCCTCCAAGTCAGTCTTCGGGGTCCTGAAGTGAGTAAAGTCTAAATAGAGGGCAGGGATGTGCACATCTAAGCCGTCCTGGTCAAGGTGTGGTCCCACCTGCCACTGACCCACCATTGTCTGGGCTTCAGGCTCATCTTGTCAAGTGTGAAATCTCTTTCCTGGAGACATGATCCCCTTCTGGCTGAGGGAATTTTTCTTCTCCTAGCATGAAATTCCTAGGGAGAAATTCCCATTTCTTTGTGGTTCTTTGCTTCAATAGTTTGATAGTCAAATTGAGAGATACAAGTGTCTCTTTAGAATAACTTTTTTTTCTGAGTATAGCAAAATGTCACTAGGAGCCACATTATTGCTACGTTGCTTCAGCAGAGCAGTAGTATTTGGTTTTCCTCTAGGTCCATGGTCTATCTAGTCTCAGGTTCTTAGCCACCTGAGCAGTGTCAGGCATGGGTGTCTATCTCATGGAGTGGGCCTTAAATCCAAGCAGATAGTGGTTCGTTACTGTGGTAGTTTGAATGAAAATGACCCCCATAGAGGAGTGGCACTATTAGGAGGTGTGGCCTTGTTGGCAGAAGTATGTCACTGGGGGAGGGTTTTGAGGTTTCAGATGCCAAACCCAGGCCTAGTGACTCTCTCTTCCTGCTGCCTGTTGATCCAGATATAGAACTCTTGGCTCCCTCTCCAGCATCATGTCTTCCTCCTGTCACCATGCTTCCTGCTATGCTGACAATGGACAAAGCTTGGAACTATAAGACAGTCCTAATTAAATGCTTCCCTTTATGAGAGTTGCTGTGCTTATGGTGTCTCTTCACAGCAATAACACCCTAAGACAGTTATTAATCCCACAATTTCTGTACCACTATTGCATCCATGTATCTTGTAAGCATGTCACCATTGTAGATCAAAGGGGCTACGGCTGGGTTGGTGTCCACTTTTCTCCTCTGGTCCTGTGCAGAGTAGCATGAGCACTAGTCAGTAGGGGTGAAGGCTCTAGGTATGCAGCACCTCTATCTCTCCGTGTTTACTGAGTCTCTGCCAGGCCTTTACAATCTGTGTTAATTCCTCCAGGTTGGACCACCCAGGCTGCAGAGTCACATGCAGAAAAAGGAAGACTCATGCATTAAAAACTTCCCAGACTTTGGCTTCCTATTACAACAGCACACAACTGCCAAACAAGAAACGCAGTGACAGGCATAAACAAGAGAGGACTGTGATGTTGATTTTAAATCAACAGATATGTCTCGAGGGCTAGCTACTAGTTTTTTGTTTATGTTTTTTTTCCGTTTTAATATCATATTTGTTTATGTATCCACTTATTTTGTGTGTGTACATGTATGGTGGCACGTGTGTACCATTGCAAACACATAGAGGTCAGAAGACAGCTTGCATTCTCTCCTTCTACCTTGAGGGTCCCAGGGATTGAACTCAAGTTTCTGGCTTGATGGCAAGCGCCTTAAACCTCTCAGCCGCCTTGCTGGTCCTAGCCGCTTGTTTTGAAAGGAACTTTTAAAGAACCAGAGTGAGTGAGGCAGAGCTGTTCAATTCCAAGGTCAGATGGTGTTGTCAGTGGCTGAGGGAAACAAGGGCAGACACGGCCCCATACTTCAGCATCCAGAGTTCCTTTCGGAGACCTCAACTCAAGTGAAGCCTGGATTCTTAATCAAAGAAAGGAATTGCAGGACGAGCCAGTGTGAAGCAGAGTTGGGCTTTGCTAAAAGCAACCATTTCTAACATAGATTCGTGTAGAAAGAGAGGTGCCAGAGAAAGAATGAAATGCACGGGCAGCAAGGGTGTGAGCTTCTCCGGACAGAAACATGCTCCCTTTCCTTTACATCAGCGGTCTGTGAGACCTGGGTGGGTTCTAAAGCCACAGCTCCAGTGAGTTGCTTAGGAATCTACAGGAGATTATGGGATGGCTCCGGAAGTGTCGCAGGCAGGACCACAGCCAATAAGGTCAGAGAGATGGCACAGGGAGTTACAGAGTTTGCCCTGTGAAAAGCTATTCATCTCCTTCACGGGGTTCCCAGAAAATAATGGGAGAGGAACAAGGCCATATTCAAGACTGTGCACTCCCATGCCTTCAACATGGTTTGCCATCTTAATCCTCCTTAGAAAGCCAGACATACAAAAGGAGCATTGCCTGTACCTTGACCTGTCACAGTGATTTGGTTAATTGTGCCGAGATTCCGGCTCTCAGCTGGCCAGAGGCTCCCATCAGACCCCCAGCGAGGTCCCCTTTCCCTTCCGGCACCTTTATAGTTCTCTTCCTCCTGTCCTGACACACCGTCTTGCTTACAGTTTTGTTATGATGTTCACTGTGAGGTGTTTCTGCTCATTTTGGTGTTTCTTCAGGACCCTTCATTAGCATGTCATGACCAGGTTTTGTGAAGTTCTCTTTGATTGTGTCCACCCTCACTCATTTCACTCCAATCTCATCTTCCAAAGAAAACAAAAAAATAAAACACGAGAAATTGTGCAATTCATATATGGCAGATCACTGCAATTAGCATCCAGCAAGCAGCCTTAATGCTTAATAGATATTAAATTGTATCCAAAATGTACAAGTCCCACTGGAACGTTAACACTAGAAAGACTCAAAGCAAGAGCGTGGTCTCTACAGGAAGGCTGATACGTTGCGGTTTAAAAAGAATGTACTAATAAAAGACAAACTAGCAGCGGCCCATTCTTGAGCTCCCTGCCTTCATGGTGTGACCGTACTGTTTAGTCTGGTCTGTCCTCTCACAGTCTGATCTCTGAGTGCTAGAAAACGCTAACCGAGACACTTCAGTTTATCCCCGAAGTTTGTGTGCTAAGAGTGTAGCCCCTTGGGAAGATCTAAGCATCTTGCATACACTCCAGTTGAATGTGGTGTTTTCTTAAAAGACCAACTCTTGATTCCATGCAAGTGCTGAGTATCCTTGACTTTACTGAGCTCACCTTCCCTACCCCACAGAGGCCTGTCTCACAGACCACTCCCGGAACCAGGTGTATGGAGAGGTAGTCGCCTTGTGATGTCTGAGCCTAGGTCCTAACATACAGGCTGGGAGTGTGGGAGTTTGAGGTCTGAGACTGAAAGCATTTCTATTAGGAGAAGGAAACTTCTATTGTTTCCTCTCCATCTGTGTGAGGTCACAGCTAAAGCTCTTTAAATTCTTCTTTTCACCCCGGGGGCATATTGTCAGACCTGCCAATGGATGAGTGTGCTTTAATGAAGCAGGTAACAGCGATGACTTTTTCTCACACAATTTTTTGGGGTTACACATGCCATGGCACCTAAGTGGAGGCCTTAGGACAACTTCCAGGAGTTGACGCTCTCCCTTCACCACGTGGGTCCCAGGGAAACAACTCAGGTCTTCAGGTTTGGTAGCGAGTATCATTACCCACTGGTACATCTGACTGAGCTCCAAGAACTTTTAAGGGACATATTTCACAAAGACATGCAACATCCCCATAACAACTACGCAAAGGTTTTGAAAACGAGCCTTCAAGACACAGTGCTGTCATCTGTAAGAAATTAGAAGAGGAAGAGAGAGACAACTCTTCTTCCTAGAGTCAGTGCCATCAGCTGTGCGTCACCTGCCTGCATCCTGAGCCTGCTTCATCCACATCCTGACTAACTGTTCTGCTCTCCTATAGGAAGAGAGCCCCGGGAGGATCTTTCATCCCGGCATCTCTGACACCTATCACACAGCAGGCTTTAGAGAACAGGACTCATGAACGAATAAGTGAAAATGCTCAGTGCCCTGGGAAATAAAGATAGACCTCTTCACTCCAATCTACATTTACCAGCATAGAACTATGCCTCCTTTGGGTCTCCCCAAGAGCTGCTGGTTTCTAATCCCCTGACATCTACTTCATGCTAGAAATTCAAAAGCAAGAGGCAAGAGGTCTAGAAGGTCTAGAGTAGAGGCCTGCCAAGCAGGAGCCAAGAGCTAAATTCAACCCACTGCTTCGTTTTAGAAATTCCGTCCCTTAGTTGCAGCTATGGCTTGTTCATCCGATCGGGGGAGGAATTGTTGTTTGCAGAGATGAGTAGAAATGGTATGGCCTCCCACAGCCAAGGTATTTACTATGTAACCTTATACAGGAAAAGTTTATCTATCCTTGGTCTAAAGTATTGTCATTCTCCTTCGTGGAATAAGATCAGCTCCCTCTGAGAGACACATGTGCGCACGCACACACACACACACACACACACATCTTTTATGATAACAGGTGAGGCCATTTTTCTAGGATTACCACCTCGTCTGGACCCCACTCCTTGCGAGCAGACATACGGCTGAAGAGTTCCCATGTGGCACAGCCAGTCTCCGCAGCAGAAAAGCAACCCACTCAGCATCTTCTCATGACCGAAAGCGCACAGTCTCAGCCTTCTGTAAGTGAGACCATAGAAAGATGACAGCTCTAGAGGAAATGATGTTATGATGCTCTGCTAGGAGCTAATGGCACACCAAAACTCTGAGATTCAAGATTCTGAATAAAAGAGGAATAAGCATCCTCGAAGGCTAATGTTGGAAGGTTCAATATGAAGAACTTTGGTTACCTGCCAGGAGCAGGTCCTCACCTAAATGTCAGACATGGTAGTGCACACCAGCAATCCCAACACTCAGGAAGCTGAGGCATGAGGATCATAGATTTTGGTCCAGCTTGGGGTATATAGCAAGACCCTATCTCAAAGAAAAAAAAGAAAGAAAGAAAATTTAAAAAGGAAAGGAGAGTTGAGACCCTGGGACTTCCATCCAGATAAATGAGACTTGGAGGGCTAGACAGAAAACCCACAAAACAAACCACAAGCCAATACAGGTTAATCTGTATTCTCTTTGTATATCTTTCCTAGACATACCTCTTCTAATGTGAAAAGGTCACATTTCAGAGATGTGTGATTTCATGAGTTACTTGTCTTGTTGCTGTGAGAAAACAGTAATGGATGGGTGTAAGGAAGAAGGAAGGAAGGAGGAACAAAGAAGGGAGGAAGAAAATGGGAAGGAAGGAAAGTAGAAAGGAAGAGGGAGGGAGGGATGAAGGAAGGAAGGATTTGGAAGGAGGAAGGAAAGGTTTGTTTTGGCTTATAGTTTAGGGGCACCGTCCATCATGGCAGATCAAGGCAGCCGACACATTGCATCAAGAAGCAGAGAGATGAATGATGATGCACAGCTGGATTTCTCCTTTTTATTTAGAGGAAGTCCAGCCCGAGGGATCATACAGCCCACATTTGGGATGAGTCTCTTCAATTCGATTACCCTAATCTAGATAAACCCTCCCACTCAGTCCCAGAGATTTGTTTCTGTGGCGATTCTGAATCCCACCAAGTTGGTGATGGAGATGACGTCACCGTCTAAGCTGCCCTCGCTCCTCCCACTGCTTTCTGCGTTCCTTCTCACTTTGTGACACGAACTCAAACATGGCTCTGATTTCACTCATAAACTCGCTGAAGCCCCAGGAAAATGAACACTGGGTTTGTGTGCATTCTGCTTTTCTTGTATAAACTGAACCTCATGGTAAAAACAGTTCATAAGAGAAGGGTTCTGATTAGGGATAAAAAATAACAGTTATCATTCTGCAGCCTTTCCTGGGTCCACAGTCTGCAGTCACTTTCAAAGACTGTAGACACTAGCCACACACAGACCCTTAAATTTAAAGTAATTTGAAAGTTTGGCATTAAGAAATCAATCTCTGAGGCTGGAGAGATGATCATTGGTTAAGAGCATTTGTTCTTGCAGAGGACCTGGGTTTGATTCCCCACACCCACATGGTGGTTCACAACTATCCAGAACTTCAGTTCCAGGATGCACATGATACAGATACCCAAGCAAAACACCCACACACATAAAATAAATTTTTTGGAATCAAGGGAGGAAGAAAGGAAGAAAGAAAGAAGAAATACAGTAAGAAAGAAAGAGGTAGGGAAGGGAGAGAAATCAGCTTCTCAGTGATCCTAGCCACCTTCCAAGTACTTAGCATCTCAGCAGGCTGGTGACAGCTGTATTAGAACAGTCATGTGACCATGAAGATCTCTGCGAGACAGTCTATTCCCACAGCAGGTGTCAGCTCCCACCAAATGTTAGGTGTGAAAGTATACAGCAGCTCCTTGCCAAGAAAAGAAATCAGACCCGAATAAAACAAAGCCTCTGGGTCTAACTCCAGCTTATAGGAAATGTGGGTGAGCAGGAATGGTGCTTCACAACACCATGGGGATCCACAGAGCAGATTGCAAGCTGTGGGAATACTTTACGAAATGGAAATGGTGAGGTCTTATAAACAAAACTATTGAAAGGTAAAAATTGATAGCTCCAAAGATTTAATATATCTAACAATTACAATTCATAGCCTTTACTGAAATCCAGTTCAAATAAACTGGAGAATAAAGTTACAGATTCTAAAACAACTCGGCGAGTTTGCATGCTCAGTAGATAATAAATGTTATTAAGAAACACTTGCTGAGGGCTGGTTCTTGCTGGCTCAGCAGCCAAGAACACTTGTTGCTCTTGCACTGAACCGGAGTTTGATTCTCAGCACCTACGTGGTGGTTCACAACCTTCAATAGCTCCAGTTACAGGGGATCCAGTGTCCCCTTTTGACCTCTACAGGCACCTAGTATGCGTGTATCGCACATACACGCATGAAGGCAAGACATTTACACATAAAATAAAATGAATAAATATAATAATTTTTTAAAGAAGTGCTTGCTGGAGGAGGGTGGATGCTGGATAGCCTTGGAGAATATTTTTCAAGAAACAAATCTGTGTTTGATTAGCAGTCTGCATGATCTGGAGGGAGGACACCTTCCCGTCACATTTGAAAAAGCATAAAACCAGAGTTCTACTTCTAAGAAAGGGAAGGAAAAGAAGGCAAAGAAGGGTTTTTTATTTCCTTTTAATGCCAGCGCATCACTTAGATCAAATTTTGAATAGAAAGCAAGAAGGAAACACCAGGTGTCTTCTCAGAACCTACTCTGTGCACCTCAAGTAGCAGAATGTCCTCTTCCTGCTGTCAGCCACAGCTGGGAGAGAAGAAACTGTCTCTAACAGTAAACCTCCCTGGATTCAAAGGAAGAAAATATTTTAAATATCACTCATTCATTCAATTCCAAGGTCAATAATCCCACAGGAACAGGCAGGACAAGTGGAGCCTCCACAAAGCAGCTGCAGGGAGGGCCTTCGGTTCTATTTTTGTAAGAGGTCATGATCTCAGGTCACACTGTGTGAATGAAGGTACTCATTTGTCAAGGTTCCAATTTCATTTTCTCCGATAAAATGGATGGCTCTACAGTTCCTGTCAGAGTTTCTATTTCTTCCTAGTTTCTTCTGGTTCCAAAATTCTGAACTTCTTGAAGGCCACAGATGATCCTTAATAGAATATATCTGCAATACATAGCGCTGGGGACTTACAAAGAGACTATGAGGCAGCCATTGCTGGAGCGGCAGCCACCAAAATGAAGCCCGATCCCTTTGTGACTTCTGACTGAAGCAGGAACTGCAAACAGCAGTTCAATGCACCTTCTCACATTCCGAGCAAGATCATGTCTTCCCCTCTTTCCAAAGAGCTGACACGGAAGTATAATGTTCAATCTGTGCCCCTTTGAAAGGACGATAAAGTTCAGGATGTCTGAGGACACTAGATTGGCCAGCAGATTGGCAAACTGGTCCAGGGGTATAGAAAGAAATACGTCATCTGCACTGAATGAGTGCATCAAGAAAAGGTTAATGGTCCAACTGTCTACGTGGGTATCCACCTCAGCAAGGTGGTTATCACCAGGCTAAAGCTGGACAAAGACCACAAAGATCCTGGAGAGGAAAGATTGCATATGGAGTGGGGGAGGGAAACAGAGACAGAGGGAGACGGGAGGGGGGGTATTATGATGGTTAATATTGACCACTACCTTGGCAGGATCTAGAATCACCTAGGAGACAAACCTCTGGGCACACCTTATGAGGACATTTCTAAATTGAGTTAAATGAGATAGGAAGATTCACCCTAAATTTCACAAACAGGAGTCTTGAACTGAGTAAAAGGAGAAAGTAAGCTGAACACCAGCGTTCATCTCCCTCTGCGTCTTGATTGGAGATGCAATGTGATCCGCTGCTCAGGCTCCTCCCTCCCTGATAGAATGACTCTATCTGTAACTCTAACTGTAAGGGAAGGTAAGCCCTCCCTCCTTCAAGTTACTTTGGCTTTCTGTCATAGCAATGAAAGGGTCACCAATACAGAAAACTCTCTCCCTGTTCTGAGAGAAACTGTTCGTGGAGGGTGGGGCGACATATGTCTTCAGAACTATATGGCTCTGTGGTCAAGATTCAGAACAGTGATGAACAGTTGGTAACACCCACGAATAGAGCACCTGTGGGCCAAACTCGCCTTCCACACCACATGGGGAGGTCCACTGAATTCACTAAGCGCCGTGTGAAATGGGTTTTTCTCCTATATGCTCTGAGCATCAGAGCTGCAAGCATGATTTGCTAAAAATCTGGAACTACTAAAGCTGACATCTCTCTGACTCCAAACGTATGTGCTTTACGTGGTACTCAACCAGAATAAAAATGAAATGTATAAATAAATTATGCCATGTGTTACACAGCTTTCCATCCTTGTGACAAATACCTGATATAATCAACTTATGAAAGAGAAAATGTTTATTTTGGCCGGCAGCCCTGGAGGGCTCTGTCTGATAGACTGGCCCTGGTGTATAGGGCCTGCAGTCAGACTGAACACCATGGTAGGGGCAAGGGATAGAACGAACCTGCTCCCTTCAGGGCCATGGAACAAAAAAGAGAGAGGAAGGGACCAGGGTCCCACAGTGCCCTTCCTTCAAGGTCATTCTCCCAATAACCTAAAGGCCTTCCAGTCCAGCTAGGCCTCCTCTGAAAGGTTCATCCACTTTCCAGTAGCATCACCAATGCACCAAGCTTTTAGGCCACGGAATGGGGGAGGGGATGTATGACACTTGATGGTTTTAGAACCCAGGGAGCTGAGACACATGAAGTGGGAAACAGCCTAGGGGTCGGGCACTGACAGGCTTCATATCAGAGCATGTCTGGACCAGCCTTCCAGATGTTTTGATTTTAACTCATCTTAATTGCCGGCATTTAAAACTATGCAGGAGGCACATAAATAGCAAGATTAGGAACGTTACTGACAAATCAGGATCTCTGGCACTGTGGGTGCGCCACTCCCACATGGTCCCAATAAGCCAAACGGAGCCACAGATGTTGATGCAGGGAGGTTCATCCCACATGCAGCAGCCAGCCTCCCCCTGCTGAGCTTCTGTTTCAGGGTTACACAGCTTTGGGGTTTGCACCCCTCCTTGCCTCCAAGGCATTCCAACCTAGAGAAATCAATAGGGCAAAACCTTCCCAACTCCATAACACACAGCATGTCAGAAATTGTAAGAAATGCTTCTCCTTCCTATTTTCCTCAAAAGTTTCTGCTTGGGGATGACCCAGGCATTGTGAGGCTTTGGAGAGTAGCCGAGGGTGCACAACTCAAATAGTTTTGACTTTGGTTACTACCGGAATAAACCTGTGAACAGACAGCTGTTCTGTGCCAGCTAGAATTCTAAGTCTTGGGTGGGATGGCAGAAGCTTGGGACCTCAGATGGGAAACACACTGGAGAGATTATATCCTGGTGCCAAGTTTCTTTCTTTATTGCCATGGAAGCAAGAAGAGAAATGCTAAGAGGGGAAAGCTTTGCTAGGTCAGACCTTCTGCGAGGCGTGGGGAGTGCCAGCCTTTTTGAACACATTTACAGGAAAATTGCAACTACAGAAAAACCCCTGGAATTAAAACATCTGGGAAAGAATAAAGCCCATGCATTGTCTTTACATTTCAAGTGGAGCTCCTGGGATTTGGGGTTCTATAACACTGGGGACATTATTAATAAACAAACATCTGGATTGACTTGAATCTAAATTTAAGTGCCCTAAGTATTCTGGCTCAATCAGTCCCAACTAGAGCACATTTTCCTACCACCCCACTGTCCCTTGTGTCCTTAGCTTCCCTTCAGTTTCTTCTTGACAAGTTTAACTCATCTTGTTTTGTTTACAAAAATAGGTCTTATTACATAGATATTTAAGAAGCAATAATATGTGGAATTAGTCTTGATTTCAGCCCTTCTTCTTACACATATGGGCCCTCAGCATATTCTTGTTCTCCTAACTTGGCTCATGTCCCCCACACCATTTGTTTCTACCTTTTGGGGGTGCTTTGCTGCTGTTTTGGTTTCATTTGGTTGGGAATTTTGAAGGGGGTTGAGACAGGGTCTCACTTTGTATCCCTGGCTGGCCTAGAACTTGTTATGTAGACCAGGCTGGCCTCAAACTCACAGAAATCTGCCTGTCTCTGTTTCCTGAGTGCTCAGAGTAAAGGCAAGCACCCATCAGGACTGATGGGGTTTCTGCATTTTACCTAATGGTTCACACCACATGGAGATTGCCAAGATTTACCAACACAACTTTAGTTGAGTTATAATTAAAATTTAGGCCATTATGGGCCTTTCAATTGATCGCAATTTTTCAATATGGAATTTACCAAGGTTTGCATGGCTCCTCATGGTATTTGGAAGAACCACATAAAACTGGTGGCATAAACAAGATTCAACCATGACTATGGCCATGTCTTACTTGAATTCTCAAACTTACTCAAAAGCAAGAATACATATGAACGCAAGGGCCAGCCAAACACATCTACACAGAGACAAAGGCAGCTAGCCACAAGCAGCACACCAGGAGCGGGCATCAGATACAGCAGCCCATAGGCACCGTGCCAGTGCCATGTGTACCTCAGCGTTCTCACCCCACCTCCAAGGGGAGAGCTGGTCCAGAGCCCTGGGCTGCTGTTGCTCAGCCAAAGGGGTGTGAGCCAAGAGGTTGCTATGCAGAGTCCCCACCCTCGGAACAGGAGTTAATCATTCCCAGGCCCCTGTGCCCGAAGTAAGATGCTTGTCATTTCCCATGGCTTATATGGATAATAATAATAAAAGAAAGAAAGAAAGAAAGAAAGAAAGAAAGAAAGAAAGAAAGAAAGAAAGAAAGAAAGAAAGAAAGAAAGAAAGAAAGAAAGAAAGAAAAAGAAAGAAAGAAGAGATAACTACACTACAATAAAAGATAATCCCGAAACATAACTATTGTCTACGAAGCTGAGCACCACAGCCATGCAAAAACCCACTCTGAATTCAAGGACTCCACTTGCATTTATTTCTAAGAGATTAGGCTGTGACAGGGCTTCCAGTTATGTAGAACTGTCCCCATTCCCCAGGGCCTTCACTATATTTATACGCAGGATCCCATATTATTTTTCCCGGTGTTATGGCAACAAGGACTTCAGTGTTTACAGAACTATCAAGTTCTGACAGGCTAAGCTGGGGACTTTGCACCCCTGGCTTGCATTAAAATGGAGTGCGGGACTAGGGAGCTGAGCCCTAGACAGCTGTCTGAACAGCCAGTACCTGAGTCAGGAGAGTTAGGGAGCCAACAATCTTGGTAAGCACCACGGCTGCTTGGCCTGGGGAATTTACCTGCAGGATCCTTTAGGTTAAGGAATTCAAGTATACGGAGCCCAGCAAGTCATAGTGAACCCAAAGGAATAAAACCAAACTCCAATCTCAACTTCACGCTCCATGTGAATCTGCGTGTGTGTGTGTGTGTGTGTGTGTGTGTGTGTGTATGTACGTATACAAACGTGGAAGTCAGAAGCCAACCTCAAGCGTCTTCAGGCACTGTCCACCTTGTTTATTGAGGCAGGGTGTTTACATGGGCTGGGGCTCGCCCATGGGCTATGCAGCTGGCTGGAGTGCCCTGGAGATCCCTCTGCACCTAACTCTCCAGCACTGAGGTTACAGGGAGCGCGAACCACCACACGCGGCTTCTTTTTTTAAAGTGGTCCAGGGATCATACTCCCGGCCTCGGTCTTACATAGAAAATACTTCAACAACTGAGCTACCTCCCCAGGCTTCCACGTGTTGGATATGGTATATTAAGAGTGTGTTGTGACACCTCTCGGGGGGTGGAAATGGAAGTTAAAATGCTGAGAGGAAAGGGCCAGTGAACCTTTTCTGCACCCGCTGCCCAGCGCAAGCACTCCAGCTACTCGCCACCTCCAGGGACCTCAGCGTAGGGCTCAGCAGTTCACAGAGTCCTCAGCCTCTGTGATAACATGAAGCTGGGGGTGGAAATGTCTCAGAAACACCTCACAGACATGATGATTCTAAGAACTTGCCACTTAGCCTGTGGAAATAGCTACATGTAAGCAGACCCTGCAGTCCAAGGCTCTTCTACAGGGAGGCTGAGTTCCAGATCCCAAACACTCGTTTTAGGGATGTCTGGGTTCCAGCTGGAGCAGGAAATAAAAACCACAGGCTCAGCCCCTGGAGCCGTAAACTACCACATTTCAGTTCCAGATAGGAGCTAAGAAAACACCAAGTAGGAGCAAAACGCAGCAGGGAATTCAAAGGCACATTTCTCCTTCCTTCCACTGTTCCTTCCTTCCAAACTTCCCAACTTCCTTCTTTTTCTTTCCTTCCCTCCCTCTCTCCTTTCTTCCTTCCTTCCTCCTTCTCTCCCTCTCCCTTCCTCCTTTCCTTTTCCTTCCTCTTTTCTTCCTTCCTACTCAACTTTTTTCTTCTCTTTCCCTTTCCCTCCTCCATCCCTTCTCCTTCTCTCTTGCACGGGTTCACAATGGCAATACCACACATATTCCATAATAAAAGGTCACGCTAATATAAATGAACTTTACAAAAAGCATCTGGTTTTTGTTTGTTTGTTTGTTTTGTTTTGTTTCTGAGGGCTTGTTCTATTTATATGAGTAAAAGTTACCTGTGTTTCCCTGTACTCACTGTGGACATTCCTGCAACAAACTTAAACTCAGGAAACAGGGTCTGCTTGCAATGTTTGAGATGACAGGGGCGGATCTCAGTGTGATACGGTCAAGTCTCAGGGTGACAGAGATGATATCAGGGTGACAGAGACAGATCTCAAGTAACAGGACAGGTCTCAGAGTGACAGGGACAGGTCTCAGGTGACATGATAGGTCTCTATTACTCATGTCCCCTGAGCAACCGTGTCTCTGTTTGCTGCAGCTCCTGCTAACAGTGACTTTACTTTTCTCTCTTTAATAGCCACTTTTCTGTTGTTGTGACAAAACACTGTGACTGGAAGCAACTTACGAAACGAAGAGTTTATTTGGGCTTACAGCTCCAGAGGCACTGGAGTCCATCATGCAGGCTCGGCAGCTGTAGCAGGAATGGAAAGATCTGAGAGTTCTCCAGACTAACAATGGTCAACCCCCACCCCCTGAGACACACTTCCTCTAGCATGGCTGCACCTCCTACACCTCTCAAACAGCCACCAAGCAGGAATAAATACCAGAGTGCTCTGGGCCACATCTCTCGTTCAAGCCCCCACACTCTTCAAGAGCTGGCTCTTCAGCTAAAGTTCGCTGGGATCCTCACACACAGACCACTTCTCTGGAGCTGGTCTTCCTAGCAGGAGGGAATTAGAGGCCACCCCTTAAAGCTGGGCTTCAAGGTGTATTTTCCTTTCTTCTGTGAGACACACCTCAGTTATTATTATTTTTTTAAAAAGGGACATGAAATTCAGAGGGGGTGAGAGGTGGGTCTGGGAGGAGTTAAGAGGAAGAGTGGGTGGCAAACATGATCAAAATAAGTTTTATACATGTACGCAATTCTTCTCAAAAATTAATGAAATATTACATATGCATATATTTAAAGGAAGTCAAGTCAAATTTCTCTGGCACAGCTTTAAACTTAATGTCCTGCTACTGACTAACTCCACCTGTTTACCTCTTGGTATTTTAACTCTCAACACAACCAGGACCTTTTCCATTGAAAAAATATATTTAACCAAGTAAGATCCCCTTGTTATCCATTCTGAACTTACATAAAAATAAAGTAGCTCTTATAAACAATCACTAGTCAGACATACAGCTCTTCCATCAGATCCTACCACTTAGTTGATGCTAATGTGACCCATTATCTCTGGAATCTCAAAAATCGATTGGGGACTGGAGGTGGGAGGTTCTTTTGTTCTGTTTGTTGTTTTGTTTTTATTTTTGAGAAAGGGTCTCACATAATTCAGGCTGTTCTCAAATCATCTGTGAAGCCCAGGGGGAACGTTGAACTGATCCTCCTGCCTCCACCTCCCAAGCACTGGGATTATAGACATGGGTGTGGTTTATGCAATGCCAGGGCTGAAACATGGGATTTTGTACATGCGTGGCAAGCAGAACACCAACTAAGCTGCATCTCTAACCCCAAGCCAATATGTGTATATTTGAGACAGGTTCTCACTATGTAGCCCTGGTTGGCCTGGAATCAGAGATCCACCTGCTTCTGTCTCCCAAGCACTGGGATCAAAGATGTGAACCACCACACCTAACCAAGGCAGTAATTCTTCATGTATCTTATTAAGGAATCATCTATAAAGGCTCTAATGCAGGGTAAAGGAATCCAGAGAGACAAACAGGCCAAACAGAAGTACAACTTCACGCACAGGCCTTTCCTTGCTCCTATAAGAAAACTCCAGAATGTATTTGTATCTCAGAGCTTATCCTGGGTGACAGCAAAGAAGCTAAACTTACGGGCAACCTCCCCAGCCTAGTCCCCACCAGGAGCTGCAAGGTCTCTGGAACCTTCGGCCAACTGTATTTAAGAACAGAATAATTCTCACAGCCTGGGGGTGGTGAGCGTGTCTGGGGTGCAGGCTGTTAGGAACAGAAGACCTCAGAGCCCTGGCCAGGGATGCAAAGAACTGGAGACAACACCAAGGGCAGCTAAGCTAAGCACAGACAGTGCACTAGAGTTTACAGCTGCTCCCCACCTCCCTATCCATCCATGGCTCAGTAAGATCACTCCATTGTGTCCTCCTTTCTTCAAGATGGTGGCTGATCATAAGTTTCAGGGTAAAGTGCACAATAGAAAAGCTAACAGCCAACTGCTGCAAGTGCAGCTGAGACACAAAGATTCACATGTGCTCCTTGCCCCACTCACTGCAAACACCCCCGACACACACACACACACACACACACACACACACACACACTTCTGCTGCTCCAGGAGGTTCACTTGGAGAGGAAAACCAAACATCCTTGAGGGAGCCAAGGCCCTGGTTATCATGTTCTTCCCAAAGCACAGCTGTTGTTTTTCCCCCGTTTACAAGTCAAGCCAGCTATAAGAGCAGCTCCAGGGTCTTGATTGCCAATTTGGCTGGTTTGAGACACGCCTAGGACATTAGCAAGGTGCACCCTTGTGTGCGTCTGTGAGGCATTTTCAGAGACAGTTGGACTGTGATGGTCTAATAAACAGAACTGTGGAAGGTGGAGCCTGGTTGGAGAAACGAGAAATATCCTTGGGGGCGGGGGGGGGGGGGGGCGATGTCTAGCCTGAGTCCTTCTTGCTCTTGCTCTGCTCTGCTTCCTGCTACCAGGAGGTGCTCCCAACCCTCACCTCTATCACATTTCTGGAACCACGAGCAGACTAAGTCCTCCCTCTTCTATAGCTGTTTCTGTCAGGCCTCTTGCCCAGTGATGATAACACCTGCACAATGACCAATAGCACAGTGGGCAATTACGGGCAAAGCATTCACTAGATCCAGGTCTCCAATCGCTACATGTGCTCTGTAACCTCAAAATCAGTCTGTCCAATCAGGCAGTGGCACACTTTAATCCCAGCACTCAGGAGGCAGAAGCAAGTGGATCTCTGAGTTTGAAGCCAGCGGAGTCTATAGAGAGTTCCAGGACAGCCAGGTATACAAAGAGAAACACTATCTTGGTGGTGCGGGAGGGGGGGGTGAGAATTAGTCCATCCAGACGGAAAGAGAGGCCAATGAGAGGATAGGCAGAGAACCTTTGATATTGAAAAGATATTATTACAGGTTGACAGTTGTTGAATAATTATTAAACTAGAACATTCTCCGAATTTTCAAATTGCTGTGCACCTCATTGCCTAGATGGAGACTCAGTTCTTTTCACTTGCCTTTTTTATTTTCTCTCTGTGAATTACCATCCGGTACCTTTTCTTCCCCAGCCCAGCCCTAGAAGAATGCAAGTTGCTTAGCAACTGATCCACCCACTGGAGTGTCTCTGGGGGAAAAACCCCAGTTCCTAGGACTCCAGGATCCAGCTGAGTTTAGTGAACTCCAGCGTTTACGCCTGAGGAGCGGCTCCCTCCTCAGAGTCCTTCCGTTGTAGTGTATGGAAATCCAGGTCCCAAACAAGAAAGGTGTATGAGAACAGCGTGGCCTGCTCTGTCTTCAAAGAAATGTTTGTTTCCAACTACATAAACAGACACTAGTACAAGCTGGTGAAATAGTCTTTGTCCAATTATAATCAAGGAAATGTGTAAATGATATAAGTAAAAATAACTAACAGGTATTTTCAGTATTCTAAATGCGAGACATTCTATAACATGACGGGGTTTATATTGTTTCTGGACATGCTCAGTGTTTCTCATCTCCAGCCTGCAGTCACGGACATCTGCATGCATACGCGCTCTGGTTTAATGTTGCTGATTGACACACTTCCGGACAGAATAGTCGGATTAGAAGAGAGGGGGCATGCTATGGTCCGCTGGGAGGTTTTTAGGCTGATACAGCCAGAATGAGGACCTTCTCTTCAGACCTACAAAGCACAGAGAACAGAACAGTCCATGACTTTCTCCGAACGAGAAGCCCAAAGCGCAGAAAGCTACTGAGCAAGTCACTGAAGCGTGTGTGGCTCGGGTGCCCTTCCTGGTCACATGATGTGCAATGTTTTCAGCCTGCTGAGAGGAAGGCTATCACCATGTGCAGCACCAAGACTAAGTCAACCTCATTATGCCCTCCACAACTGAACAACTTCTTGTAAACTTATATTTCCCACTAAGAGGCACGCTGCTACATGCAGGCAACCCTCATGAAACTCGTAGAGTCAAAGTAGGGCTTGGGAGAAGCAAGCGAAGAAGGAGGATGGAGACTAGTTGGGAAGAAGAAGAGGTCTAGCAAGAACAATCAGGGGACAAGAGAGAGCAATGGGGGTAGCTATGACCAAAGCACATTATATTCATGTGTGGAAAGGTCATAATGAAAACATTATCATGTATGTTTCTTTCAGCTGTCCACATGTATCTTTACTATTCTTCCTCTTTTATTTCATTTTTTCCAGTGCTAGGGATTGATCCCTCCGGCAGGCTAGCCACACACCTAACCCTCTTTGCTATTGATTGAAATGTTTTAAAATGAAGGACTGAGTGAAGTCCAGACACCTCTCCATAGAACATTTCCAAAACATATTAAAGAGATGCCCAGAAATGTGGGCCATTGAGAAGAAATCTCCAGGTCAAAAGTGATGGCATTCTGTGTTAGGTAGAGTAATAGTTTCTGTATTTACATTTTTCAGTCATTTAAGTATCATGAAATGGTGAAGTCTCCCTTGAATTCTATAGTAAATAGTATGCTCTCATGCTAGAATCTGGAAACTTAATCCAGGGCATTTCATTCTTATTAAGTCTACCAAGCAGCTGGGGAGCTGGCCCAACGGGCATTTGCTATGCAAGTATGACAACCTGAATTCCAGTCCCCAGTAGCCACATAAAAGCCAGGTTTGACAGTGCGTGTCTGTAACCCCAGGACTGGAGACAAGGATAGGGCAATCCATGAGCTCTGTGGACAGCTGGCCTAGCAGAAAGAGCAGGCTCAGATTCAGGGAGAGACATGTCTCAAAAAATAAGATGGAGAAGTAATTAAAGCCTCCACAAGCATGTGCATACACATATGAGCATATCACACGCACAAGAACACACACACACATGCACACACACGCACATGCACAATGTAAACACACACAAAGAGCTGGGGATATAGCTCAGTGTGGAGTACTTGCCTAGCATGTGCAAGGTCCTAGGTTCTGGAGGGAAGGGCGCTTCTAGAATACTATACTATAGAACTGCATGTCTTCCCATTGCTTGATCTGCTTTATTCACCATGACTGATCTCATTTGCTGCCTGACATGGCTTGTGGGAGGAACTGCTTCATCACAGAATCATAAACTCTCTTGCTAATCTTGTGCGGATGTTCAGTCTCTTTACATTTAACCAGGGTGGAATGGAACTCACTGTATAGACCTGGCTGGCCTTGAACTCACAGAGATCTACCTGCCTCTGCCTTCCCAGTGCTGGGATTAAATGTGTGTGCCACCTCTGCCTACTAGAGATATGTTCTTGAAGAGAAAATACATTCCAGAGTTCCATACACAGAGAACCAATTTAACTGTATATTTTTTAAAATGTATAACTTTCCATGTGCCTATTTCTGAGCTCTGAAGAGATGGAAAACAAACCATAAAACTTGAAAATACAATGAAGAGGAATGCAGAAGCCACTTT
The DNA here is from genome assembly GCA_026225945.1 of Cricetomys ansorgei. Taxonomy (NCBI): domain Eukaryota; kingdom Metazoa; phylum Chordata; class Mammalia; order Rodentia; family Nesomyidae; genus Cricetomys; species Cricetomys ansorgei. Next base: position 14,892,293 of record JAMJFZ010001121.1, on the reverse strand, counting down.
GTGCTATTAAAAACCACTCCTTGCCACAAACATCAGCAGAACACCCTTTGCGACTTGGGCTGTTCTGTGGCCCTATTACACAACTGAGAAAGTAGCTGAAGGCATTTGTGTTTGCTTGTTGACTAATTCCTCTCCATTTCAGTTTTAATTTTTCCTTTCAATCCAAATAAGAACATTACATCAAATCACCAAGGGTCAGATGGGTGGGAAATTCCAAAACTGAGATTCTCTCTGCAGTTCCAACTTCCCCTGGACAGACATTCCTTGCACCCGATAGCATCTCGCATGTTGGTTTCACATACGATGAGCCAGATTCTGACCTCACCCCTGTGGAGAATGTAAAAGAGAGGAAAGAAAACTCAAAGTAGGGCCAGAGGTCAGCAGGCTGGGAAATCAAAGCTGAAGAAGAGCATAGGAGGCAGAGATGCGGGACATCGGGAAGGGAAATGTCAGGCACAAATGGAGCTGTGCAGCTCCGCTTGGAGCACCCAGCTGCCATGCAAAAACACATCCATGTACTGCATTTCAAGTCACTGTTAAACAATGGCGCGAATAATAGTTTTATTGTTGATATTATTATCACTGATATAGAACTTGAGCATTTGGTTTTCTTTGATTTCATCTCTTGCTTGCAAATCTTCCAAGCAGTATTAGCTGCTCATATATTGTCACTGAACTGTGCTGGGTTACAGCGGGCTTCCTAGGAGACTTATAAAGAAAGTCAAGGCAGACTGCCTGCCTAAGCCAGTAAGAATAAAAATCGTTGCTGACAAGGGAATAGAGTTGACAAGTAAAGCTTTCCAAACCAAAGGGGGAAGTGAATAGCCAAGACATCTGAACTGTTGAAGGAAAGGATGTCTCAGATCCAGGCAAGGGGGAGGAACAGACATCCAACTAGAAATAGAAGATTAACCACTAAGCTCAGAGTGAATCACAGAGGGAAAAGATGGATTATTAGGCTTGAAGGAGCCAGGCAGGAAGGGCCTTGCACAAAGCTGCCTCGAATCCTCCCTGCAAGTCCAAGACAACAGAAACTTACCCTGTCTGCAGAGAGGCCTTGCTGGTGCGGCAAACCCTACACATGAAGAAGCAAGGACAAAGGAAATGAAAGAAAAGATTGCTCAAGCTGCAGGGAAGTGTGAAGCAGAAGAACTGAGGCATTTCCATGACACTTGGTGCAGCTAAGGCTGTGGTGTGGCTGCTCCCTACGGACACTGGCATCTCGGAGGGGTCTTCAAGAAACTCTCTACTCACAGACGTATTCGTGACAAGATGGGATGTAAGGCGAAGACATGGAAGCAAAGCAAACATCCAATAACAGAAAAGAACAGATCAATTTGCTCAATGAAATGCAAAGCTACAATGGAAACTCTTATGTGTAAGTACAGGGTATCACTGACAAACATCCCTGCCCCTCTATAAAAAGGTTGAACTTTAGGGGCTGGAGTTAATTCTTAAAACTCTCTTGGTTAACGTGAGTTCAGTTCAGTTCCCAGCACCCATTATAGGTTGGCTCACAACCTCCTGTAACTCCAGTTCCAGGGAATTTGGCGCCCTCTTCTGGCCTCCACAGATATTCACACACTTGTACACCGGTAAACACACACACATACACACACACACACACACACACACACACACACACACACACACACATCAAAACAAAATTCATTTTCTTGGGATGTTGGAGACTTAGCTCAGTGGTGGAGCACTTGCTTAGTAAGCACAAGGCCCTGCATTCAGTCCTTAGCTGCGGGGATGGGGGGTGGAGGAGGTGGGGGTGGGGGGGACGACAACACAATAAATCTTTCTTAAAGTTGAACTTTAATCACATTTTTAATAAAAACTCCAAGATAAACTAGGATTGAAGGGAGCAAACTTAAGCTTGTGCTTAAGGAATTCCTTAGGACTGGTGCCCCAGCTACCCAGTGATCAAGGAGAGGTGGGCGTAGTGAGCAAGTTTTAGAAACTTACCGTGACAAATTACCCAAGGCGACTGACTCTTGGCTTATTGCTCAGACCTGCCACGTGACCTCACTCCTGCAGCTTGTGATGAGAAAGAACCTTGTGGCAGAGAAGACACGGTGGAGCAAAGCTGCTCAGAAATGTATCCAGGAAGGCAAGTAACTGTCAGGGTAAGAATACACCCAGGTACCTACTTCCTCCAATGAGGCCTCACTTCCAGAAGTTTCCACCACACCCCAACAATATTATCAGCTTATGATATCAATGAACTAGCCACTAATGAGGTCAATGCCTTCTTCATGCTCCAATTACCTCCCCTAAACCCCAAACCCACTGGTAACCAGCCTTTAATGCAGCCTTCAGTGCAGCCCCCTTCAGGGGACATTTCATATCCAAACCCTAGCAGTTACGAAGGAGCTGTTACCTATCCTGGGACGGGGAACTTCCTCTGAAGAAGCACCCTCGTTCACTATTGCTTTAAGAAACACTGTGAACAAAAGGGTTTATTTCACTTACACGTCTGTGTCACACCCCACCACTAATGGACCTTGGCAGGAGTGGGTTAGGCTCTTCCATATCAATAATCAATCAAGAAAATGCCCCACAAATCAGTCTCACAGAAGCCTTTTTCTCATTTGATGCTCCCTCTTTCCAGGTGACCCTCGCTTGTGTCAAGCTGACGAACTCTAACCAGCACGAGAAGGAAGAACCCACACCCGCCCCGTCCACACAGCAGTCACGCTGAGCTCTACAGAGGAGACAGGTGTGACCACATCCGATTTTCTCCATCCTGTTAAATTTCAGTTTTAAAATTAACTTGCAGCCAGTGGTTAGCATATTAGGTCACATTTAGGTTGAAAAGGTTGAAGGGATAGGCAGCCATATGCAAGGTTTGGATTCAGGACAGACGAGTCTTTTATGGAACTTTGACCATGAACCCGAGTTGGGCGTTAACTCTGCTGATCCTGATGACGTAATGATAGCCATATGACGAAACTTCACTTTATTCTGTGTAGACTCACACTCAAGTGTTTAGAGAGGAAATGTCAAGTTTGCTTTGACATGCTTCCACCAGAGAGAGAAACGAGACATGAAGGCAAGACTCTCAAAGTGTGTGAGAGCTACGTAATCCAGTGAGAGCTGGTTGTCATTGTCTTCCTACGTATGTGTATGTTGGAAAGATATTCATAATAACAACTTCCTAAGTCCACCCTGAGTGAGAAGATGGAACACAAATATGCCCAGTCCACTTGCTAGTCCCAGCCACGGTGACAAGGAAGCTGTGAAGATGCCCACACTGGCTGGTGATTTTATTTACATCTCAGTGAGAAGTAGAAGACGGTGCCCTAGGAAATGTTCATAGCAATATTTTGAGCATCTTAATAAGCATTCGTTACTATTGCAAAAAAAAAAAAAAGCATGTGTAATAAGCAACGTTCAAATAAATGCATGTAGCCATACCGAAAAAAGGCTAGTATAACACACCACACAGTACTCTGCGAGGGTAACTGCTTTGTTTAATAAACAGACATGCTTCTGAAATGTTGCTGTTAAACTTTTTAAATTAAACTGAAGCTATGTCTAAAATAAGTTTTCTTTTTAAATGTGAGGCCTAGAGTTTGATGCATAAAATTTTTATGCTTTATTTTTAAGACAGGGTCTCATATAGCCTCAGCCAGCTTCCGAATTGCTATGTAGCAAAAGATGATCTTGAACTTCTGACCCTCTTGCCTCCACCTCCCCAGTGCTGGAATTACAGACCTGCACCACTATGCCTTGTTTATGCAGGCATAAGCTGGGACTGGACCCAGGGCTTTGTGCATGTTAGGCAAGCATTCTGCTCACTGAGCCATATCTCCATCTCCCATACAATAATTCTCAATAGATCGCAAAACTTTAACTGCTAATACGCAAATCTGTTCTCCTAAAGTCCCTTTTCCCGTAATAAAGTTGCTCAAAAATAATATATTTGTAAATTAAATTTAATGTAAAGGTAAGTTTAATACAATAACAAGAAAAGGAGCAAAGCATGGTGGTACACATCTTTAATCTAGCACTCAGAAGGTAGACATGAGTTCAAGGCCAGCCTGGACTACATAGTGAGTCCAGGCCACCCAGGGCTACTCTGTCTCAAAAAGAGCCTGGGGTAGGGGTGGAGGAGAACATGCATACATACATTCCTTCTTTTGGCACCAGTATATTTAAAGATGAATGTAATCTTTGCCATCTATATAATGTTTAATAGTCACCACTGTCTTAAGCATTCACTGGTAACACTCTGATCTCTCACACACCCCTGGTGCTATCTCCATCTCCAAGACAGCAAAACTAATACCCAAAGACGTCAAATAACTTGTCTAAGAACAGAGAGCTAGATGGTAGTAGAGCAGAGACTTAACCTCAAGGGTTATACTGGGTCTTTGCCTTTAGGTTGTGTGCCAAGCTCTCTCAGGTAAGGGTTCCATTGTCTGGGTCATTCACAAGTGGGAATCAAATAAATCACCTCTCATTGATAAGCATTCTCTTCATGCAGGTCAAGACCAATGGAAAGAAAGGCAATATTCTTTTCCCATCACAAAATATTACAGTATCATTTATTCCCAGCCGAATTTCCAATCAGCCTGCGAGCACTAGCCATCTGTCTATAGAGAATACATCCTATTCTTGTCCTCGGGGACCTGCTATAAACCTCGATATCAGCTGAGTTCAGAGCAGACCACCTGTCCCAACAGCTCCTCACAAGCAAAGCAGCAATTTCAAGCCCAGTGGTACTGCAGTTTCCACCCACTGCCTTTAGAAGAACGTCAATCCAGCCCTGGTGAGAACTACAGTTTCTATTGCTAACCCGGTGTTCTGGTACCTAGAAGCTGAAACTGTGGGAGGTACATAATTTTAACCGATAATGATCAGAACACCTCTTGGTGAACAAAGCCTGTGGAGTGTTGTGGTCCCATCTTATTGCTGAAGTATCCAGGTACACTGCAGACTTGCTGCTAACCCTTTGATTACAGAGATGAGAGAGGTTCCCTGGCAGTGCATGAGGTGGCCTTGGGCAGCTGTCCTTGCTGTGGTCACACACCATCTCTATGATAGCTCCCAAGGTCCTCAGTGGAGCTGCAGGGCTGCAGTGTCAGCTGACATTCTCATTGTCCCTTATTTGGCCAACACCATACTCCTGTTTTGTGGTTTCTCCTCTGCTGCAGTTTTAGGAAACATACACTCATCCGTGCCATGTGCAAGCATGAGCTGGGGTGTATTTATGGATGAATCTCTGGATGGATATATCTCTAGCCCAGCATATACCCATTCTTGCCATGAGCAAGCATGAATTGAGTGTGTTCATATGAATTTATACACATGTGTATCTCTATCCCTTCCCACAAAGGGTTAAAAGCAGCTTTAAAACATTATACAATTAATATAAATAACAAAGCCACAGGGAAATAATGCACACAGACTACATCCCTATGGCCCTCTTTAATTACTAGCATTGGGAAACAGCACTTTAAATTTCTTGGAAAAAAACACAAGGATGAAAAGGTTGCCAACTAGTCATGGGATCACAACGCATAAATAAAACAAGCCAGCTATTCAGAAAAATCACTATCGCTCTTGACATGAAGACCTAAAGGCATATTTTTCATGGCAGTCATAAAAATGGGACTGCAAAGATCATGCCCTCGATGCCGTTTTGACTATCTCTGGTGTGATAGAATCTAAAGCGAGGTCTTAGGAAACCTTCAGGGCAAGCTGAAAGCAAAGTGCAGGCAACTAGCAACAAAGCGAAGGCAACTAGACCGAGCATCACCAGACTCCCACTGGTAACATCTGCAGATTTTAGCACGTGGGTTTCTGGTCAAAGGTTTTCCCGATGGAAGGCTATAGGTACAGGCCTCTCAATAGTCACATTCCAAGTATAGGTCAATGCATATTTTATGGGGTAAATCTACATAGTATCTATGGAGCAGCCAATAAATGGCCCTAGCCATTGGATTTATTTAATTCTTGGTTCTAGAACAGTGGCTGCCTCCCTTTCATGGGAAGCAACAAAGAAATCTCACCATTTGATCTTAAGACTCATGAGTTTCTAGCCTATCAGTCGGAAGATGGCTGCCAGGTTTCTAAGGAAAATTTCTAAATATGTAAACCAGCAGTGTAATTTGAAGATAGCCTTGGCATCACACCCTAACTTAGGAGATATTCAGCCTGCTAGGAAATTTATTTCGAGAATTTCAAAGCAAACCCCCCAGCCTACTTTATCTTCCACTGAACCCCCTCACAACTGGATTTGAGGTCTGATCGATGCTTGAATTCTTTAATCACACAGCACCTACTACACACAGAGAATGTTTGCCTCTTTGGATTTTTTGCAACAGCACAGTGAATTCTTCTATAACACAGTGGCTCGGCTATTGAGCAAAGCTTTTTTTTTTTTTTTTAAAGCCTGCTGAGTTCAAAGTTCAAAATTTATTCCTTAGCTTAATGCAATGCTATCGCAAGTGTGTTTAATGTATTCATTCTAAACACCATCAGAGGACGGTGGTGTCAACATTTTGGCTTTGTTTGGACAGCTTTTGTGCCAGTACAAACACTGACTGTATGAAATCTAATGAGATTAGGGCTCACTGCAAAATTAAAGGCAGGCAACCAAACTTCAAAGAGACTGCCGCAGTGCAAATCCCCCCACAATATTTCTTGGGCTATTTTGGCAAACTAAAGTCTAAGAATCAACTTTACCAAAAGATTTTCTTCATAGCAACCTTTGATTATGATACTGGTTATTAAGTACCTACTGAAGAATGGGTGAATTTTAGGGAATTATTTTTAAAGTCGTCATTAAAGAACATTATAGTTAAAGAGAATAAAACAGACTAGAGAAAAGTAGGAATTAATCAAATGTTTTCACAGACCCAAAATTAAGCATGAACCTCTTAGAGGCTATGGATTTGAGTGGAATTCAAGATGACTAACACTCTTACATTGTCTTGATTGATTAATGTACAAAAGCACCAATAATCATAGTCTGTAAAACTTTATTAAGAGGTTTGTAGCATGAAGCCTTGGAAAGTTAATTGCTGGTCTTGAAAATGTTTGTCAGTTACACATTTTGGTGGATAATAAGGCACAAAAGAAATCTGCAGAATTATTTGTCTTAAACAAGCTACAAAGAAGCAGGCAGAGATAAAGGTGTGTAGTATTAGAGCTGGGGAGATGGCCCAGTCAGAAAAGTAACTTGCCATGCAAGCATGAAGACCTGGGTTTGATCCCAAGCAGCCATGTGAAAAACCAGGAATCTCCCCGACTCGGGAGGCAGCAATGCCCTCTGCCCAGCGAAAGGGGCGAGCCCAGGTCCCAGGTTCCCACCTCCAAAGGCAAAGTGGTTGGCTTCTAAGAAATGATACCCAAGGTTGACCTCTAGTCTCCACATGCTCATGCACCTGCATACACATGCACACACACACACACACACACACACACACACACACACACACACACACTGTACAATGTCTCTCTCACCAAAGCCTCAGGAATAAGACATAGCTGAAGTAAAGCCAGAAGTCCAACAGTTCTCCTGAGCACACTGACCCCAGCCATATGAACTCAGTGCACGATCTATGCTTTTTCTCTTACGAAAAGCATTCATTTTTATAACACAAGGGACCCAAGTGACAGCTGTATTTGAAAACCTGATGCCATAGATTCATTAAACTGTATCTTCCCAGCCAGTAGAAGCCAGAGGCATGATACCTGTCACCAGAATGCGAAGGCCTCCTCATGTTCCTGTCAGAAAAAAAAAATCACTCTTCAGCTCTGATACACAGAATATCCACAGTGTGCCACCTCCCCGCGCTACTGCAACGGCTCTCCTGACACTCGGAAGCCTCACAAAACTGAGGTAGCTAGCGGTGAGTAAGCCTCCCTCTTAGAAGCAGTGACCTTCCAGCTAGAACAAGGTCAAGCCCCTTGGGCATTCAGGTGCCACTTAATTTCCGAATCCAAGGTCACCGACAGGATTTTTAAAGGTGGACGTGCGGGTTTTCCTCTGTTGGCCCCGAGGGAGAAAGTTAGCTCCTCACATGAAGAAATGTCCCCTAATACAAACCTCTTTTTTCTCCCCATACAAGCAAGCAATTGTAACTCCACCCCGTTTGGGAGGTTTTCTTCCCCTTCATGTATATCAGCAGGGAAGCTAAGTCACACAATCCCTCCTGCTTCTTGTTCTAGTCCTACCAAATAAGAGTCCTCTCCGACCCACCAAATGCCTTCAGGATCCCAAAGCCTTTAAAAATGATATACTGTTCTGTTTATTAACAAAAAGGGAACTCCTGTCCTTACTGAAGCCACGGAAAAGTAGTTGATGGGTCACAGCAAAATGCCAACAAAAAACCTAGCGACCTCCCACCCTCAGAGGCACCTCAGCACTTGGCTCAAAATGCAATGCATAGGGAATTATGGGTGGGACAGCAGAAGGACCAGAGGTGTCTTTTCTCAGGCTGGCAAATGGGGAAGTGCCTCAGGTTCCTGCCGCTGTGAAAGGAAGTCTCACTTCCACAGGAAAACCACCCTCGGCCATAAGATGACGCCTGCCCACCAGGTTGGCAGCCAGGCACCGACTCTTGGAAAGCCAGAGCGTGTGGTTCACCTCACTCTGATGATGACAGGCCCTAGCCTTACCCTCAACTCTGAAAAGAGAAAGAGGGAAAGAGAGTGCTCTAAAAATAAGAAGAAATGGGGGAGAGCAGAGCTCTTGCCAGGGCGAGAATAGGGCACATCCACTGCATACCTCGGTCTTCCCATCCTGCTCCATACATAGGAAGCTGGTCTAAGCATGTGGCAGAAAGAAAACAGAAAAGCTGGTGGAATTATGAGGTACCGTCCTGGTGGACTTCTTTTAAGGAAAAAAAAAAATGCATGCAGGGGTTGGGGAGGGGCTCAGCAATTTAGAGTCTTTCCTGTTCTTCCAGAGAACCCCAGGTTCAGTTCCCAGCATGCATGGCAGGCAGATCAAAACTACCTATAACTCAGCCCCAGGGGCTCCCATGACCTCCCTGCCACCCACATACACTCATATAAACACATACATTAAAAAAATAAGTATTTCTTTGTTTACGCACATTGTTAAAATGTGAAACGCCTTCCGCAGGCTCCTGGGCTTGGACACTTGCTCTGCAACAGGTGACACTGTTTTGGGAAAATGGAGTAAGCCACTGGAGCAGGCCCTGGGGGTCATAGCCCAGCCCATCTCCACTCAGGCTCTCTGCTACACTAGGGACCAGCAGCTACCAGCTCCTGTCACCAAAAAAACAAGCCACCCCAGCCACCTGCACTTCCCGCCATTGTGAACTGTACCCTCAAACTGTGAGCCCAAGTAAAACCCCTCCTCACTTCAATAATTCTGCCACTGTTGTACATGTCATAGCTGTGTGCGTCACCGTGAGAAGAGTAACAATATATATATCTGTAATCTCCCCACAAGCCCCACCCCCGCCGTCCTGAAGCCTCACATCTATAATACCCATCCCAGCCTATCCCCCACCCCCGAACCCTCCCATCCCACTCTGAGGTCTCACATCTGTAATCCACCCCCAAGGCCTCACATCTGTAATTTCCCTCATTTCCCTTACCCCAGGCCTCACATCTGTATCACATGAGCACACACACACACACACACACACACACACACACAGGCTCGTGCACCCTGAGGCCTCAGTCTAGACATTCTAGCTTTTGTTCAGTCATGGAATCCTGGAGATCCTCACTTCCTCTTGGCCTTCACGACTGTGCCCTTCCCGCCTGGATGACTTTACCCTTTCCTCCTTCTGGACCCTTTGCTTCTCTCCATCAATCTAGCTTCTCAGGCGAGACTAGGGAAAGTCTTCCCTACACCCTCCTCTGTACTGAGTCCCAGTCTCCTCCCCACTCCCCACCAACAACTGCTCTCAAGCAGTCTTTTCTGTTTCACAGCCATTCAAGCCGGTGGTAAATTGGTCCTTTGTGTAATAGCATTTTAATAGCTATGTAATTTTTATGTGGCGCCTCCCTCCCGCACTTCATAATCTCCAAGACAGCAAGAACCATCTTCTCTATTGATTGCCACCTGAGAGCAAGGTAAATATTCAGTGTGATGCTTAGAACGTCCACACAACTCCATGTTACCTTGGTCTTTCTGGAAGCTCTACAAGATGAGGGTTAGGACTATTTCCTGTTTGAGGCAAAAACTAAAGAAAGGAGGACTGGGCCCAGTAAGTAAACTTCTTGACCTGCAAGAATGAAGATGAGTGCTCAGTACCCCAGAATCCACATTTTTAAAAGTAAGGGGGTTCCCACTCTTCTCTTCCAGGCAGCCCCTCCCACTCCTGCCTGCATTCTACCAGTGTTCCCCCTTCAGGTACCTCAAGGCACCATGGAAACCTTCAAGGGAACCTTGAAGTTCCCCAGTATAGCTGGATGGCTGTCCTCGGTCCGGGCTATTGTCTGGAAGAAAACCTAATGACGCCTGTAACAGAGGGAGCCGTGCTGGCTAGTCTTATGTCAACCTGACACACAAACTAGAGTAATCCAAAAGGAAGGAAATTTAATTGAGAAAATGCCTGCATAAGATCCAGCTGTTAGACATTTTCTTAATTAGTAATTGATGGGGGAGGACCCGGCCCATTGTGAGTGGTACCGTCCCTGGGCTGGTGGTCCTGGCTTCTATAAGAAAGCAGGCTGAGCAAGCCAGTAAGTAGCACCCCTCCTTGGCCTCTGCATCAGCTCCTGCCTCCAGGTTCCTGCCCTGTTTGAGTTTCTGTCCTGACTTTCTTCAATGAGGAACAGTGAAGTGTAGGCCAAACAAACCCTTTCCTCCCCAACCTGCTTTTGGTCAAGGTGTTTTCTCACAGCAATAGAAACCCTAACTAAGACAGAGACCGTGGAGCCAGATACCTTCGGTGTCTTGGCTGGTTTCGGTAGAGTACCAAGCGACACAACGGAGTACTATGCCAGACGGCGATTTACGGTGAAATTTGTTTTTTTCTTATGTCAGATGAGACCACAAATATCAAAGTTGTTGCCTCCTGACTCTACTCTGGTTTTTTTTGTTTGTTTGTTTGTTTGTTTGGATTTTTTTTAAGGATCTCTTGGTCAGAGTAAGTCTGTGGACACACCGTGCCTATATTTTCATGAATTCTTTGAAAAAAAAATTGGTGACTTTGCTTTATAGATAAAAGAGATTTGCAGGATGGCCACGCAGTTGTGTTTGGACGAGGCCACCACAAGAGGGGCCGTAGTTCTGGGAAAGTCTCTAAATGTACCAACCTTGCTTTTTGGCTTCTGTAGTTCTGCTTCTGGCTAACTGTTCTTGTTAACTGAAGAATGTCAACCCAGGACATGTTTGTGTGTGTGTGTGTGTGTGTGTGTGTGTGTGTGTGTGTGTGTGTGTGTGTGTGTGTTTAAAAGCTCACCCTGAAAAAGGCTTGGGGCTACACTGCGGGCGTCCCAAACACCCAGCATATTCGCAGGCCAGCTAATAAAGACTGTCTATTGACTTAAACCCATGTCCAAGCAGTCTTCTCTGGGGGATACCCCACAACTAGGAGGCAGAGCCAGCCACTGAGCCTAGGTGGGCAAGGAGAAGAAAGTGGGGACTATCACACCAAGCACTTGCCCCTGCTCGCATCTGTAAGTAACTTTGAACAGACCACCTAGCCTCTTCAGGCCCATTGTCTCCAGCTATGAGATGGAGAGTTCAGGTGACCAACCAAACTCAGCTTTCTGAATTCAGCTACTCAAGGAAATGAAGGGGGTCTGTAGGATCATTGATGGGGAAACAAAAGATAGTATTTCAAGTGAGATTCTGGAAACCATAGAGGCCATTACTGTGATCAGGGTATCTCCAGTTCTCCCTAACAAGTTCCTTCTAACCACAGAAAGCCCCGACAGCTGCTTAGAGGATGGGAAAGATCAGGATCACCCAGGTCCTTGAAAGGGGGCTGATGTCAGGGTCGACTTGGTGGCCAACTCCAGTGATTAAATCACATGTATACACACAATACAGCTTCCAGGAAGTCCTCACAGGAAGAGATTCAGAGAGCTTCCAGGGTGATGAACACCTCATACCAGGTAGGCCCTGCTGTCTTCACTGGGCATGGGACTCTCTGGACCTCTCCTGTCTTGCCTCTTCATCTAGCTGTGCCTTATGCCACCTTTGCTATTCCTAAAAAGCCCCCTTCAGCCACACCTGACATTATATGAATGAGATAAGCTTTAGAAATGGGTGGGGCTTGAGATTGGTAGCCATATTGGTAAATATTTGATGTTCTGCCAGCCATCCCTGCAAACTGTGGGACCCTGGAAACTTCTGATTTGTAGCAAGATCAGACAGAAGTTGTGGCTAAATCAGGACCTACCATTTAGAACCGGGGCCCCTAGCATGGGAGATTGAGACCTTCACCTAAGGTATTCTTCCAACTCCAGGCAGCTAATGTCAGACTCAAACTAGACCTTAGAATACCTATCACCCATCTGTCTGCTGCGAAATGATGAAAGAGGAGAAAAAAAAAAAACTTCAAAAATTTGGTGTGAGCATTATTGAGAAAAAGTAATAGTTTCAAAGTCTGTTGATGGAGAGGCAGTGAGACACCCATAAAAAATGACCTCTACCAAGCAGCAGAAAGCAGAAAAGCTGAGTCTTCAAGTCCTCACAGCACCAGTGCATGCTGGGAGGGCCCAAGATGGTACAGAAAGAAGAGCGGTGCAGACCTTGGTAACTTTTAAGTCTCCCTGCAGACAAAGGGGCTTGTGTCCACTTTGGGATGAACTTCTGACTTGCCATACAGTGTACCTTCATTACTTCAACTTGGTAGCCAACTGTAGGCACTCCGGTGTGGAGAAAGGGACTGAGAGCTTGCACTTCTGTTGACTCTAGCACAGACCTTGTGAGTCTGCTAGAGGCTACTTATTTAATCTGCCACCTCCCAAGTCCTGCTTCCCCAGGACCACTTCAGAGCTACCCAGAGGCAAAGCTGGCCACAGCATCCAGGCCATGCCTCGGCAGTAGCCAAGGAGGCAGCCTAGCCCTGTCTTTGAACCTCATTTCTTTCTGCCAGTAATCAACCACCTAGCCTCAGAAAACCGACGAGCTACATCTTTAAAAAATTCCCCCTGCTTTATCTGAGACGAGTCTGTGGCTACACTACCAGAGAGAGAGAGAGAGAGAGAGAGAGCCCTGCTTCCTCTTAACAGGATGGGATCGTTGCCAAAGACTCAATTGAATATCAGTTCTCCTAGAATTGCTTAAGGGAATATTGTTGCTATATGGCCTAAGCCAAACAATCCCAGAGTCACCTGACATCCTCCATCCAACATTTAGGAGTCATCAAACTTAATTTCCCCTTTGTGCAATAAAACGCCAAGAGGAAGCACTAATAGACTGTATTATGTAACGGTTCTATAAAAATAGCAGGCCAGCGCTGGAGCACTTCCTTCCTGGGGCCCAGTAACCTATGCTGAAAGGATACACACCGGTTACCCTGGCAACCATGAGAGATGACACTAGGGAGGAAAGAAAGAAAGGGGAAAAAAAATCAGCAACAAAAGGACCCTTTTTTGGCTCAGTCAAATGAGGCCTGGTGTCAAGCCTGTGGTGTAGAAAGAGAAGCCCTTAGCAATTCCGCTCAGGCCGCAGCAGCCTGCAAAGCCCTCTCTATACTCCCTTCTTTAGAGAGAAGGAAAAGCGCCTTCCAGGAGGAATCCTCATCTTCATTTTAAAATGTAGCCTCTTCCATAGCATCCAGTAACCCCGGTCACTCTCTTCTCTCTTTCCTGTCTCCAGAGCTCAATAATAATAATAATAATTAATAATAATAATAATGAGAAGATGGAGAAGAAGAATTTTAGTTTCAAGTAATTATCTTTTATTTTCTCCTAGTTTTGTTTGGAGTTCAACTCTGCAGGAAGTAAGTGATTTAAAAGCAATAATCTAATAAACAAGCTCCAAATTAAAAAAGGAACCAGGGACACAGAAGCAGTACCAGGCTTTAAAAGTGAATAATACCTATTTCTGGGGTTCCTTCCCAGCCACCAGAGGACTTTGTTTTGCTATGTGGGCAGCCTCCTTTCCCTGTCACCCTGAATGCAGACCCTTGCTGTTACTATCAACACTGTCATAGTCTACGCTTTTTAAAATGGATGGCCATTTTAATTTCTGAAGATTGGTTTTCCCTCTAGACAGGGCATGGGGCAGAAGGTACTTACACATTCTTCCTCTCACAAGGAAGAAAAGGACCCTGGGGAATTTACAGATACAAGTTGGCGCCTCTGCAAAATAAAACCAAGCAAGAGTCAAAAGAGATTAAGCTTGGATCGCTTTTTAAAGCAAGTACAATCGCTCTTTCAACAGGGTCCCTCCAATCCGTGCTCATAAACAGGCAATGCTCTTTAATCCGCAAGCTCCGTTTCCATCCTCCTGTGGTAACGAGTTACTTCAAGATGAGGCACTCGGCACACAGCAGATGCCTCTGATTGAGGGGGAATAAAGTCCATGGAATTCAGGGATGAAGCTGTGTGCAAACACAAATATCGATGCAAACATGCCTATCCCATGAGCTGGTGTGTGTAAAGGAGGACTCTATAGAGAATGAACTCTGATCTACAGGGGAGGTACGCCACCAGCTCTGTCTCTTCCGGCCCTGGCCTGGTCTCTTTCACTTTTCCCAGGGACATGTAAACCTCACCTATGGACAGCAGCTACTAGGGGCAATTAGCCAATAGCAAGCCCGTGTCCCCTGACTCTGGGCAAGTGGAGGTGCAGGAAATCATTCACTTGATTTTATCAATCTGTATTGCTGAACTAGATTCCAGCCTCCAAAGGGAACCATTTAAAGCCAAATTCCAGTCTTTCCCCCCAGAGAGTTGGTCTGACCATCTGCATTTCTCATACCTAGGCTCTCCTCCAGATAGACCTGGAGAGATTAATAGTTAAGCAGCAGATGCTGTGTGGAACACAAACATTCTTTATTGTCAGCTGCAAACCCAGGCTGGTGCCATTGTGCTGTAGAAGAGAATGTGTTCAGAGAAGGCACGTGCTTAAAGCACCAGCCTTTATTTTCCTTTGTGCTAAGGGTTTCGAAATCAATAGGATTAAGATGTAGATAGTCTGATTGTATCCAGATCTTAATTTGACTCTGGAAAGTACTGAGATTTAAAAAAAAAAAAAAAAAAAAAAAAAATCTTTGATAAAACAAACATAGAGATAACATTTGCTAGAAACTCTCTATCCTTGCCATTGACAGTCACAGGTGGCCCAGAGGAGGAAAAAGTCCGGAGTCAGAGCGGATGGAATATTCCAGGAGCTGCCTGGTACGTTATCTCCCGTGGCTTGCTAGTCCCGCAAGGGAGTTTGAAGTAGCTTACTGTCGTAGTACTTTGCCGAGCATGTGTGAGGCTGTAGGTTTAGTACTTAGTATTCCAAGAACCAAGCAAGGCAAAACAACAAACACATGAAGGCTCGGCTCCCTGGAATGCGGACACCAGCTTCTCAAGTCCTTGGAACGCTTGGAGAGCAGCAGCGCTGCCTCTTCCAACGCTGGCATCCCGTCAGGGTCCCCTTGGCCCATTTCTCTCTCGAGTGTCTTGGCTTTGAGGAATGTCTCTCTCCCTTCCTGCCTTACGGAAAGGCTTTACTTGTGGCCCACTTCATGGTGTTTACTTAAAGATTTGTTTTCCTGACTCTTAAAAAGCCGGGCTTGCATCTGGGGTTTGTAATTCTAAGTCAGAGAAAGACAGTTGTTATGTATTGTTTAAAATTTGTTTAATAAGGAGGAATTTCTTTGAAAACATCAGGCCAAGCTTATGATGTAAATTTACTATCTGCAAATTTACAAAGTAGTGACAGAAAGTATAACACAGCGTGCTAATTGATCTATGCTGTGAGGGACATCCGCTCAGTCATGAGTGTCTGGCATTCTTAAAAGCTATTAACCCAAGAGGGGAAATATGATGCTTTTCTTCTGGGTAAGTCTTCCTTTTATGGTGCTTTTTTTTCTCTTTCCATCCATCTATGTTTGTTAACTTTACTATTAAAATGATGTCAGGGTCTAACATGAAAAGAAAAAGCAGGTAAGATGCTGGAAGCAGCACCAACACCAGGTGATTCTCAGCTGGAAATTAGTCAGTATCAAAAGTCTCTTCCATCATTGGCTGGAAAGTCAGCTAAGCTGGCCTGTTCCCAGGGCTGGGCAGGGCTGAGGGTTCCAACACACCCTGCTGATACCAATGAGAAATAAATCCCAGGCTTTCATTATAGCCCTCCAAAAGAACAGATGAAACTTTTAAAGACGGGGCCCCTGGTTCAGCACAGTGGTGTATGCCTGTAATCCTAGCATTCAGAAGGCCGAAGCAGGAAGATTTAGAGATCATTGTGTATTTTATAGTGAGAATTTGTCTTTAAAAAAAAAAAAAAGCATAATAAATAAATAACAGCATGTTCTTCTAGTGTCTCTAAGTTCACAGTGTCGTTCCAGAGAAAGGAAGCAGGAGTAGCCAGGTCCTTTGAAAGACTTCATCCTGGTTTTGTGACTGTTAGGTGCATTCTGCCTTCAATTTACCTGACCAAAATACAAGTCTGAAGACCTAGGTTGTTCCTGGTACCAGGAGGAAAACCACCAGCTGTGTGATGGTTAGTTGTAAACGTCAACTGACAAAAGACCAAATAATCTGAGGAGGGAGTCTCAACTGAGGAATTGCCTAGATAGATTGACTCGGGAGCATCTTCTTTGTTAACTGAGGTGAGAAGACCCACCCTGAATGTGGGTGGTGCCCCTTCAAGGCTGGAGTCTGAACTGCTAGGTGCTCACTCAAGGACATGTCCGTCTCTCTCTGCTCTTGACTGTGGATGTGATCTAGCTTCTCTGACTTCCCCTCCGTGATGGACTGTAACCCGAAACAGTAAGATGAATAAACCTTGTCTAAGTTGCTTTCTGGGTAGAGTATTTGTGACAGCAATAGAAATGAAAGTAGAATATGGTGCTATCAACCACCTACCCAGGACCTGTGTGTACTCTGTGGGGCAGGATGGGCAGTGGAAGCCTAGGATGGACGCCGGAGGCTGCGTCAGACAGCATGAGAACGCGGTAGGTGACACAGGGTGTGGTGTGGTCTCCATTGGTGCCACCCTGACACTCTGAGGACTCTGAAGTATGGCCCTTCTCTTTGGTCCACCTCCATCTTCCTGCTCCAGAGAGCTACTTTGTCAGAAGGTAGAAGGCTGGCAGACAAAGCCTTGGGAACGGACACTGAGCATCTGTGTTCCAACCAGACAAAGGGGACATGCTGTGTAAACAAGAAATAAAATTTTCTAGCTTCAAGATGAGAAGGTCTGGGGTTTGTTCTCGTTGTGTCATAACCCAACCCAGCCTTGATCAATGCAGTTAGCTTGGAGTTGCTTTCATTACAGCTCCCAGAACTGAGCTCTGTTGAAGGAGAGATGCTGTCTTTGGTGGATCAAAGAGGGAGAGTTATGTCCCACACCTGCTCTGAATTCCAAGGAACTGAGCTTTATATGACAGGAGATTTGCCCAAGGTCTCACGGATCACAAGTTAAAGGTCAAACCTGTTCAAATGATGCTTTGCCATAGCTGATTATAGCCAGATTTTTTTAGACTAGGGTTTCTTTTTCACCTTGAGACACCCCCCCCTTTCACCTGAGAAGTCTGTACATGATGGGGGCATGTAGATACATAAAATAGGTATATCATTTGAACATGTACATGATTACATAAATCATAAAGAAATTTATTTTAAAGCAATCCTTTGGTCTACATGCAACTTTTGTACACCAATGAGGTGGATGTGCTGTTTTTTCATAAAGAATAAAAAGCCTGGCTGAATTTTCGTGCTGCAGGACGCAGAACATCTAAATGGTTTTCAGAGCTGATCAATAATTAAATTCATCATCATCAAGCTGACGACACCCTAACGTGAATAAATGGCACAGAATGACAAAAGCATTTTTTAGGGCCACTAAAAAAAATGGTTGGAAATTCCATCCAATCCCAAACCAAACTCAATTAACAACCTGTCACTGAGAGAAATCAAGACATGCGCCATGAAGTAATGCTACTTTTTAGCTCACAGCTCACTCACAAACTTCTGCTTAGCTAGCTTTCTTTCTTTAGATTTTATTTTTAATTCTGTGTACATACAGGCTTGTGCACACGTGCACGAAAGTGCTGCTTGGCTCTCACCTTCTCCATTCTAGACGGTCCAGAATCTCCTGCCCTGGGAATGGTCCTGCCCATACCATAAGATAGCTCCAAGAAAGATCGGCAGTTTAGTGCGTATTTAAGTCATCAACTGCTATCGAGATATGAACAACTAAGGAAGTAAATTGTCTACATAGTTCTTCCTGAGACAAATCCCCAGCCAGAAGTGAGAACTGTCAGCTATAGCTTTAGCACATGAGCACCAAGAGGCTCAACACGTGTCCCTCAAGACATCCCCTCACTATCTGCAACTGTGTGGCTGACAACTGGATCCCCGATGTTAGGAGAGAGAGTAGGCATCAGCGTTTGTGCTGGGCCAGTACCTCAGCCCACAGCACATCGTGTGGCCCTTTAAAATGGCCGATCCTGGCACACCAGTCAAGGACCAATAGTGGGAGAGCCCTGCCAAACCTTGTTCACCAACATCGGCAATATGGATAGGCTAAGAGCTTTTCTATACAAGCCTATAGATGATCGGGCCATTCCTGACCTTCCCCATTCCCCTTTGCTTAGCAAGCTTTAGGTAGGCAGATTAAAGTATCTAGTAAGCACAGACCAAAGCTATTGGATCTCTCCCTTCTGCAACACTGCCCTGCTTCCTCCATAAAAGCCTGCTTCTTTCACAATAAACTAGATTTGCACCACAGAGGCATTTCCCCAGAATCTGAACTTCTTGGGTAGTTATTCCACATCACTTGCCACCTCGGGGACCCCCTGTACCCACAAAAGAGTACAGCACTGGTCCTTGACATGCTCATGAATAAAGAGCCAAGTCACCATACTTTCTGAATACAAATTTTTAGCCCCAGCCACTCCTATCCCCTGTGGTAGTAAATTCCCCATGTTTTATTCAGTCTCTTCACTACTTAAAAGAATTAAACCATCCCAACCTGGAATTCCAATGACAGGAAAAATAAATTGTTCTGAATAGCCAGGCCTGCTATCCAATATCCTTTTTACAAAAATAAATAAGAGAGAGCCTCGTTAATGAGGAGAAGAGCGTGCTCTCTAAATTGTAGAATTCTTTTTGAATAAACAAGTGTCGCTTAACGAGGTTTCTCTGTAATTCATTTTCACTGAACTTGTTATAAAAGAACATAAGAACATCTGGAAAATTCTAAGAGCCCAACCATTCTTATCTCTGACATGTCAGCTGTTTGTTATCATAAGCTAACCACGGCTTGTATTAAAGGTAACTGCAATAGAATTGGCTATTGAGAAACAGAATGGGGAGAGATTAAGCCACAGAGGAAGAGATTCTATCTGATTAGGAACATTATTATTAACAAAGCGTGCAGGACGGAGACCAGAAACTGTCCTTGGTAATTAGAATCCCTTCCAAGCAAGACCTCTCGAAAGGATTTCACTGGCTGCAGCCATGACTGCTTCTTAAATTATGTATGTTTGCATGCCCTGTGGTATTTTTTAAAGTTTACCAATACCTCCAAAAGCTCTGGGTACGTTAAGAATTTTAAAAAAAAAAAAAAAAAAACCACAATTAAATTAGACTTGCGGTAAAAAAGAAAATCTAAACCATTAAGTGCCCATAAAAGAGAAGAAAGGAAAAATAAATAAATAAGTAAATAAATAAATAACACAGATGGAGTGTCACAGAACGCCAAACCAAAATTATGTGTTTTTGTCTCAGGCCCTCAGTGTTAAAGAACTTAAATAAAAATACTGTAACCAACCAACCAGAGGCTGCTTTCCACCTTACGCAGACGTGTGGTTGACCTACAAGCTTTGCACGGATGGCAGGGTTTTTTCAAATATGTGAATGCCCTACAAAGACCTACAAATTTCTTCCCAGCTTCTTTGATGAGAAAGACAAGCCCAGGTCTGGACCACACCCTAGCTACTTCCTGTCTTCAAACACCTGCTAGTAAAACTTTTGGGAAATGGGCCAAATGGCTGTGGAAACCCTGGGCTTCCTTCTCTGATGCAGTCATTGGACAGAGATGCTGGCAAGAAGCAGCCTGCATTGGTTGAGTTCTGCACTTTATATCAAGCCTTTGCTCTGAGGTAGTGGCTCCAAGCAGCAGCCATGCTGCTCTCTTTAGATGACCAAGAGCCAGCCAGAGCCCCTGGAAACAAAGAACAGGAACATGGCATCCCACAAGAACATCTGGGCCACAGCCATAGTGGGGCATGCAGCATTAGAATGGAGAAGATTGTGTCAGAGCACAGGATCTCAGAAGGGGATAAAATGCCCAGTTCTTCATCCTCATAGCCCTTTGGAATCGAAAACTATAAAGAACATATCAGGGTAATGGATTAGAGAAAGCAGAAGGCTGGAAGAGCAGAATGAAAACCCTCAAGCAAGGGATAACCATCACTGTGGTATTTTGAATGAGTCTCCTCATTTGAATATTTGGTTCCTAGTTGGTAGCTATTTGGGAAGGGTTGGGAGGTGTGGCCTTGTCGGAGGTGTGTCACTGGGGCAGGTTTATGGTTTCAAAAGCTTCCCACCATCCCAAGTGTGCTCTCTCTACTTCCTGTTTGTAGATCTACTATGAGTTCTCAGCTGCTGCTCCAACACCATGCCAGCTTGCCTGTTGCCAGGCTCCCTACCTCGATGGTGATGGGCTCCAGCCTCCTGGAACTGTAAATCCCAAACAAACCATTCTGTCTGTGAGTTGCCTTGGTTGTGGTGTTTTTGTCACATCACAGCAACAGAAAAGTAACAAAGACAGTCTTCTAGCTATTTCTAGAGTAAATGGAGAAAATCACCACTTGGTTTGTATCATGAGACAGAAGAATGCACGTGAACTCCTGCTACAGAACCTGGCTTCCACAGATAGTCGACACATGCTACACATGCAGGATTTGCTTTCCTGTCAGAGCAGCTGCTGCTCCTCCAGCAATGTCAGCTTTTTCTAGATTAGCAATGGGTACTAGACTCTGGTGGATTTCCTTTTCCTTTATTCATATAACACTGCCACCAAATGTAAAGGGTTCTCCCATTGAAGGAGGCACTAGAGAGGCTTCTCAAAGCAAGGCCTAGGCAGGAAAGCAAGGATCTTTCACAGGATATGTTCCCACATCTTATGGCTAATTGAAAGTTTTTCTTCACTATTCTCAGAGCCGTTCACAAGTTACATGCCCCAAAAATGCCAAAAATAAGACCACCTCTGAGTGTATACACTGAGTCTGATACAACCTGGTTCCTTAACTGCCATAAATGGATGACATCTCAGAATCACTATCTGTAGGAAGAATGGAGAAATTATTACTTCATTACCCAGGTTCTTTTTAAGATTTATTTTTCTTTTATGTGTATGGTGTTTTGCCTGGGTTGATGTGCAGCCGGGGCATGACTGGTTCCCTTAAAGGTCAGGAGAGGGCATTGGGTTCTCTGGAACTGGAGTTATAGACAGCTGAACCCTGGTCCTCTGCAGGATGTGTTTTTGGCAGCTGAACCACCTCTCCAACCCACTTTCCCCAGATTCTGAAGCAGCAAGTCTTACAGTTCCCGGTTAATTGTTTTAACTTCCATTTCCTTTTATCTGTGTGTGTTGGGCTAGGAAAGAGGAGGAGGAGAGTATGCAGAAAACAGATGTGGAAATAAATATTTATCAACAAAGCCATGGCAAACCTTGATCAGTATTTCTCCCTTGCACTGCGTTTTCCTGATTTCCCGAACCCCATGTTATTTATAACTAGAGAAGACAAACCTTTTTATTTATAACTTCTCCACCAAGCCAGGGCAACATCTGTGGGGAATTCCAACGCTTCCCTCATAATCCAATATAAAGAAATGTTTTTGACCCAAGGAATTCTGCCAAAGAAGGGAGGGCACGAGAGATTCCCTGTGCTGGTTGTGTGACCCACCTGCTTTGTGTCCCTCCCAATAAGCCCAGAGGAATTTCTGCAGGAATCATCTCCTGTGAAAAGAAAATACTGAAGCCTAGGGACAGCTGAAGGAAAGCTGCCCCCATGAGAATGAGTTACAACTCATCAGGGACCTTGCAGGAGAGACTTGAAGCTGCGCTGATGATGGACTGTTGCAGAAGTGTATTTTGAGTTATGTTTAAAATCATTGTTTTTGTGCACTGTTGGAAAAAGGGATGCATAGGCCTTGGCCTTTTGCATTGTCTGCTGGTGCTGGATTTCTGTAGAGGATGTTTGATTGCTTATGATCTGCATGTGCTATCAGTAGAATACCTGAGGTGTTCTGAAAGAGCTGAGATGCTCGGAGTTCTATTGTCAATTAAGTACAGTACTGGCCTGGTTCCCTCTGCTGAGGTCTGGCAGGGTATACACCTCCTTGTCTTCCTTGATCAGCCACAGCCTAACTGCTACAATGGACCACACCTTGGCCAGACTGCTTAGTTATGTGTGTCTCTTGCTTTCTATTAAAACCTGTCCTCCTGTCAGGACTCCAGTGACGGATTTGAGGAGGGGATGTCACAGGATCTTTCTCTCCTTATGTATCTATATAGGATAAATCTCCTTTTTCTGCCTGTTATTATAAATTCAGCTTTTTCAAATTAGTGTACTGAGGACAGGTGGCCAAACCTAGTTCACTGGGACACAGGCTGTGACCCTAGGTCCTGTAACAGTTTGTCCTGTCCTTGGACTTCCAGGCAGAATAAACAGCACCTGTATCAAAGGCGGCCACACACTGGCCCAGGCCCAGGGGACACTGGAGACACAGTCTGTTTATCAGACAGCACATTGTCTTAACCAGGATGTGGTCGCCTTTGTAACAAGAGGTATGCAAATGAGTTTCCCAGAGACCCAACACCCTGCCCCCACCCAGTCCTTCCGGAGACACATGCTAATGGGGGCTGTCCTGACAACAGAGGAGAGCCACAGAAAGACTGGAAGAGGAAGTATCCAGAATTAATCAGATTAACCCTGCAGACCCTTTGGAGAAATAACTCACAAATAATACAACTCCAAACCACTCACTCCTCCCAAAAGAGCATACTTTTAAATTATTCAATTAAAAAAAAAATCTGATTCCAGTTTGTATATTCCCAGCACAGGGAAAAACAAAGAGGCTTTAAAATGCCCTTTTCTGTCCAGAAAATTGCAACAACAGGGCTTCACCAAGCCCCTGACAAGAGTACCTTTCCCATCCTCTGTTGTCTCCTCCATAAAAAGGTGCTGTGATTGCACCTGTGCGCTGGACCCTGGGAAGACTCAGACAAATAATGACTTTATAGTGGCCCGGAACACAACCTGGGCTCTATAAATGGCAGATTTTATATTATGAACATATTAACATAATAAAAGCACAAAGGATGAGAACAGGAGATAGAAACTGGACTGGCAGGCAGGGAAGGGCAGGGACCCCAAAGCAGCTGTTCCCACAGTGTCTTTGTTTCTCTGGCCAGAATGCCAGAAGGGAGATGTTGTTTCCTAGGTCCTCTTCAAGGCTGTACCTGGGGGGTGGAAACTAACTAGAACTTCAGCCCAGACACCAAGTGCTTCTGGTGAACAGCCTTAGAACTGACCTCCAGATTTTCATGGTAAAAATGAATTATATTGATTCCCTAATTTGAACCTATATCTTAAATGATTGTAGGGTTACCTCTTCAAAGGGAGTAAATGACACAACACAGTGAAGGTCCATTAAGGAAACTAGTTTCTACTGGTCAAGAAGATGAAATCTCTGGCCTGGGTGAAGAATTAACATCCTAGCTGAGTTGATGAGCTGAGCTGACTGGGCTAAGGGGCCCCTGGAAAGGTAGACACACCTGCTACCATGCTGAAGAGCTGGAGGGAATAATTAGCTCTTTAATGAGATAATGCGCTTTTTCTTCGAGAATTCCCATTCCCTAGTGTAGTCCTTACAAGGTAACATGAGACTCATTGGGTCTGTTCACCTTCTTTTTGACTCAAAAAAGTACAGCTTTTCCTTTCCTCTTTCTTGTCTTTCTTTTAAAGTCTGGACAGAACCTAAGTGAAGCAGTTTACCTAATGCAGTGACTCAGCAAAGAAGACAAGGAGACATTTTCATAGATGCAAACCCTGCCAGACCTCAGCAGAGGGAACCACCTGTCACTGCAAGTGCCATACTAAACAGTGGAGCCCTGAGCATCTGAGCTCAGGTGTTTTTATTGATACCTAAGTTCCTTGGGTTTTCTATGTTTAGATCATGAGAAATAAAACATATTTTATAAACAGCCAACACCTGCAGACCATACAAAATGCCAAGACCTAGACAACTCTTTCCCCCAAAATGCACGAAAACAACCATTTTAAAAATAATTGAAAATAAATTTCTGCAACATTTCTCCCTTTCTGAATAAGACAATAAAAAAAAAAGTTTTATCTCTACAATACAGTTTAACACTATACCAGCAACACTATCTATAAGAGAAACAATTATAAGGCCTGCTAGGATGCCAGAATTAAAAGAAAACAAACATCTGTGAAACTTTCCACAATGTTCAGGATGGCTGTATATGGCAATTTCCAAAGAAATATATTTAAGTTCAAATTTCTGTATAATGTTCCAAAGATTTCTTCACAAAATGTCTTTGGGCAGAAGAAAAACATTATCAATGTCCAGTTTTCTGGAATCCACTCACAATCTTCCGGGCTCCTCCAAAGGGCATAGATCACCTCCCTGGCTCTGCCCTCTGCAGCACACACAGCTTATCCTCCAGGTTCTGGCTGGCTCCCCTCCACCACTGCTGCTGTTCTTGGTACTGGCATCTCCAAAAATGCTGGGGTCCCTTGCTGCAACTGGGCTGCACTTTCACCAATAGTCTCTCCTGGGCTCTCTTCATGGTGTCAAACCTCAACTTCTTTACACGACTCCTTCAATCTGTGCCTTCAACTCCTACTGAGGCTGCACCTTCACCAATTGGCCTCTCCTGGTCTCTCGTAATGACAAGCCTCAGTTGTTCTCCATGGCCCCTTCATGCCTTTAAAACCACCTGAATGACTCTTACCACCAAGTACCAAGTTCAGCTGTCTGCATGAGATACAACCTCTGCCAGGAAGACATTCCAGATTTTATGATAGAGTCTGGTTTGCAGAAGAAAAAAAAAGGTCAGTTTAAATAAGCACCTCCACAGTAGGAGGTCCTGGGCTGGTAGGAAGAATCCCTGGGCTAAAAAATCCTGGCAGTGTGGCATTCTTTTCTACCACCACCATGGAGAAACATGCAACCTTCTTCATAGACCAGAAACAACATCTTGAGCTTCACACACACACACACACACACACACACACACACACACACACACACACACACACAGAGCTATCAGCAAACTCGGTTTGTAGAACAGTATGCTCTGCTTCTATTCTCCACCTCCTGCACTTCCTCCCCGCCCCCACCAAACACACACACCTCTGCTGCTATCAGTGGTAGGAGGGAGCATATGCTGCTGGAGCATGCTGCGCGTAGGCACATGCTTTGCCTGTGCTGGGGTTGGTTCCATGATCAGGAAAAGCAGATGAAACCTTGCTTCTTCCCTGCTCCCAGCAGAACTCTTCCCACCCAGTTCCTCTGGGAACTGCCCTAAGCATACTTTACTGGAATCTGTAAGGTCTGGAGTTTCTCTCTCATTCTTCCTTGTCTTCCACTGGATGTAGCTAGCAGGATGCATCCTTCTTTGCTTTCTGCATTATGGTGTTGAAAAGCCCAGCACCCCTACTGGTAAAGGGGTTAACCTTTAAGGACATTAACCTCCTCGTTTAATGTCAAGTACTCACTTTCCCATAAACCTCTCTGTTTAGTGGCGAGTATTCACTTTCCCAGAAATCCTTGTTGCCACATAACATTTAACGAGCCAATCCAGTGCCTGGATTCTGACCTGCTCCCTTTAAAAACCCTTGGAGAAAGCTTCTCGGGGTTGGCCATCTTTTGTGGTGGTGCCAGACCCCAGGGCACTGGTTTGCTCTGTAGAATAAAGGCTCCTTGCTTTTGCATCAGAACTGGCTGTCTCCTGGTGGCACTTGGGGAGGAGGGGGATTTCAAAAACTGGCCACAACAGTGTGTCACTTGTAGCTATACACCTACTGGGTCACTCAGCAAATCAGACAAGGAGACATATTTCATAGATGCAAACTCTGCCAGACCTCAACAAAGGGAACCACTATCCTGGCCAGTACCATACTGGACAGTGGAACTCTGAGTGTCTCATCTCCTCAGGTGTTCTATTGATAGCACGTACAGATCATGAGGAATCAAATACATATCTTTTACATAAAGCCAACATCTGCAGACATAAAAAAGGCTAAGGCCTAGGCGTTCCTCCAACAATGCACAAAACAACCATTTTAAACATAACTGAAAATAAACTTCTACAACAATTCCCCTTTTCTATATAAGCCAATCAGAAAATTTTGTTTTATATCTACAACACAATTTAACACTATACCAGCAAAACCATTTACAAGAGGAACAATCACAAGGACAGGCCCAAATGAAACCAAACATCTATCAAGCTTTTCACAATGTCTTTGGACAGCAGAAAAATATTACCAATGTCTAATTTTCTGGAATTCGCTCACAATTTTCTGGGCTCCTCCAAAGGGCTTGGGTCACTTCTCTGGCTCTGCCCTCCATGGGACACACAGCTTGTCTTCCAGATTCTGACTGGCTTCAGTCCACTGCTGCTGCTGTTCTTGGTGGTCATCTCATGGTACTGGCATCTTCACAATGCTGCTGGGGTCTTCTGCATCAACTGGGCTGCACTTTCACCAACAGCCTCTCCTGGGATCTTTTCATGGTGCCAAGCCTCAACTTCTCTCACGATTAATTCAATCTGGGCCTTCAACTGCCACTGAGGCTGCACCTTTACCAATGGCAGTTCCTGGCCTCTCACAAGTGACAAGCCTCAGCAGATCTTCATGACCCCTTCATGCCTTCAAAACCAGAACCACTTGAGTGACCCTTATAGTACCAAGTTTGACTGCCAGCACTAGATAAAACCTCAGCCAGTTCTGGAAGACAGTTTCTGTGTGCTGACCCTGAGGAAACACTTTCCAGATTTTAAGGAAGAACCTGGTTTGCTGGAAAAACAATTGGCAATGTTGTCTGCAGGAAAGGTTCCCTGATGGGGTAGAGTTTTCATCACCATAGCACATGTGTCATGTCAAAACCTCCTCACCTCACCAGTATCTGGACAGGTTTGCAAAAAACAAAACAAAACAAAACAAAATGGACTCTGCAAGGTCCAAAGTTTCTTTCTCATTCTTCCTTGTTTCCACATTGGATGAGCTAGTGTGATGTCAGTGCCCACGTTGGTGCACCATTTGTAGTAGAACATCTACTTTGTGGACTCACGAGGAAGACATGGAAGCCTATTCATATGTGCAAACTCTGCCAGACCTCAGCAAAGGGAACAACCATCATGGCAGGCACCATACTCAACATTGGAACCCCAAGCTTCTGGACTCAGGTGTTTTTATTGATATAGAAGTCCTCAGGTGTTCTACTGATAGCACATGCAGATCAAAAGCAATCAAACAATCCCAACATAAATCCAATACCTGCAAACAATACAAAATGCCAAGACTTAGGCAGCCCCTCACCCAACAGTGCTCAAAACAATTATTTCATACATAATTAAAAATAAACTACAACAAGGATGACTTTGAACTTCTGATCCTCCTGCCTCCACCTCCCAAGTGTTGGATTGCAGGCATGTACCTGGTTTATGCTCTACTGAAGCATAAACTGGACTGAACCCAGGAGTGGTGGTTTGAGTAAGAATGGCCTCCCTAGGCTCATACATTGGATCCTTAGTCATAAAGGAGTGGCACTACTTGAGGAGTATTAGGAGGTTTGGCCTTGTTAGAGTGGATGTGACCTTGCTTGAGGAAATGTGTCACTCATGGTGGACTTTTAGGTTTCAAAAGCCCAAGCCAGGTCCAGTGTCTTTCTCTCTTCCTGCTGCCTGTGGATTTCTCTAGCACCATATCTGCCTGTATGCTACCATGCTCCCCACCATCATGATAATCAACTAACCCTCTGAAATTTGAACAAGCTCCAATTAACTGCTTTCTTTTATAAGAGTCGCTGTGGTCATGGTGTCTCTTCACAGCAATAGAAGAATGTCCAAGACACCAAGGTTTCATTCTAGGTAAGCACGCTACCAACTGAGCCATTTCTCTAACCTTCAGTATGCTTTATAATGAAAAGCACTGCATCTGGCTGCCTCCCCACTTTGCACAGAAATGGTGTCAAATATTCACCTTGGCAAAAGAAGAAGTCTCAGCAAGTGTGAAGGCTGTTCATTATTTTCTGACATACTTTAATAGCAAGAGATTTTTTTAAATAATCTAAATAAGATTCCCCACTTCTATGCTCTGATAACCCTCTTCTATTTGGATGTGATTTTTTTTTTCACTTCCTGTTGTCCAACAGTTAAACCTTGGAGTTAAACATGGAGGGCCTGTGCCTTGCTTAGTCTGTGAGTGGAGCTTTGAGTGTCTGACATTAGTTTGCCTGAACACAAATCCCTTTACCACCTAATAGCTGGTTTGGTCCTTAGAAAAGTCATTGCAATTCTTTGTGCCTTGGTTCTGTCAACAATAAAATATGGATAATAACAGTCCTGACCTCATAAGACTACCGTGAAGATTAAAGACCTAATCCATGAGAAGGGCCACAGGCCAGGGACTGAGGAACGGGGTTACGTTGGGTTGCTATGGTGACCGTGATTATAATTTAAAAAGTACACTAAGTTTAAACATATTTACATATTTGCACATGCTTAGCAGCATATGTAAACATTCACGCACCTTATTCATCATTCTCAAACAGAGGCAAACAAATATAGTAACACGATGAATCAGGAAATAATGTGTCTATGGTTGAAACAATAAAGAGTATTGTGGGTGCTGGGATGTGACTGTGTTTGTAGAATGCTTGCTTAGCATGCACAAAGCCTTAGATTTGGTCCTCAGTACTATAAAACACTAGTTGTGGTGGAAGAGACTGCCATTCCAGTGCTCAAAAGATGGTGACAGGAGGATCAGGGACTGAAGGTCACTCTTGTCTACATAGCAAACTGGAAGACAGCCTGGGCTACATGATAACCTATTTCAAACTGTGCATTTTTCCTGAGCAGAGGGAATGGCAATGCGGTTTGGCTGCACACCGAAAAGAAGGAAGGGGCCCTAGTAAGGAGAGCGCTGGCTGCAAAGCACAGACCAGGCAGAGGCCAGGAGGCAACACCAGTCTTACTTCACATGTGAGGAGGTGCCTTTGTTGGGTCTTGCAAACATACATGATCTCATTTACATTTTTAAGTAATCACTCAGCTGTCATGAAGATAGGCATCAAGGAGATAAATCTGGAAAGTCCTGTAGAAATCCAAACAAAGCAAACCGAGCAAGCAGGCAGCTCCTGTTAGGAAGGGAAGGGTGGAGACTAGAAGCAGATGGAGCCAGGACGCATCCTAAAGATAAAATCAACAGGATGTCCTGGTGATCAACAGCACAGGTAACTACAGGAAACACCCAGTGAAGGAAAGGTGTTAGGATGACATCATGCTTTCACACTGGGTTTAGATTCAGCTCTGATTTAAAGTACAAAATAACTACCAAAGTCACAGTTTTTAAGTGAACATAGAAAGGGCCTGAGACAGAAGGATGGCCCAGTCAGCCTGGAGAAACCTGAGGACATCATGGCCTGGGTTGGCCCTTGGCCTGCAGAGGCCCACACACTCATGGACCATTCACACCCTTTAAGCCTATGTCTTGTGGCTGGGGGAAAATAAGCAACATGGGTTGACCAAGGGAAAGGGTTAGTTCCATGAATTTGGGGTCCCAGAAGACCTTTGGACCTTCTGGAGGACCCAAATGACCTAGGAAAACTAATGGACCACAGAGACTTGGCATCAGAGATCTCAAAATATGAACGGCTCTCAAAACAAAGCCAGAGCATAGTATACCACAGACATGTAGCCACAGAGGCCATAGAAGAGAATGAACATAGGTCCTAAGTACCAGGTCAACCAGCTCACAGGGCACAGTCAGCTTGAGCCATGCCAGGAGGGGACAGAATCTAAACACCGGAGCCTCTGACCAAGGAAACCAATCCAGAAGACTTTGGGATGAACAGAGTGCAGCTTCTGTCCTTTCTTCCCCCGTAATGGCTCTTGTTGAAAAACTAACCTCAGATGCAAAAAAAAAAAAAAAAAAAAAAGCATGTTTTATGAGTGGTGACTTTTCCTTGTCCATCTAATTTATAATTATTATGCTTACATCACCAAAAATGTTGGTCATAGTGTCATTTTTGGACAAGCAAAATCATTAAGACAAATAGGAAACTCTGTGATAAAGAGTACAATCCATGGGCTGGGATGTAGCTCAGCGGCAGAGCACTTGCAGAACAGCAGTGACCCTGGTCCAGCACTGGAGAGACAGGGGGTGGGGGTGTCAGTGTGGAGGGACAGGAAGGGAAGGAGGTAAAGAGAGGGAGGGAAAGGAAAATCGTTGTAAGATTATACCTGCCTTGATGCACAAAATAGTTACATTAAAATCCACAATGCAAAGGCAATATGAAAATATGGACTGAAAGGCCAGAAGACCTACAATCATCACTTTAGTGTGTGAAAAATTAATTGTGGCTGAAGAGATCGCTCTGCAGGTAAAGGTTCCTACCACCAAGGCTGAAGACCTGAGTTCAGTCCCCGGGACCCTTGTGGTTAAAAGGAGAGAATCAACTCTTGGAAGTTGTTCCCTGACTCCCAGACGCAGGGCACATTCGTTTCCTCCCCCAACAAAGCGTGATAAATAAATACACGTTTTAAAAAGTAAAAAGCGACTGGACAAGATTTAGCTAAAATTCTGGTGAACAAATGCTGAGTGAAATTTGGGCTTTGGATAGTGGATGAACTTGAGTGTAAGAGACCTGTAGAGCTTGCCACACCTGCTCTGCAGGAATTCGTGGTGTGTTTATACAATGGTGACTATAAATCAAGCCAAAAGGAAGAAAAAAAAAAAAACTAGAATAACACAAGACACATTACTGGCTTTGAGCCTGATGCTATTAAACTATAATTAGGGCTGGGGAGATGGCTCATTTGGTGCGGACCTGAGTTTGATCCATGGAACCTGGGGCTTGATGGTCAGCTGGTCCAGCCTGCACAGCAAGTTACAAGACAGTGAAAGACCCTGTCTTAACAAACAAGGTGGGTGGCAACTGAAGAATGATACGAGGTGTGTGTGTTGTGGAGGGGGGAGGGGAGCTGTAATTAAAAAAGGAAAGGAACTTACGACTCAGCCTCTTGGTACAGACCCAACACCCAGGCACCCCTAGTTCTTCCTTGCCCTCTCTTTTAGCCATTTCTTCTAGCCCGTTTCCATTCCCTTGTGACTCCCCACGATCTCACAGATCAGAGCTCTGAGAGGGACTCACAGCCACCATACCTGGCCAGGACCCAGAGTGGACAACAGCAACCAAGGAATGGAACACCTACCCGATGAAGGCAAGACCAAGTCTCTAGGCAAAGAGATACTTCGACCATCATCGGTCCAGACACCTAGTATTAGGGCTAGCCGGCGGACTTCTAAGGAACCATGAGACATTCCAAACCTCCGCAAAACGCACGAGGCTTTATTTTTATCCTGCTCGTCGGGTCCCGCCTATTCCCACGCAGGAGATAAGCATGGCAGCCCGATTCCTTCCCCCGAGGCACTTTTATGGGGTCCAGGGGAAAGGGGTCTGGGATGGGGGCTTGTGCAGCTCTGATTGGCTCAGAGCTCTCTGTGTTAGACTAATTGGTTGGAAGTTTGCGTGCACACGCACGTGCGGGATGGGGGGGGGGGTTGTCAATCTGTGCCCTTGGACTAGCCGTCTTGAGACAGGGTGGCGCCTGGTATGCCAGGGAAGGAAGAATCTTGCTGATAGGTGTTAAGGTTAATGGTCATTTCCCTGTGGGTGGGGAGGAGACTGAAGAGTACTGTTAATGGCTGTACTTGGGAAGGCATCTCTCAATAGGAGGCATCTCTCCCTACACGTGACTGCTAGCACTCAGGTGAATCTCCTGTGACTGCTAGCACTCAGGTGAATTCCTAGGTTTTATATTTCTTAAATCCTTTCACTAGATCCTAGCCCCAAGACACAAACATAAACCAAGGCACTATGCCTCCTATCCGCCCCCATGGGTTAAGACTGGATATCATCAACAACAGAAACAGTGGGAAGTAGAAAAGCTCGTGGAAGCTTTTCCACAGAAATGAAAACTCAGTTAGGGTGGAAATTAAAAACTTTCTGGAACTGAATGAAAATGAAAACACAACGTACCCAAACCTGTGGGACACGATTAAGTTAGTTCTAAGAGACAAGTTCACAGCACTAAGTGTGTACATTAAAAACATTAAATAAATAAATACTGGAGCAATCTCATTTTAGTAACTTGGGCACACACCTGGAAGCTCTAGAAAAACAGGAAGAATAATGCCCCAAAAGGGAAGATATAATCAAACTCAAGGCTGAAATAAACGAAATGGAAACAAAACAACACAACACACACTCTCTCACACACACACACAATCAATGAAACAAAAAATTGGTTCTTTGAGAAAACCAATAAGATGGACAAACTTCTAGCCAAATTAATCAAAATGCAGAGAGGAAAAATCCAAGTTAATAAAATTGGAGATGACAAAGGAGACATTACAACAGACACTGGGAAATTCAGAGAACTCAAGTCTCACAGGTCCTGAAGTTTCACTCGCAATAGCCCATCTCTCCATCCTCACTATCACCCAATCACCCAAACGAAAAAACTCTGACCATTCTCTCTACAGGTCCCTCCTTTCTAGCGAACACATCAATGAATGCTCTGGGGAAAAACGACAACCAAAAGACTATAACGACACACCTGGAAAGCAGCAGCAGGGATTGTAAAGAACTTCATGTTGCCAGTTTAGATGACGTAGCCCAGAGAGCTTCTCCCACTACACGCCTAAAGGCTACTGCGCAGCCTGACATCAAACAGGCTTGTGCCTGTGCCCTGTAATCCAATCAAGCTAATGAAGGGTTAACAGGTGTTGTGACTGTAAGACAAGCAAAAGCCACCATCTTGGGGAAATCAGCTGTGTCCCCTTTGCCAAAGAATTTTCCCAGATGGATTTGTTGACTGTTTACACCCTCACATGGAAAGTTGGGGAGGGTTACAAGCTCCTCACCTGCGTATCCAGGTACTTCCTTCCACCTGATGTTTGCAACTCTAATTTCACATGGCCTGGGGGAGGGTCTAGAGTACACAGGCCAGAGAAGCCTGAGGTGGGAGGTGGGTGTGGGGGTGGGGGGGCTCCATCTATATGGCTACAGGGAAGCCCTCATCCCTGCTGGGTAAGACTTTCCAGGTGCATCCTGTTGGAGGAAGAGCACCTACATTCCTGTAAGTAATCCTCAACTATGATCTGTGGAAGAGGCCAATAAGCTCACAGGTTCCCCAGTGTGATCTCTGGTGAAACCTTGCCTCTGTTGCTGGGTCCTGGTTGTGGGTTGGGGGTGGGGGAGTTGTTTATGTCTGTCTCCCTCTGGATATTTTAGCATCAACAGGCAAAGCATCCAGAATTCTATGGCCTGCAAGCTCAAAGTCAAGTACCTTGATGGTCAGTAATATACATCATCTCACCAGGCTTCTTATCTCCCAAAGCAATTTCACTTACAATATTCTGGAATTGAAACAAGTCAAAACACAGATTCTCTGGGGTTTTGATGAGACTTTCTTTCCACTTGGTGTACAATGAAAGTGATAGTGATTATCTCTCTTCCTTCAGCAGAGTTGAGAAACGCCAGAACTTTGAGCTAGGAGAACCTGAATTCAAACCTCTGAATTCAGTAGGTGAAAGTGAACCCAAACCACACAACCAGCTACCAGCCAAAACTGAACATGATCTCTGACCTTCTGCCCTCATCAAAACTTTCTTCATTCTATCTTGGTGAATCAGTCTGTCTTCCTCATTGGATCCATCCACAGATGAGTTCTTGGTGAAGAAACACCAAGATGAGGCTTTGCCTATATTTTCCTTGAAGAGAGAGAAGTTAAACTTTGGACCACCAAACTCAACCCTAAAAGAAGGTCCCATCACCCTTGATCAGCTGGTAAGGACTGCAAGACCGATCACTACTCTAAGAGCGTGCACTGACTTCAGCTAAGAGGAGTTAGGGCCATCTGTCTGGAAAGACATTGGGTTCTTTAATGACTGCTCCTGGCCCATCTGCTCCCTAAAGTGCATGGTAAGGACAAGACACAGGATACCTTTCATATAATGACTGTGGTCAATCTGAAATAGAAAGAACATGAGCTGCACCATCTTGATGTCAAGCTAATTTTAGCTCCGTGGTTTCATTTTAAGTTTGCCTAGCCCAACTGGGCACATCAGGGCTCAGTCTAAGAAGTTTTAAAACTGGAAATTACAAAACCGCAGTGTTGAACCAAAATTGTTCGGAGGATGGTAGGAAGTGATTGAGATGCTCTCGGTGACATTGCCAAGAAGAGGCCTCTCAGTGCACAGTGGCAGCTGGGTAGCCACAGGGATAAATGGATTCGGTCATCGGTAGGAAGGCAACAATGGGCCCTATGTGGTGGCTCTGCCTTGGTTATGGGAGTAGCAATAGTTTCCATCACTGCTCATGAACAGTGGCTGTGTGTTACAGCCACATGCTGGAGACAGGTGTGATCAAAGTTTCTCACCAGCTTGTAGGTTCTGTCTTCTCTTCTGTCTAGCTTCCGGAGCAAAAAGAGTGTCTAACCACTGTTCACAGTCCGCAGAACAGCTAGCTACCAAGGGCAGCTCAAGATTCCAGCTTGCTATTTCTCTTCAAATCTAGGTTTCAATCTTGGTTAATGTTTGCCCAGAAATATGTAATTGCGGACTTCCTCCTCATAAACCCTTCCAGCACACAGACTACCAGGCTAGCACGCTGTTATTATCTCTCTGCCTGGGGCTAAAGCAGGGTGTGCCCTCCTGGTCACAGTGTAGACAGCCAGGCCCCTGCTAGAAGGTCTGCATGGCTGGCTGCAGCTGAGGAAAACAGCCAGCATGCCCATTTCCGAAATGTCATGATTCTTCTTCGAATAAGCACATTTCATTTAACCAGTTCTCTGCCTGGAAAGTCACCGTTGCCTTTGTCCTGTTTGTGGGAGAGCACCTCCTTTACTCTGCCAAGTTGGTGGTAGTGAATCAGGAGTGCCTGCTCCCTCTCCCTCACACATCTAATTAGCTGGGGATGATTTTTCTTCATGGGTGAGGCTCTCCCTGCCACCATAGAACAGGAGCTAAGCAAATACAATTTTAGGGCTCATTGCAACCTCTGCCTGTTGTCCCGACCCTGTTTTCACTCACCCACAGGTTTAAATGATTCTCTTCACATTTGCTCTTTAGGCTAAAGGGACTTTCTTACATATCACCACATTCCCAAGCTTCAGTGGTTATCTCCAGCCTACAGTGAACTTGAAGAATCTCTTTATGTTAATTGCACATCACATTTTCCTTTTGTAATGTACAGTTCTGCGAGTTTTGACAAATGCATACAGGCACATAGCTACCACCCCACACTCAAGACATGGTCCTATTACTCTAAAGCGCACCCCACTACCCTAGAGTCAACCCTTCCCCTCACCACAACCCTGGGCAAAACCACTGTTTTCTGTTTCCACAGCCTTTTCTGCATTCATGGGATACTGCGATATGGCCTTGGGGGATGACTTCTTCCACTTCACACAGTGTGTCTGAGACCCCTCCATGCTATACCTACAACAACATTTACTCTTCACAGTTGGGTTCCTTGTACTTAGAACAGCCATCCATTCCTTTCTATTTAGATTATTTCCTGTTTGGAGCAACACTGAGGAAATGGCTCTAAACAATCGCATTCTGTGAAAGTGAATTTTATATTATCAGTTATTGGAAAAGATGTCTGTCTGTCTCTACGAAGAGTAAGCTGAGCAGTAAACTGCTTGGCAGTAAACACCTCCTCCTGAGTTGCATCGAGCTCAGCCTGGGAAAAGCATACTAAGGGTTAGGCAGTTGGTTGTTGTGTACGAACACATGTATAGGCTTCTTAGCTCAAGGCTGTGAACCTAGCTCACCTGAAAGAATCTGCAGCCAGAATCAAGCACTCTGCGCATTCCTATGGAGGCAAAGGAGGACACTTTATCACTGTGTCTACAAAGATTTGTCCTGATATTGAATGAATGCTTGCTTGGATCAAAGGACCCAAATATGCCATAAAGTATTACATTTCTTTCTTGGGGGCTGGGAGGATGGCTCCCTCATTAAAATGCTTGTTATATGAGTATAAAGACCTGAATCCCATTCTCAGAAACCAGGTAAATAGCCTTGAATGGCAATGGTGGCATACTGGAAGGGGTGGCAGGGGGCGGGGGGCGTAGCAGAGGGGGGCAGGACGGGATGATCCTACAAACATGCTGGTCGGTCAACCTAGCCTGACAGGTACGCTTCCTTGTCTCAAAAAATAAGGCGGTTGGCTTCTGAAGAACAGCACCCAGGGTTGACCTCTGGCTCCATACACACATGTACCCACCTCCCCACCCCACATGTGCACATACACATAAACATGCGTGCACGCGCGCACACACACACACACACACACACACACACACAAAATTAACTGTTAAGTATTAAATTAAAATTTAATTTTAAAATGCAATTATTTTTCAAGCATATTTGCTTATCAATAAACA
The DNA here is from genome assembly GCA_026225945.1 of Cricetomys ansorgei. Classification (NCBI taxonomy): domain Eukaryota; kingdom Metazoa; phylum Chordata; class Mammalia; order Rodentia; family Nesomyidae; genus Cricetomys; species Cricetomys ansorgei. The sequence continues at coordinate 14,855,449 of JAMJFZ010001121.1, read as the reverse complement.
CTCATGGCTTCAACGTATTATGTCTGTTAGGTTGTATTCTGTGGATTCCATAAATAGGGTTGCCACACTCAGAGGGAATTTCTTCTCGTAAAAGAAACAAGAACATGACGTGAAATGCTAACAACATTACAAAATAGTGTTGACTTCAGTGGAAGCTGAAGGCAGAGAAAGAATGGGCAGGGGATGAGTTGAGACTCTCCAGGCAGACTCATCGCTGATTGGTGAATATGCCTCTACTAACAACTCTGCAGTGTAGTGATGAGAACAGGCAATTGAAACTGGCCAGGCAGGATAAGGACCCCCAAAGCAGCACTTCTGAGAACAACCTTGCTGGAGGCAGGAATGCCAAGAATCACGGCTCTTGCTTCTTTGGGAGCTCCTAACGAGTACCTCTGCCTAGAGGCTGTTCCTGAATACTGGCTAGAACTGAAGGAGACAACTGTTAGTTTGTCTCAAGTACATTGTTACAGTAACAGGAAGCTGACTGACACACTCAACAATCTGCAAGATCATGGAGCACACAATCCCACATCCTCCTCATCACTTCCAATAGCTTATTGAGTATGTATCCAAGGGCCCATTCATCAGTCTCATTACAATGATATAGAGGTTCTGTTATGGGTTATAGGACACAGGATACGGAGGCGCAAATTCAGTGGTGTTTTCTATGACTCACACTTTCAAGCTCATCATCCATTGGCCCATTAGCACATCACCTTCCTTCTCATGGTGGTGTTTGCTGGTTAACTTCTCCTTGGTTGCCTCACACTCATCTCATTGGTATCCGTCTCAGAGCTGGGCAGTACAGCTTTTAGCACTTATATTTGAAGTGCAATAACTAAACTTAGCAGGAACTATCACCAGGACATTGGTTTGAGATCCATGTGGGAAGATGGCCTCTGATGAGCTCTCTCGGACTAGAACTACAGTGAGTAGACAATACAAGGTCCATAGGGGGAACATGATCTTGGAAGTCACATGGTATTGTTTCTTTCTCACTTTTCTAAGTAGTAATAAACAGCCCTGGCCCAAGAAGAGAGGAAAGACACTCCCCCACCAACCTCCTCAATAAACTTGTAACCATGTTTTTTAAAAAGTACCAGCCGGGCCTTTGACCATAATAGCTAATGTTCCCACCACATGAAACACAAGCTCACTCCTAAGACCCCACCACCACCACCACCAGGCTACAAATTCAGATCTCTCATGAATCAATTTCTTGTAGTTAGCAGGTGGGCAAACTTTGAATTCTATTTCTGTGAGATTAGTGGAAAGTTGGAGTGTTTGGTTGGTAAGTCAAACTGAGAACTGTGTTTTATGTGTAACGATGGGAGACAGAAGGAAGAGGCTGTTCATTTTATAGGAGTGCTTTCAATTTACTTCACAAAGAAGAAAATGCAAGGACATAGGGCTTCCTGGGCTGTGCTCTACATGAGACATTAGAGAAGTCCAGAAACCCTGTAGCCATAGGGGGATCATTTATGTTCAGTTCTAGGCAAATTCCTGAACATCTCTCTCTCATCCCTAGGAACACTGGTCAGCTGTGACCTGCCTTTCAATGGAAGCGTTAGCAGGACAAATCCAAACGTACTGTACCCAGTGCCAGCAAGGAGGGTGTTCCTTACAGTTTTCACACTGCTGACAGAAGTTTAGCAGAAAGCAGAGGGTGGGTTTTTAACATTACTTTGTTAAAAGTGATAGACAGGCCATGTTAGTTGTTTTTTTTTTATTACTATTATTATTCATTGAATTCCAAATTAATAAATAGTCCATCAAGTATAGCTAAGCCAGGGGAGAAAAATGACAGGAGGTGGGCAATGGCTCACCCTGAGTGAGTTACTTAGAATTTACTGATGTATATGTGTGTTTGTGTGAGCCCCATGTGTGTGCAGTGCCCCCACAGGCCAGAAGAGAGCATCAGAGATCCTGGAGCTTGAGTTACAGGTGGTTGTGAGTCACTGGGTACGGATACAGATGCTGAGATATGAACTCTGGTCCTCTGAATGAACAGCAAGCCCTTTTACAAATTACTGCATCCTCCTTTTTTTCTACAAAGTGAAGGTATTAGAAGTCTGGATGAAGATAAAGGGCAATTAGGTTTGGACTAGCTTCAGTGATCAACCTACTATGAAACTGCTTACCAGATACATGAATTTTTAGTGATAAGTTCTAGTAACTACATGGCAAACATGAACATGTATCAAAAATATCTATTCTTCCTTTAACCTTGGGGTTAACATCAGGTCTCTCTTATCTCTCTTATTAATAGATTTACAAGAGGGATCCATTAATAAGGCATATCACCTTGTATCACAAGGGTATAAGGTGGAATACTGAAGACTACAGGCTACAGTCTCCATTGGCTTCTGTCATCACCTCTACCCAACGTAAAGCCCATCTGTGGTCCAGACCACTGTGATAGGTTCTTTACCAGTGACTCCATTGATCCCATCAGATTAAAACTGATTTTCCCTGCCTGAGCTATGTGCTACACTGCACCTGTTAAATCTGACCAACGCTTTAAGTCAAAATTAAGACACAAGAGACACACACTCATACAAAGCTGTATCAATAATGACAATACATCACACACAAAGTCCTAGGAACTAAAGTGGTATGTCAGGCAGGACGGCAGCTTACAGACAGTTCCCAAACCAGAAAGCTAATGCCGGTCTATGTTACAGAAAGGGTCTGCATCATTCCTGGCATAGAATTTGGAAATGCTCCTGGGCCTTGGGATGCTCCTACACTGAGCATATAGACAAAAATCCATCAACTGTGACAGCAACTGGCTGTCTTTCATATACAGTTCGCATCCCATAAGTGCAATCTACATGGTGCCAAAATAATCCACCGTGTTGTTTTATTTGGTATTTTAATGCAAAACAGGCCCCTGAAAAATCTATCCAATAGTTGCATTTGCCAGGCCTTTGACAGAGAGACTCCATTGTCCTTTTGTTTGTATTTCTTCTGAAGCCTTGGCTAAGCAAGCCCTTGTTTGTTTACATTTCTTTTTATCATTATAAAGGCTTAAAAATTAAAGCCTCTTGACATTATAAAGTGTGAGCAGAGTCTATACAAGGAAAAATAAGGTTAAATCAGATTTTTAACTACCTATTAATCAAAGCTGCCATAAACTGCCCAAGGCAGTTTCATTTCCCAAAGCTGTTGTTGGTTCCAAACACTTTTTTTTAAAAACATCTGTTTGCTTATTTATTGGAGGGAGGCAGACCACGGTACACATGTAGAGGTCAGAGGACAACTTATAGGAGTCATCCTCCCCTTGGGAGCATGTGGCTCCCAAAGATGGAACTCCAGTCATCAGGCTTGGTGGTAAGCATCTCTTCTGGCTGAGCCATCTCAGCTCAAGTTCCAACTAGCCCCGAGTGGAGAACCCAACTCCTGAAATACTGAAGCCTGTAAAAGGGGCCATCAAATAGCAGCTCCATGGGGAAAGGCTGCCCTTGAAAGCTTAACAAACCCAAATCCATAGAAGATGGTTGGAATTAGCCATCAACTGCTGAGATTGGCACAGGGAGTCCCAACAAGGGAAAATCCAAGATCTCCGTGATGATTATGTCCCCAAATTGCTGAAGACCTTGAGTGATGGGTTCATCCTTCTGAACTAAGATAATGTGAGGCTATGGACATTTCTGGATCTGTTGAAATTCCCCATGGAAGCTATGAGAACATTCTTCTGAGCATCCTTTGCTAACAGTAATTCTCCAGCCTCTGGGGATGAAATCATAACCATGCACAGCCAACAGCATCTGAATGGGTAAGCTAATAAAGCTGTCTCTGGTTTCAAACCAGATATAGCTATTAATGAAGAGGACGGAACTCTAGGAAGCAGACCTCGCTTTAAGAACATTCTCACAGGAAGACAGAACAAAAGAAGGTGAAGGAATCCCAGTCTCTCTAAAGGACAGTTTACCTTAGCAAAGCTCTTTGAGAGCAATAGCTAGCTGTGGGCAGTCATGTTTCCCTTTTTTTTTTTTAAACCAAGTTTATTACTTTTAAATGCCACCTTGAATAGAACATGGTCTCATTTATAAAGTACTGAAGACTGTAGGCTTTGTGTAGATGCAGCCCTATAGGAAAATTAACACGACAAAAATCACAAAACCATTCCCATTTCAACTAAACAGCATAAAGAAACTTCTAGAGACACACAGAGCCAGCCCAATTGTGTTTCTCCCTCTGTGGCACAGGGCCAATCACAGCAGGCCTCCCCTCTGTGTTGCTTAAAGGATGGAGTGACTTCATCTATGTAAAGCATTTTGACAATCTAGCACATAATAAAATCCACATAACTGTTAGCGGCTATTAATCTTTATTAATATTTTCCTGTTCCTGGGTCTCAGAATTTTCAGTGTCTTTCATGTGGTTTCCTTTCTCGCTCATCTCACGTCAAATGTAGGTTCGCATCACGGGGATGTGCACAGGCTTTTGAGTGTGGAAAGTGACTAGAAGCCTCCATGTTTATGCAAAACGTTCTTATCTGGACAGAGGAGCTTTTATGCAAATCAGCTAGTTTCTACACAAGGGCCCTGACACACTCACTAATTGCAGGATTGCCACGTACTTCTGGTTTCAAGAAAAGTCCTATTTACCATTCAGCAAATATTTACTGCGTGCTAACCATAGCCAAGGCAACACGTTAGGAGCTGTGGGAAAACAAGGGAGGAAAGGCACAGTCTCCTCAGGAAGTTTGCCAGTTGAAGGAGAAAGAGCAGCGTGTGAGGAAGAGCGACTGTTAAGGGCTTGAAGGTGCGCGCCCTCAGAGCCTGCCCTGCGCCTGCCGCCGCCAGCATCTTGAAGAAGAGCGACTGTTAAGGGCCTGAAGGTGAGCGCCCGCAGAGCCTGCCCTGAGCCTGCCGCCAGCATCCTTGGCGGAGGGAGCAGGCTGTAGAGAGGACAGAGAAGCCGCTGCAGACAGATCACTGCACCAGCCCTTCCTGTGAAGATGGCTTTGAACCTGAGCACAAGAGAGGATTAAGATTCAGGATAAAAGGAGCGAGGAGGGCGTGGTCATGGGAAGAGGAAGGTGTTTGATGGATACTGCAACATCTGCCCCAATAAAGCCGAAGGAGGGCGGAGACTTGCCCACGGGAGAGAAAGTGAACTGGGGTCTAGGGGTTCTCAAACACCAAATAGAGGACAGCGCGGGAGATGGCTCGCTCAGACGGGCATGGTGAATATGGAGGCACACCACTGTCATCCCAGCACTGGGGGGCGGGGAGCGGAGCATGAAACAAGAGAAGGATTCCTGGGAATGGAGGAACAGCCAGCCCAGCCTACTTGGCTATCTTCAGACCACAGAGTTACCCACTCTCCAAAACAAAAAAGAGGGACAAGTGCCTGAGGAATGTTGTATTCCGACCTACACAGGCACGCACGCACGCAATGAACTTCATCCTCGTAAGCTGTTGCTTTGCAGTGCTGGGAATAGACTGGGGACCCAAGCACCGCAACCAGTGCTCTACCACCAAACTACATCCCTGACCCTCTTTTGGAAGGGATCTGATTTAACTCAAAATTTTGTTTTTGTTTTTAGGTTGTTTTGTTTTGGTTTGGTTTTTGGTTTTTCGAGACAGTGTAACCCTGGCTGTCCTGGAACTCACTCTGTAGACCAGGCTGGCGGTGAACTCACAGAGATCCGACTGCCTCTGCTTCCCGGCAGAGTTTTGTTTTTTAAGGTTTTAATTCTCGTATATGTCTGTGTCTACATGAAGGTTTATGCATGTAAGTGCAGATGCCCATGGGATCCACAGGAGGGAGCTGGATCCTCCTGGAGCTAGAATGGTATAGGTTGCCTGGTGTAGGTGCTGGGAACTGAACTCAAGTCTTCTGCAAGAACAGTGCATGCTCTTAACCACTGCGCTACCCTTCTAACTCCGTAAGCAGAAGTTTCTAAGCAAAACTTTTATCATTCTTGGTATTTTATCAAAACAAAACCAGCCTTCTGGTAGATATGGAGGCCTGGCAGCCACTGTGACTGAATCATACACAGATTATGGGCATCTATAATTCACTTCTATATGTTTCAGGAATTTGAGGTTCTGTTAACCTGACTTTGCAATGTGTCTGGGTCAGATAGTGCCTCAGAAGACTGAGGTAGCAGGAACGGGATCCACACAGCACAAAGACACCTTCTGCTCAGACCTCATGCCCTGGTGTTTCTTCCAAGTGTCTCTGACACTTCCAAAGTCCTCTTTCTTCCACTGATAGAGAGCCATGGAAATGGGCTGTTGCTTTATTCTTTCCCAACAGTAGAAAAAATTTAGTTTTTTTCCTGTCTGCATAAATAATTTGAGCCTATTATAAAAAATCCAATACACCAACAGGTGAAGGAAGGGATCCACCGGGAACCCCAGCACCTCTGAGATAAGCCAATCAGTATTTTAAGACTCTCCATTGAGTACTTATTATGTATGCACACATATGCATCTTTTATGTAACTTTCATCACAGTATCTATAACACGTTGATAGCATGAATATATTATTTAGTCATTTCATTTTTTAACTTCCTCTTTCCATTTTCCTACCCCTCAGTCCTGCTCTCCTACACCCAACTGTACATACTGTGCAGAATTACATGCTGTTATACTAAGCAAATACATATATAAGCTTTTTGGCTTAGAGATGTAGCCTAGGGGTATATTACTTCACTGCCATCCATAAAATCCTAGATTCAATCCCCAGTAGATGAATATATATATATATATATGCATATATTATTATTACGGGTTATTAGATTTGGATTTATAAATGTAGTCTCTATTACATGTGCTGTAATCACATTTTGCCCTAAAGCATGTCCGTGGAAACACCTCCAGGTTCAGTAATGTTTAGGTCATTCTTGTTTCTGTTTCACAAAATAACTAGTTTTTACTCCGGACCTACTGTGTGGAGGCGGGTCACCAGATATGCCCTCTGTACGCCGATATGCTGCCTGGACACTGTCTCATTGGATTCTCACAGAAATGTTATAAAATTAATTTCATTACTGTTATCATTTTTATAGATGAGACAACTGAACACCTTTCCCTAGGGCATCCATTGCGTACACTAGCCAAGTGCAGGGGTGAGTGCTGAGGGGGCAGCTCAGCCACTGAAGCGCCTGTCTGCAAGCACATCGCCCCAAGCTCAATCCCTTGAGCCTACAATTAAAAAGCCAACTGGTGCCAGTGCCAAGAATGGGAAGGTCCCTTCAAATTATTGGTCAGGGGTGACCCTAAGCACCCCCCCAAACAATAAACAGGCTATTGCCAAAGCTCTTGGTTGCCTACCAGAACTTTTTGGTAAAACCCCTATTGCTCAAGATACCACAGTTTAGCCACAGAACATGGAAGAGTCAAGTTGGTACTGACCAGAAAGCTTCCTCCCTGTTGACTAGTTCCCATAGGCCTAGAAGGAGCTATGTAGACTGCTGGGAAGGTTGTGCTGTCACAGTTTTATCCATCTGTGAGCCCTCTGAGCTATAAGAATGACCAGCATAGCAAGATAAGCTCATTGGTGGCACAAATGTTATAGGGGTAACCACCCACTTTCTGATCAGAATTAAGGTCTGCTCCATAGTAAATCTGTCCAAGAACCCATGGTCAGGAAGGGTTTGGTGATTCACAGGCCACAGGGAACTCACTATTATTTTACTAAATAGATGTGGTATCAAATTGTCCTCTTGATCTGTATCTCTGTACCACAGATTCGTGTAGTGCTCAGACCTCATCCGCATTTCTTTGTGCCGTAGATGGTGGTTACGATCAGTTATGGCCAGTCCTAACTGATCAAAGTATAGAAAGTAAATGTCAGTGGGGTGCTCAGTCACAAGTAGGGCATGTATTGACCAAACTTGCTTCAGTCTACAAAGTGCCAGGACTGGAGGCATGAGTCACTGAACCTGGATAAATGTTAAGTTTTCTTGTTTTTTGTTTTTTGAGACAGGGTCTCACTGTAGCTTGGGCTGTCCTAGAACTTACCATGTAGACCAGGCTGGCCTTGAACTCACAGAGATCCACCTGCCTCTGCCACGGAGGTGCTGGGATTAAACGTATGTGTCACTGCATCTGATTAAAAGTGAACATTTTTAAAAAGAAGGGTGCAGACTTGAGGTAAAGTACTTACTTATCTTGTGGGAAGCCCTGGGTTTGACCCTTGCACCAGCTTTGAAGAGATGGCAGTTGAACAACTGCATTTGCAAAGGAAAGTAAGACTAAAAGAGGCTGCTCTCACGGAGAATCTTGGAAAATATTAAAAGCAACCCTTGAGAAGCTAAGAGATTGTTAGGAGTATTGGTCAAAAGAATATCCCTGAAGGCCACCGAGACGGCTCAGCAGGTAAAAGCAACTGCTCCCAAGCCTGGTGGGCCAAGTTCAGTCCTGAGACCCACATGGTAGAAGGAGAGACTAGACTCCCAAACTTTCCCTCTGAAACATGCACTGTAGTGTACATACACACACACGTACAATACATAAATAAATGTTAAAAAAAAATAAAAGAATACCACCAAACCTACCATCCATAGTCTGCAGAGTGTGACCTTCCCACCACATCCCCTCTCTGTATAGCCACGTGGCTATCACAAGTTCTTGATAACGCTCAGTATTAAAGAACTCATAAATATACACAGGCTATGCTGTGTATTTACAATACGTCACAGGGTCACTCGGAGCCACCTGTGAACAAGAATTCTTAGAAAGAAGCTGTGTCTTCAGAGACTGAGTGACTGACCAGGGCTGCAGTACAGTGGAGAGGTAGGAATGTTGCAGGTCCAGGAGCTAATTGGCCTTATCCTAGGCTAGTTTTAGCCCCCTGAATTCCTTACCCACCTCTGTGTCAGAACTAACATCCTGAGACTAATAGATAAAATTGTTTTTGGATTATGAACTTAGCAGATCCCTGGTTTCCACCAATCGGAAAGCTAAGAAAGTCATCAGATAGCATCTCGGGCCTATAGGAGAGCTTCTCCCACCTTGGTGTAACTGCCTCTCTGACATACCCACCGATGGATTTTTAAACTTGCCCTGATTAATGACTTAATCTGTTCTGTAAAACTTCATAAAACTGCTTCCACGTTGGAACGTTGCATTTGGGAGAAAACAGAAAATGTGTGTTCACAGGCCTTAGTCATTTATATATGTCCCAGAATAAGCCACGCCTTCTATTCTTTCGACAACACACCCAAAGACAAAAAGAAGTGCTCATCTCCCTGGCTCTTGCCAGTCCTAAGACCCTGAAGCCAGGCTGGAGAAGGAGGCCAGCACACTCTTGCCTGCCGCGTGCCTGCAGGATCGCTGAGGAGGGACGGTGTCCGCACGGAGATCTATCCTCTCGTTCACACATCTGCGCGTGGTACATGTGCAGGAAAGCAGGTTTTAATTTAGCGTGTTTCATAAGCAAAAGCTGTGGAAATAATTCCATGCATAACCTCTTAAATGTTTTGTTTCTCCAGAGTTTAGATTCCTCTGTCATACTGCCTGGTTCTCTTTTCTTAATGGAGCGAGATTTATGTCTGAGATTAGAAAGCTGGCTCGGAAAAGTCGTTTGAGTTTTAAAAGTTGTATGTTTTTTAATAATAATAGATATGACAATCTTGGAAGAAAGGGGGTATGTTTGGAATGTTAACACAGACACTGCAAGAACTTGCCATTTCCACCCACAGTTAGTAATCCAGGTCTTAAACATTTCAAAAAAACAAAGGAGGGCCGGCCAGATGGCTCGGCAGGTAGAAGTGTTCAACGCTCAAGTCTGACAACTTGAGTCAGGTCTCAGGAGCCCACATAAAAAAGCCAAGGTAGTTGGTGCAGTGAGGGGGAGACAAAACTGAGTTGAAGGTTTTAATTGACAGCCCAGATACATCACCTTTGAGGCTAAGCTACCTGAGGGTCACCTTAAAATAAAGAATAAGGCAGCGGGTGTTACAGAAGAAGCGGGAGGAGGAACTTGGCTGGAGGAACTATGTTCCGGACAAGCGTGGCCCTCCACCCCAGCACCCACAGGTACAAGGGAAAAGTCACCCAGTGATCTTGCTTTACGCAACAGAGTCATGCTATGATTCAACTGTATTTTCCAACATACGTGGGACTCATTTTAAATGAATCTGTGAGGTCACACCTTGAGGGGATGAGGTATGCCAAATTCCCGCTGGGTGGAGGCTGCAGAGGGGTCCAGATCGCTGCCCTGGGAACCGTACAGACCTCCCTATAAATGGCCCTGTCTTGTGTGCTCGTGACTGAGAGCTATGACCCGATAGTTCTGCGCTTGGTCTGCACACTCAGGTGTTTGGAGTACCTCATGTCAGTGGTGTGGTGAAGGTTTAAATGGTGTGGGAAACCTTCTGATCTTAGTTCCCTCCTTTTCACTTGGTTGGTCAGGACGGCTTTGAGATCTTGAGTCGGGAGGAAGAAATCCAACGAAAATGAAGAGAAGAGATGGGATAAAAAGGAGAATCGGGAGGCTGACGAGATGGCTCAGCAGTTCAGAGCACTTGTTGCTCTTGCAGAGGACCTGGGTTCAGTCCCCAGCAGCCACACAGCAGCTAACAGTGTCTATAACTACAGTTGCCCTGTTCTGACATCCATGAACGCTGCACATGGTGCACAGGCGTATAAACACCCATACACATAAAATAAAGATAAATAAATCTTTTTTTTTTTTTTAAAGTAGAGTCAGTACTGGTTTTGTAGAACCACTTCAGCTAAAGAACCAAAAGGGGAATTCACAGCCCACAGGCATGACCTGAATACGGCTTCACAGCCACTCCTGCGGGGAAGGATGCTTCTGCAGTAGGAATAATTGTCTCCAAATGCCTTCGCAGTGTGACAATGTGGGTGTGTACAAAGCACACTGGGGATGGAACCCAGGACCTCAGACACACTAGACACACCTCTGCCATTGCTTCTGCTTTCTGAGTCGTTCTAATCAAGGCTCACCCAATCCTTGATGTGGCCACTTTCTGTAGTTTAGCAATGACAGGGAGTACATTGCTTCTGACACTCTCAATAGTGTACATTCTAGTCCTGTATGTAGGTCTGTGACTGACGGTCCTTATCCCAAACAGGGAGGAAGCATCAGCTGTTACAGCATGGTTGTTGTAAAAATATCTTCCAAGATACCCAAACATAACAACAACAAAAACTGAACGTATGACCCCAGAAGTTCCTCCAACATCCAAACTCTCCAGCATCCTCCACCATGTGTTTGAAATGTCTGAAAGCACATTTATTTTAACATCCAACTGACTCTTCGGTTCTTTAATACATTAGTGAAATTTAAAATACAATATTAAAAACTTTATAAATATGGAAATATTTTTCCTTCAGAACTTTGATTTTCCTGAGCTATCACGCCATTCCCACCACCCACTTGGATGACTTTTGGAAGAGAGGGGAATCACAAAAGAACCAAATGCTAAACCATAAAAAACTGGGCTTTTAGGGCCCCATGGACTAGGATGTGTGAAGAATAACAGAGTCCCCTGAAGTGTCATGGGGGAGGGGCAGTTAACTCACAGCATTTTCTCAAGATGAAACCTCAGAGCTTCTGGTCTCAGGGAGATCACTAACTATCATAGATTCTTCTGGTGCCTCAGAAGCAGATGAAACTGCTATTTCCAGAAAGATCTAGCTACAGTTAATCAGACCCCCGACCATGGGCATCAATGGGAATCCACAGAAGCGACATGCACATCCATCTTGCCACCAGCCTCTTCATCAGATGCCTGGATTCCCTTGCAAAGAAGTGTGTGCCAGCTAATCAGCACGTATGGGGCCAGGCCCTGCTTGAAGAGATCTGGAATACACATAGAGAGACCAGAAGTCAGCACTGTGTGTCTTCCTCAGCTCCTTCCTACTTTCCGTGACAGAGTCACTCACCGACCCTGGATCAGATAGCCTGGCGAATCCCACAGATTTACCTGCCTCTACCTCCCCAGTGCTGGGATTATGTGTGTTGCCTACTGAGCCTGCTTTTTATGTGGGTGCTGGAGAGCCAAACTCAGTACTCCATCAACGGGGCCATCTGCCTGACTCTTGGCAAGGAGAAGTTTAAAAGCATCTCTGCCCATCATCCCCAAGGTTTGCCTCCGGAGTTAGCTTAGTACCCGAGATTTTTAAAAAAATAAAAAACAATTGTCACAGATTTTTTTCTTTTAATTATGATTAAAGACTACAGAGACATTTAAGGCTCTTCATGCCTTAAACCACATTTTAAGAACAAATAACCAATTCACTTACATAAGTTCTCTTTAAAAACCAACTTGGTAAAGTTACACAAGCCATTAATTGTACAATAAAAGTCATACAACCAAAAAGTATTTTTTAAAGCTTTAATGAGCTACTTTGGCAGGGTATGGATACATATTTAGATGGTCTCAGAGGGCACTGACCTTCCAATAAAAAAATTTAAGTAATATTTTACACAAACATGGCTTTGTGTTTCTTAAACAGATATTGACAAATTCCTCTACGGGGAACCCCTTAATCGCTACCAGCAACCCCAACTGCTGTGAAAAGATGTCATAATATTAAATTGCTAGAATTGGGTTTTCAGGTTGGAGGAAAGCCAGTCTATGAGGTGGATTAGCAACTAGAAAGAGGTGTGTTGTAGCCTAGCACCTGCCTTTAATCCTAACACTCAGGAGGCAGAGACAGGTGAATTTCTGAGTTCGAGACCAGCCTGATCTACAGAGCGAGTTTCAGGACATTCAGGACTACACAGAGAAACCTGTCTCCAAACAAACAAACAAATAAACAAAAAAAGTGTGTTGTAGAAAGGGAACTATCTTCATGCTGGATAGGGTGAGGGCAATGTTCTATATCTGAGGTAGGGTGACTGTCTTTAAGGGCCACTGTCCTGTGTCGTTGACAAGGCTGGTGATCTCTGTGGCCCGACACTCTCCTTGCTCAACTGCAGAAGACAGCTTTGAGCCAGGTCCTTCCCTTGTCAAGAGTGACTCATCCAGGTCTGAAGAAAACACAATGCATTGAAACATTGTCCGTGTCTGTCTCTACGTGATAGAAAAGCCGCTGTTCTACCAAATGTTTCTCTGAGGTAAAACTCTACCATTACCCACCCCTTCCCGTTAAACAAAGGTCCACTCCCAATTACCGTGATGCTCTGAGACAGGGAAGCTGCAAGGTGGAGAGGAGAGTTGCAGAGGAGAAAGGACAACACAGGCTGCCCTTAGTGCTCTCAGAAGGGGGTAACTATAAGGCAGTATTGTGAAATCTAGCTTCCTGCTGGGCCAGCCTCCCCGTGGCTGGATGGGATAGAAGAGGAAGGGCTGAGGACGGCCAGAGATGGAGAGGCCCAGTCAGCTGCTGGAGCCAGGGAAGCAACCCTAGCCACCAGCGCCCCTACCACCTTCCTTCTCTTCACAAGGAATGACAGCAATTAGTTAGGAAATATTACTTGGGCTTGCAGGCTTCTGTCCTGGCCCAGTGAACCCACAGAGAAGTCCCTGCAAATTACTGGAAACTGCACTTTGAACTCCAGCTTTGGCAAAGAGCCCAGTCAAACAGAAATGTAGAAGTTCCCTTCCTCTGAGGGCCCCTGCATGAGGGTGTCCCATAGACAGGCCAGAGCTGATCGCAACAGGTTGGAATGAGACAACAGGAGCCAGGAAAACAAGCCCTAACCAGCATCATTTCCTACTGCCTCTGCTATTTCTTTAAAAGGTTGTTTTTTTTTTTTTTTTTTTTGGCTTCTTCTCCCTGATTTTGTCAGACTGGGTGACAGGCTCAGGTCCCATCGAGGGAAATGCTGCCACCATTTGCACAAAACACTTGTTTGGCCCTGAACACAACTCTATCTGCTACACCATTCAGTTTCCAGTGTTGGGGGTGGGGGCACCAGTGTCGGGAACACCAGTGTCAGGGGCACCAGTAGTAAGGGCAGGGATAGGCCAGGCCACTCGCTAAGCAAACTCTTAGAACTCCCAGGAATCAGGAAGATAAGCCTGTGAACTCCGCCACTAACAGGGATACAAAGTTTTTCTGCTCCCCCACACTCCCACCCTCACCCCGCAGGACTTCCTTACATGCTGTTAAAATAAATCAACAACAATGTCCAGTACAGACTGGGTAGCCTCAGCCATACAGGATCCAAATCTGTTCCTGCTTCTTCAGAAGCAGCAATCAGACTCTGATGTATGTTTCTCCCTAAGAGCGTACAATTTGGACAAGCAAATCTCAACCAAGGCGTTACAAACCTGAGAGGCCAAAGGCAAACAACTAAGGGTTAGACAGCTGGGGCAACAGGGCTCCTTCCAGCTGCAGGGCAGGCTCCTAGCAGAAAGCAGCTTCCCAGTGATCCCAAGTCATTAACCTGTACCCGGAGGGTAGGAAGGGAGAGGAAGCTAACTGTGCAAAGTCGCTTTCTGTCAGACTCAGCATTCCTTCAAGACTGACAGAAATCCAGCAAAAGACCTTGGAGCAGTGGCCTCACTGAGCTAAGCTGCAGTGATTTTAACTGCTCTCCAGCAATGCCTTCTTGCCCTGTGTTTGCATGGCTTCATATACAAAGTGTAACCAGGGAGGAGATCTGATAACCTTAAAAGAAAAAATATCCAGAGTGTGTCTTTTTAAGCTCCACACACCCCCACGCCCACCCCTCTCCTACCCCTGGAACACAATGTTTAATAGAACCGCTCATACCACCCATCAGCCCACAGCTTCCTCTTTCCCCCACTCCCTGACCCACAACTCACCCAGTTCTGTAATAATTAACAGCCAGTGAAGACACACAACTCGAACACGGCTGCATTAATGGGGTGGAGGATGCGCAAGAGTGTGAGGACCACAGGTCAACCTTGGGAGTCATTCTTCAGGAGCTCTCCACGTTGTTCTGGTTGAGACATAGTCTCATTAGGTTGGGGCTCGCGGATTCAGCTGGGCTGAGTGGCTAGTGAGCCACAGGGGTCCTCTGGGTCTCCCTCCACAGCACTGACATTACAAATGTCCACTATGTCTGCCTTTCCTGACATGAGTTGTGAGTCCTGGGGCTCTAATCCAGGCCCTCCTGTTTGCACATCAAGCACTTTGCTCACTGAGCTTTCTCCCTAGCCTCACACATTCTTTCTTTTTTAATACTGCTAAGTCTGTCTCATTTTAGGGCACCCCTGGCTGGCCCCATCATTCTTTCCAAAGATTCCCACAGCTTGTCTGCTTTGATATCCAGACAGAGTCTTCATTCACCCTTTATGTCTTCCCTCTTCCCACCCAGGGATGCTAGTAGAAGTAATATTAGACCAACAGCAATTCCAGGCTTCCTATGTAGTCTACAGAAGTACTGTGACCGGGCAAATCATCCTCTCACCCATGCTTCCCTTACACATTTATTACGATGCTCCCCAACAAAGCAATGCAAATGTTCCTCTTAGGCTGTGTCCTCATTTATCAAATAAACAGGTAGAAAAGTACCTAACTCTGAGGGGAAGGGAATGTACAGCAGACAGCTAGTGTGAGGGGTCGTTCCTAGCACGCTGGGGCCTTCCTGGGGCACACAGTAGGGTGGGATGCTAGATAAGAGGTCGGAGCCAAGAAGCTTTGAGTAGGCAGAAGACAAGGCCTGCCCGGGTATGGCCATCTCAAGAGTCAGCCCAGGACAAGGCAGATCACAGGCCAAACTTGTAGCCTTCTGAGACACAGCAGGGCTAATGAGTGCTGGAGAATCTCTGGGGAGGACTAACACGGCTGGGGACCCCTGAATCTCTCCCACCATCCCCTATAGATTCTGATTCTGTAGGCCTGGTCAGACTCTGGGTGGTTCTGATACTGGTACCCACAAAACATGGTGGAAGACACGGAATCCAGGGTAGGGGCAAGTAGAGTCAGGTGGGACAGGAACAGAGGGCCCTGCTGTGGGTGCAGGGCATGTCAGGGCTGGAGCCCCGCTTTGTGTGCAGAAGCCCTGGGGTCCATTTCCACCCGACTTGCTAAAACCCTTGCTTAGTACTTAGTGTTTGCTTAGCACTGGAGTTGGGTTAGAATCCAGACTGCAGGGCCCATGAGAACATGGTAAACCCCAGCTCTAAGACAAAGGTAGATTTAGAAGAGGGGTGTTGGTGGGTTGTTTTGGTTTATCCTATTAAATGCTCAAACTGTATTAAAATATGCAATATGTAAGCAAGTATCTTAAACTTTGTTATTCTGACTTTTGTAGCTGGGACATTGACCTCATGCTTCCTATCACCAAGTAGACTGGTAAACAGGCAGGAAGTGAATTAGGGAAGAGAAGAGAGGAAGGGGAAGGGGAAAGGGAAGGGGAAAGAAAGAGATGCACATTTTCAAGAACATCATTTTGCCATGACTCTCAGGACCCTTAAGCCCAATATTATTCCAGCAGAAAGAGGCAGCCCCATAACCTCCCTCCGTCACAGTTAAGAGCACCCTAAGTAGCACCTTATGAAACCCCCAAACACATGTGATGCATTAAGACATCCTAAAGACATTAGATTTTTTTAAATAGACGGGGTTGGTATTCATGGGTAATGTCCACGCCAACAGCTCTGAGCACCAGCCGCAGTGCAGCCCACTTGGACATGCTCAGCATGTCTGACCTCTCATCCATGATCTTCATTCCTAATATGAACTAGGAACATTTTCCTTTTCAGCTCAATTAGAAAACCCCGGCAAGCTCTTTCCATCTTTTTAGAGTCTCTGCAGTCCAGGTCCTCATTCCCTCCTCCTAGCCCCAGTCTTACTCATTGCTATCAAATAAATGAATCCAGCCCAGAGTTCTAACGATCACCTCTGACACAGTGGCCCTCACTATCTCTCAATATCAGCCATGTTCTCTTACTAGGAGAACTCTTCCGACTGCCCATTACACTGTCCAAATCGGGGTCTGCATCATGCTGAGTCCTGGTCAACGAAGTAACTCAGCCTATAATGCAAGTGCGGTGGACGGAGTCCGGCAGCCACCGTGGACACTGAGGTAACTGTGAAGATGAACTTGGTGCTTTGGAACACACAAGCCAAAATATGGGAGCAGCCTGGGTCCCTGACCATGCTTGGAGCTTGCACACCTGCTCTGAATGACTCTTCCTGGGAGTCTTATGTGAAGAGATAACTCCTATATCATCAGTCTTTATTATTCCTCGTTGTAGGTGAATCAAAACTCTGCCCTTGATAATCATTAGCAGCTCCAAATTTCATTGAAACAACGTATCCTTGATCTGAAAGCTATAGCAACCAGTATCTGGAGCCAATCTTCATTTCCAGGTTTCTTCTTCCCCTCATTGGTACTTCCTCGGAACACCTCCATCACTCCGGACAGTCAGCCAGTTACTGGAGCTGGGCAGGAAGGGGCCTCACTAGCCTCTCTGCATGGCAGCCACCTCTCTGCAGAAATGGGTTTGTTGAGCACCCTCCCCTTTTGATTTCAACCTAGCATCCTGTACAAACTCCCAACAATCCTAAGCACCAAAGCTAAAACAAAAGAATACAATAAAATGCAAGGGTTGCTCTGAGTTTAGGCCGCATTTTTACTTTGTTCCCTTTGAGATGAGCCTCGCAGGGTAGCTGTGGCTGTGGCTGGGCTGAGACCGCAGGGTGGCAGGCCCCTGTCCTTTCTGACGCTTCCTCTAATTTACTGTGTGATCAGAGATGCCCAGTGAATGCAGAATGAAGCCCTTAGTTTCCAGGTACTGAACTGTCAATTAAGAGAAGAGGATCGATCAGGTACTGAGCCTAAACTGCGACATCCAGGAGGTCTCATCCCCGCCCACTAGGGTGGCTAAGGACACAACATAGAACAAGTATTCTGAGGCTAATTTTCAAACATCAGAACATTTCCCATTCATTTCCATGCCCAAAGGAACTGCTATAATTAGCCCAGAGTCCATAGAAGTGAGATTATATACCAGGTCAAAGGATGTGTCTCCCGCGATACTCATAAAATCCTATTAGCTGGGGTTCCACACTATTAAAAAGTAACAAAACCTTGGCCTAGTTCAGAAACCACATCCTGTTGGGCTCTTTAGTTATGATGCAGGAATTGAATGACCGGATGTGGCAAGTTGAGCTGACAATGCCTGAACAGTAGCCCAATCTTGGAGTGTCTGTAAGACACAGACTATACATGACTATCTTTCAGGAAAGCAGTTGTAATGGGTATCACTGACGTCAGAGGAAGGAATTTAGGAGATCATACCGTGAAGGTTGGCTTTGTAGATTTCACAATTTTGAGTGAGGTTTCTACTTTCCACCTCTGAAATAAAACCACAGAGAGCCGGACAAGATCACCTGCTGCCTATGAAGAAATTCACTGGGGTGTGAATTTGGCTCCTTGGCACAGCCAAAGCAGAAGAAACAGGAGTAAGGGCAGAGTTGGGGACACGGTGACTAAAGAAAGTTCTGTGGTGCCATACACCTGTCATTCCAGCTCAGTAGGGGGAGGCAGAGGGTCAGAATTTCAAGGTCATCCTCAGCAACATAGTAAGTTCAAGGCCAACCTGAGCATAAAACCCTATCTCAAAAGTAAATAAATAAGTAAATAAATAAATAAAAATAAACCAGTGAAATGGGAAAAGAAAGTTCTGGACCATGACCCCAGGCAAGGTCTCTGCCATCCAGAGAGAGAACCAGGATAAACTAGTGTGGGCAGGAGCAGGCCCAATGACTCTGACATTTGTGACTGTTGCAACCTGATGCCTACACTGAGAGCTGTGGCAAATGATCTCTCTAAATAATGTCTGCAAGTGGAGGTGATGACCAAATACCCACTTGACGGGGTGTCAGGAAGAATGAAAGGGGGTACTACACAGTGCTGGCACTGGTGAGTGCTCACAGAATGGTATGTGTTTCCATAGTCCACACACCCCTCCCACCCCCACCCCACCACCATCCCCCACCCCCACCACGCTCTTAGCTGAGACACTGAGAGCAGCGTGCCAGTCTTCTCCCAAGGGCGAACACCCAGTGCTTTAGGGGTTGGCTGATTGACTAATGGGAGCTGGAGCAGCTGAACTGTTAGGTCACGTGTGACATGTTCCCACTGTCAGAGAAACATCCACTAGCCCTTTACTTGGGGAAGAAAAAGTAACAAATCCTTTCAAAGTAAAGCCTTTTAAAGTAAACCCAAGTGTCCCTCAGTGCTCCCCATTCCGTAGACGAAAGATGCACGTCGTGGGGCGGGCAGCTCTGCATTCTGCCCTTCGTGACCTTCGCAGTGCTGGGCTGCTGTGTCCCTGCCGGGGTCCTGCGGTCAAGCTCCGTGAAGCAGAAATGCCAGTCCAGCCTTTCATTTGTCCCGATCAGAGCAGCAGTGGGGCGGTGCAGACCTGAGTTTGCAAAATGCAGGCTCCCACCAGGGCGCAGGGCTCACCTGTCCCTGCTGGAGCAAGGTGCGCCCTGGCCAACAAGGTCACGTGGCCGCCCAGCCCTCCTCGGGTTACCTGGAATGTCTGGGCGGAGGCGGGAAAGACCCGGAGCTGCGCGCGCAGGTGGTTTGCCCTAGTTGCTCTGGTCTTGAGACCCAGTGTGCGAGGGGGGTTGCACCCCAACCCTCCCCCCTCTTTTGGGAAGGAAAGAGGGTCTGCAAATATACCCGAAGTGCATACCTAAATCTGCAGTGGGTGGGGACCTAAGCCTTGGCACCCATCCCCGCTGTTGTGGCCAGATCAGAAGGGTCATTGTGTGAGCCATGGCGACTGAGCCTGGCTGTATAATAGGCGCATTATGAAGCTATGCACCTGGCTCCCGCAGAGCCTGGGAGTGAAAAGCTGCTTGTAGAAAGCCCAGAGGAGGCCTTCCGTTGTGTCAAAAGAAGGCTGTACAGGGTATCTAATTCCAGCCATTGTGTGGGAGCATCAGGGAGCCCCGGGAGGCCGAAGGGTGCCTGCCAGTCACTTCCCAGCCTCTGGGATTTCTCAGTGTCCCCCAGGACTTTAAAACAAAGGGGAAACAGTCTTACTGCGGCCCAGTCTCAAAGAAATTGGACGTGAACGGGTTTAGTTCCGAGTCTGAGACCAAAGGGAGGAAGGAAGAAAGCGCTAGAAGAGTTTCCCTTCAGGGAGGACACAGGCACCTCCAAAATTAACCTAACTGGAAAAGGAAGAAAAGTCAGATAATATCCTTTCTGCCATCCCCTAATACCTTAAGGAGTTCAAAGGTTTTCCAAGCCCGGGGCACTGGCAGTTATAATTACACAGTAAAATACCTAAGGTTAATGAGTAACCTCCAAAGGAAGTCACTGCACATAATGACGGCAATTTCTCTGAACTAGATGTTAAAAATAAGGCCTGTAATACTATGCGAAGGAAATGGTGGCAATTGGCAAATGGAACCCTGTTGCTTGGTAACAAAACCTGAGCTATGAGCTTTCTCTCTACCTGCTGGAAAGGGGTGGGTGGATAGAGATGGGTTCCCGCCTACAGTCAGAGAAGCAGGCAGCCTTCTGCAGACACAGCTGGCCAGCCCAGAGAGAGGAAGCAGATGTGGCTGGACCAGGAAGAATTCCCTAAGAATTCCTGAGCTAGAGGAAGTCAGGAATAATCTGGAAGTGACTGGGAGGTCGGCTGCAGCAAGTTCAAATAAATACTTCACAAACTGGACCCTTCAGACGTACGGCCCACCCCCAACTAAAGCTCCCCTGCCTCTTGGCTTCTGTCTGTGCTAACACAGACGCACTTAGAACCTGTGCAAAAGAGAGCTGAGTCAGGAGAGGAATGTACACATTCGAACTCTCCAGTTCTGACAAAGTCTGAGAGAAAGATCCTGGAGGCAACTCCTTCAGGCGGATCAAGAATCAATCAGAAATAGCATACAAATAATCATTACCATAAAGTACCATGGGAACTGTGTGGTGAGGGGCTGGGGTGGAGGTGGGTGTTTAAAATCCCTGTATGTTCTACAGCTGGGGTTCTCACATCTGCTCCAGTATATGTCTTATTTATATGTTTTACTTGGTAGAACTGCAGATTCCTGGGCTGGGAGCATGGTCCCATGGAACAGCTCTTGTCCAGCATGCCTAAGGCTATGGGTTCAGTCCCCAGCACCAGCCCCAAATACAGATTTCTGGGCCACTCCACTCCTGAATGCTCATACAGGGTACCTAGGGCAAAAATCCAGGTGTCAGTGCTTCACAATTTCCATGGCATTCCAACATCTCATCAATGGTAAAGGTTTGAAGTATGATCAAACTTAGGAAGTGACAATGAGCGATTTCTTGCAGTTGGGATTTAGCATTCTTTCTTCTTTCTGAAAGAGAAACACACACACACACAATTACATACATGGTTTTGAGGGCTTACTTTTGGTTTTCTTTTTTTTTCTTTTCTTTTTTTTTTTTTGGCAGGGTCTCTTCATGTCCCTGGCTGCCCTGTCCTGGAACTCACAGACTGTTACCTGCCCCTGTTTCCCTAATGCTGGGATTAAAGACATGTTATCACCATGCTCAGAGGTGTATGTATGTGTGTGTGTGTGTGTCTATGTGTGTGTCTGTGTGTATGTGTATGTGTGTGTATTTATGTGTGTATGTGTACATGTATACATGTGTGTATGTGTGTGTATGTATGTGTGTGTATGTGTACATGTGTGTATGTGTGTGTATGTATGTGTGTATATGTGTGTGTATGTGTGCGTGTATGTGTACATGTGTGTATGTGTGTGTATGTATGTGTGTATATGTGTATGTATGTGTGTGTATGTGTGTATGTGTGCATGTATGTGCGTGTATGTGTGCGTGTATGTGTACATGTGTGTATGTGTGTGTATGTATGTGTGTATATGTGTATGTATGTGCGTGTGTATGTGTATGTATGTGTGTATATGTGTATGTATGTTCATGTATGTGTGTGTATGTGTATGTATGTGTGTGTATGTGTACATGTGTGTATGTGTGTGTATGTATGTGTGTATATGTGTATGTATGTGTGTGTATGTGTGTATGTGTATGTGTGTGTGTATGTGTATATGTGTGTGTTTGTATACATGTGTGTATGTGTGTATGTGTGTGTATGTATGTGTGTATATGTGTGTGTATGTGTGCGTGTATGTGTACATGTGTGTATGTGTGTGTATGTATGTGTGTATATGTGTATGTATGTGTGTATGTGTGTATGTGTGCATGTATGTGCGTGTATGTGTGCGTGTATGTGTACATGTGTGTATGTGTATGTATGTATGTGTGTATATATGTATATATGTGCATATATGTGTGTGTATGTGTGTATGTATGTGCATGTATGTGTGTGTATGTGTACATGTGTGTATGTGTGTGTATGTATGTGTGTATATGTGTATGTATGTGTGTGTATGTGTGTATGTGTATGTGTGTGTGTATGTGTATATGTGTGTGTATGTATACATGTGTGTATGTGTGTATGTGTGTGTATGTATGTGTGTATATGTGTGTGTATGTGTGCGTGTATGTGTACATGTGTGTATGTGTGTGTATGTATGTGTGTATATGTGTATGTATGTGTGTGTATGTGTGTATGTGTGCATGTATGTGCGTGTATGTGTGCGTGTATGTGTACATGTGTGTATGTGTGTGTATGTATGTGTGTATATGTGTATATATGTGCATATATGTGTGTGTATGTGTGTATGTATGTGCATGTATGTGTGTGTATGTGTACATGTGTGTATGTGTGTATGTATGTGTGTATATGTGTATATATGTGCATATATGTGTGTGTGTATGTGTGTATGTATGTGCATGTATGTGTGTGTATGTGTACATGTGTGTATGTGTGTGTATGTATGTGTGTATATGTGCATGTATGTGTGTGTATGTGTGTATGTGTGTGTGTATGTGTATATGTGTGTGTATGTATACATGTGTGTATGTGTGTGTATGTATGTGTGTATATGTGTGTGTGTGTATGTGTATGTATGTGCGTGTATGTGTGTGTGTGTATGTGTATCTGTGTGTGTGTATGTGTATATATATGTGTATGTGTGCATTATGTGTGTATTTTAAAGGAAACCAGACCAACAAGATGGCTCAGTTTGTGAGAGTGCTTGCCACACAAGTCCAAAGAGCACAGAGCTGTCATGGGACCCCAACACACGCACCCATGCCCACACATCATGCATACACATCATGCGTACACACAATACTAGTAACAATAAATAGAAAATTTCAAAGAAAACTATAGTCTAAATGCCTTATGCTTCACATTTCATGTTCAATAATGAAATATTTTTTAAAGGGGAGTGAAGTGCCAAAGACAGCCAAGTGTGTGGCCACATTGTCATTTACTGTGACGTCAGCATCTTCCTCAGCACTCGGTGCAATATTTGCTAGAGGAGCCTCCGCAAAAACCATAATCTTGGTAATTTTTCATGGGGTTCTTCATCGAGAGTCAAGCCTTCTGTTGCTCAGTTTTCGCTTTACTACATGCTCCTGCCTCTTCAATTCTAGTTCCCCTAATAGTGATCCTATTATTTAGCCATGACTCTTTTTTTCTGTAATTTATTCAATTTTATTTTTCGTGCATTGGTGTGACGGCATCAGATCCCCTGGAACTGGAGTTACAGACAGTTGTGAGCTGCCATGTAGGAGCATGGCAAGAGCTCTTAGCCGCTGAGCCAGCTCTCCAGCCCCTTCGCTGTGACTCTTAATGGACTAATATTATGGCCAAATAACAGAATTTCATCATGAAAAGTAGTAGCCTGGAGAAAGATGCTGAGAATAGAGCCCTGAGTCAAAGAAAAGACTTTTGAGTAGGAAGATGCTTGAGGCAGCCTGGGCTTCTGGGCCTGGAAAAGCCAATGCCTTTCTCAGAGAGAGTCATAATCCACAGGCTGTCCACGGTTCAAGGGACCACAAGGCTCTACAGCCATGTCCAAAGGAATTAAAAGGCTCCTTTGGGGGCTAGAGAGATGGTGTAGCAGTTAAGAGCACCGGCTGCTCTTCCATAGCACGAGGGTTCAATTCTCAGCCACCACATGGTGGCTCACAACTGTAACTCCAGTTCCAGGGGATCTGATGCCCTCTTATGACCTCTGTGGGCACCAGACATGCACATGTGGTGTACAGACATACGTGAAGGTCAAAACATCCAGACACCCATAAAATTTAAAATAAATTTTAAATACTCAAAATTATAGGAGTCTCCTCTGCATGATCTAACTCAGTGGTTCTCAACCTTCCTACGTTGCTACCCTTTAGTGCAGTTCCTCACGTTGTGGTGACCCCAGTCATAAAGTTATTTTCGTTGCTATTTCATAAGTGTAATTTTGCTACTGTTATGAATTGTAATACAAATTTCTGATATGCAAATAGTCTTGGGTGACCCCTGTAAAGGGTCGTTGTGACCCACGGGTTGAGAATCACTGATCTAAATGGTTAAGCGCTACCAAAATGCGGTCACTTGGGACATGCGCACCTCAAAAAGAAATAGAACCAGTGACTGGACAAAAGCCACTCCCACTTCCCCATCTTCCACACGGGTCATTAGTGGGTGCTTAGGAAGCCAGATGCAGGTTCCCTGTAGCCCCACCCCTTCAAAAGTGGTGTCTACCCTCACCTGACCCATGCCATGGGCCAGGAAGAGCTTCTGGAACCCTCTTATGGTACTGTAATTCTTTCGGCATTTAGAATCCTCCTCACTCCAATCATGCCTCCAAAAACACAGAACACCTTAAATGACTCAGATGACATGGAAATCCTGGTACACTAAGCTGCTTTGAGCTGAGATGGCTCTACCTAGCTGAAAGCCATGAGAGGTCTAACCCTTACATCTCGGGTTACCTGATAGGACCCCTGTGCCCGCAAGGGACATGTGAAGAACTCCAGAGACCTCTACTTAACTAATTGTGGTGGCATTGGCTTGTCTGCCTCCTGTGTTGGAATACACAATCATTAAGAACAGGAAGAGGATCTTACTCACTTTCCAAAGTAAATCCAGTACCAGTGTACATAAAAGAATAAGATACAAGTGACTAGAACCTGGAGTCACACAACTGATATATGTCTTGTTGAGTTATTTGCCACTTTGGTAACATTAGATTGGTGATTTGTATGTATGTGTTTGGGATGTGGTGTTTATTAGACCATATCTCACTAAGTAGCCTGGGATGGCCCAGAATTTACTATGCAAACAGAAAGTAGTCTCGAACTCACCATCCTCCTGCCTTAGCCTTCCAAGTGTTGGAGTGGTAGGCATAGACCACAATGCCTAGCCAGTGACCTACGCATCTGATTTCTCATTTGTAAAACAGTAAGAGTAGCAACCCTACTTTCTTGTAGCATGGTTGAGAATCAGAAGTTAAATGCATAAAGAAAACATCGCAGTAAAAATGGTACATTCATGAGTCAGATATGGTGGTACACATGTCTGTGATTCCAGCCCTCAGGAAGCTTAGGCAGGATCACCATGAGTTCAAGGCCAGAGTGGGCTCCATTGTGAGACCCTTGTGTTAGCACTGGCTAAGCAAGCTATGATCTATTTGTAGAATCAAAAGTGAGGGGTTCAGTGGGCATGTAGCTCAGTTTGTAGAGTGCTTGCCTAACCTGTACAAATACCTCCATTGACTCTCCCACACTACATAAAATTCAAGGCTATCTTTAGCAACATGGCAAGTTCCGGGCCAGCCTGAGATATATGAGAACCCGTCTCAAAAACAAAAGAAACAAAAGAGTGTGTGGGCCATTAAAATGATATTACCAAAGAACTGCTTTCCATGAAAGTTAGCTGAATGGATGAGAGACAAAGATGATCTGTGTATTAAGTGACAATAGGTAGTTACAAAACAGAATATAACTGTGTTAAGTAATTTCCTAAAAATATCAATGGATGGATTAATGAATGGAGACAACACAGTTTTAATGGTGATTGTTGTTCTGGGTGTTGGGATTACAAAATCATTTTCTATGGGCAGGGCCCAGTGGCATGCCTAAATCACAGCATTGAAAAGGCTAAAGGATTAAAGCAGAAGGATTAAGAGTTCAGGGCTATTCGGGCTGTACAGGGAGTTCAAGCCTGGGTCCTGTCTCAAAACAACACAATAAATTCCTACATCTTCTCATATTTTGCTGTTACAGGAAAATTACACTTAAAGAACCAAGCCCTTGGTCTGGCAGTCTTATACAGGCCTGTGTACAGACTAAAGCATGACCCCCACTGGTTCACCTTTCTGATTAAGTTTCCCTTAACATGTCAGCACACCCCTCCCTTCCTTTCTCAACCCTGGGACTTGAGAAAAAGGTATTTTATAGGGACAGTTAATAATCATCACCTTCCACTAGCTTAGTGATGACCAGAGTAGCCAGACTTAAAAGAAGTATTTCTGATCCAGATGAAATCACTGGGTAACTTTCTCATTATTTTTCCTCCATAGTAACATGTATAAAATATGAAAAATATGTTTATTCAAGTTTTCTACTCAGTTTCACAACTACTTCAAAAGCTGTTAAGTGTGGTTTACACTCCTTAAAAATTTCAACCTGGAGCTGGGCTGCGTTTAAACACTAGAGTCTCGAGCTTTGTGCCAATGAGCTGGTTCTCGCCGCATTCCTGTCAGAGCATGGTAAGGGCTGGAGTTTCTTTGTTGGCTTTTTTCTCTCTCAGGAACATGCCTCCGAACGCTTCGGGAGGTGTTTCTACAGCGATGTCATGTGGAAAAGTGAGCCTTTCATTAGACTTCAACCACAGAGGAATCCCAGGGACTTCTCTCTAATATAATTTAACCCCCTCATTCAAGAACTTGAGAGGTGGGACAGACATAGTTTAATAGGTAGATTTAGAGGGGTTTTTTTTGCCTCCAGTAATCCTCCTTTTATCAAAACAATGGCTATAATTAATATTTATGATTTTGCCTTTCACCTCAAAGGACTTTACAAATTGTTACCACAGGACTCACGACGCTCCCTAATGAAGTGCCTACTGCTCAGCCCAGAAGAGAAGTTTACACAGTCATCTCAAGTTCACTCCATAACCAGCTACAAAGGAGGGCTGTGGAGGCGTGACCAACCCCATGCCTCACTACCCAAGGAATGAGTCAGGAATGGGAAATCAGTGGGTTCACCCTGCCTTTGGAGCCCACGTAGCAGAGGCAGGCATTTGGTTTTGTGGGCGTTTGTTTGTATTGTTTTTGTTTGATGTCTCGTGAAGGTAGGCAAATGACAGCCAAAGGGCCTCAGCCCCAATCTAATTTTTATTTAGTTATTTATGCTTTAAGCTTCATTAGTTTTTGAGACAGGATCTTCCTATGGCCTGGAACTCTTCATCTTGCCTCAGTCTCCTGAATGCTGGGCTTACAAATGGATGTCACCACATCTGGTTCCCTACCTAATCTTATGTTCCACTCTCCCTCTCCACATCAGCCGCCATGTATGACTTTGGAATGTTGGTTAACCCAAAGAGGATAGCCATGTAACCGGGACTAGATAGGCCAGGGAGAGTATTTCCTCTATGTACCTTAGCAGAGTATGTTTGCTGTTGCCTGAGAGCCTAAGACAGGGTAAGAGAAGTTCAACTGCGCTGTCAAACTTTTGTCTTAACACTCTGGAGTGTCCTCAGAAACTCACTGCAGGTGTCCCTGAACTTTCTTGGAGTCAGCACATTGATCTGGACTGACAGGATATACATTTAACGAAGGCCAAGTTCATGTAGCAACACGCACAGAGGAAATGCTCCCCACACCCAGAGTGTTCATGCACAGCAAGTGGCTGACATCAATCAAGTATACTTGCTGGACCATAGTACCCCCCGCAGCAGTGCTAAAACGGGAGGGGATGAAAGGAAGAGAACCCAAGCTGTCGACTCAATCCGAGGAGACCCCACAGGCAGGGCCGAGCCCACCCTAGTCATGACAGAACGCAGCCATACACAGTGTGTCACGCTTTTGGTAGCTCCATCATTCACTACTGGGTAACAGTTCACAAGCTGGCCCTCTCCTTACCGCAGTGAAGACAACGGTGTGAGTTCCCAGGAGTTAGCGACAAAAGCTACAGTCACGCACTGTCCTGAGCCTGCTGCCTACATTATGCTCCTTAAGCTGCCAGTAGACAGACATCAACATCCTAGTTTTACAAGCTGAAGCTGGCAAAGCTCATGGGAACAGCCTCTGGACTATGACGGTCCTACTGTTCATTCATGGGACACAGATCCCATGTGACAGATTTTCCATCAAAAACCCAGAACCCTGTTGGAACTGGAAATAGAGAGCGGTCTTTGTTTCATCTCTAACTTTTAGAGGTCATTTCATAAAGTTGCGAACACACACACACACACATACACACATACACACATACACACACATACTCACTAATGCACCCTGTGGTAGCTCCTCTGCTCCTATTAAGTACATCCACATATGTGCTCTGCACATACCTGGATAATGCACAGTGATTGAAAACCCGGTCCATTTCTTACTCTAAGCAAGCCAGATAGCGCTACCGTCTCATGGAGAATTCATCCATCAACAAGCCTCTAATAACATTCATACTGGGGAGTTGGCTCCCAAAGCCCTATTTAACCTGCAGTTTCGCTGTGCAGGTGAACTAAGAATCCACAAATACATCATTATTCTTTTCTTTTGAGACCACGAGCCACGTGTCCCAGGCTAGCATCAAACTCACTGTGTAGCCCAGCTCTCCCTTAAACTTGTAATGCTCCTGCCTCAGCCTCCTGAGTGCTGGCATTATAGGTATGTGCTAATACATGTAACTCTGGCTACAAATTCTTGTCTCTTAGAATTAAAGCTTAGTGGCTCGAGAGAAAACAAATTTTAAAAGAGGAAAGTTATTTTTTTCTCTCTCTTTTTCCTGAGCACCAGACTAGTTCAAAGGCAAACTCGTGACGGACAGAGTCTGTTTAGCCAGCCACATAGCCGTTGTGCAGCCTGCTGCTTGCTCCTGGAGACCGGAGTGTGGCCCTCCTCCTCAGCCCACATGCTCTCCAAGAAATCCAACCCCTGTCATCACTTAGAACTGCTCCAGATCAGGGCCCGCCTCGTCCATTCATGCATCCTCACACGTAGACCACAGTCACACATGCACCCAGGAAAACCCACTTCCATTTCTGCTCTGCTCGGGATACAGGCTTTAGGGCAGTGACAAGCGTCCCCTACACACAAGTGGAGTTAGCATTTTTAAGTCATTTTTTATTAGTTACCTCGTTTCCCTCACTGTCCTTTTTAACAAGTTCTCACGTAGTTCAGGCTGGCCTTATCTCCTGTGTTGCCAAGGACGACCTAGAACTTCTGGTCCTTTGCCTCCGCTTTGTACGTGCCGATGCCTTACCTGCCTTAGGGAGCAAACCCAGGGCTTCTCGAATGCTGGGCAAGCAATCCACTAACTGAGCCCAGCCCCAGTCCTCTTCACTTTTGATCATGAACATTCCATACACACAGACACACACACAGACACACAGACACACATATATGGAAAGATAACCATGACCCCACCATGTCTGATATGCAGTCTCACTAACCATCTGCCAGTATATATTACCCCACCCGAGCCCTTTTCTCACCGCTGTCCTTCACAGGAAGGGATTTCAAACAAACCCCTAAATGCCACGCCATTTTGCCTGTATTTCACTAGCTTCCTGACTGCTGTAGACATTACACACCCATTCAACTAAGGACAAAACTGATCCTTTCGTTCTGTTACGAATTTGTTTTATGTTTGTTTGTTTGAGATAACATCTCTGTTTGTGCCCTGGCTGGACTGGAATTCACCATGTAGACCCACTGACATCGAGCTCATAGAGACCTGCTTACCCGCCTCACAAGTGCCGAGATGAAAGGTTTATGCCGCCGCACCCAGTCCAGCCATTATGACTTTCTAAGTTAAATAAAATCTCAGTTTCTTGACATTCCTGAAGGAGTAAAGATATAAATATTACAAGTTGTATGTAAGAGGAGTAATGGAAATAAATGGGCTGACGTGCCAATTCTTATTTCTAGGATATTTCCCATCCTTCATCCCACCACCATGATGACCGTTCATTAGTTTTAAGGCTAGGTGTGCAACATACGTATATTTTAAAGTTCAGGAAAGAAATAAACATAACAATGAAGGTTATACCACCTTAATATGCAAAGCTTTCATTTTGCAGTCCATGCTATAATTTTACACTCTAATAATTTTCTGGAAGGAAATCTACCCGCTGAATTACTAAATTCCATGCTAATTAATATAAAACTCAACCTCAAAAGACAAAATAAAAAGGCATAGGACAGCATTCTTTTTTTAAAAAATACTTTTAATTTTATTTGATTTTGTTTAATTTAATTAGAGAGAGAGAGAGAGAAAATATGTGTGTGCGCGCGCGCGCCAATGGAAGCCAGAAGGGGGCACTAGATGCCCCGAAGCTGTAGTTACAGGCGGTTGTGACCTGCCGGACCCTGATGTGCTGGTGTATGAACTCGGGTTCTCTGGCAGGGCACCACGTACTCTTAACTGTTAAGCCATCTCACTACAACAGTTTTTTCAAAAGAAATTTAAAACTTATCTGTACATTCAGACTCAGAAGTCCCAAAGGCTGAGTTAAATCACGTCATGTTTTACATCTATTAGTTCTTACACTTTGAGGACTACCTTTAAAGACCAGAAGCTCCTTATTATCAGCATACATCATTTCAAACCACTGTATAGAGGATCGAACCCAGGGCTTCTGACACTCTAAGCTCAGAGCTATACCCTAGCCCTCACAAATACACATTAACCTCTTGTACTTGCTGTCTAATGATTTAACAAAGCATTTATCATCTTACTTTTGCAAAAGAGGAGCAATCCTCATGTAAGTGAATCACACATTACCATGTAACCCTGAGAGGTGATGCAGACTGGAACCCAGGCCAGGTCAGGTAACAGTACATCTCCACCCTGACCCTCTCCACCATCAGAGACAGCCGTTTCTGATCTCTTGAATTACCAACACAGCGGCTGCTTTCTTTTCCCAGGTCAGGTGTTACAAGCTCGCCCCACTTCTCTGCAGAGATGTTCTAGGAATGCTGAGTGTAAAGCTCAGCAGCAACCATGACCAGAATGAACTACTAGACAGCAGCATGCCAGCCAAGATGGCCACACTAGGGTGGCCACACCCGGAAGGGCACTCCAGTACAAATTCTTCCAGAGATGGTCTGTGTCTTCAAGTCTCAACAGGAAGAAAAGCTCTCAGGAAACAACTGTGCTAGACAAATATTCACGATACAACCTAAACGGTATGTGTTATCACATTCCACAGCCTCAGCACACCGGAAGCAGGGGCAGGAGGACCTAAATTCAAAGCCAGCTTAGACTACATACGGAGACCCTCGCAAAAATAAATAAATTAATTAATTAATTAATTGAGAAAAATGCAAGTCCACAACTGAAGCTGTAACTGAGCTCTGAAGCCTTATTTGTTTTGAGCCAATGGTAACTGTTACTTTTTCACTTGTAACTGAACTCCACCTCCTGATTCTCCTCCTCTACCCCAACTGCTACTGAGACAGATTCTTAACTTGGAGATTTTTAACCTTCTAGCTCTAAAAGGTTAGAAAGGGGAAGGGACGAAGGAAGAAATCTTTACAGCCCATCTGGCTGTCTTAATCTGTCTAAACCTGGAGAACTGGACTGACTTCTGTCCAGTTCTGTCCCATTAACTGCCCCATAACATGCTTTCCATCATCGTCCTCTGTCACTGACTCCTCTGTCTTCTGACAGTTCCAACATCCACTGCCTCTTCTATCCCTAAGCTGTACCCAGAAGTCCAAGCGGCATCCAATCATAAGGAAGGCTGCCCAGGACGCTTCTAGAAGTCCTGACTCCCACAACAAGTTGACTTTTCTCAGGCATTTGTCACCGCAGTAGAGATGGGTCTGATACACAGAGTTCTGCACATAATTCAGCAGAGAGGGAGAAGGAGGGAGAACTGAACAAACCAAAAGACCTTAGAACCTTGAAACATTTGTTAGCTGCCACATCCCCCGGGTGGCTTGAGGCACCTAGGCTGAGAGGAACAGCGGTGCTCCCTGTGCTGTGATCTCCCCAGTACTTCCTGGTGTTGGCACTGGAAGCGGTTTGAACAGGAAATGGGCAAACTGGGATTGTTGAGTTGCATCTGGCAACCACTGAGGCTCATGGGACAGGGAGGCACTGACAAGTGTGAGATATGATGAGACACATTTTTAAAACTTCATTCTTTCATTTTTCCCCCTCTGCTTTATCTTTTAAGTCATGTTCCTATTCTTGCTGAATTAGATCTTGTTTTAAAAACAAACAGAAATAATATTCTTAAATCAGAACTTCATTGAGTATAAATTTTCATCATGGGTGACTCCAGCATCCTGCTGAGGCTTACATTTGTGCCAGATGTAAAGAAATTGAATGAGGTGAGCCAGAGAGATGGCTCAATAGTTAATAGTACCTGTTTCTCTGTGTATGTATGTGCAGGCATTTGTGTGAACGGTAGTGTGTGCATACATGTTTGGAGGCCAGAGCACAACCTTGGGTGTCATTTTCTGGGAGCCAGTCACCTTGGTTTTCTGAGACAGAGTCTCTCATTGGCCTAGAGCTCACCAAGCAGGCTATGCTAGATGGCCAGAGAGCTCAGGCATCCGTGGGGATCTGCCTCCTCCACACTAGGACTACAGCCTGTGTCGCCCTGCCCAGCTTTGCATGTGGATTTGGGGGAAGGAAGTAAGGTCTTCATTGTATGCCACACACTTTGCAGGCTGAGCAATCTCTCAGGCCCCTGGAGTGATTTTTTTTTTTATACTCAGGGCTGTACACTTTCTAAAAATAAAGCTATATTTGTACAAATTTCCACTTAGTTTGTCTCTATGAAACTCTGCACCATCTAATATGCTTGCATGTTTATTCTAAAATGTCATGTCCAAATTTCAACTCCATTCAAAATCAGGATGATGTGTTAGGGATGAGGATGGTTAACAGAGGCTTGACGTCTTTCCTGCCATCTCCCATGTTCAGTATGCCTGTTCTCTTCTCACCAGCTGAGCAGCTATGGGACAAGCTTTCTTCCCTTCTCTAACAAATGTTCTTACAACTTTTGTCAGTTTGAGTCGTCGGTTAGACGGTGGGGTGAAGAAGCGAAGACGGTGAACTCAGCTGGCACAATCCTCTCTTCACAAACACTTCTTTCTCCTCTCAGAATCACATGCACACATGAGCATACATATGACCTTGTTCTCCTGCGACCTGACTGATTTTTGCCATCAAAGACTCCCTGATGCCTCAGAGAAATGCAATAGAGAAGACATCCATCCAGACAGAGAGGGAGAAGAGAAAGAGGTAGACACCTTGTTTGGGTTCAACCAAAGATATATCATGCCACAGAACGTGAGCCCTGTGGTGTTCAGGTTCTGGTCTGTTCAGAATCAGCAGCCTCTGCATCTACGCCAGCAAGCCTGGCTGAGCAACTGGCTGAGGAATGAAAGCCCAGCAGCAGGGCTCATTCTCCTGGCCCGGCTGTGTGTTCTTACTCATCAGGCAGAGAGGCACGCACTATGAAGCAGATTACCTCTCCCCCAAGGTTCTTGAAGGAGTATCAATCACCCTGATGCGGTTTGCCTCCTTGGGCTTATATCCTTCTTTCTGGGCAACAGAAATTTAAACTTTCAAAAGTACATTTTCTTAAGTAATATTTGACCCTCCCTTATGGAGTTTTATTTAACATCACCACATCTTATGGATTTAATTTCCACTAATACAAAAACCAGGCCTAAGCTCATTGGAAAGGAGAGGAGAGAGCATACCTCCTTCCAGCAGGCTCATTCAGGCTGTGGGGGATTAGGAGTCAGCCCCACATCCTGCGCCTCTGAGGACCCCGGGGCCATGGCTCTGCCGAGGCCTGTGCAAGTGGAAACCGATGCTTTCCAAAGCACAAGTGCTTCCTTGCTGCTTCACAGAAAGAGCTTGATTAGCTCTTAGTTGCTGTTCCTCATCCCCCTGGTACAAGGAAGAGAGTGAGGAAAACCCTGAAAGCACTCAACTTAAACTATCTTAGCCTGCCCTCACCGTGTGTGACACACGGGAGTCACATGACCATGGAGAATGACAATGGGTGGGGAGACAGCCAGGAACAGGAAAGAGTTTCAAAGTAAACAGTGTTATCCTGCCTGGGCTTCAGTTTGTGGGGTGCATCAAGAATATGCCTGCCTCCCAAACACATATAACCTGAGATAGGACCCTTGAGTTTAGCTAGATCAAAGTACCAATGCTCTCCTGAAGAAGTCAACAGGTGATCCTGAGGCCCCGCCCCTTTTGAGAGTCACCGGCCTAGTCTGGGTTCCGGTTTCTTACAGGCTCCTAGCGCAGTTACTGGCAGACTGCTCTCCACTGGAGCCGACAGCAAACGTACAATAATGTGAGGTGGTGGCAGAAAATAAGACATTGTGATAGTTCATCTTGATTGCCAACTTGATGGGACTTAGAGTTACCATGGAAACGATCCTCTGGGCATAAGGGAGCTTCAGGTTAACTGAAGTGAGAAGGCCCACGCTGAATATGGATGGCACCATTCTGTGGTCTAGGGTCCTGCAATGAATGTCAGCTTTAAATGACCAAGAAACTGCTGGATCGTGTTAGGTTTTATGACTTCTTTTCTTATTTTTGTTTGTCTGTTATCGGTTTGTTGCTGTTGTTGTTTTCCCCAGACAGGGTTTCTCTGTTGGAACTCTGGCTGTCCAGAACTCAGAGACCCACCAGCCTCGCCCTCCGGACTCATAACTTACCTTCAAAGCCAACGCTTCCCTGAGGTTTGCTGAGCATGACTTGATTGGACAAGTGGTGAAATCTGCATAAATCCCCCCAGCTTTCATCTCTGCCCTTCTCATCGGCTTCAGTGTGCTAATGTATGCACCTTAGTCTGATAGTAAGAGCCTAAAAGTCTCTGTTACTTTTCAACTGTGGATAATGGTTAGTATAAGATTCTTAACTTCAACTTTGTTACACAGAGGAATTTTAATGATCAGATTTTGTTGTGCCAATGGGCAACCCTTATTTTAATGACTGTGAACTGTGGAACACATGAACCCTGCACGGGCACTTTGTGGCTCTGCTGTGTTGACCGGACTGTGCCTGTTGGTCCTGTTAGCAGAAATGCTCCTCTGTGTGGATCTGTGGGTGGAAAATGTCTGTGGCTCTCTGCACCATGGTCACACAGCCACAGTGGCTCCTGGATGAGGCTGCTCTGCAGATGCTGAGAGCTCATACACCTCAGGAAGGATGTGTCTACCCAAGAGCTGGCACACAGACTAACTCTTCTTTTGACAATCTACAAAAGATTTGTATTGGCTTTTGTTGCTTTGGAGTAAACACAGAGAACTTCCACGGGAGCCCCACACCTGGCTTTCTCAGGGCTTCTCTTGTGTTGCAGATTGAGTCACGTCCCCACACTCCATTGTTGTGGAGAGGGGTAAAGTAAGCACACTCATTATGACAGAGAAAGGCAACAATGTCTGTTTTCTCCTCTCTGGACAACGGCGCACAATAGGATTCCGCAGCCTCAGCACCCGTTCTTCACTGGATGAGTCCCACTTAAGCACAGGCTTAGCGCTCAGCCTGGTTTTCCTGGCCATTGGCTCTCAGCTGTTTATAGCTACAGACTGGGGGATCCTACTTGCCTGCAAAACAGCATTGTATTCTGCATAGCATCTGAACAGAGCACAACGAATAGGACATGGAGTTTTGGCCATCACAGGGGTCTCAACTGGTCACCCAGTCTCTGCTTTCCAATGAAACCTTCATAATGATGGCCAACTAAGTCAGGTAGTTCTTCCACTAATCAAATAGAAGTCCAACTGGAATGTGTTACCCACAGAGAGTCTGGCCTGACATTCTATATGCCGTGCCTGGGGGGGGGGGATTCCCCAGCATCTGGTTATAAATTAGAATACTGACATTAAGGCAGAGTTTCTGTTGAAGCCAGGCATAGTGGCCACACCTTTAATGCCAGCACTTGGGAGGCAGAGGTGGGTAGACCTCTGTAAATCCAAGGTCAAGTTGATCTATATCGTGAGTTCCAGACCAGCAAGGGCTACACAGTAAGACCCTGTCTAACAGAAACAGAGCTTCCAGACCATAATACAGAAAACAGGAAACAGAGAGATCCGTGAGAGACTGAAGGAAGGTGGAGGCCAAGCAGAGTTTTGTATTTATTACCCCTCTCAGATCAGACCAAACAAAGTTAAAGCGGATCAAAGACCCACATGGAAAATCTGAAACTATAAATCCTCTTTCTATGTGTATGTCCATATGGTATCCTATGTGTGGGTACCCACAGAGGCCAGAGAGGGCATCAGACCCCCTGCGGCTGGAGTTACAGTGGTTATAAACCACCTGACAAGGAACTGAACTAGAGTCTTCAGAAATACACACTTTCTTAAATAAAGCGCTCTTTCTCCAGCCCCAAAACTATAAACTCTTGGGGGGAAATGCAAGAGAGTAAATCTTTGTGGCCTGAGTTCGGCAATGGTTTCTTAGATATGACACCCAAAGGGCAAGCCACTAAAGAAAAGATTGAGTAAGCCAGACAAAATAAAAATTAACCACTCTGGGGGTGGGGGAAGGGGGACAGGGACAGGGATAGGTACAGAAGAGAAATCTGCCCTAATCGTATAAGAAATCAGAAGAGAAATCTGCTAGATCCTTCTTCTAACCACGGGACTACAGAGTGAAGTAAGTCTTCCCCAAAAGTTCATAAACACTTTTGCTTAAATCAGGACGCTTAGACTCTATTCCCAGCCAAAAAGGACTCTATGGGTTTAACACAAGCAAAATAAGAATCAAAATAGCTGTAGGTTTCACCCTGCAAGTCCCATAAGAGATGAAGAGGCAGATGATACAGCACAGAAGCCAGGTCTCAGCCCTCCCTCGAGGTCTGAGTTTCAGAAAGCGTGCAGCATGTTGTGTAGGTGAATGCCAGTGATTAACTGGGCAAAATGCCCAAGTGGTTTGTGAAAAACGTAGGGAAGTCTCAAAACACACAGTTTTAGGTGAACCCAGCTAATGATGTGTTTCACTGTTTAGAACAATCTGTGAAAGTGGGCGGCTGGCAGCTGTTTTTCATCCCTACTTAAAAAAAAAAAAAAAAAGGTTTAATTTGCTTTAAAATATGACTGTTGAATGGATGATGGTATATATATATATATCTACCACATCATTTTAAAGAGAAGTATAGTAGGCTGCTGGATAGGTAGACTGGCTGAAAGGGAAGAGGAGCAGATGCTGTCCTGAGGAGCATCAGTCATGAGGAAATAGACTGATGAACTTTGACATGTGGCTACCATGTGGTATCAGCCAGTGATGTGGCTTCACTGTTACCCAGTGACTCTTAAAATAGCAACTGACCAGTACTGTGATAAACTGTAACATCAGAAATTTGGGGGTTTGGGGGCTGGGGATTAGTCCACGGTAAGGTGTTTATCTTGTAATCATGAGGATCTGAGTTCAATTCCCAGGAACCTACTTTAAAATGCCCTGTATGATCCCAGCACTGGGGAAGCTGAGATATGAGGGTCTCTGGGGCTTCCTAGAGCTCGATCGTGAGCTTCAGGCCAATGAGAGACCCTGTCTCAAAGGAGGTGGGTAGAGTGCTGTGGACGACAATCTAGCCTCCACACACACCAAGTACAAATGTGAACTCGCATATATACACGGAGTTAGAAAGTTTCCCTTAATTTGGGTTTTCTGTTCAAAAGCAACAAAATGTTTCAATAGCAAAATGAATTTAGAAAAATAAACATGAACAAAGCCCAAAAAACACTCTATGGAAAACATGTCTGAATGAGTTACTAGTATAGGCACAGGTAGGCCAAACAGAAAACAGGAACCATATTCAACCATTTCTAAAAACCCAATACATAACAGAACAAACCCCCCACACGAGAACAGGTTTGTTAAAGTGTTGCTGGATAAATCTTGGCAAACAAGAAGTCATTCAAACCCACACCTGATCCCAGGTGAGAGGTGATCTGTAAATGGATGTGTGGGTTAATTCAAAGCAGCATGAGGGTAAGCAGAAGTGAGAGGCTCAACACCTGTTCTTAAGTGTCATGGGGGAGAAAGGCAAGGAAGTAGGAATGACAAACATCTGGACAGATCCAGGAAGTTCACACTGGAGTTGATAAGATAAGGAGGCTTAAGCCAGGCAATTTGTAAGACAGCACTTCAAGAGGATAACTCTTCCCAGAAATGCCTAGGAGGAGATTTGAGGATCAGGAGAGGAGGGTGGCAGGCCGGAAGTCTGCGCAGAAGACAAGGAGCCTTGCTATCCCACAGAGCTGGAACTGTCAGGGGCAGAAAGGACAGAGACACTGGACTCAGCAAAACCAGCTCCCTGGCTCCTGCATAGAAAAGGATTTCAGGACTTCAGGATGAGCCAGTATGAAGCAGAATTGGAGTTTGTTAAAAACAGAAAGGGCTCAAGAAAAGGCAAACCACTGAGATGATGAGTGTCGGCTTAGCAGTAGGCAGCAATACCACGTGGAGGTTCTCCAATTACCAAAGAAGAGGCTCTAAGAAACTTTGGCCCTTTCTTCTCTTTTTGGATAAATAAGATTATAGGATGGCTCTGGAGATACCTTGGATGGGATTACAGCCCAACAAAGTAAAACCAGGCACTTGGGTTGCACATAGGTTTAGAACAAATTTTTACTACAAATGGGGTTGGGGGGGATCCTAGAAAAATGGAGGCTTACAGTTGGGGATTGAGAAGGTCCTGAAGCACTTTCTAGCAGCACTGTGATCCTCGGTTCTTACCTGGAATGAGACTTCTTCCGCCCCATGTCTTCATTCAAAGCTCTAACTTGACACCTGCGGGGCCCCAAAGACTTACAGAAGGGGCATGAAAGACACAGGGTCCAGAAAGCTCACTTCATACTCATGTGAAAGAAGTTCGGAACAGAGAGGAGCAAGATGAAGACCCTCTGGGAGGCAAAGAAGCTTGTGTGGGATAAAGAGAGCAGCCGGCAGGGAAGCAAGGCAGAGAGACAAAGATAAAGAGCAGCCAACCGCTGGGTACACTCAGTGAGCCTGGCCCCCATCACTAGACATCAAAAACTCAGGAGCAAGGTGAGAGGAAGGAGAAGGAGGGGAGGGCAGAGGAGGGAAGGGCAGTGTATTAGTTACTTTTCTACTGATGTCATTGAAAGGGCCCTGGAACCTGGGGTTCAGATTCAGATTCAGAACCAGGATCAGATGCCTGAGTTAAACGATGACCCCTTCCCCCTTCGAGTCTCAGGATTAAGCAACAAACTTCCTCAGGCTTCATTGCCCAGGTGCTAGCTGTCACGTACACGTAAGGGACCCCCCCTCCCGCAGGAGACAGAGCCAATCAGTTTAAAAGATAACAAGGCAGATTCCCGCGCGCGGGAACCTGAGCCAATCAAAGTTGTGCACACCCTATCCCCAGCCCCTTCCCCTGCACGCCATAAAATGCCAAAAGACAAAGGAATCAGGGTTCGCCTCCCTCTCTCACCTGGTTATCAAGTGTTCAAATGCCCAAGACCATGGGGGATGTCTCATTCAAACCAGTACAGGAAGAGAAAGACAGAGGGGGGAGTGGAAAGGAGTGAGATGTGGTGAGTTTGGAAAGCTTCGAGAACATCTATGGGGAGAAATTCATTCACAAATCTTGTTTTTATGAATAACTACAAGTCACAAACAATGTCATTTATATATTAGGTTCATTTAAATATAAGTATATGGGAGTGCCCTGAGCCGTTCTAGGCCCTGAGGAGATAGTGAGACAAGACTCAGGAGGACTTGAGCTAGACCCCCATGTAAAATGCTAGGTGTGGTGAGCACACTTGTGACACCAGCACTGGGAGATCAGAGCTAGACAGATCCCTGAGACTCACTGGCCAGCCAGGCTAGCCTATTTGGCATTTCCTAGGTCACAGTGAGTGAGTCTGTCTCAAAACACAAGGTAAAGAGTACCCCCAACACACCTGCACACCTGCCTGCATACACACACACAAATAAATAAACAAATAGATCCTAAAGGCAGAGGAAAAGCCAGGTGTGTCTTCCACTGCAGCTACTAAAAGGATTTTCCGAGAAGTAATTGGTTCTTTCAACACTTCCGATCCTGGGGAGGTCCAGTGGAGATCTTTGGGAGGTGGCTCCTGGGACTTTGCTTTGACTAAGTCTGGACTAGGAGAACTTTGCTGACCTGAATGGAAACTCTGTTCAGCAGTCCTAAATCATGTTCCTTCTAGAACAGGATCACCATAATTATGTTCATCTTGGACAAACCCAAGCAGCTAAAATGGTAGTCCAGACTGACGACTTCCTGCTCAGAAATCACATTCTGCAGAAGCTATGTGGGATTAATCCAATGGACTCATGTCCCGGCTGGCCAAACCTGTGCCCCTAATTACTGTGAGGGATGAAGTGGCCTATTGGGGATGGGGGGGGGGGGTCCTGTTCTCTGATTACCTTCCTGGAAGCTAATCTCAGATTGGTTCCACAGAATGCACTGGTCTCCAGAGCATCTTGGAAATTTTCACCCTGAAGCATGCATCCCCATCTTGTCCCCGTGGCTGGAGGAGTGACCACTGTTTATTAACTAAGAGTGAGCTCTCAGCCTCCAGTTTAAATAAAATGGGAACTCTGCCAAAATGGTGCTTGTATCTGAACTGCCTCCCAACCCTCTCAGGAGTTGTGGCTTCAGAATTTTGTCACCAGAATTAACTTAGGAGGTGTGGTGGTGGGAATAAGAATGGCCTCATAGGCTCATATATTTGAATGCTTAGTCATCAGGGAGTGGCACTATTTGAGAAGGATTAGAAAGATTAGGAGGTATGGCCTTGTCAAAGTAGGTGTGGTCTTGTTGGAGGAAAATATCACTGGGTGTGGGCTTTGAGGTTTCAAAAGTCCATGCCAGGCCCAGTGAGGCCAGGCTCTCCCTCTCTGGATCTGGATCTCCCTCTCTCCCTGGACCTGCAGATCCAGGATGTAGCTATCAACTATCCAGGACTAACCACACCATATCCGGTGCTGTCTTCCCTGCTATGATGATAACAGATTAATCCTCTGAAACTGTAAGCAAGCTCCAATTAAAAGTTTTCTTTCATAAGAATTTCCCTGATCATGGTGTCTCGTCACAGCAATAGAACAGTGGCTAAGACAGGAAGTAAAGCAAACTCACACATACTGGTCATTCAGCATCCAAGGGAGATATATTAATGGCTGGGAAAGCCCAGCAAATGTTTGCTTGTAAAGTCAGAGGGAAGGTGAAGGTACCACAGGCCCAGCACTCAATAAGCTCACGCAGAAGGCACTTGACTATCCCTGTCACTGGTAGGGAAACAGAGGCAGGATGAGCCTGCTGCTCACACCTCAGGTACATCCCTTCTTTGGAATCAGGAAGCCAGCTTGTTTTTTGGGTTTTTTTTTTTCCAAAATGTCATCCCAGAATCTCAACCAACGTGTGCAGTGGGAAGAGGTAAAAAGACGTCATCAATCACATCACATTGACCAATCACCCACTTTCTTATGTGATAGGTTGATTTGTTCTTTTGAATCAATAAGCCATATTAGCGATTCAAGTGCATCTAACCTGAGCCCAGGGATAGCTATGAACACGGCCCAACACAGATCATGAGACGGGTTTTTCATTCGCTTGTTTCCTTGGAGAAGTTTAGTCGTCTTTTGTTTGTTTTGATTTTGTGGGGTTTGGGGGGGGGTTCGTGAGCTCTTGTCTATGACACCCTGAGTCACGATGTCAGAAAGCTGGTTAGACCTGATGGGTAGAGTTGGGGCTGAGAACACAACATCCCCAGCTCTAATTCCACATGCTGAGCATTTGACGGAGGCCCCTGCTGCAGCCTGTCAAACTCCACCCTCCTGTCTCTCCTAGAAACCAGAATTCCTCTTTCTCCAAGTGAACCATAGAGTGCCATCCTCATTAAGGGAGACAACCTAGAAAAGCCATTCTATCTTCTCTCTTTTCCCTTCAAGATTGTCACATGGGGTCTTAACCAGAAAGACAAGAAATCAAGCCAGGACCCACATCTAACAGATGGCAGACCTTCGAGAGGTTAGCTCTAGGAAGAGGTCTTCATTCACTGAGGGTGC
Organism: Cricetomys ansorgei; assembly: GCA_026225945.1. Classification (NCBI taxonomy): domain Eukaryota; kingdom Metazoa; phylum Chordata; class Mammalia; order Rodentia; family Nesomyidae; genus Cricetomys; species Cricetomys ansorgei. The sequence goes on along the minus strand of JAMJFZ010001121.1, from coordinate 14,813,460 downwards.
ATCCACAAAAGGAATTGGTTGCTTTCCGTCTCTTCCTGTCCCAACCAGGAGGAGACTTTGCTTTGTTGCACCCCACATTTCCCATGGCCATTAAGCAACTATGCCAATCAGCCAAGGCCTGAAACCTCCATACTGTGAGCCTGAATAAATACATCTCCGTTGTGAGCTCATGATCTGTGGTATCTGCACACAACTGTCTATACTTCATCTAGACAAGGGGTGTGGTGTTAAAAATAGCTCCTTAACTTGGTAGAATTTATAATCACCATAGAAACAAATCTCCGTACATGCCTGTGAGGGGTTATCTAGATTCAGTTAATTGAGATGGGAAAGCCCACCTTAAAAGTGGACCTTTCCATTCCATGGGTTGAGAGTGAACAACAGGGGGATAGCTGAGAACCAATGTGATCAAGCACCTCATGCTCCTGTCTCAGTACCTTCCCCTACATGATGGGCTGTACCCTCATTCAGTAAGCCTCTTACTTTGGTCAGGTAGTCACACCAATAAAGACAACAACCGGTAAGTTTTCTTTCTCTTCTTTGTTTTTGGAGTCAGAGTCTCACTCTGTAACTCAGTCTGACATGGAATGCCCAGCAATCCTCCTGCCTCGGCCACCCAAATGCTAGAATTATAGGTATGTGTCATCACATCCAGCTACGGATCTTCCTTTCTAAAGTTTTCATGTCACATAAAACCTTGACCAGGAAAATTGTAACACTTTTCTCTTTTTATGGAGGATGGTTAGCTGTGCTCAGCATTATACCTTGGGAAGGTTTGACACTCCCCAGGACACCAATCCCCTTGGTTAGTTGAACCTTGATTTTTTTAATTTTATTTTATTTTATTATACCTTTATTTTTAAAGATATGTGACAGGTGGTGGTGGCATGGGCCTTTAATCCCAGCACTCAGGAGGCAGAGGCAGGCGAATCTCTTTGAGTTCAAGGCCAGCCTGGTCTACAAAGTGAGTTCCAGGACAGCCAGAGTTACGACAGAGAAGCCCTGTCTCAAAAAACAAACAGGAAAAAAAAAAAAAAAGGTATGTAACATTCTAGAATTGGTTTCCTTTCACACCTATTGAGAGGTCTAATAAACCTAAAAGACATTAATAGATCAATTCCTTCCTTCCGTTTCCCACAGGAAGGAAGAGCTTCAAAAGAAACAATAGCCATAGATAACAACAAAATGCCACTAAGAAACTTTACAGTTAACTTCCCATTTGACAGATAAGGAGACTCAAACAGAAGAGACTCAACTGTCGAGGTGGCACAGTACTGCCCAGCACAGGGGCCATGCTGGACGCCCTGCCAGCGGCACACCCGTTCTCCTTACTCTGACGGTCACATGCAGCAGATATGAACGACCACCACAACCAGCCGCCATCCTGTCATCTCTTTGGGGTGTCATTGTTAGCATGGAATCAGGGTTCCTATTTGTGGGTTCTTAGCCTCACTGATAAAAGTTCCAACTAATGGTCATCATTAGTGCTTTGAATTGCTTTTACATGAACCTGAGAAAAAAATTCAATCTTGTTTCCAAAAAAGTATGTCTCAAGTGCTCCAGCTTTAGCTCACAGCTATGTTCCTGCTGCTGTTCTTATTTTTTTAAAAAAGATTAAGAACAGAGGATTTAAATATGAATGAAAATGAAAAGAAAATGCCGTTCATTTTCCTGCTTGCCGCTCTTTGTTGTTCTTGGCTGTGCGTTGCTATACCCCTGAAAAGCTAGGAAAGGCACGCCATGGTTCTTGATCCTACAAACATCGTTCCTTCCCTTCCTGCTACAACATTCTGACACATCTGCGCTCTGTTTCTACATCATAATTACTAGTACTTTCTGGAAAACTCTATGCTGCCTGTAAAACTCCTCACCACGAAGAGGAAGTCACTCGCAGCTACTGTAACCACCAGACTCTCACCTGTGCTCCACCCACCCTCTCAGCTGATGCAGAAAAGAGCCAGGACTTTGATGGTTCCTTTAAGTGTTAATTCGGACTATGAATCGCGTTCCAGCCATCCTTTAAACGCCTGCGTTTTGACCTCTTCTAGGGTATAGACTAGAAGATGAAGCCCATGTTTCCCCTTGCCAGGCAGGGGTACATATGCTCTCTAGCCACTGTCCAACACATGTAACCACTCAGGACTCTCCCGTAAGCACCAGGGGTGGTGGCACACCTCTGCAGTTCTGAACTATGTGACAGTAAGGACAACCCAGTAACCCTGGGCAATCCCCCTTCAGTAGAACAACACTCAGTAGTACCTCCCTCCTGAGGGTTACTATGGCCAGGCACATCCTGGCAAGAGATATAAGAACAGCAGGTTTGGGCCGATGTGATAGCTCAGTGGGTAACATGACGCCACCAACACTGACAACCAGCACTTCATGCCTGAAAACCCACACGGTGGAAGGACAAAACGGACTCCCAAAAGTTAGTTTCTGACTTCTACACCCTCACACATGTAAATAAAGAACTAGCAGGAAATTTTTAGATACAAATACCAAGGTCAGCTTAAACACAGCGTGTGTAAGCAAGTTGCAGGACAGCCTATCCTTAAAGCAACCAGTCAAGAGAAAAATTCTATTTACCATCTCATGTGTATGCGTGATATGGTGTACATATGCTTGCAATTACGGACTACGCAGCCAAAACACACACACAGATCATCCAAAACCCATCAGTCCATCTTAGCAAGGATCTGCCTCTTCTCTCCTTGAGGGATAGCTTCTTCCCTCCACCTAAACTCATAAAAAGAACCCCCAAAGAGTTCTAGGCTCTTGAACTGCCTGCTTGCTTAAATCAGCTCTCACTGTCTGGAGTGCACCCTGCGTTTTCCTCTCATTTTAGTCATCTATGCTTCCATTGCTACTACTCTCTGGTCTCATTTGAGACACGAAGAACCTGGATGTCAGGTCATAGAACACCCCCAAGAACCCCTCTGGTAACAGTCCCATTTGGGAAGCTTAAGGTAAAAAGATTCCAAGAGCAGCCTGGGCAAGAAAACAAAGCCACATCTGAACAAAACCCCACAAAAGTGGGCTCACGTGAGCAGCAGAGGTGAGGAGGGAGAGCAGGCAAGGAGAGTCTCTGGAGCTGTGATGGCATTGCTGGGGCTAAGTTTCTAGCCATGGGTTCTCATACCAGGCTTGTTTGGCTCAAACATCCTTAGATGTTCCTTAAAGCTACAGTTTCTCTAGGTGATAGTCCCCACATCTGGTAAGTTTGCTTTCCCTTGCATGACTCATATGTTTAAAAGTCTGGTCCCCAAGTGGTAGGACTGTTTGGGAAGGAATAGGAGCTGTGGCCTTGTTGGAAGTGATGTGCCACTGGTGGTGGGCGTTGGGGTTTAAAAAACCCACACCAGACTGAGTCCCCTCCCCTCTCTGACTGCAACTTGTAGATCAGATATGAGCTCTCAGCCACTGCTCCAGAGCTAGGCTGCCTGACACTACACTCTCCACTGTGTTAATCACCGGCTCGCCTTCTGAAACCAAAAGCAATCCCTCAATTAAATGTTTCCTTTTAAAAGGTGCCTTGGTCAGGGTGTCTCCTCACAGCAATAGAACTGTATCTGTGATTCACGGGAGTTGCACATAGATTTGGGGTCAAAGGCTGTTTATTCTCTGCCTAATTGAATCACCTGTTCTTAGTACTGGAGCGCTGGAGCATTTCAACCTCTGTACAATCTACTTTTAAGCCTAGGCTTAGGCTTCAGCCTTCAAACAATCTAGAACATTTAAGCCTTCGTACAATCTAATCAACCCCCGGACTTACTGCTGACTGAGCCACTCTGACTGGCTCCTTCTGAACTCTGACTCTTCTGCTTCAACTGATTCACTATTCTAGCTCAAACTCTTCACCAAGCTGACTGATCAAACTGATCCTCTAAGCTGACTTACTGTTTGTGACTGAACTCTTCTAACAGCATATTCTGGCTGACTCTCTAACTGCCACAGTCTGATGATAGGCTTTGCTTAGCTTCAAACTGACTCACTCTTCCCATATGATACTGACTTCTGCTGATCTGCCTCGGTGTCTCTCCTGAGCTTTCATTGCTTCACATTGCTTCAGTCATCCTCTCTGCTCCTCAGTCAGACCATTTTATTGTCTCTGTGTCTTGCCCCTGTCTGCCTGCTTCAGACTGCTTGCCTCATACTGCCTGCTGCAACTGACTCTGTTCTGAGCTGACAGCCTGCCTTTCTATTGTGAGAAATGTTGAGCATGTCCTCACTCTGACTTACTCTGCTAACTCTTCCTCTGATTAGTTACTTTGCCTGTCCTTCATTGACTCATCTCAGATGTCATTTCCTGTGTGACACTGACACTTTCTGAGCTCTGCTTTCTGTGTCTGCTTACACACACTGTCCTGTCTCAGGGATTAAAGGCATGGACCACCACTGCCTTCTGAATATTGGGATTAAAGGTTTGTACCAATAATGTTAACATTCTTTCTACATTCCATCTAGACCATATATGCCTCTGAATTTGATCCCTTCACATAGACCCCCAGGAATATAGAACCTTTCTCTTTTACACAGGCCTATTCCTCTACAAGAACAGTTACCAAGACACCTTGGAATGCTTAGAGTTATGCTTTTATCACCTCACCTCAAGGCCACATAAACTCATAGCTTATTCTACTGAGACTCAGGTCATTGCCATTGCACAAATAATCCTTTGACTCATTACATCAATGACAGTAAACTATAGGACCTGTGCACTGGAAGTCACAGGCACCCAGTGCCCTAGAAAGACAAGGACATCCTGTGGGGAGGCTGAAACCCAAGTAGATGCAGAAATCTATGTATATTCCGGGCTTTCCATGACCCAAGAATGTCAACAATTTTCCACATAGTAGGTCCACACACAATGATCAGTAAGTTCCTTGGATGAAAGTATATAAGGTATACGAGGTCTACTGCTTCTGCCTGCAGTAGAAGCATTTTAACCCATTTACAAAATAACTATGGCTTTGAGTGATAGTGCAGTGGGAAAGATTTCACAGCTCACCCAACCTAACTAGTGATAATCCTGTCCCTTCTCACTTATGGTCTGGAACCCAGGGATATATCCTACAGGGCCAGTGGAAATAGAATTACTATAGTTTTTTGAAGTGAAGGATTTTGGAGAGTTTTCAGCATGCCTGACAACTGCCAAGGTCAATGGAAATCCAGCCCTCTTCGGATGGGACAACTCTTCTCAATCGTTCTGTCACCAACAAATACCTAAGACCTTACCATCAATGCCACATTGCCCACTGACTGAGAAAGAAGCTCAAGATTGCTTTAGAAGATATGCTGGTTCTAGCTCCAAGCCTATCCCAGAATGCCTGAGAAGGAAAACAATTACAAGTGGCAGAACATTATAGAAGACATCTTGTTCACAATGCCTTCATAGAAGAGACAACCACAGGTGAATATAAGAGACATACATAGTTTGGTCAGATGTCTAAATCTTGGCAAAAAAAAGTGTAGTGGTTTGAATAAGAACGGCCCCTCTAGGCTCATATACTTGAATGCTTGGTCATCAGGGCGTGGAATTGTTTGAAAGGATTACAAGGATTGGAAGATGTGGTTTTGCTGGAGGAAGTGTGCCACTGGGGGTGGGCTTTGAGGTTTCAAAAGTCCATGCCAAGCCTACTCAAAAGTCCATGCCAAGCCCACTCAAAAGTCCATGCCAAGCCCAATGTTGCACTCTCTTGCTCTCTCTCGCTCTCTCTCTTTCTCTCTCTCTCTCTCTGCCTGTGGATCAGTATATAGCTCTCAGCTACCACTCTGGTACCATATGTGACACCATGCTCTCTACAATGATAATGGACTAAAGACATGAAACTGTAAGCCAGCCTCCAATCAAATGCTTTCTTTCATAAGGGTAACCTTGGTCATGGTGTCTCTTCACCGCAACAGAACACTGACTAAGACAAAAAGTATAAAGAATTATCAACAAGGGAGACTGACAAAAAATATCTAAAGGCACGCCATTAACAAATATACTAAGAAAGTGGATGAACTAGTGAGATGACTCAGAAAGCAAAGGTACTTGTAATCAAGTCTGACAACCTAAGTTCAATCCCCAGAACTGACACGGTAGGAGACTCCTTCCCATAAAACTGTTCTCTGACCTCCAAACAAACCAAGGCACACACACATGCATGTGTACACACACACAATTAATAATAATAATAATAATAATATAAAAGAAATACAGTAAGAGAATGAAGTTGCATTCAGTGGAACTCTCAGGAAAGAAAGCACACAATAATTAGGTTACTAAGATCACCTGTTATATAAGATGCTTGTTCTTTTCCTTCACTCAGCAAGTAAGAAGTTCCAGGTATGATGTTCCAGTCTTCAAGCAGCAGAAACCAGTGCTGAGCTAGTCCAACCATGGCTGCCTACCAACAGAAAGTCCAAGAATCCAGTAGTTGTTCGGTTGACAAGGCTGGTTGTCTCAGCTGGTCTTTGGTATATGCCAGAATCCTGAAGAAGTCAGCCCTAATGGACTTGCTAGCCAAGGCAAGCAGGCACATCCTGTAGACAGGCTGCCGGCAGGAGGTTGGTCCAGATATGGGTGGATCTTCAAAAGATTTGTATTAAAGCTCCATCTTCCCACCTTAAAGATTAGAAAAGGGTCTTCTCACTTCAAATGATTTAATTAAGAAAAAGTCCCTCGCTGGTGTGCCCAGCCATTTGGGTTTTAGTTAATTCTGAGTGTAACCTAATAAATCTAATGAATGCACTTATCATTCTATATATTCTATTCCTCTGGAGAGCCCAGACTAATCCAGATGCTGTGCTCTCTACGCAAGAGATTCACTGTTTCCTCGGCAACCAGGACGCTTGGGTCCGGTAGCAAAAAATTGAAAAAGCAGATTTTTTCTGTTAAGTTTGATTCCAGTATTGTTGGCTCTATTTCTACTAACGAAATGGTTTTACTAACCAATGATAAATATCTTATTTTTTAGGAGAAACAATTCCTTATCAAACTAGAAGTCTACCTGGGACATCATGACACAGGGATTAACACATAATGTTGGGTATCATAGTAGCTGCAGTGATTGTTTCAAAATGTAAAAAGGTATTTTTAAAAAAAAAGGTATCTGTTACATAAGAGACATAGATGGGGTATGTACCCTGTACCAATCTCCAGAAGATACATGGAACATATTTCATATAAACATCACCAGCCAAATGACTAGCCTCTAAGGGAAACTCACAGTGAATAAGCATCTAGGAAGAAGGAAGCCCCAGGTCAGGACAGCACCTGGAGGCTTGTGCTTTGATACATAGCCTTCTTGTGCTTGTAGAGTTAGGGAGAAGGACCAACCCACCAGTGACTGACCTGTTGGGGCATTGCCATAGGCTGTCAACACATGCCATCGTCCTTGGAAAGCCACATGGAAAAGGGTCTCTGCCTCCAGTCGAAACAGGGAGTATAAAGGAATTAATTCAGTATTGATGGAGAATTGGGGCAGGAGGCATTAGGGCAGGAAGCATTTAATTAAGCAGAAAAGTAAGAAGGCAATGTAAGAGAAGAAAATGTTGGTATTTCTTATGTGGAGTTTGAGGACAGTCTGGAAATACTGAGATCCTGTCTCAAAAACAGATAAACAAAATATAAAAACAACAACAACAACAAAAAAAAAAAACAAGATTACAAAAAAAATTGAGAAGGAGGTTTTTGTAGCGAAATGTTCTAAATCTGACTGCAGTGAGATTTACGCGGGTCTTCAATTTGCTAAAACTTAATTATATATGTTTTAACAAAGGTGTGAATTTTACATAGTTGCCTCCAAAAATTAGACTTTTTAACAAAGGAGTATGTCATAAACACAATTAAATAAAATGAGAAAATTAAAAATGATTTTTAAAAGAGGTACAAATAAGAAAGGAAAAGTTGGGGCTGGAGAGATGGCTCAGCTGCTAAGCGTACTGACTGCTCTAACAAAGGACCGGGATTCAATTCCCAGCACCTACGTGGTAGCTCACAAATGTCTATAACTCCGGGGGATCTGACACCCTCACACACACATACATGCAGGCAAGACACCAATGTACATAAAACAAAAATGAAATCATTTAAAAAAATTTAAAGAAAGGAAAAGTCAAGCTATCCTAATTTGCAGTTGCTAGGATCCGACGCTTAAAAGATCCAGAAGATTCCACCACAAAGTACTTAGACCTGACTAGCACTTTCAGCAATGTAGCAGATTACGAAGTCAAAATTCAAAAATCAGTAATTTTCCTACATGTCAATATTGAACATTCTAAAACAATTTCACAAAAATAATCGCATTCTTAGTGGCATTAAAAAAAAATAAGACAAAACAAAAAGATCTAGAAATAAATCTAACCAAGGAGATGAGAGACTTCTACAACACAAATTATAAGACATTGAAGAAAGAAACTAGACACTAAAATATGAAACCGTCTCTCACGCTTGTTGATTAACAAAGCTAATATAGTAAAAATGGCTAATGTGCCAAAAACTATCTATAGATTCAATGCAATTCCCATCAAATTTCCAAGGACTCTCCTCACAGAAATAGGAAAATAAATGAACAAAATTAAAAATCTGTGCATAAGTACTGAAGACTCTGACTAGCCAAAGGCATTCTGAACAAAACGAGCAAATGCCCGAGGGATCCGACCCTTAATTTCCAACTTCTACTACAGAGCCACAGCAACAAAACCACCAAGCTACTGGCACAAAAACAGACGCGCAGACCACAGAAATGTAATGGAGGATCCGGAAACAAACCCGCGAGGCTTGCCTGGTTTTTAACAAAGGTGCCAAAACATAACACCGGAGAAAAGACAGCATCTTCAACAAATGGTGCTGGCCAAACTGAATAGCTACGTGCTAAAGAATGAAACTCAACTCATCTCTCTCACTCTGCACAAAACATGGATCAAAGCCCTTAGCATAAGGCCTGAAACTCTGATGGCTGCAGATGAAGCACTTCAAGGTGAAAGCATGGGGAAGATTCCCTAAGAGATTCCACCAACTCAGCTAACCCGCCAAGAGCAGACAGGGGTGGGTGCAGGCTTTGCCTGGACTTTAAAGGCTCTGCACAAGGTGGAGAGAAGAGACAACCTGCAGGATGGGAAGGGCACAACTCTGCTAGGTGCATATCAAAAGGAATTAATGTCTAGAATTTATAAGGAACTCAAATAACTAAACACTCAAAAACAAATAATCCAAATCAATAAATGAAAAAAAAGATAATAAACTGAACAGACAGTTCTCAAATGAAGAAATACAAATAACCATCAGATACATGAAAAGAAAATGTTCTACAGCCTTAGGCAACATGGAAATACCAATCAAACTACACTGAGGGGGCTGGAAAGATGAGTCTGTGGCGAAGAGTACTGGGTGCTCTCCCAGAAGATCCGGGTTGGGTTCCTGGTACCTAAACAGTGGCTTACAACCTGTAGCTCTAGACTCAGGGAATCTGACACCCTATTCTGGCCTGCGTGGGCACAGCACACGTGTGGTATGCATTCATGATGCAGGCAAAACACTCATACACACAAATTAAAACTGAAAAAAAAAACAAAAGCCCACACTGAGACGCCCCCTTCACTCCACTCAAAATGGCTGTCAATGGTATCTTACTTACCTACTGCTGTGAAGAGACACAATGACCAAGGCTACTCAGAAAGTATTTAATTTGGGGGTTCACAGTTCCAGAAGGTTAGAGTCCATGACCATCATAGTGGGGAGCATAACAGGTAGACAGGCATGGTGCTGGAGCAGTAGCTGAGAGCTTATTTCTTAGACACATCACAAGGCAGAGAGAGAGCCAACTGGGAATGACGAGGGCTTCTGAAACCTCAGAGCCCACCCACACAGTGACATGCTCCCTCCAAAAAAGGCCACACCTCTTAATCCTTCCCAAACAGGTCCACAATCTTGGGACCAAGCATTCAAATATATGAGCCTATGGGGGACATTCTCTCATTCAAACCACTAAGTGGGACTGTTAATTGGTGCAGTTACTGTAATCAATATGGAGTTCTGCAAAAAAGCTCAAAGCAAAGCTAGGTGATGTAGTTACACATGCTATCCTAGCAATTAGGAAGACAAGGCAGAGTGCCCACTACAAGTTCAGAAACAGTCTGAGCTATATAATAAGACTTTGTCTCTAATTAATTAATTAATTAAACTTATCACACAATCCAGTCACCCCTTCCTTTGGCAGGCACAGGAAGGAATCTACCAGCATGCCGAGGGCTGCCTGTACACCCATGTTGATTGTCACATATTTCCAACAGCTAGGATACGGCATCTGCCTAAACACCCATTAACAGATGAATGGACAGAGGAACTGTGGCACATATGCCCAATGGAGCTGCATTCAGCCATAAAAATGAAATTATTTCATTTGCAGAGGAGTGTATAGAACTGGAGATCATGTGATGTGAAATAAACCAGACCCAGGAGACAAATGTTGTCTGGTTTGTATCATAAGTGGGATTTAGAGTTAAAACGAAACACATATGTATGTATTTACATATAGATGCATGCCATTTATATGACATGGAAGTAGAAGGAGGAATGTTTGAGGGAAATTAGGAGAGTGGGGGATGGGAAGAGGAAAAGCAAGAGTCACGTGGGGTGGTACACGAGTGCAGCACACAGCATGGCCGAAGGAAAGCCATGATGCTGCACCAAGAATATATGCGGGCAGTAAAAATGTTTCTAAATGTTTGTCTGAAAACCTAAAAATAAATCTAACCTGTGGACGTAAGAAGAAAAACCAAGACAAATTAGTCAACTTAGCACTGAAAGAGAAGCAAAAGTGCTTTTATATTAGGAGCAACTGGGATAAACTTGGGGTTCTAGAAGGAGAGCTGAATGTTAAGTGTTGATCTTTAGAACGGATGAAGAGGAGGCATGGCTGTAAGTGCAGTGGGAGTTTCTGATCTCGGGAGGAAGAATACGAATTAAACCTACATCAAAACTTAGACACAATGGAAACTGTTTAGAAGGCACAATAGATGCTGTATGAAAGAGAAGCGTGTACAGGATCTATGAAGGAAATGGAGCTCTGTGTTTCCTACACAGTGCAAACACCAGATTCACATGATCCTATAGTGTAGCTCTACCAGACAGTTAAAAAGTTCATAATTCCAAAGCTATACCAACTTTTCCCAGAAGGAAAAAGCAAAGGGACTAAGACCCCACAGTATTTTATAAAGCTAATATAATTGCAATATAAAACCCAGACAAGCATAGTGCAAGAAAGGAAAATTACAGACCAATCCCACTTATAAACCCAGGTTCCAGTGTTCTGAGTAGCGCACTAGTCCACTGAACTCAGCCGGAAATTAAAAAGAAATGTCAGTGAGCACAGTTCGCTGGTTCTTTGCAAGACAAGTTTAACATTTCAAAGCTCTGGCCATAGAGCAGATTGGAGAAGAAAAGCTACCTCAACAGATCCAGGCAAGTATGGAATACAATTCAACACTCACTCATGGGCTCTAGAGATCTAGAAAGATCTAGAAAGCAAAGGAGAATCCCTAAACTTAATCAGAGACCCTAACAAACCTACACAGCAACACAAGACTTCTGGGCAAAAATAGGGAGAGAAGTTGATGGAAAGGTCAAAGCAATTTTCCCTATCACTCTTCCTGCTGGGAATTGTAGAGTCCAGGCTCGGACGGGAGGCACGCAAACAGTGCAAGGCAGGTCACCCCTCTCTCAGCTCCAGACCCCCGACAATTATTTTTAATGTAAATAAATAACCTGACACTGTGGTTCTACACCGGTCTCTACGAGTTTAACTAATATGAGTTGGTCTCTACAGAAGAAAGTATTCTACACAAGGATGAAGTTAGGTTCTCACCCTACAAGGTCAGATGATGAATTCCTGGAAGTCAATGCATCTTATCTACGAAGCCAAGGGGCAGAAGGCCATCAGCTCTGAAAGGCGGTAGGGTGACCTCTCAGGTGACAGGCCTTTCCTGTCACATTGAGTCCTGTCACTGGACACTCACGCTCCTCCCATCCTTCTGTTATCCACTGACTCCAAAGGTGAGTGCCCATATTGATATACATGAGAATACTTTTTCAGCCTCTGTGGTTCTACCCGGTCAAAACCACTTAGTCCATGCTACACACTTTGCCCACGTGAGAAGCCAGGCACTGGGGTCTCTACAAACATTTCAGAGAAAGGCAAGGGTCCCCAAGACACTTGAATTATGTTGTGTGGGTTCTCGGGGATGGTGTTATTTTCAAAGAAGCAGTAGGCAGTCAGCTGTGCCCAGAGGGGGTGAATGATCAATAATCGGTCGTCTCCACCAATAAAGCGACAGATCACAACTTGCAGGTTACAATCATGGTAATATTTGGAAGTTTAAAACTTCTCCAGGACCGTTTCCTTACTGTGATGCTCTCACCATGTGCCTGGCAGAGGTGGCTAAGCCAGTGGCATGGGCGGAGTAACCTCTGTGACGTTAGAAACTCGAAATGCTTACTGCCAAGTCTGCTCAGGGTATACTCCCAGTCCTTGCCAACCTTCAGAGCATCCCGCCATGACCTGAGACACAACTCAGTGCATATTGGACTTCTGTGGGGAGAAGGATGTAGGAGAGGGAATAAGTTGGGGGGTTTTTGTTTTGCTTTGCTTTGGTTTTGTTTTTGGTTTGTTTGTTTGTTTTAATGGTTAAAAACATCAAGGGAAACTGTAGTTTTACATTCTGGTCCCCTGGCCTATGACTGTGGAGGTCATCACAGTGGCTCTCCCAGAAGACCTTGGCTGTGATGCTGTCATCAGTTTTCTTCCTTAGAGACACTACATGAATCCCTACTGGGGAGAGAGCTGACAGCAACAGCAGGAGGGACGGGAGGGGAGCAGAGGCAGAGGGGGGGGGGGGGGGGGGGGAGATCTAGAGCACACCTTTTGGAGGTTTAGGACGGACAAAAGCAGAGGGCTGAATAGGAACACAGCCACATGTGCTCACTGTAGTCCCCATCTTCAGGCTGTTGTGCGATCCCATCTGTGCAGTTAACAGTCAGAGACAGGCAACAAAGAGGACAACAGAGGATAAAGCCCAGGAAGGACCCAGAATGAGCTTCTCAGCAGCTTCACCTGCAGTGTTCCTGCAGAGCAGTAAAGCTGCGGCCAGTTCCAGGTGCACAGCATCCTACCAGGGGACTCCACCAAGGAAGTAGAAGTGGTCTCAACAGGTTTCCATTGATACTCAGTCTAAAAGACCAGAAACCTCACTGACACAGTTGCCCTTCAGATTGTCGATAACATTCAAAGAAGAATAAGAGACTACAAATCCCAATTTGTGAACAACCGATAAGAAGAAACGGACTTACCCTATGATCTGTTTTTTAGAAAGATACGGACTTAGTGTGAGAACACACACACTGTTCATGTATGGGGACACATTTGGATGCAGTACAAATGGAGGTCAGAAGACAACCTTGAATGTCCTCCTCTAACATACTCCCCCCCCTATTTTTTAAGACAGGGTCTCTCATGGAACTTGGAGCTCATCTATTGGCTAGAATGACTGGAAGCAAGCACCAGGGATCCCGTGTCTCTGCCTCCCAGGCACTGGGATTAAAGGCATTCGCCAGCATACCTCGCTTTTTAACACGGGTTCAGAGAGTCGAACTAAAACTTCATTCTTGCATAGCAAGCACTTCACCAACTCAGCCATCTCCCCAGTCCCAAGATATGGACAAGCCTGTCTCACAGTTAAACTTCCATCTGAAAATTAACTCTAAACGCATTTCCCCTACTCCTAAGTAATAAAGGATTATTCTGCTGCGTCATCAATAGCTGCCTTTGTTCCAAATTTCTATTCTGAAGACTGTTTCTGAGTTTAGAGAGCCTTACCTCTTCCTCTTCACCTCTAGGGAAGCAGAACCCCTCTCAGAGGAACCTCTCTGAAAAGACATCTGTGTGGAGTAACCAGACACTAAGTGTTAGCAGGGCCAATTACTGACTGGCTCTCCTGATGGGGACTCACCTGTGACCCAGCCCTCTGCACCCTCAAAGGTGAGTGATTTGATTAGATCTCTAAAGGATGCAGGGGTGAGCAGTTGGGCAGCCTGTGCACACAAGCCAGCAACCCTGGGTGGAAATGAACGAGCACTCAGTGCACCATCACTTCTGAGCTCTGGCCACACTGTCCAGCTCAGACCTTTACTTTCCTAGTTTGCACAAGACTTGTAAGGAAAAGAAGTGACCTATCTGCCCTGCTCCCCAAGCTCCCAAAACCAGGCGGAGGACATGAGAAATATGATTGCCCTTGGACAGCACGGGGATTAGGGTGTCATCAAGAGTCCATGTGACTTGACTCTCCTGAAACCAAACTAACAATCTGCTGTTGACCTGCAGCCTTCCCAGAGCACTAACGGCAGATTAGTGCCTGCTCTATTTGCCGCGTGAATGTGTACTGAGAATTCCAAGAGAGCCATGACAGCTTCCTTTTTACTGAGATAAGCAATGTGCTAGGGAGTGAACTGCCGATGTGGATATGGCTAGAGAACCCACAGACTTTAAAGGTGGGGCTACACTTGAGCAACCCAACTGTGGTTGTGCACCGCAGTTAATCTGCATCATGATGCATCTGGGACTGGTCTAGCTGTATCTGTCAATTTTAACTTTTTATGTTTATTTTAAGATAGTCACAAAATACTCTCTGTATATCTACATATATTTTGTATATTTATGACACATCTAACTCAATTATTTTTCTATTCCTTGGTCAGAAATTCATCTGGATTTTTTTTTTCAAATTGTAGAAACCTCCCCTCAAATCCTCAGATGACAGAATGCATGCAGTCCAAATCTGGGTTGATCAAGTGTCAATTTCCCCTTGGCTGTGTCTAATTTCTAGTATAAAGGGCCCCTACACCATCTATTTCCTGCATAGCATCACAAGCTCAAGTGTCTCTTGTGAGTGTTGCCTACGGATTAACTGTCTCCCCAACCAGAGTGGCTGAGGGTTTGTCTTCCCTGGTGAGAAATGTGGAACCTTGCTACTTAAAGCAAGGCACAGATGGAGCGAAGGCATGAACTCATGCCAGAGTCATTGGTACTTTTCACTTTATTGGTAGTCAACCAGAAAGATGGGTGGGTGGGTGGATGGATGGATGGATGGATGGAAGGATGGATGGATAGATGAAAGGATGGATGGAAGGATGGAAGGATGGATGGATAGATGAAAGGATGGATGGATGGAAGAATGGAAGGATGGATGGATGGATGGATGGATGGATGGATGGATGGATGGATGGATGGATTGACAGAAGGATGGATGGATGGATAGATGGATGGACGGAAGGATGGATGGATGGATGGATGGAAGGATGGATGGATAGATGAAAGGATGGATGGAAGGATGGAAGGATGGATGGATAGATGGATGGATGGATGGATGGATGGATGGATGGATTGACAGAAGGATGGATGGATGGATAGATGGATGGACGGAAGGATGGATGGATGGATGGATGGAAGGATGGATGGATAGATGAAAGGATGGATGGAAGGATGGAAGGATGGATGGATAGATGAAAGGATGGATGGATGGAAGAATGGAAGGATGGATGGATGGATGGATGGATGGGTTGACGGAAGGATGGATGGATGGATGGGTTGACGGAAGGATGGATGGATGGATGGATGGATGGATGGATGGACGGAAGGATGGATGGATGGATGGATGGATGGACGGACGGATGGATGGATGGATGGAAGGAAGGATGGATGGATGGATGGATGGATGGATGGATGGACGGAAGGATGGATGGATGGATGGATGGACGGAAGGATGGATGGATGGATGGATGGACGGACGGATGGATGGATGGATGGAAGGAAGGATGGATGGATGGATGGATGGATGGATGGATGGATGGAAGGATGGATGGATGGATGGATGGATGGATGGATGGATGGATGGATGGATGGATGGTTGGATGGATGGATGGATGGATGGATGGTTGTATGGATGGATGGATGGAAGGATGGATGGATGGATGGATGGATGGATGATGGATGGATGGATGGATGCTTAGAAGAACTAGGGCCTCAAGCATGCAAAACACACATTGAATCACTGAGCTATGCTCTCCACCCTCCAAAGGTCCTTTTTCTTTGATACTCTTCATTAGTTTAGAGAAGTCGGCCTTTTGAACTCGGTCATCTAACAACTTACCAGGATCAGCCACAGCTTTGGGTATAGGAATTCCCTGGGAACTGTCATGTGTGGATCTGAATGAGGAGATACGACACACACTGGCCCTGAGAGCAGGTGGTTCTGCACACACACAGGCAGATGTGTGGGAGCTATAATGGTCACCCAGCAGACCAGGACCATGAAAGAGTTCATCTGCTAGCATCAAGGTCTTGAAAACTGCTCCGAGTGTTTGAGTTGTGGATTTATCATCCCTCTTCTGACATCTGGGGAAGTTCCCTGACCTTGAGGGCCAGCTTTATGACTGCTGCACTGGCTGTCCCTTCCCTGAGTACCTAATTTTAGGTTAAACCTTGTGCATCTAAATCCACAGGTGGCGTCTATCTTCCTGACCCCAGTCTGTCTGTCCACTCATTTAAGAAGTGTCAGTCGCTCAGCCCCTACAGATGTCCACGCTCCATCTCCGGGGTTTCAAATGCCTGGACCTTCTGTACAAAAGAAGCCAGACTACACAGAGAGAAGGCTTTTCTGCCCCACATTAAGCCTTGAGAATTTCAGCCAATTATTCTTTATGATGTCAAGCTAGCTAGCTCTTTGCAACTATTCTGCTCTCATAAAGAATAACACATCTCAATTTTATAATCACAGTTTTGTTGGCATCTCCATAACTGAGAATGAGTCCATATCTCTTAGCAGGTATCTTAAATTCCCATTTACAAGTGGAAAGGCTGACTGAGTGGCTCTGGCTGTCATTACAGTTCTTACTTCAGAATATCATTTTTTTTTTAAACCCAACACCATTTCAAATAGAAAGTTTCAAAAATAATGGCAATATTTTATAGCCAGCCCCATGAACGTTATACGGGGATAAAGGTCCACACCTTAAAACTTCATTTTTAACTTAAAAAATACAAGCCACACATATTCAAGTGATTAATTTTAATTCTTAGGAAGGTTTTATTGTATTTTCCTGAGGATTTTTTTACTCAAATTTTCCACTTCTGGCTTTTCCCACTCATGTGTTAGTTCCAATCTTTGACAAATCCTCTACATGCACTCACAGATAATGGACGGGTAGGGGAGGACACTGACCCAAAGAAACTCAGGGAGGAAAGGTTTGCGTGTCTTACACTTCCGGGGCACAGTCTACCACTGAGGGAAGTCAGGTCAGGAACTCAAGCAGGACCTTGAAGCAAAAACCATGGAGGTGCTGTTGGCTCATTCTCAGTCTCACACTCTGCTAGCTTTCTTACACAGCCTGGGACCACCTGTCTAGGGATGGTACCCTCCATGGTGGGCGGGGCACTACTATACCAATCATCAGTTAAGACAGTTTCCTACAGGCAAGCCCACAGGCCAATCTGATCTGTGAAATCTCACAATTGGTAAATCAAGGCTGTGGACATCAACAGGTACAGCTAACTAGGATGACAAGACCTCTCTCCAGTCAGGGTGTCAAGGTGGCAGGGACGTTAACCACACAGATTTATACCATGGGGAGAGTCTGTTTTCTCTGGACTCTTCTCTGGAGAGCCACTGCACTCACTACAGACCATTCATGTCCTCTCACCTTGCCCCAGCTGCACAGAATGACTATGCGTGATTCTTAGCATCATATGGATAACCCTGTGACAGCCACACCACCACCGGTGTGTCACACTCCCTCCTCTCACCCCACCCCCACCCTGTCCCTCCCTCCCCCTCTTCTCTGTCTTGAGCCTGGGCCCATCTTAGTAGGTGATATGGGAAGAAGGGTGTGGAGACACTGGCTGCTGTCCCCGGTGTCCTGCAGTTGAAGGAACACTTGGGCAGAAGTCCTTCCTCTCTGCAGCCTGCAGCCTTATCCGCCAGCCAACCTCCACAATGTCTGTGCTATTCCCTCGTGGACTGCTGTGGAAGTCAGATGAGAAGACCTGTGTGAAGGCATACCTAAGCCCCCAAACCACAGACAGCCTGTGCAAGTCACCTCCCACCCCAGGTCTGCATTGGTCTTCAGGTGGGAACCACAAGAACAGACATCCTGAGAGTGGGGAAGAGTGACCATCCAGAGTAGAATCCGCTACAGTGCTTTAAATCAACTCATATCGAGGACTTCAAAACCAAATCAAGGCATTAAACCTGGCTTAGTGCTGAAGGACTAAATTCCCAGCACTCAGAAGGCAGAGGCAGGAAGATCACATGTTCGGGATCATCCTCTGATACACAGTTAAGTTGGGAGTGAAGGAGAGAAGGAGGGAGAAAGAGTAGGAGAAAGGGAGGTGAAAGAGAGGGAAGGAGGGAGGGTAGGAGGTAGAAAGGGAGGGAGGGAGGGACCTACGACCAAAGATTCTGCAGGATACAGAAGCCAAACCAAGTACCACTTCAAGTGCTTATTAACCTCCTTTCATAGGGCAGGCTGAGAATGAGTGAGTTCATGCCCCCAAGCCACAGTCCCTTTAAGCATACCATAATAATCCCCAACCTCACTTGCAGTTCCAGAATCTCCTGGCATCTCCTCTGCTCTAAAAGCATACACACTTAATGCATGCTCAGTATAAGTGCATGAGGGAGAAATCCCTCGCGGACAAGTTCTGAACGAGTCCTTTTAAGGACTTAATGAATGGGTGAAATTCCAAGAGGAAGGAGCGGTGTCACCAAGACATCTGAGAGGAGGGCAGAGGGCGGGCAGGCAGCTGCGCCGACTGTCAGGCGGCGCTTACACAGGTAGTCGGGTTTCTGCCTATGGAAAGGAAAGAAGTTTCGATTGGACCCGGTTCAACAGGACACAAGCCCGGAAGGACAGCTTTAGTCTGATGTAAGATGTTATGTAAGTCAAGTACACGTGCCTGACTTTCAGGAATGCCCCACACAAGCTGCACGCACCTTAGAGAGACAGCCAGGGCTGAGAATGTTTGTCCACGCTGAGTTGGCAGTGCACCTGCCTTGCACAACCCCTCCCTGGAATCCATTACCACGCCCTGCCCCCAGCTCTCACTGCATTCAGTGCAGGGCACTGACCCACATCAAAGTGGAGCCCGGCAGCCCTTGTGCCCCCTTGTGACTGGGAAGCTCAGCCTGCTACATGGAAGCGTACCTTGTCCTCCCTCCTGTCTCTAATTCTGTAACTCTTCAGAACAATTGGAGAGAAGAAATCCCAGTGAGGCTGAGCAGGTGGAAGACTGGAAGAACAAAGGGTAAAGACTTGGCCTTATCTGGTTAGCATCCTCCGCAGGACAAGGTAGCACATGTCTGTACTTTCAGCACTGGGGCAGCAGAGGCAGGAGGGTCACGAGTTCTAGGTCAGCCCTGGCCACACTGTGAGTTCCGGGACAGCTTGGGTTACATATGTAGTAAGACTTCTTTTCCAGACAAAAGAAGAGTCTGACCTTCACTCTCTGAAAGCTACTAATGGGAATGCCTCACGTGAAAGCCAAATTACCCCCCCCCCCCGGCTTGTCTTGATGTGATAAAAGCAAATACAATCCATGCTATAAAACTTTTTAAAACTTTTTAAAAGCCATTGTTTTGTACAATCCAGAGAGTAATCTACATTAGTCATATTTTGGGTTTGAATGGGTGTGTTTATTAAGTATGCAAGCCAAAGGAAAAGAGGGAAAGAGAGAGAGTGCACGAGTGAGCGAGCAAAACATTGTTAAACTGAGAGCTCAAAACACCCAGTGGAAATAGATGGGGAAGTTGAGGCATCTGCTAGAGTTGCCCAAAGATCTTTCTCCCACAGATGAGCTTCCACACTGAACTTCCGGCTTTCCCTCTGCTGAGTGACATTTTGTATTATGGGATAAGCAGCTGTACCCTCTGTTCTAGCTGTTCTCAAGGACACAATGTTTTCACTCTTGGGCTGTTTGGTTGCTTTTCCCCCTCCCTGTCACAGAGTCAGGGGGCAGGCAATCCGAGACCTTGGGGGACACTTTGAGACAAACATGTTTAGGTCTGAAATGGGGCAGGCAACACTACCTCCAAAGCCAGCTTCTAGATGAGTTCAAACAACACCCTTAACGTAACGCCCATTACTGTCACATTCTGAAAGTCGACAAGGAATGCTAGCCACACATACCAGCCAGGACTTATTTTCCCAGTGTCATTTAAAGGTGGGGTTAGATTGATCTCAGGCCCTACCAGCACCAAATAGGAGGGCTTAGCAGTGAAGTTCTTCTCAGTGGCTGTTGCTTTTGTCAGTCTGGGGACTGTGGCCATTGAGGAGAACAGCTGTGAGCAAGGACACTGGGTACTCACTGCTCACTGGTGCTGCCTGTACCCTTAACTCTCACTCCATTACAGAGGTGGCATGTCCCCCAGCTTCCGAGTAACATGTCAGTCTTCCCCTCAGCCTGGCACCTGAGGCTGTCATTCACAAGTCTTGGCTCCTGAAGCAAGCCACAGGCTGCATAGTGCTCTTCTTTGTAAGTCAACACAGACACTGCATTTCTAGGGCACCTGTCAGGGAATCTGCATTTCTTTCTTTTCCTGGACTGCTGGCATGCACAGCTGTCATTCATCTGCTGGTCACGTCTAGCACAACCTGAAGAACGGTTTTCCTGACCAGTGGCCAATTATGCCCCAAGGCAGCACTTTATGAAAATAGAGGAGAGATACGGGCTGAGTTCTCCCACTGAAGCTACACTAGATGCTGCAGAAGCCTTTGAAATAACAACCTTTGTCTTCAAGCTCATTCCGAGTCGGAATCCCAGCTTAATCACGGCTCCCCTGAGCATTTAGAAAGATCTCTTCATCTTCCAAAGTGCCGGTTTCCTTATGGGCAAAATGGGAGGGCAGTGCGAATTACACAGTCCAGATCAGAAATCAAAGTCCCCAAAGCTCCTAAATCAGAAATTTCCTCAGCACCTACGTGAGGTCACAAGGGGTCAGATTCCTCGCTTGTCTTTGTGATAGACTGCAGCCAAGACACACGCTGAATGTAACCTCTCAGAATGTGTCCAGGCCGCATGTGCGAGGAGGAAAACACGTAGGAGTGCTTATGCGTGGTCCCCATTCCCAGGCACCTCGTTAGGTACATGTGCAAACACCCAAACATGCCTACATCCGGGGCAGAGGGAACCTATAATTCAAAACACTGACAAGCATTCCAGATAAGTGCTTTCAGTCTCTGAATATCCTCACCTCTGAGCTCAGGAGGTCAGGTTCCGTGGTGAGCGCCCTTACCAGTGGAAGCATCTTGCTGGCTCTCAAAGATCAAATTCTAAATGTGTAGTTTGAGGATCTTATTTTTCTTCCTTATTGTTGTATCAAAACCAATTTCCTGTGTAATTTTCAGAAAATATAGTGTTTGTCTTTACACTGAGAGACAGAAGCACTGATGGGCTGCCAGGAAATAGACACCAGGTTCACTCCCTCCTGAGCAGCCCGAGCATTAGCAGGCAAGCCCTTCCCGCCCCTCGTTAGCCAGGATGGTGTGTTCCATCTCGGTCCTCTCTGGCCGGTCTTGATTATTCCTGGGCTGAAGGGAGTTGCACTGAGGCACTGGTTTGCCTTGGGAAAATGTAGGAAGGAGGTGTCTTTCCCCTAGTAAGCCGTCTAAGGAGGCTTGGAAACAATTGTGTTAGAGATCAAAGTTAGGGAGTTGTTTTTATTATTACAATTAAAAATATTTCACACTAGATCCATAGCAGGAAGGTATGCCAGGTCTTCAGTGCTCTTTAAGAAGGGAAAATACTGAAGAAGGTGGTCGGGGAAAGCTGGCCTCCTAAGCATCTCCTATCCCCCTGAGGCAGTGAGAAGATCGTCTGATAGGAGAACTCCGACTTGCTCAGTTCCTTCCACACTCTGCCGCTGTGTGTGTGTGTGTGTGTGTTTGTGTGTGTGTCTGTGTGTCTCTGTGTGTGTGTCTGTGTGTCTCTGTGTGTGTGTCTGTGTGTGTCTCTGTGTGTGTGTCTGTGTCTGTGTGTCTGTGTGTGTGTCTGTGTGTGTGTCTGTGTGTGTCTCTGTGTGTGTGTCTGTGTCTGTGTGTCTGTGTGTGTGTGCGTACATGTGTCTCTGTGTGTGTGTCTGTGTCTGTGTGTCTGTGTGTGTGTCTGTGTGTGTGTCTGTATGTCTGTGTGTGTGTGTGTGTGCGCGCGCACACGCGTAGACCAGAGGTCAGCAGTAGCATTGAGCACCTCCCTCCATCAGTCTTCACCCTATTTTCTGAGACAGGGTTTCTCACTGAACCTGGAGCTCACATATTCAACTAGACTGGCCAGCCAATGAGTTCCAGGGATCTGCCTGTCTCTGCCCCCCTAGCGCTGGGGTTACAGACCTACTCCACCAGGTGCTGGGGATCCAAAGATGGGTTTTCATGCACACACAGCAAGCTCTTTACCCGCTAAGCCACCTCCCCAGCCCCGAGCACTTTTCTATTCATAACAGAATAAACTGCAGCAGCCCTGGGCTGCCCACAGCCATCGATAGCGTCCAGGGAAAAACATATGCCAGTTATAAGCCACTCCTTTTATCCCCTAACAATACTTGATGAAATTTCATGAGCGCATGCTAGTTTTCTTGGTATGGATAAATGGAAACAAACTGTTTAATCAAAAATAGTTACTTTTCTTTTTAAATTATTTTTAAACCAATTAATGAGCTCAACAGCCAAAAGAGCCAGGAGAGTACACTACTTAAACAACATCCTAATGAAGTAATTGTTTTTGGAAAGTTGAAATCTTAAATGAACTACAAATGTTCAATAATAAAAAAATAATCATTATTAATATTATTAAACTGCAAACGTTAGACACAAGCTCTAAGGGTCAAATGTCAGACACTTTCTAGGTCACTCAAACTTTATTACGCGTCAGGGTAGGTGCTTTCTCTACTTGTGGGCTTCTGCTTCTGTCTCTATCTCCCTACCCCTCCCTCTCTCCTCACTCTTCCTCTCCCCTCTTTCCATCCTCGATGTAAAACCCACAGGAGCTTCCAGCCATGATGGTGTAACTGGACCAAAGTAGTCCTCTTTCTTCTAAAATTATCATAAGATTGAACAAAATAGTTGTTTCCAGGAATGGAGAACAGGTAGCCAAGACTACAATCCCTGTAGGAAAAGAAATTCAACACTAGACTTTGAGGATGCCCAGCACCCTGGAGAAATTTCCTCAACAAGGTGAACTAGTTACTTCTGTGTCAGTAGGACCACGATTCTGACAGAAACAGCCTAAGAAAGGGAGGGTTAATGTGGCTTATGGCTCTAGAAGGCTCAGTCCTTGGTTGTTAGGCCCCATGCATTTGCACAGATGATCATAACAGCAGAAGCATGTAGCTGAGGATAGCTGTTCACGCCACAGCACACAGGAAACAGAGACTCGGAGTGACCAGGGATAGCATTCCTAAAGACTCTTCCCTAACACACACTTCCTTGCCTAGGACCACATCTCAAAATTCCCTGAACTTACAAATGACACCACTGGCTGGGGACCAAATATGCAAAACCAGATTTCATGGGAGATAGTGCAGATTCAAACCCTAACACAAAATGAACAGGAAAACCAAGCAGTGCATGAGGCCAAGGCTATGCTGAGCAAGCTGAGATCAGAACTTAGGACAGTTACAATGGCAGGAATTTGCAGGGCAGGCCAACAACTGCACAAAGAGAGCTGCCGAGGCCTGTGTGGGAGCCTGACATGGTCAGTGGTTAGAGGCAGCACTGGACACACACGTGCTAAGGTAACCTGAGGCTCATCATTAGAAGCAGCTAGAAACAAAGTTTCTAAGTAAGCTGTACACTGATGGAGTATGCCCTGCCAGAACAACACATTGTTAACAGCCCATTATCACCCTAGTAACTCTTCCGAAACACTGAAGTCTATGGCTCAGAATATTCTACTGCAAGTCTGTCCTAGCTCACCTAGAACCTGCCCAGACAGGATTTGCAGGAAGAAAGCGCTTGAGAGATGGTCTAACTGAACTGTCTGCTAATTCAGGAGTCATTGTTCCTTGCAGGAAAGTAGTAGTCCACCTGGAGTTTTACAACGGAGCATGAGATGACCTGGACAATAGATTTAGCACACAAAATTTGAAAGCAACTTTCCTAAGTATATTCAGAGAAACAAAATCACCTTCGTGAATGAGCTGGATACAAAGTGTCCCCCCAGAGCCTCTCTTGTTAAATAAAGGCTTGGTCCCTAGCTTGGGAATCTAACAGCTGACAGGCGATTGCGTCATGAGGGCTCTGGCCTAATCAATGGGTTTGTCCTCTGATGGATTTATGATTTGATGGCATTACTGGGAAGTAGCAGAAACCTGGTGGCAGGGTCTGGTTGGGGGAAGTAGGTCACTGAGCGTATGCAGTGGCAGGGCATATCTTGTCCAGGGATCCTGCCCTCTATCATTCTGCTTCCTAGCCACCATCATTTGAGCAGTCTCTTCCATCCCACACCTCCCCCACTACAGCTTCAGGCACAAAGCAATGGGTCCCATTGATCCTAATTTTATATGTGTGTGTGTGTGTGTGTTTATATATATATTCTATTCAACTCTGAAGAAAAATGAAATCACAACATTTGCAGGAAAATGGAGAGACTTAGACTATATAATATCAAGCAAAGTCACATAATCTGAGAAAGAAAAACAACTGCCAATTCTCCCTCATATACAGATCCTAGCACATATATATATATATATATATATGTGTGTGTGTGTGTGTGTGTGTGTGTGTGTGTATGGACATAGTATAATAACATGCAGCAGAGAGAATGAGAAAGGGTAAATACTATGTAATGAAGAAGGATTGGAGACATGAATCATAATGACATAAAGTTAATTGTTCTTCCAGTTTCAACTCTGTCATGGATTTGGGGGGGGGAGGTTGCTGTGGATACATGCATAAAACCATAACTGATAGTGAAAGTGTAAAACCCAGTGTGTAGCTCCAGGGCTTCCGAATGGCTGTGTTGACTGTAGTGAAGTTCATTGAAATGCATAGACTCTGGGTCTGGCTAATCCCACTGTCCAGGGTTCTTTATTTTCAAGTTCTTTACAACAAAGTTTCATTTTTAAAAAGTTGATAAACGATGATTCAAAACTCCAATATTTACATAAAGGCAGTAATCTACAAGGAGCCCAACAAATCCAAGCGATATAAACACGCAGTAAAACACACCATGTCAAAATATCACAAGCCAAAGCTACAGAAATGATCACAAAAGCTGAGAGAAAAACACACACACATCAAAAAAAGTGTTGCTTACATCTCATCAGAAAACATGGAGAACAGAAGACAACAGAACAACGCAGAGCTGGAGGAGAGAAACTATTGGCTCCTCACCCCTCAACACAGAATCTAGCAAACCATACTTGTCACAGGCTGGGGAGTTGGCTCAGTTAGTAAAGTGCTTGCCACAGAACAGGGAGACTTGAATTCTGTCACCAGAACCCATGTAAAAAATGCTAGGTGGGTTGGCACACACTTGTAACTCCAGTGCTGGGGAGGTGGAGACTCTCAGCTGCCTGCTGTGCCCTGGCCAATAGCCTAGCTACTCCATGAGCTTAAACCAAGAGGAATCCTCAAAATAGACCGCCCTGAGGATCAACACCTGAGGTTATCTCTGGCTTCCACACACGTGGACATACATGTGCACGCACCTGCACACACTCACAAACATGCACAGCAGAAACTAGTGTGCATCAAAACAAGACGAAGTAGAAACCAGGTAAGTGTCGGAGAAGTTTGTTTCTGGTTGTGTTTGTAATAACCGTTTGCACATTGATGGGGGGAAGGGCTGCCTAAGCCTTGGCAGTTTGTATTATCTGCAGGTGTTGGCTTTACGTAACTCTGTGATTAAGATGGTGGGTTTCTCATGATCTGAACCTGCTCATTGCCCTCTGGCAGAGCCATTAAGAAAAAGCAAGTTTGCTGTAGAGGAATTCTTGTGGTCCTCTCTCCCACAGTCTAGGGCAACAAGGAGAGAACACTTCCCCATAGGCCTTGAATTTCCCCACTATAAAGGTGACATAACTCAGTCTTTAAAGGGTTGTGGGAACCTCTTGGGCCTCAAGCTCCCCACAGTAAAGATGACATAACTCAGCTGCTAAAAGATTGTGGGATGAGACTAGGCTACAGGTTTCCTTCATTATGCAAATAGGCCTTTGAACGAGTCGGCAGAGATTTTTCATCAGTAGAACACCTGAGGGGTTTCTGTATCAGTATAAATCCCTGAGGTCAGATGATGGGGTTCCACTGTCCAGTACGGCTCTTGCCATGACAGACGGTTCCCTCTGCTGAGGTCTGGCAAGATTTTCATCTATGAAAATGTCTCCTTGTCTTCTTTGCAGGCTGACACAGTAGTGTATTACTACAGGATAGGACAACATGATCTGCAAAAACAAAAACAACCTAAGAGAACTCAGCTGCTCTTCAGGCCAAGACAGCAATACATGATGGAAGCCTGAGCTGCAGGTAGAGATGAAGAGCCAGAAAGGTAAGGTCCCTTGATAAAGGACCCTTCAACAAGACTGCTTAGCCTCTTGTGTTTCCTCAGAAGCCAAGCACTTGAAACACACAAGACAAGGTTTACAGCGCGTGAACAGTGACGATTTACGTAAATGGGAAGAGTGAAGGAGGCAGAGAGCTAGGATTTAATGAGCTCAGCAGTAGGAGAAAGGGAACAATAGAGAACAGAGAAGGGCACACAGAACGCGACCGGGAAAGTGATAGACACAACCCCATCCAGCAATAACTGCAGGAAATGCAAGGAGAACAGAAAGCCCAGCTTACAGGCAGACATCCTCAGAGCAGACAAAAAACCATTAGACATGCTGTCAAGAAAAGATACACTACACGGAAAGAAGCAGATACTTAGGAACAAATAAGGAAGCATCCAGTCTGATCGTGAGTATGGCTTTATTAGTATCAGACAAGAAGACATTATATAAAAATAAATGAAGAAATCTATCAAAAGGCAATGATCCTAAAGACATGGACATGAAGACAGAATATTAATTCATGAGAGACTCAAAGACACATAGACCACAACAATGAAAAGTTTCAGCAGCCCCGAGTTTTTTTTTAACCAACACGAAGCCAGGCCTGTGACACAGCTACTTGAGAAGCTGAAGCAGAAAGATCTCAAGTTCAAGGCCTGGGTAGGCTACATAGAGAGTTCAAGGGCATCCTAGACAGCTTGGAAGATCCTGTCTCAAAGTGTTAAAAGAGAAAGGGCTTGGGTGCCACCCACTAGTAAAGCATTTGCCTAGCATGGATGAGGCATAGATTCAATCCACATTGCCACAGATGAGAGGGGAGAGCCATCAATGTTCTGAACAATCAAATTGCCTAAGAAGACGAGCTAGCAAGTGCAGTAGACCCACTACAGTGGCTCCCGACCTTCCTAACGCTGCAACCCTTGAATACAGTTCCTCATGTTGTGGTGACCCCAACCGTAAAATTATTTTCGTGGCTGCTTCATAACTGTAATTTTGCTACTGTTCTGAATTGTAATGTAAATATCTGATATGCGGATTGACCCCTGTGGAAGGGTCGTTCACCCCCCAATGGGGTCATGAGAACGGCTGCACTATAGTGATCACTCCGATAGGCTATAAGCTGAGCCACAAATAGGACTCAGTAGATTTCAAAGCATGTAAACTTTATGCCATATGTTCTCTGACTATAACATAAAAAGAAAAATATAACATTGAATTATGAGGGCAAGTAATGACACAAAATCTGGAAATTTCATCTAGGAAAGACACACCAGTGGGATTAGGATGGGCCTTACTATGGACCCCTGGTTGGCCCAGGTCATTAGACCTCCCAAGTGCTGGCGTGTGCAACCAGCCCATCATATATTTTTATTTATTCATTATCATATTTATTTATTTATTTTTAAATATTCTTGAATCTTTAAAGCTATGATATCACAAATGAGAAAAACTCATGAGGAAGTGGGAGAGGAGGTGGCTGAGGAGCAGCCAATGAGACAGGTAAAGCAGGGAGCTGAAGGAGACCTTTGCTCTGTGCCTCACAGTGGGGATACTCCGTGAAGGCAAGGACAGTCCATTGAAGGCTGAAAATTCTTAAAATCTGTCACAGGCAAATGCTTCGGAGAAATTGAGAAGATGTAGCCATAAGAAAAGGAATATAAACTGGACAGCAGTAGCACACACCTTTAATCCTAGCACTCGGGAGGCAGAGGCAGGTGGTGGATCTCAGAGTACGAGGCCAATCTGATCTACAGAGTGAGTTACAGGACAGCGGGGGCTACACAGAGAAACCCCGTCTCAGGAAAACAAAGAGGATGAGGAGAGGAAGGGAAAGGGGGGAGGTAAAGAGGAAGAGAAGGAGGAGGAGGGAGCTCTAAATGTATGTATGTTTGTATGTACGAGGCTGGAGAGATGGCCCCATGGGTAAGAATGCTTGTTATACATAAGTGAGGGCCGGAGTTCAGATCCCAGCACCCATAGAAAAATCAGGGAGTGGTCGTGCATCTGTAACCCTAGCTCTTAAGGGGTTGGTGACAGGAGAACTCCTGGAGTTTGCTGGCCACCAGCCTAGCTCCAGGTTCCAGAGAAGCCCTGTATCAAAGGAATATGGTAGAGATTGATGACACCCAATGTCATCCACATTCTCATACCATGTACCCCCCATATACACACAGGTGTACATATACCACACACCGGTGTACATATACCACACACAAGTGTACATATACCACACACACAGGTATACATATACTACACACACGTGTACATATACCACACACACTGGTGTATATATACCACACACAGGTGTACATATACCACACACACTGGTGTATATATACCACACACAGGTGTACATATACCACACACACTGGTGTATATATACCACACACAGGTGTACATATAACACACACAGGTGTATGTGTACCACACACAGGTGTACATATAACACACAGGTATACATAGACCACACACACACACACCATACAGGTGTACATATAACACACACAAGTGTACATATAACACACACCACGCACACACAGGTATACATATAACACACACAGATGTACAGATAATATACACACAAGTGCTACATTTAAAAAATTGAGTAAAAAATATTTCTTTTGGAAAGAAATATGAGGCTACTAAATCCTTCAAGACTGATAGCCAGCTAAGCAAGAAAAAAGCCAACTCCTCTTTATCTTCCAGCATAGTGGGACAAGGCACAGCATACACAAGGATAAAGCCAATGTACTCTACACAGTACCTCATATCAGTGACCACTGAGTATGAAACCAAAATCCGAAGTCATTCAGCCTTTCAGCTGTGCCCTTCACCCAGTCACAGAGTCACTGAGGAGCAGCCACCTTCACCCAGCAGCTGCAGCCACAGAACCCCAGCCCTGGTTCTTACCAAGAAGAGACCACGGTACCCAGCAAGCATTATTTTCCTAGTAAGATGGTTTTTAAGAATTAAATTCATTTGAAAGCAAGTTCAGATTTGATTGCTATTTGGGGTAAACACTCAGATATAGGAAAAGTGAGAGCAGTTCGAAGCACATCGGTATGTCCTTGTGAGGGTGCCCCAGTGTTAACGTGCCATCCTGTCGTCTTCAGCTGTGGGGACCGAGCAGCAGTGGGACGCACTGCAACAACACAGCCTCCAGATTCGCTGCTAACAGTATGGCGGTACTTCCTTCCGATGTGCCATCTGGGTTCCAGTCCTCTCTTGATTCCCAGGTCTCTTCCGGCTCTCATCCTCAGCCTCTATGGGTTTGAAATTTTTCTTTAGCGGAACATGCTTCTTTTCCAGTTGCCTAGGCTGCCTCATGTTAGAGCTCAGATTACACCTTCCTGTCAGGAACTCAGCGATGTCACATCCTTCCTAGCTATGGTACCGGAGCAAGATATGTATTTGTTAATGATTTGTTTAGTGTGTGTGGGGTGTGTGTGAGTCTGTGTGCATCACGTGCATGTAGGAGTCCACAGGCACGAGATGAGATCCCTAGGCACCCGGGAACTGAAGCTGCCAGCAGTTGTGAGCCATCATGTGGGTACCAACCAGAGCCAGAACTCAGGCCCTCTGCAAGAGCAGTGCCTGCTTCAGCCCAAGGATATTTTAAACGTTAAATACAGCAATAACAACAAAGAAGTATTTTAGTAGTCTGAGTGCTCAACTTCCATATAAGCTTCTGGTAACTAACAGGCTTTTTCTAAATTAAGTATTTTTGTTCAATTAAACATTTTTCTGTTTTTGTTTTTAGAGCAAGTAAGCCATCCAATAATCTGTGCACAAGTTTCCTGAGGTTTTCTACTAGTTACACTGTCCGTGATCTTGTGTTTTGATCGAGCATTCTCTTTAGGCTTGAGTAGATGTTCCACATGATACCCCATGTATAATACTCATTAAAACACTAAAAATGACTTTCCCAAAGTTCTCTTGTATGCAACATATATTTGCAATGAAGGGGCATCCCAGAACGAAGTGTGTCTTCTATTTTCATCTGAGCCACCAATAATAGTTTTTCTGCACACTGTGAAGGCCACCATCAGGGAAGGCATGGCTTCAGTGACTCTGGGTGCCACGCTCCTGTATAGATTAATCCTAGAGGGAAAAACGTGCACCCTGGCAGCCATTTCCAGTCCAATAGGCTTTTTTTTAACTTTTTTTTTTCAATTTGTCTATAAGCAATAGAAGAAAACACACCTGAAAGGCCCAGTGTGTTTTTTTTATAGAAAGTTCATTTTTGGAAATCTGAGTAGCATATAGCCTTGTAAGTCTAAAGTCATTCTTGTATAAAATTCAGAACTTGAGGTGAGGACTCCTACTTGTCAGGAGAGTCAATGTTTCCTTTATTCACATAGTACTTGGTGCCATTTGTCAAACATTTGGGTTTTAGACATTTTTAGAACAAGGGTTTTAA
This sequence comes from Cricetomys ansorgei, assembly GCA_026225945.1. Classification (NCBI taxonomy): domain Eukaryota; kingdom Metazoa; phylum Chordata; class Mammalia; order Rodentia; family Nesomyidae; genus Cricetomys; species Cricetomys ansorgei. Next base: position 14,782,463 of record JAMJFZ010001121.1, on the reverse strand, counting down.
TTACACACTAAACCTAAGTGTTGTGGGATATTTTATAGTTATGGATAATATTCCTGTAAGCTGTCCTTGTAGCATGTAAAGGATTTGCTTCCTACCTGTAAACAATGGAGTGGCCACCCAGTTCTCCTTATGAATAGGACATTCCTTAACCTTAAGGCAGATGAAGGTTAGGCTCCATTCATTTGTATATTGGAGGGCTGGGTGGAGATGGAGGATTTAGGGGAGGATTTGGAATGAAAAAGCACCCAGGGCTGGGGCAGGGAGGAAAAGCAAGGAGAGGAATCGAGGGAGAAACATGGAATGAAGTCTCTGCCTAGCCACCCAGGTATTGAATCCCTGAGAACTGACATGGCTTGTAATTAATAAGAAGCATTGGAAAATTCAATAATGGACTCTTATTAAAACATTGAAAACAATTTAACACCTAAGAGTGCACATTATGATCCTGCAGCACACAGAGGCTGTCAACTGATCAGGACCCAGGTGAAGAAGCATGTGTTAATGATGTCAAACTGTGAGAGTTCATGCTTGTGCACACGGCCTTGTGGAAGCAAGGCTGTACACTGGCACATGTGGGCATACAGGTGTCTGGGCATACAGGTGTGGGGGCATTTTGTTATGAGACTCTGTCTCAGATTATTCTTCTAGAAGAGAAAAACTTAGGCAAACAACGCAGACACAAGAGAAATGTTATAAGGTCTTGAGGGTGAACAAGGCTTTTCTGTTAGAAAACAGATTATCTGATTTCTGTGTACGTACTGTAAATTCTTACCTAGATAACAGCTGACTGAATCCTGACAGGTGTCAGACATGATGTTCTGCTCTGGAAACAGAGCAGGCGATTCCTACTGGAGATGAGTTTGCTGTCTGTACTAATCGTTCCAAGCTATTGTGTGAACAATTTATTCCTTAGTTGAGAACAAACTGAACCTTTAGCACTGGCTGAAATGGACAGGCCAGCCTCCCTCAGACAGCTTCCTTGAGCTTTTGTGCCTTGGGCACACACACATAAGGGGTCTCCCCTGCTACTTGTGTTCCAGGTGAGTGTGGTACACTTCTTTGTTCTCATAAAGGACCACTTCACAGTGGTCATCAGTTTGGCTCAACATCTCTGGTGTTTGTGGGGAGACAGGAAAACAGCTTTTGAGGTTTTGAACATTTTCCCCAAGGAGACACTGAGACAAAAATATCACACACTTAGTAGGGATCTCCTTTCAAAACACAATTGACAGTACAGGTAAGGAAAGCTGCACTGTGGGCCTGGAAAATCTCAGTCATTTTTCTCTACAAACCCAAGGAAGCTGCCTGTGCCATCAAACAGAAAGACCAACCTGCCAGAGCTGGCTCTGCCCTGCATGATCTGTGAAGCTTTAGCAAGGGAAATGTTTGAGAGCCGCAAAGTCTCATGGGAGACTGAAGTTAGCCTCCAGAAGTAATTATTGAATTGGCCCTCAACACCCTCCTTGACCACATCTCCCTTCTTAAACTTCTCTCTCACCTCTCTAAACTGAGGCAAAGACAGAATTTCCACAGCCTCGGCTTGCTCTTGGCTTCTAGAAGTCATGGAAGCTTGTTGCTTAGATGCTAGATAAGTTCAAGTTCATTCATCCTGCTCAATGTTCTTCTCTATCTCTGAGCCCTACAACTCCTCCATCAGTGGGACATGGGAGGTTGGATGGGATTTGCAGTCAAGAGACTTAGATTTTTACTATGGTCTTCTATGTTCATATCTATTTTAATTAGAATGACAATGCCTTCTGGTGCTATCATGAGCTTACAGGGCGTGTGGGTAAAGTATCTAGTGGGTGAACACACTCATAGAAAACACCAGTGTCCCCAGACCGTGCCAGTGCTCTGTCTGGGAAAAGGTCTCAGACACCACTTCCCTATGGTGATAGAAATTGTCTCACAAGAGTAGAACCTTCCTTTGATGTCTGTGCTTCTCCCTTCTCTTCGGACCTGATAGGAAGGGGATCTCTCCTCTTACCTGGAGCTCGCCCTTCTGCACCCTCCCTAATTTATCAATTGCTTATTGTGTGTCTGGGACATCCAATTCAGCTGTGCCTGGAAGGCAAGTAAGGGACTCTGAGCAGGAGGAGCCGTCGAGCACGAGCTGCAGTGTTTGCATGCACCTTCAGAGGTTGCAAAAAACAAAAACAAACAAACAAAAAAACCAGATGGGAGGTAGAGGATGCTCTGCCTTGGGACTGGCCCCTGTGGCCACAGCCTCTTGGCTGTCCTAAGCTCAGGCCAGGCGTTCCTGCCACCAGAACCCTCCCTGTGACTCATTCCGAGGTTCCCTCCCTTCTGCTGACCCAGTTCTAGGCTTCCTCAACACCTCAGGCTTCTCTCTGGGCCTATAACATCCTGAACAGCCCCCAGCACACACACCCCGTTTTCTATTTCCCATAACACTGATAACTTTTTAGACTGGTGCCTCCAGCTTTGCAAAACTCCTTTTCTCCTGTCACCTGTGTCGTGACTTCTTTCCCCATGCTTTCCAAGCTGGTCTCCTGGTCCAAGCACAGCTGCCTTCGTTGTTTGCATCATGAATACTGTATACACTTTTCTTGTCTTTACTTCTGCCCTCCTTTCTCACCACTCCCAGAGGCAGCCATCCCTGGGACCCCACTCCCCCCGCCCAGAGGCAGCCATCCCCAGGAGTCCACCTTCTTCTACACTCCAGCACTGATATAATCTCAAATGATCACGTCTAGTTTAGAACTCGAATACCCGTCCTTGTGCACACTAGCAAACATTTTCAGTAAGACTGAACCTAAGCCCTCCGTATGCATCTAGAACCACCAACTCCAGTTTCTCACAGTCAGGGGTGACTTGTTAATCCTGCCTGCTGGCCAGTCAGTTGATTTCCAAATACTCAGGAGTCCTTCCTTTGAGTATCTCCATGTCACCACTCTCTTCTCATTACCTTTGCCCTACAAGATCTAGACCGTAGCTCCTGTCTTCTAACCAGTTACTCTGCTCCTTGTGAGGACTCTCCACCCAGCTACCCCACCCAATCTGCCCAGCGCATTTCCAGGAAGCAAGTCTTGCTGGATAAATATCTCTACCCTGCCCAGTTAGATTCATTTGACTCTCCAAACCTGTAGAACAAAGATCTGGAGCTGACAGTCAAAACCCACCCACAAGCCAGTCCTAACCAACTAGTCAGAGTCCTTTCCCTCTGACCCTACCTGCCTGCTGCGGTGCCAGCCATGTACCCAACCATGCTCCCATGATGCTTTGTCACTGGCTGCCTTGACACTTCTCCTCTGGCCAAGCGTGGCCAAGTCTTTAAGGCTCATTTCTGGTCTCACTCGCTCCCAGTTCTAGGTCAGTCCCATTTTCTTTTCTTTTCTTTTTTTAATAATTTGTTTTTATATTCCGTGCATCGATGATTTGCCTGCATGCATGCCTGTGTGAGTGTTGTATTTCTTGGAACTGGAGTTACAGACAGTTGTGAGCTGCCATGCAGGTGCTGGGAATTGAACCTGAGTCCTCTGGAAGAGCAGTCAGTGCTCTGAACCACCGAAGCATCTCTCCTGCCCCAGGTCACTCTCATTTTCAATTTGCTCAGAGGCATGCTCAGATCCAGCCACACCCCTTCCATTCCATGTGGATATGTAGCTTTGGATTTGAAGGTATAGAAAGGAGAGAGTCCCATCGTCTCTCAGGAAGGCACGTCTGGCAGCACAGGGGCCATAGAGAAGTGAACGCTGTAGGCAGGGAGTCAAGATTAAGATTATGAGGGAAGAAAGATTTGGAACAGCTGCACCTGGAGCTGGGTTTTGGAGGCTGATATGAAAGGTAGCGGCTGGAAAGATGGCTCAGCAGGGAGACTTGCTGCTCCAGTCAGGCAACTGAGTTCAAAGCCTCGAACCCATGCACAGGCAGGAGGGGAGAGCTGACTTCATCAAGCTGTCCTGTGACTTCCACTCATGAGATGCACCAGGCACACCACCCCCCCAACAGTAATCAATGACCTTCAAAATGAAAGTTAATATCCACTTGTGTTATAATCTGAGAGAATTTTGCTTTATTAGGAAAAATGAAAATCGGTGTGATTTTAGGAAAAAATGGTAAAGGCATTAATGTGGCTAAATACGACACTGTTTGAGGGATTTTTGTGGCAGACATGAGGTAAAACAGTTGATGCTGAACTTCATGTTTTTAATCACATTTGTCATTTTTGGTTTGGTTCAAGTGACAAGTCACAGGTTCAAATCTGTGACCTTCTCTACTCTCTGTGACTGGGAATCATATCCCAGCAACAATGTGGGCCAAGACCTGTGTCCACATTAAAATGGCAAGCGTAGACGTGGAATCTTTTAACGGTTCAAATTGTCTGCGTCCACTTACCGCTTATTCAGACCCAGAGGTACGACAATTTGGAATTTTACTCTGGGAAATAGGGCAACCAGATCTAGCTAATGTGCTCATTTGGAGGAACTTAGCGTGATTTCCACCACTGTCCATGTTAGTAACTTCTCTCTGCCTGTGACGTGGGCATCGGGCTTTCTGTGCAGCTTTCTTCAGCGCCTGAGCCCTGTCAGCTGAGACATCCAGGAGCATGCTCGCTCCGGCATCTGCAGCCTTGAAGCACAGTGTTCTCACACCATCACCTCTTCTCAGACTTGCTTGTTTTTGTGTTTATTTTCTCATGGCCTTTAAAGTTTACCAAATTCCCAGGTCCAGAATGGTTTTCTGTGACCGAGACCAGTGAAGCGTAGTATTGTTTGCCATCCGGAACATCCTCTAGTTCTCCTCAGATGGGAATGAGAGAGAAACGGGGAGCAGGTGCAGAAGGGTCTATTCACAGGGTGCTGACCCTCAGCAGGGGCGTGACGGGGCTTTAAAATGGGATTAGACACCCAAACAAGAAAAGGCCACACTCCTCATTTCCAGTAGAAATGCCGATGCAGATAGAACTGAACCTGGGGGAATCGCATACCCCACACTCCCTTACTGATTTAAGAAAGAAAAAAAAAGAAGAAGAAGAAGAAGATAAATTCCAATGAACTGTTTCTGGAGACAAAGCCTGGCAGTAAGAAACCCGAGTCATCCCTTGAGAAAGTCCTTCTGCTATTATTTCCTTTCTTATCATGGGAAGGGTTGGTGGGAGGCACAAAGATCTAAAGATATAAAGGAAAGTCTGTGTTGTATGCACACTCTCAATTTATTTTTCAAACCTTAGTCCCTCTCTGTAAACGCTGCGTCTTCCTGCGTGTTTCCCATCTGCCTCTCTAAGGCTGAAGACAGACTGTGATGGCTCTATGTCTGCCGATCTATTTCCTGTGCAAAGGCAGCTCACCAGAGGCTCCGGGTCAAACCAAGTTTGGAGGCACCTGGAAGAGGAACTCTCTCCTGTTGCCTCAGAATCCACCAGGAAGGAATACTGGGCCCTTGACTGTTCACAAACAGGAGAATTTTAGAGCTGAATTTTAGAGCCAATTCTGAGAATTCATGAGCCTTCCCTCGTATAACTGAGCTGAGCGCCCATCGGCCTAAGCACATCAGAGGAGGCTCATTTCTAATGTGCAGAATTCCAGAAGGAATGAGGATATTCTGGAGACCTCCATGAGTAAGCATGTGAAAAAGTCCCAACAAAACATGTTTGTAGGCTCAGACTTTAAAACATTGAAAATATATGAGATATATATTACATATTCATAAATTGTTAAAGTTCCTGAGTACTGACTGTGAAAAATATGTCTAGTTAGGCATGGTAGCACACATGCCTCTAATCCTACCTCCGGGAAGACTGAGACAAGGAGACCATGAGCTCGGAGCCAACCTGAGCTATAGAATGAGTTCCAACCAACCTGGGCTACAGAATAAGGCCCTGCTTAAAAACAACAACAACAAAAATGGAAATCAATTCTACCATAGAGAAAGCAAAATTCCCTTATTGAAAAATGTCGGCTACTTGGCAGAGTGGCACACAGAGTTGGGGTAGGGTAAGTGTGTCCAAACCCTGCTCTTGAACCTGTCTGTCAAGCTGAAATGACATTATTTAATAGTCTTTTGTTTAAAGACATGTATCCTACTTAGGGCTACTATTGATGTGATGAAACACCATGACCAAAGCAACGTGGGGAAAAAAGGGGTTTATTTCAGCTTACACTTCCAGGTAACAGTCCATCATTGAGGGAAGTCAGGACAGAATTCAAACAGGGCAGGAACCTGGAGGCAGGAGCTGATGCAGAGGCCATGGAGGGGTGCTGCTTACTGGCCTGCTCTCCATGGCTTGCTCAACCTTTCTTATAGAACCCAGGTCCACCAGCCAGGCCCACAATGGGCTGGGCCCTCCTCCACCAGTCACTAATTAAGAAAATGCCTTACATGTTTGCCTACAGCCTGATCTTATGGATGCATTTTCTTAACTAAGACTCCCTCCTCTCCAGTGACTCTAGCTTGTGTCAAGTTGACACAGACTAGCCAGCACAACGTGCAAATCTGCCAGTGAATATGGTATATAATTATCTTGTATTTCAACCAGAAGGAAAAATTACACAAAACTAGCAGCCTGTGGCAAAACATATGGGGTACATTATTTGAAATTATACAAATCAATTCAAGGACAGTCATCAATACCTTAGTTGAAACCTAGGGAGCAATCCCTTAACTCAGAAGAGCACCCATAGACTGAAGTACCCCCACAGAGCTAGGCAAAGTACAACTTGGAATGTGTTTTCTCACATTCTCACCCTCTTTCCCTAATGAAATCCAGCAGCCTACCACAAAGAAAAGCGACTCTTAGGAAAGGCCAGTTATAGGGTCCCAGCAACTGCCGCCTCAAACACTCAGAAAGCAAAGTCTGACTTTGCCCTCAGATGCCCGCCAAAGCCTCTCTGTGGCCCCGTGGAAGCTCAGCAGATGACGAGATGTTAACCAAGTGAGCCAGGAGCTCTAGATGATAGTGTTGTATAAAGCCGTTAAAGTAAAAGTTCAGACTTGCAAAGTTATACCTTTCCTTCCTCAAGGAGGAGATAGGGAACTTGAGAAATGTACCCCGGGAGATAAGAAGAAATACCAGAAGGAGGAAAGGGAACCTTTCCTGGAACCAGCCCTTTTTCTCATTATAAAAGCAATGCATACTGAATATGCAAAACTTGAAATATACATAGGAAGTCTTGCCCATTCTTACATGTATCCACCTTCTGGTGCTTTCGTTATGCTTGGATGTGGTTGTTCTTACAAAGGATTATCATTTGAGGACTCTGCTTCCTTCCTCTGACCTTTTCAGCCCATTTCTGACGAAGCCCCTGGGAGCAGAGCTTTACTGAGCTAGGGCTTATGAACACCTGCAGCATCTGGCCACCTTTGCAGTTACCATGCTGTGCCTCAAGCCATGAATGTACCTTTCCAATACCGTATTAGAGGCTTTATTCCAGAGATATTTGACTATTATATACATATGCACTCAGAGGGCAGATAGCTATTGCCTTAGTCTTAAGATCTTCGATTTCTGATGGGACTGATTGATCTGCTGATTGACAGTCCTGGGTCTCTTACTGCTACAGTAGCCCCTGGTGTTCTTTCTAACTAACTAACATTGTAACAGTGACGCTTTCTGCAAATATTTCCCATTCCATCATCTTTCTTATACTCTCAGACGCATCTTCCCCTCTTATTCCATTGTATTTGCTGCATTGTTTTATGTGTAGAAAGCCCATCTTCATCTCAAAGGTTAGTTAAATACATATCTATTTCTAGGATGTTATTTATTTATTGGTTTTGGTTTGCCTCCGACCACTGGGTGAGATGATGCCGCCACCAGCTTACCCTTTACCTAAGGACATTTTGTGTTTTGTTTTTTTGGTTTGGGGGCTTATTGTTTGTTTGTTTGTTTGTTTCTGAAACAGGATCTCATGTAACCAAAGCAGGCTTCGATTTGCTAAGTAGCCTACCAAGGCTGGCCCTGAACTCCTAATCTCTGCCTCTGCCTCCCACACAGGTGTGTGGCACCACACCAGGCATTAAAGCATTTTTTAAAACTGACAATCCATCAACATATGTAAGGAGCTTTCTGGGGCTCCCTCTGCTCTTCATCCCTTATCCTGTCTCACGTTAATTTTTCTTCTTATGGAAAAAAATTGAATTTTCTTACTTCTCACAGAAAAATGTGTCCACAACCATTCTTCAGAACAGTGAGATAAGATGTTTAGACAAACTTCAGAATACTTTGATCAAGTTCCGTAAGAACAGGGGCTGCTATTAGAAATGCACTTGATCTGTATATTAATTTAGAAATAACTGTGTTTTCAGAGTCAGTGCATCCATTCAAAAGGCATACCTTTCCTCTAGAGTCTAAGTGTGGATTTTTTAATTGTTTTTTTTGTTGTTGTTGTTTTATTTATTTATTTATTTATTTTTTAGATAAGGTTTCACTATGTAGCCCTGGCTGGCCTGGAACTTGCTATGTAGAGCAGGCTGGCCTCCAACTTAAAGATCTGCCCGCCTCTGCCTCTGAGTGTTGGGTTTAAAGGCATGTACCACCAAGCCTAGCAAAAATTTTTATTACTATGCATTTTTCATTGCTCACCCATGCTAGGTAGATGCTCCACCCTGAGCTATGCCTAGCCTTGTTACTATTACTGACTACATCTTTCCTACATCATGCCTTTGCGGTGGCTAGTCCCGCCAAGTTAGAAAGCTGCCAATTGATTAAGATTGATCTATTGTCTGCCACCTTTCTATGTAAAGTGTTTCAAAGTTCACTTCCTTACCCTATACTTGGGGGGAGGGGGAGGAACAAAGTCCCACTATGTTTTATATAATACATATACATACATATATATATATATATATATATATATATATATATATATATATATATATAGTGCCAACAAGTTAAACAATGAGGTGCAGAAGCAATCCCTGTCTTAGTCCTTATTTCCCCTCTATTGTTCCATTCTTGAGTTTTATCCTGACTTTGGGTTAAGGTGGGTGCTCTTATCATAAGGACTCCTGACCACGTCAAGACTGAAACTCAGGTAAGTCAGCAGTATGGTATCAGACAACATTCATCCCAAGACCTTTAACTCTACCACCTGAACAGCATCAGGGCCTTTTGAAACTCCAGGTTTTAGCCAGGAGGTAGTGATGCACGCCTTTAATCCCAGCAATCAAGAGGCAGAGGCAGGTGGATCTCTGTGAGTTGGAGGCCAGCCTGGTCTACAGAGAGAGTTAAAGGACAGTCAGAGTGACAACAGAGAAACGCTGTCTCGGAAAACCAAAATAAATAGGTTGATAGATAGATAAATAAATTAAATTAAATTAAAAAACACTCCAGGTTTTTATATAACGAAGGCTAACCATATGCAAAACGAAGCTCAGGACACGCCTAACAAGAAGAAGTTTCAGCACCAGATGCTCATCAGAAACGACACGGAGCTGACTGGCCTCACACTCCTACTCTGTGTCGGGCACAGATATGTATAGTTGGCTAATTGAACATGGCAATCATTTCTTTAGCTGCATATGTATGCAGCCATCACACTGATGAAAGGTCCGCCTCTCCTTCCCAACCCCCTTCCCAAATCCACAGAAACATTGGAAACATACCACAGTCTTCTACACCCAGCTATGTCTCGTTTCCACCTCTCTTTCTGGAGCCTTTCTCTCATGGAAACTATGGTGTGGTAGTCTAGCCTGTTAAGACAGCTTCAGAACTCTGCAGGACCTGCCCTGCAGGGTAGGGATTCTAAGAGGTGAGTTCTGGAAGCATCTTGAACCTATAGACTCTCAGCCCCCTGGGAAAAGGAGGTGAGAGAATGGGCAGAAGAGGGCCCTTTGTGGTAGCCAGCCTAGCCAGCAGGACAAGGCCTCCTGCCTGGCTCCAAGAGCCACTCTGGGAGTGGGTACTGTCCATTAGTGGTAGACGCTGGCCTCGAACCCCTGTTCGTCTAACCCCGAGCTCATTATTACTTTATGGCTTACCCTCAGTTAGATGCATGTTATAGGTATGACGATTTCAAACAAAATCCCCGGAAGGGATTTTGAACTTCTTTAAGTTAAAAAGAAAAAAATTCTAACAGTGTACGACGTTCTTCTCCTGGGCCAGCGAGATGTCTGTAGGGGTCACTTAGTACCCAAGCCTGAAGGTCTGATGTGAGAATTTCTTCTCTGGGGAGACAGACACAAAGGCCCCTCCTCAGAAGCTCCCAGGACAAATGCCTTAGTTAGGGTTTCTATTACTGTGATGAAACACTATGGCCAAAAGCAGCTTGGGAAGCAAAGGGTTTCTTTTACTTACATTTCCACATCATAGTTCATCATCAAAGGAAGTCAGAGCAGGAATTCAACCAGTGCAGGAACCTGGAGGCAGGAGCTGATGCAGAGGCCAAGGAAAAGTGCTGCTTACTGGCCCGATCAGCCTGCTTTCTTATAGAACCCAGGACCACCAGCCCAGGGGCTGCCCCACCCACAATGGGCTGGATTCTCCCCCATCAATCACTAATTTAAAAAAATGCCCGACGTCTAGATCTTACGGAGACATTTTCTCAATTGAGGTTTCCTCCTTTCAGATAACTTTAACTTGTGTCAGATTAACATAAAAATAGCCAGCGCAACAAACCAAAACACCCTTCCCCCGTGGTTCACCACAGAGGCTTACGAGGCCTTCTTACACGGCATGGGTGACCTACACATAACTGTACTAGAAAGCCTTCACCCAGTGTGGATGAGGCTTTCCCATAAACAGTGAAAAGAAATGCAATGCTGGGCTGAGACATAGCTCTGTGGTAGAGCACTGGCCTAGCAGGCATGATGCCCCAGGTTCAATCCCCAGTACAGTCGAAAAGACAAGGACTTCCTCAAGTCTGTGAGGTGACCAACAGAGAGCTGCTGAGACCAGAATTGTGAGTCTACAGATCAAGATGTTTGGGTTGTGCCAGCAATAGGACTTTTAGGAACCACAGGGAGCCTACCAAGGGAGTGAAACTCAAATTTTAAGGAAGTATGCACGAAATTGAATGTTAAGAAATATTCAACAAATTGCTTGTATATTTCACGACAGAACCAATATCTGGTTGATTGACTGCAGACTGTCATTTCCACGTGATATTTGAGGGTGCCTTTTCCTTCAATCAACTTAAAAAATAGATTTTCATTTTCTTCCCAATCAAAAGAATCTAGGTTTGTGAGCTGTAGTTCTGTCAGCTCTGAGGCTCTCATTGCTAAGTCTCCAGATGCTTCCTCAGGTAAACCTTCTTGATAATTTGCAAGTACATTGCTCTGTTTGGTGGGAGAACATTATTTCTGCATTTGTGTCATTCCATACAAAAATGAAGCAGACACTACAATGAGTCTCTAGAAGTCAGCTCTCTAAGCACAATAACAGAAGAAATACAGTGCTCATTTTTAACATGGACTTTTACAAATATTTATTGATTTAATTGTATGTGTGTGTGCCTGGATGTACATAAAGTACCCTCAGTGGTCAGAGAAGTTCCAGATACCATTAACTAGGTACAGAAGGTTGTGAGCTGCCGTGTGGGTAAGGGAAACAGAATCCACATCCCTTATAGGAGTAGTAGGTAAACCTAACAAATGAGCCATCTCAAGTCCTTCAACATGTATTTTGTTTGTTTATTGTGTTCTTTGAGACAGGATCTCACTATGCATCTCTGGCTGACCTGGAACCAACTATGTAGAGCAGGTTGGCCTTGAACTTGAAGAGCTATGGCTGCCTCTGCCTCTGGAGTATGTGAGCCACTATGCTCAGCAACACAAACTTTTTAATAGCATTGTGTATTTCCATGGTACAGTAACAAATGCTACTCTGAGCGACTGTTGTTTGCTTACTTGGTTGTTCTTTTTGCCAGAAGCAACACATAGTCCACCTACTACTAAATAACTGTAAATTCAGGGAAAGTTTGAAAGCCCTTATTCACCAAAAAATCTTGATTTCCCAAGTCCTAGGTCTCTCTACTCTTTCTCCAGCTCACCTATAAGGCAAAATTCTTATTGTAAGCAATTTACCACCTGTCTTAGTTACTGTTCTATTGCTGTGAAGAGACACCCTGACCAAGACAACTCTTACAAAATAAAGCATTTAATTGAGAACTTGCTTGCTTACAGCTTAGAGGGTTAGTCCATGACTACCATGTAGTAGTTATGCTGCTGTGATGGCTCAGCAAGGAGACAAGGAGGCATGTTGATACCTCAGCAGAGAGAACCACTGTCATGGCAAGTTCCACTCCACAGTGGAACCTCAAGCATCTGGGCTCAGGTGTTTTTATTGATTCAGAACTCCTCAAGTGCAGATCATAAGCAATCAAACATCACCCACAGAAACCCAACACCTGTAGACAATACAAAATGCCAAGGCCTATGCAATCTTTTTTCCAACAGTGTACAAAATATTTTAAACACAACTAAAAATAAATGTCTACACCACCATGGCAGGAAGCAGGCAGGCATGGTGCCTCAGCTGAGAGCTTTACATCCTGATCATCAGGTAGCAGCAGGAAGAGAGTGAGGAGTGAGTTGAAATCTCAAAGCCCACACCCAGTGACACACCTCCTTCAACAAGGCCATACCTCCTAATCCTTCCCAAACATTTCTACTAACTTGGGATCAAACACACAACCATATGAACCTATGGGGGCCATTCTCATTGAAACCACCACACCATCCAACAGCCCCATGAAGCAAAGAGTATCCTCTTTGCAGACTGAGGAGTTTAAAGGAAATAAGATAGCTCTGCTGTAAGCCAGTGTCCATCATCTGTAAATGCTGCTGAACCTGCCTAGGTCCCACAGGAACCTGCCCTGTCTCCACTGCAGGCCAGACAGTTTTCAGTACAGAACCTGAGCTGAGGGCCCTGTTTTGAAGGAGAAAGAAAAAATACACAGTAGAAGAACTCAGAACCATTTTCTGACCTTTAAAAAATAAAAAAATTTAAAAACCTCCAAATGTTGAGGTAGAGATAGCTCAGCAGTTAAGCACACTTGCTGCTCTTCCAGAGGATTTGTTTTTGATTCCCAGCACCCACAAGTCGGCTCGAAACCTTCCGTAACTCCAGTGCCAGAGGATCTGGCACTCTCTTCTGGCCTCCGCAGGCACTGCGTGCATGTGGTGAGCAGGCAGGCAAACACTAATACACCAAAGAGAGAATAACGTCAAATGCCAGCACTCACCCTTACTCCTCTAGAAACAGACGGCCTTCTACCTCAGCTAGTGAATGGGAAGCCAGCTTCAGAGAGGAGAAACTCAGATACAAGATGTCGTGTTTTCATATCACTCTGTGGTGTGCCAACATATTCCCTGGTCATTCTCAAACTGTTAGGCACTACTCCGGAAATCAGCAAGTTGGCTTCAAACTGTTTATTTCCCTTGCTAATAAAACCTATCAGTAGCGTCCACTACTTAAGGCACAGGACAGACAGACAGTAGATAGAAAGATAGATGATAGAAAGATAAATGATAGATATGTGATAGGCTGATTGACAGGTGATATATATATATATATATATATATATATATATATATATATATATAACTATTTAAGTGAAAGATGACAGATAGTAATAGACAGGTACACACATTTATATCTCACTATATTCTCAAAATAATGTGTAAATTTTTCATGCTTCATTCTGATCTTTTGGAGGAAATACATTTATTAAATAAAGCACAAATGGTAAAACCTGAAAAGGGTAGAGAACAAAAATCATTTTTCTTTGTAACCTCCAGGCATGTGTAACATAATGAAACTATCCATTCTTAAATGAGTATAGGAGACCATTAAAAAGCCCAGAGTTGGTCTGGGTCCTTCTAGAACACTGCCCTGTCTGCGGAGCCAAGTTGGCAGTACTAACTCACCTTTCATCTTTAACTTCCTTCATTCACATGCTCTCCAGCTGCCTCTGGGAACACCAGAAGCTGCCTCCACTTTTCTCAGACATCTCTCTACACCACAAACGTAGGAAACCAGAAATGGCTCCGCACACCTGAGGTAAGGAACAGGCCACTCACTGTAAGACCATAACAAAAATACAGGCTTGCCCAGAAGCCGGGAGCAGAGAGGACAGTTACCTCCAGATTAGGGGATAAAGACTAAGATGTTAGCCTGCTAACCAACCTTACAACCCTGGAATCTGACTGTTACTGAGTAGCTGAAGATCCTCCTCTAGAGCAGGGGGTAGAGCTCGTTTCCTGCTCTCTCCCTCTGCCTGTTCTAACAGACATCCCCATAAATTTGGTATCATGAGCATCTAGGACTGCTCTGAGAGACACAAAGTCACAAGTTCTTCCTTTTATCCAGGCAGCCAAGTCATCCTGGATATCATCTATAATTGAAAAAAAAAAAAATTAAGAGTCATCTTTCAGAGTCTAAGCACACTCTCATTGGGTGGCTTTGTACACATTTTACTTGGGATAATGGGGACCATCTGGGAAGTTGTTCTTGGGGGAGTTCAATCGTCCTTTTGATTAATATTTTGATACAGAGCTATGCAGTTTTCCTAGGTTATCTGTACGTTCGCATAACATCACCGTAATCCTGACGTGAGCTCCTATTCCTCTGGAAAGCGTGCTAAGTAAACAGGAGGAGTTTTAATAAGGACAAGTGCATTTTTAAATATGTCGTTTGTTTTTACAGCCTGCTCACTGTCTCCCCACATCTCCACCCCCACAGCCCCCTAGGCCTCCATTGTTCTCCCTATCACAGCAGCCCACACAAAGCAGGCAGGACACAGCCTGGCCCTGTCCAATCAAGGGCAAAGGTCACTTCCGAACAACTGGGCAATAAAAGATTATTTCCAGCGACAAAACAGAGAGGCTCAGTGGCTGGCGGGGTGGAGGGCAGGGAGGGAGGGAGGGAGGGAGGCAAAGGGGCCAGTCTGCTGGAGGAAGAGCATTGACTCTGAGCAACAGACGGGAACCATCTGCCTCCCTCCAGACCTGTGCTGAAAACAAGAGAGAAAACCCCCTTTAAGGGGCCAGTGACTCTGGGCTGTGTGATCCAAACTTGAATAACATAAAACCAGCTTTCCCAGGCGGAGAAAAATGAAGAGAGAGACAGAGACAGAGAGAGAAACAGACAGCTTAGCAAAAGCTAATGAGAAAACATGCTGTTGTTTGGGGCTCAGATCAGTAAATACCGTTTTAAAGAGGAGCTGACAGCTGCTGCTAGCGTCATCCGCCTTCAGTCAATGCGCAAGCGTGCGCACGGTCTTTAAGGGATATTATTTTCCTTTTAAATAACACTGTGTTGACATCTTCTCAGATCCCACCTGGAGTTAGTCTCATCCATCACTCCCCTCCCTCATCTCCAGTTCCCCGGCTTCTGACTTGGTATTAGGAAGCACCTTGGACTCCTGGGAAGATGAAGGAAATACAGTGCCAGCTGGGGTAGGTGCTTTGGTCTAGGGAAGGAGGGAATTGCAGCCAGTATGTCACGTTCTCTTGACCTCTCCTTCCGACCTGTCTCCATATGAGTTGTCCCCAAGTAACTCTGTCCTCAGTCCTCCGGGCTGCGGGGTTGTTGTTGTTTGTTTTATTTTGTTTCCTTATAGAGTAATTACCAACTGCAATAGTAAGTGCCCGGGCTTGAGGCCTTGAAGCCTCAGCTAGCCACGGGGCTGTAAACGAGACCCTAATTTACAGTAATTCTGAATCCATGGGACAGGAAGCCTGGCCATCTTCAGACTTTTCTATGGTATTACAGGGAGCCCACCAGAGATGACTACTCAGACATGGTTTACAGCCAATTGAAAGTCCCATTGGGTTGGGACTGTACCCAAGTGTAGCCTTGAATATCCAGAGCACAAAGTTGTTGAAGGCAGACATCGTGTCCTGACATAGGGCTCACCAGCTGCAGGGGTAGGGGATTTGAACAAGCAAGCAGTTTCACAGAAGGTAAGTTAGTTAGGGGATCTTAACCTTGGGTTCAGTTGGGTGACTTTTCCAAAGGATTCTCCATTAAGAAGATCAAATTCTAGTTCAATCTAAAATGGCCTCAGCAAGATTACAAGATGGAGAAAAATCTCTGCACTGTCTCACCAGTCACATTAGCACACCAGCTGGTAGGACACTGGGGAAGCACTATCTCTAAATATAAGCATCTTTTGAAAAATAAAAGGTGTGGGGATTAGGCTGACTGTCCACCAGGCCACCCAGCAGCCTTGCTAGGAAGGAACCAGCACTCAGATGTTACTCTGAGGACCACTGTGTCTTTGTCCCCAACGAACACAGAACACACTGAGAGAAGGCTGGGCAGAGCAGGCTTAGTTTGAGTGGGAAACAGAAGCACAAAGAGACCAGAACCTCCTTTCATGTAAGAGATATTATAAGAAGAAAAGTATAGTACTTTCTAAATATCGTCATCACATCTTCTGAGCTGTAAGTGCCACCGCTCATCAGTAGCTGAACAACAGGTATGGTGGGATTGCCACAGATGGACTGGTCCCTTTCATCAAGGAGTTTGTCTGCACTTGGGCAGGAGGCAGAAGCAAGTCAGATAAGCCCAATGCTGGCTGCTCCTGAATGCTCAAAAAACACCAGAGAAATCAGACTTTTATCAGGTTACTGCAATGACAGGTTAATGCTGAGATGAATTTCAAACATGCTCCAGCCGAGAGTAAAGGAGGCATCAGTCTGTCCTCTCCAAGGGATGTGGAAAGACAGCTGGACGAGAGACTCTAAAGAGTTGCAGGAAGATGGAAGCGACGTGTGAAAGGGCTGACGCTGAAAGATCACGCAGTGTCACACAGTATCACACAGTGTCACATGGTACAGAATGCCCAGTAAGGAGACCTATGGGACAGTATTTAGAGAACGAGCTCTGGATGTACAATGGACCCGCATACCCCGCTGTCGTGGAGTAAAGAGGAGCAGCCATTCCAGAAAAGGGTAAGGCTTGCTCAAGAGAAAGTATAGCTTTGAGGAGCAGTCTCACCCCCTGGCAGCCACTACTGTGCTTTCATTTCTACAAAACAGGTGCTTCAGGAATCTCATCTAAATAGAATCTTGCATTATTTTTACATTTGTGTCTGGCTTCTTGCATTTAATATGATGGTTTCCAAGTTCTCCCTGTGGTTTCGTGAGTTGGCATCTCCTCTGTGAAGGGCTGAGTGATACCGAATTGTGTGTAAACATCACATTTTGGTTATTCATCCGTCAAATGCCACTTGGGCATTCGCAGTTTGGTGTTGTGGATACCGCTATAAGAACAGATTTGAACATGCCTGAGTTCTTGCTTCTAGTCCTTTTGGGTAGAGTTGCACTCAGGAGAGCAGAGGCAGGTGGATCTCTGTGAGTTCGAGGCCAGCCTGTTCTATACACAGTGAGTTCCAGGACAGCCAGAGTTACAACAGAGAAACCAAAACAACAACAATAAAGTTGGCTCCAATAGTGCACATCTGTAAAGCCAGCACTCCTGTAGTGAGATGGGAGGTGGAGCCGGAAGCTGGGGGCCACAGACACACATATATATACATGCTTGCTGTCCTGGAGGAGGAAACAGTGCTGTTGCAGATACAGCAAGAAAGTCCTGCCCTCAACAAGGTGGAAGCAAGGACTGAGCGTCCACACTTGTATTCCGATTCATACATGCGCACTGTGGCACAGTGAACACACACAAATAAATAGTGACGTGTAATGTTAACTTTTAAAACTCCCCTCATGTTGAAGAGTCAGCATTTCCCACATACTTACCAGTGTTAAACACTGCAGATCCATAGCCACAATCCCCAGTAGACTCTAACTGCAAGTGATCAACCAGCCTCAGAGCCTGAAGGAGCCTTAAGTCTCCCTTCTTATGGGAAATATGAAACACAGCTCAGCTAAGACAGAAAAGGCCAAGTTAGTAGCAAGGAGGAAGGTCTTCAGAAGGCGGGGAAGCTCTTCTGAATGACAGGCTTGCATAATTCTTTCCATCTTTCTAGCACCTGTTTTAGCTTTTCTCCTTTTTCAGGGAAGGCGCAAGAAGGGAGCTGTAACTTTGGTTCGTCACCACCGTGGCTTTTTATTCTCTTTTACAACCTCACAAACCCATCATGGTTTTCTCCAACTGGCTTAATCTGAGTATGAAACAGGAGAGCGATGTCCTGTCTGTAAACACTCAGCAGCTCTTCGCTTAAAACAGAAACTGAGTAAGCTCATCTCCACTTTGAAACACATTCACTTCTAGCAGAACAAAAAATGTCTACCTAGCGGTAAAAGCTCATTAAAGTCAAAATGAGGCTGCCCCCGCCGCCGAAGGTGTTCTGCTGATGTAGCGGATAAGGTGGGTCCCCTTCTCCACTGGAAAAGAGGAACAACGCCATTGTTTCAGTACAAAACTGATGAACATATGAAGAGAACACTTTGCTTACAGCTAAAAGTTCCCTTCATGTATGAACAGAAGCAACAGAGTTTGCTCTCTAGGCACAGCGGGGAGGAGAGAGCCAGTTTTGATACTGACAACTTGACATACCTGTGACCTCAGAGCCAGTCGGAGCAATTAAATTCACTATCTAAACATTAAGTCCTATTTCGAATGGATGCTTTCGGCAATTACTTCCTGTGCAACTGGAATGGGCTGCATGGTGATTTTAATGACAGTGATGATAAACTCGGTTATGTAATTCCAAGCCATCGCCCTGGGTAAAGCGATGAGCATTTGTTTTTAGAGACAGTGTTTCCTAAAGAAGATTATTAATGTGGTTAACATGAAGTGGGGGGCAGGAGGGAACAGTCCCTAGGCTCTAACAGCTAAACTTGCTATCACATTTTTTTTTTTAAGCCTTTTGGGGATTATTGCATGATAATCAATGGGAATGCTGAATAATCATAGTTTCTTTTAAGTAAAAATTGCATGTTGTAGCTGGGCTGTAGCTCAGCAGGCAGAAGAAAAACAAAGCCAGCTAGAAGCCCTGGGTTGTTTTGCACATTGTTGGGTAAAGGGCTGCCTAGGCCTTGGCATTTGTAGGAGTTGGCTTTACGTAAAAGCTGCTTAATTGCTCGTGATTTACACATGCTATCAATAGAACACCTAAGGAGCTTAGGTATCAATAAAAACCCCTGAGACAAGACACTCAGGGTTCCACTGTCCAGTATGGTGCCTGTCGTGACAGCGGTTCCCTCTGCTGAGGTCTGGCAGGGTTTGTGCCTATGAATATGCCTCTGCGTCTTCCTTGGTGAGCTGCCCCAGCAACCTAACCATTCCAGTTCTCCAGTGATTCCTGTGATTAGCTGTGTGGGAACTGGAAAGGGGTGCAAGCTGAGTCTCCACCTTCTCAGCTGACTTAATAAGACCATAGACGGGAGAGAAGAGGGAAA
The DNA here is from genome assembly GCA_026225945.1 of Cricetomys ansorgei. Lineage (NCBI taxonomy): Eukaryota > Metazoa > Chordata > Mammalia > Rodentia > Nesomyidae > Cricetomys > Cricetomys ansorgei. The sequence goes on along the minus strand of JAMJFZ010001121.1, from coordinate 14,763,194 downwards.
GTGAAAAATAAATACAAACTCTTCTTTCCAGGGTGGCAATTCTCCAAAAGTCCCTGCTCTGTACCATATTTGGGGAGTGGATGCAAGGGACACGGTAACGGAGAGCCTGAGACCTAACAGGGATCAGCGCCTCTGTCCTGGAAGGTTCCAGGGGCTACAGAAGAGGAAAGGACAAATGAAAAAAAGTGTCCCGCTTATCTGTTATAACGTTTGGACATGAAGACCCTAGCAGGCTGGCGAAGCACATGCCCGAACAACCGCAAGAGTCATGTGAAGAGAAACGCGTAGTCACAGCTCATGAGGGTTCATTTTCATGCTGTGCTTGTCTGTGTTTCCAAATAATATTAGTCAATAGCAGGTGACTTTCATCAACAGAGAAGGGACTCGAGTCTTCTCTGGTCGTGGAGTGAGCCTCCTGACCCAGCTGCTGCGGGCTCCCCAGGTTGGCACGGTGAGTCTGGACTGCAGGGGAATTGATGGGAGCCCTTCGCCTCCATCCACCCCTGCTCTTAAACACTGCTCTCCACCGTGTCCAAACACACTTGGAAGGAGCCGCTCGGGCTCCAAACAATCTATAAATTCCCTGCCGAAGCACCTGCATGAGCTCATCTTCTCTCAAGAGCTAATGGGTAAGGCCAGTTAGAAGTGGCCTGGAACAAGAGGGCTGCTAACTTCTTCTTATGGTCACTCCAAAAATAAATTATGCGGGGATGGCAGGCATGACCCAGTCTTGACGTGTGACCAAGAGTGTCACCTACACATTTCAAATGAGGGTTAGATTTAAATGGTGATTATTTTTCCGAAATGAAGAACTGTGTGTGCCCCAAGGCCCAGCCTCTGTCATCCACCTAACCCCAACCCCAGTGTGGAGGCCATCAATGACAGAGCAGGCCCAGTGGTGCTGAAGGCCAGGTGAAAGTGTTGGACCACCGGTGTGACCACACCCTATACCCACCTTGCCACAAAGCAGGGGTGTTATGTTTGAGGGAGACTGTCTACCAAGTATTATCTACTCGGAACATTGCTACCCAGTTACCACAAAGACACAAAAAGTATGACAGTACATTTTGTTTACATGTTGGGCACTTGAGACTAAATAAACACCACCACCTGTGGCCAGATAGTTAAATGAGATGGCAAATTAAGCCATCTCAAATTAAGCCTAAGCCACTGACACCAAACATTCATAAAACACAAAAGTTACCTTGAATAAATATCAGCAGGTTATGACAATTGTTCACCACTTAAATCAGACACAGAGGTATTGAAGGTACCTCGGATCAAAGCCCATGGCTTCAGGGACAGTTTCTTAGCTACCTCTCTGGCGCATCTAGCAAGCTTCCTTAATTACTTTTTAAATGTTTTACCACATATTTTTTCTATTTCTTTAAAAGTTCTGTGACCCAGATGTGATCATATGTGACTCAGATGATCAACATCACCGGGCTAAGGCAAAGACAGCTCTTGTATGTATAAAACCGCCACCGTGTCTAAACCAGGAGCCTAATGCTTTCTACCTTTTATCAGCTATAAAAAGAATAAATAAAACTGCAGAGCAAACATTATCTATTGTTAATTACCTGTAAAGTCGGGCCTTAGCCCCTCCCCCGTTTCCTAAGAGCCCTGAAGTGAAACCCAAAAGAAGCCGCCCATTGTTTTCCTTGGTGCAAGGGCCAGGAGCAAACAGGGCTCAAATTGCAGCTGTGAAAGCCACAGGAAATTGGTCTACCACTAATCTGCACTCAACTATTCAAAGAAACAAAGCCCACATTCCTGCAGAAACACTCCTGCAGAACACTGCCGACCTGTGTTGGACCGCTGGACAAAGCTGCAGAATGCAAGTTCGTCATTAGAATAGCTGACTCTGTCTTCCTGCTCTGAGCAGGACACTCGCCATTTAGACTTCTTCCTGGACTTCCAAATTTTCCCCATGATAAGACTATATAATTAGACTCTTCCTGCTTAGTAATTTGGGCAGGGATAGGGCAGGAGGGGACAGTTTAATAAGATGTCAAATGTTCGCTGGAGGTAGCTGAGTTATGATAAACTAAAATAATAAGAAAAAATAATCTAAGGCAGTTTAAGTTTACCTTTGTATATTTTGACTATGCACACTCCCTATAAAAACACTGATTATGACAAGCCATAGGAGTGGAATGTGATGTAAAAACTGCCCAGATTTTCTTTCAAATTTAAGAGTAAACCCTTTGTAAAGAAATTCCAAGTATGAAAAGGAATCAGGTGTGTGCAAATGCATGCATATGTGCGTGCAGAGGCCGGAAGACAACCTCCGGTGTAGTGCTTAGGTGCCACCTCCACCACTTTTTTAAGACAAGCTCTCTCACTGACCTGGAGCCAGCGAACCCCAGGAATCCATCTGCCTCCCCCATGCTGGGACTACAAGACAAGGCCACACTGCTCAGCTCAGGCCAGTGTTCTTCACCTCCACAACGCAGTGGAGTGATCTGCCAGCCCCGGGAGGCCGTGTCTAGTCCTGGTGTTCTCAATCAAGGTGAAAACTGTTTCATTCCTCTCCAACTGCTTTATCGCTAAGACTATGCCAACCTTGTGGCCCCTCGTTAACTTGCAAGTATATTGAAATACTAAAACTTAGGGGAAATATTACGTTCAATACAATAGTCTCTGATACTCTGAGAGGATTCCGTACTGGACCACAGGAGTTACCTACCTGATAGATAGACCGTTCTAAGGGTTATCCTTTGTCTAGTGTTGTTTTAAGTCATTGAATTCTCAGAACAACGTGATGATATAGATGTTATTAGCTCAATTTTCCTTATGGTTGCACTAGCCAAAATCAAACCCAAACCAAACAGGACTCAAATATATATCCTATCCATTCTATAGATAGATAGATAGATAGATAGATAGATAGATAGATAGATAGATAGATAGGGAGGGACCACCACAGACACTTGGAGATGGGATCTATCCCCAAATCAAAGAGTTGATAGCCCTAGTTCACTTGATAAAATCAGTGTCTGAGGAGCTCTACTGAGTGTTCAGAAATGTGAACCACAGTAAACCAGCAGCCGAACGGCTTAGATGGCGTTGGCCATTCCTAAGACACCTCAGTCCCCAGATGACGCCTCAACTCCTATTTATCACTCAAAGACACCTAGACCCTTATCAGGAAAGACCAAGGAGTTTGCTGTATGAATAACTCAGCCCAGGAAAAGGAAGTGGTAGGTAGTTTTAGATAGTTCCAGGCCAGGCCTACGCTGGCAGATCTCACAGCGGGTTCAAAGTGAGCTGTTCACAAAGCTTACTGCCACAATCCTTAATCATCCTTCTCTGGAAACACTTGATGTGAGCAATGATATGACAAAAATTCTCTACAGCAGCAACTATATATGAGAATTCTGTTTATGTTTATAAGATCAAGATGACTTTAAGTTGTATAAATATCGTATCAGAATAGGGATTTATTAGTGTAGCAAATAGCCTTCTGAACAGGAAAAAAAAAAAAAAGGAATCAAATTTGCTTTTTATGACTCAACTGTAAAATGTAAGAAAAATATCAATAAACATGTATTGAATGCCAACGATGGACCAAGCATCTGAGGTACAGGAGGATCAGCCCTGTAATCCCAGCCACAGACTGTCCCAATGCAGGACGGAGAGAAACCTTAAGTGTGAAGGGGCTGGAGAGATGGCTCCGTGGCTAAGGGCACTTCCTGTGCATGCAGGAGAATCTCAGCGTAAGCTCAGATCCCACCACCCACCCCCCAAACCTGGGTGTGGTCCCATGAGTGTCTGTACCCTAGCTGTGAGAGCTGGAGACTGGAGGGTCAGTGTGTGAGAGGCTGTCTCAAGGAAATAAGGCAGAGGGTTCTAGAACAGGACCCCTCCTCTGGCCTCTGCAAGCTCACAGGTGCCCCCACACACGCCACCCTCACACAAGTAAACACTTGAGGAATGAACAGCGATGAGCAGTTTACAAAACGTAGCTCCTAAGGAAGAATTTCTGGGAGAAATTGCTTTCTCATGATCCAATCAGAGAGTGAGGCTCAGACTTCGTTATAAACTAATAAGATTAAAGAGGGGCAGGTGGCCTCCCAGGGCTGGACTTGAAGGTGTGTTATAGGGATTAGGAGTGAAGCAATTCCAATAGATTTATGCATCAGAGAATCGGGAGAGAAAACGGCACAGTTTGGGAAGTCTGCGAGCCCAGCCACCAACGCCTGCCGAGCAGGGCTGAACAGGACAGGTTGGGAGGCAGAGACTACAGCTGCCGGTGTGATGAACTGGAAAAGACTGACTTTACTATGGTTATTTGTCTCGCAGCCATGCCTTGAGCCGGGAACATCTTATGATAAATGACACAAGCTTTCCAAGCGTCACTCATCCCTTCCCATGGGCCACACATTTTCCATAGGGTCAAAGGGACCCAAGGTTTTATTTGCTCACAGAAGTACAGTTCTGTGTGTGTTTCCCCTTGGGGAACATCTGAGTGGCCCGGTCACAGAATCTCTGCTGGGCTCCCGGAGCCGGTGGCTCCATTAGTCGTCTGTCCTGCCCTGGGGGTGGGGGTGACAGTTGCCTCTGGGATCTGTTTGTAGGGGAACTTCCTCACACTCTGTAGTAGAAAGGATTAAATGTTTGTTTTGAAAGATAAGCTTGGGTGAGTAGGAAGGAGGGCCCCAGGGCAAATACTTTGAAAAAACTGCTTCTCCTAGGAATGTTGGGTTTTCTTTTTTCAAGACAGGCAAGTTGGAACAGACTTTGCTTTTTTTTTTTTTTTTTCAAGAGCTCTGCCAGCTTTTCTTCTTTCCAAAATCTGCCTTCTTTTACAATCCACACAAAGTATATTTCCCCTGAGGAGGCTCCTGCTCCATTAACACGTTCACCTGAGACCACACGCCCACTCATCATGGAGAATGGAACTGGCACTGTTTGTGCTCATGAGGAGAGTGCTGACCCTCACACTGGGAGACCCATCACCCCACTTTCTACCACTTTCTAATGATCACCTTCCAAATGGGGCTTTCCAACTGTCTCCATGGGCCCCACTCCATCATAAAACCCGGAGACATCCCAGTTCCAGCACAGCACCTGCAAGCATTTCAAACTCAGAGAAAAAATGACCAGTTCTAAACTCCAAATCATTTTGCTTTCATTTGTAGAGTGTGTACGTGCGCACACACACACACACACAAAGACACGCACACTCACACACTCACACACACACACACTGGACTCTCCTGCACCCAGTTACTACGCCATGGTGAACACACACACACACACACACACACACACACATACACACACTGGATTCTCCTGCACCCAGTTACTACGCCATGGTGAACACACACACACAAACACACACACACACACATATACACACACACACTGGATTCTCCTGCATCCAGTTACTACGCCATGGTGAACACACACACACACACACACACACACACACACACACACACACACTGGATTCTCCTGCATCCAGTTACTATGCCATGGTGTACACACACACACATACACACACTGGATTCTCCTGCATCCAGTTACTATGCCATGGTGTACACACACACACACACACACACACTGGATTCTCCTGCATCCAGTTACTATGCCATGGTGTACACACACACACACACACACACACACACACATACACACACACACTGGATTCTCCTGCATCCAGTTACTACGCCATGGTGAACACACACACACAAACACACACACACACATATACACACACACACTGGATTCTCCTGCATCCAGTTACTACGCCATGGTGAACACACACACACTGGATTCTCCTGCATCCAGTTACTATGCCATGGTGTACACACACACACATACACACACTGGATTCTCCTGCATCCAGTTACTATGCCATGGTGTACACACACACACACACACACACACATACACACACACACTGGATTCTCCTGCATCCAGTTACTATGCCATGGTGTACCCCACTCAGGAACTGTCAATCAAGCTCCTGGATTCCAAGTATGGGCAGGTCTGTACAGTGACATCTGCACAGCCTGGGGGTGGAGGGTACATGCACCTGTGCAGGCCAGAGGTCAATGTCTTCCCCTATAGCTCTCCACATTATTTTGCGGGACAGGGTCTCTAACTAAGCTTGGAACTCACCATTTCAGCTAGGTTGCCTGGCCAGCGAGTTCCCCGCCCCTCCCACCCCCCAGCTCTGCCTGTCTTCACCCTACCCAGTGCTGGGGTTACAGACACACAATACACTTGGCCTTTAGGTGGTGCTGGCGGATACAAGCTCAAGATCTCAGGCTTATCCAGCAGACCCACTGGGCATATCATAAAACCATGGAGACATCATGGTGCCCCCAGCCTAGCACGGGCCTCTCCGAACAGCAGCCTTTTCCACTGCACATCGTTTCAGCCGGTTTTCTTTCTTAGTGGCTGCTTGACTATTGCAGAAAGAAACCAAGTTGATTGTGAAGTCCCTCCCTGGCTTAAGTCTGAGTGGCTTCACATTGTCCTTGGACCCTAACTTCAGTGGTGTGGTAGACCCGTTCTGCAGCGGGTACCGCCCTCCCTCACTTCACCAACAGACAAACAGGGCAAAATAAGGGAAGCAGGACCCTGAAATACTAGCTTTTGTGATTCTTCAAGGGTGTGAGATGCAGGGGCTGGGGGAAGCCCACGGGGACAGGGCTGTGCAGGAAGGAGTAGCCTTAGCAAACTGGCTGGTGTGGTTGACTGTTCTAGGATTTGATTCTGACTCTGACATCAGGGTTCACACACTTCGTACAAGTACTTCTGAGTACAAGGCAGGGAACTGTGGAGAGCTGAGGTGGAAGAATGAATTGATGATTTTGTTTCTGTTTGGTGTCGGTGACTCTTCTCTGCCTTCATGCTTCCTTGAGAGAGTAGTGCAGTTCAGTAGAAGAATGGGGAGAAACCACCGGTCTTCCCTACCCTTCATGCCTCTGCTCCAGAGCCCTCCTCCTCCAACCTCCTCACCAGCCCGGGTCCCAGCAGAGAACCCACTGCCTGCTGTATTAACCATCTGTTTGGGCCTCTCCTTCCACTGCAATCTCTCAGCTTCTCCTGCAGCTTTCTCCAACACTGCCCGAGGAACCACCCTGAAGCTCTCGTCCCCATTGTCCTCCTGATAGTGGCTCTGCATTCCCATAGGACAGAGCTCCCTTTCTGATCTTGCTGCTGCCAGAGCAGCACCTTTGCAGATGTCCCAGTTGGCTGTTGCTCTGTTTTGTTTTGTTTTTGTCCACTTTACAGAAGCTAGAGTTATCTGGGAAGAGGAACTTCAATTGAGAAAAGTGCCTTCATCAGATTGTCTGGAGGCAACTCTGTAAGGCGTTTTTCTTGACTGGTGATTGATGTGGCAGGGCCAGGCCACTGTGGGTGTACTAACCCTAGGGAGGAGGTGGTCCTCTGTATAAGAAAACCAGCTGAGCAAGCCTTGGGGAGCAAGCCAGTAAGCAGCACTCCTCCATGGCCTCTGCTTCCGTTTCTGCCTCTGGGTTCCTGACTTGAGTCCCTGTCCCTGTTCCTGACTATTACCCTCAGTGATAGAGGGTGACCTGAGAGTTGTAAGCTGAAATAAACCCTTTCCTTCCCACATTGCTTTGGGTTATGGTGTTTATCACAGCAACATAAACCTAACTAAGAAACCAGGAAGCTTACAGTCCAAACATACAGGATTGCTTGAGATTTTCCCATCATGCTAAGATCCTCTACAGCTTGCCTTTCCACCACCCTGGAACACTCTGCAGCTCACTCTATATGTTCCTCATGTCTTCTCAGGGAAGCCTCCCAGGCTTGCAAAGTCCTATCTGTCCCCTCCCCCAAGTGTTCACACGACCCCATTTTCCCATTTTGCAACAGTCAGTGGTGATGCCCAAACCTTACCAACCCCTCCTCAGATGCTGGAATCCTGAGCATATGCCTGTGGTCTTTGGGTAAACCAACACAGTCAACAAAGCCCAACTATCCTTATTTTTCTAAAAACAGCTAACGTTGTCGACATTAGGAGAAGATTCAACTTGGTCATCAGTCTTGGTTTGTTTCCTTACGCTGAAGCTTTTAGGGATGAATCTAAAAGTGAAACAATTAATATTTCCTGATTTGTGAGTGTGTGTGTGTGCATGCACAGCAGGTGTGTTCACATATGTGTGAGTGCACGTGTGCCTGTGTGTGTGGATGCCAGACGCCAACCAACATCATGTCTCTTTCAAATCAGTAATGTTCAACTGCCATGCCCTGCTTCCTACATGGGTTGCGGGGATCACACTTGGGTCCTCCTGCTTGTGCAGCATGCCGTTGACAAACTGAGCATGTCTCGTTCCCTTCTCGATCCTTCTCTACAGCAAGAACAAGCCCCGTTCCAGGTCCTACAAGTTGGACTGCACAGTTTTTAGCATCATTTTTACTTGCTTTCATTTCCTACTGTACTATATTTCCAGCACCAAAGAGCAAAACCAAAAGAACAAAACTGACCAAAGGAGGAAAGCCAAGACTAAGTGACAGGCAGGGTTAGAAACCACGAGGGGACCAACTGAAGTGCCTGAGCTCTGGAGAGAATCAGACGCCACAGAGAAGGGTCCGTCTCCTAGTGGGGCCGAGGCAGTTCCCAGCATCCCAGAAGAATCAGCGGTCTTCTCTTATGGAACCAGATTGACTGCAGCGTTTACTAGCCAGCTGCAGCACACAAACCCAGCTAGGTGGGCAAGACTCGGCTGTAGGTACCACACCCACGCCACCCTACGCCACCCTATGCCACCCTACGCCACCCTACGCCACCCTACGCCCACCCTACGCCACCCTACGCCACCCTACGCCACCGCAGGAATTCGAGAGGCGGGTCTTTTGCTGCTCCATCAGTTTTCATAAAGGTATTTTCTCCATTTAGTGAGGATTTTATACACAGACCATTTTTATAAATAAGGTACACCCTGCTTGCCATAAATTCTCCCTAGTTTACTCCTGAAGACTATTCTTTAAGAAATCATACATCTGGGGTTGGAAGCTCAGATCATGTTTGCCTAGCATGGATGAAGCCCTGGGTTCCATCCCCAGCACTGCAGAAATCTAGATGTAACATCGTATGTCTGTAGTCCCTGTGTTTGGAAGGTGGCAGCAGGAGGATCAGAAGTTCAAGTCACCCTCAACTAGATGTTGAGCTCTAGCCAACCTGGACTACATGAGACTCCATCTAAAAAAAAAAAAAAAGATTCCTCTATTTTATCAGATCTTAGTTACTTGAATTAGTTACTCTTCTGTAGCTGTGATACACCACGACCAAGGCAACTCATAAAAGGGCTTGTCTGGGCTGACAGCTTCACCATCACGGCGGGGAAGCTCAGCAGTTATGGGCAGGCATGAGCGGGAAGCTGAGAGCGCACATCTTCAAACTGTAAGCACGAATCAAATGCAAGAGATCCCCCAGTCCGCACTTCTTCCAGCAAAGCTGCACCACCTAAACCTCCCCAGATGACAACAACTGGGGACCAAAGTTCAAATACCAGACTGTGGGGTACTTCACATGCAAACCACCAGATTACTTAACTTACCATCATAAACTTAAAAACAAGCTAAGGCAGGCTGGCGTCCAGTCTCCCAGACCCCCAGCCTCCCCTTTCTCCTGCTCCCTCCTTCTGAGCCTTCTTCAGCACAAGCCTTGGCCAGCTGCCAGGATCCTGCCTCAGAGCCACTCTGTCCGCAGCTGTCTGTCCTGGCTCGTCCCTCTCGTGCACGGTACACGTGTCATCCTCACTGGGACCACCCAGTCTTCTGACCAGTCATTTCAGCAAACTGTTGAGCTCCTGCCCCCTTTGAGAATTACAGCTTCTCACTGCTCCTGCTTCACTGCCCTCTAACCTCAAGCACCCCAGTAACAAGGCCCTTAGCCTCCCCCCCCACCAACACTCCCTGCTGAGTGAGCTGAGGTTCCACTCCTGAGTATCTGGCCAGTCCCTGGAACACTCTATCAACAGGCCCATGTCTTCTCTCCTTTTCTATGGTCTTCCTCTCCTACCTCTTGATACCTATTCATTCTTCCCTCCCTTCTTTCTCTGGGCTTGCCAGGTTACTCTTTATTAGTTTATTATCCTACTCCTCTGACTATTTATTATTTTTGGTTGCCACGGCTTGTGACATATATTACTAGTTCCCATCAGAACGTCTCTTCTTCAGATGCTCAGTGGCTATACTACTTACCACCATGACCTTTTCGCCTGCTGGCCTTGTACCGTCCCTCTGACACTAAAAATGTAGGCAATTCCTGTGGGCTAAGGATGTAGCTCAGTCAGGAGAGTGCTTGCCTCCCATGCAGGAGGCTCTGGGTTCAGTCCCCCCCCACCCTCAAGCCGCATAAACAGGGAGTGGTGGCACTCACTTGTAATCCAGCACTCTGGACTTAGAGCCAGGAGGATCAGACGGTCAAGGGCATCCACCCATGGCTACACAGTGAGTTCCAGGTTAGACTGGACTACATGAGACTCAGTCTCAAAGAAACAAGCCAAAGACCTCTGAGCTAGCCTATCTCCCCCACTGCCGTGAGGATGAGAGGCCATCACGAGTCCCTTAACTCCAGGCCTGTTCTACAACCTCCCGTGGCCATTCTCCCTGCATGCTTCACCGTTACCTCAGTAGCTCTCAAAGCTTCTGCTAACCCACCCACAGTGATCACATCCACTCAATGGAACCATTCTCCCATCTACCCAGGCCCCAAAAATCTGGATTATTCCCAGTTGTCTCCATTGCAAACCCATATACAAACAGCCTCATAGCCCTATTCTTGCATTTCCAGAACCTTCTTCTCTGGGTTGCTCTCCTCACCTGGTCTCTCCTTTTTCTTTCAGTTTCACACCTACAAGCTGACTCTGAAGCATTTGTAGTCTGAGTGTTAGGGTCCCTCTCAGAGGTTCTGGGTAGGACCGCTTTGCCCGTCAGTGGTAAGGCTGCTGGCCTGTCCTCACAGGCGACCGTGACACTAGCGTCTTCGGCTGGCCAGCCTAGAGCCGGGTTTTCTTCCATCCTTTGTGTCTAGCTTCTGGTACTTGTCTTTCTTGGGCTACCATTTAGTCCGCTATTTTAACAGATTTGCTCAATTTTGTTGTAAATTAACCTGGAACATCCAACAAGCCCCCATCTCCATGGTCGATCTCTCCCGCCCTCATTCCAGCTATCTCCTATGCAGACAAATGCAGAAAGCTTGGTTTTGTTTGTTTATGTGATTTTCAATAAAGTTTATTTTGACTCCTAGATCCTGACTAGTAGGCAGACAACCTCTGACACCAGGACTTTTTGCTCCTGAGATAAAGATGGGCTTAGCTGACCGCTCAGATTCTCTCTGCATGAAAATTATGATTTTTGTGATGATTTTTTCAGACAGTTCTCAGATTGCTAGTAAGTGGTACTCTTCCAGGACATTTTGCTAAATAGCCAGTTCAAAACAATCCTAAGCTCTCTACTGGCTTTTGCAGTTAGGATTATTAGCATGTGTAGCATGGAATCACTTAAGAGATAGGATCAACCTTTTTTTTAAGCACGCAAAAAAGGACCCTCAATGCAGCTTTTTGATCATGGTGGTCTCAACACACTCCAAAAAATGGTCAGAACATCACCACTCAAGTTCACAAACCTATACAGCAAGTTGCTGCTGCCCCTTGCCAACTTATCAACCTGTCCGGTCTATTATCACCACAGAACACGGGAACTGGACAAACACAGGCTCGGCTCAAAGCTAATTTTAATGTTAACACATGAAAAATAACCATGGCAACGAAGCCATGTGCTACTTGTCCTGGACACCTGAGCAAACACATGGAGAAGACGGGGTCTTTTCTTAACTCACAGTCAAGTATATTAATTATGAAGCAAAGACTGATGAGAAGAATGGGACAGTAAAGGCGGCCTGCAGCTGGGAGACAGCGCTGGCTGCAAAGGAAGAGTCCTGGCCAGTCCCCAGCCATCACAAGCTGCTCACCTTCTGAAGCCGGGCTTTGCTTCATCTCAAAACAAAGACAGCAAGCCACATGAGTCAGTTCCCAAACTGCCTGATAAAGTCACCCAAGAAACCATTGAAAACAGGGGACTGTGACACTAGCATCTTTGGCTGACCAAAGCCAAAGGGTGGGAGGGATTGCCCAGGGAGATGGGGGCTTGATGGATGTTCAGGTCTCCCCTGGAGACTCTGCTGAAGTAATAGGTCTGACCTATGACTTACACCTAGGAATTTTTAAATGATTAACCAGCAACCCGCTTTCATACCTGACAGAGAAACATTAAAATATTCTGGCTAAGGAGAGGAAGCTACAAGACAGCCCAGCAGTTAGAGGCACTTGCCTCAAAGCTTCATGGCCTCAGTTCAATCTCAGGAACTCGTCCTGCTGTCCTTCTGCAATGCAGCATTTCCGTCCCCCCACCCCACCCCCCAGCAAGCAGACAGGGTGAAATATAAACATCTTTTGAGGATGTATACGCTAGGATCTATATGTAGCTCTACAATTCTGCTTGGCAATCAGAGCCTATGACAGTAACTGCCAGGTACACATACGGGCATTTTAATTTTACTATTATCAGTGAATTAGTGACAGTGGTGGGGAACAGATCTCAACTAAAAGAAGAAATTAAGGCCGGACAGTGGTGGTACACCCCTTTAATCCCAGCACTCAGGAGGCAGAGCCAAGCGGATCTCTGAGTTCAAGGCCAGCCTGGTTTACAGAGTGAGTTCCAGGACAGCCAGAGTTACAACAGAGAAACCCTGTCTCAAAAAAACAAAAGAAAACAAAAAGAAGAAAAAAGAATGAAATTATGCTTATGCGATGCTTAAGAATCCTCATGCATCCAAAGCAGGACAGCAGGGACTCGGTGGCAGGACCCATCCAGACACTTCTGATTCAGTCATTTGTGTGCTCCAAAGAGTTTTGTGTTTTTCTATAAAATCTGCCACAAACTTCATCACTTTATTTTTTTTCCATAAGAGACATTTATGAAAAGACAATTTCAAAATAAAGCTTCTTGTTTTAATATTTCTTGATAAGTAGCTCTCCCCCCGCCCCCACCTAGGCTCAGAAAGCAGAATTTTTCAGTTGAGCATTTGTGTTCAACTCCAAATCAGGTTGAAAAACAGAAAAACAAAAACAACAAAAACCTAGGTGATTAGTTTTCAGCTAATTTCCTTTCCCATTAAAGACCACTGTTTTAGTAACAACTAGAATGTTCTATGATGTGGACTATATTTAAAGGTTCTCCTCAGGCCCTCAGAGAATGAAACTTGTCTATGTTGGCTATTTCCCCTTCCTGCTGGGTCACATCTTACAAGCTCTGGTAGAGGAAACCACTAAATTCAGAAAACCCACATGGCTTCTAGTCCTCACAAATTTTCTAAGTCAATAATGAGTCTTTAAAAAGTTAGCACGAACACACCAGAAACAAACCATTTGCTCAATACCAAGCCAGCACTGAGTGGTTGGTACGTCTGTAATCATAGCATGCTGGGGCTGAGGCAGGAGGATTGGAAGCACAAGGCTAGCCTGGGGTACATGTTTTTTTGCTTATGAAAAAAAAAAAAAAGGGTACCCAGTCTGTCATGGGTTTCCGCCGAAGTAGAACGGCCAAGTGTGAGAATGAAAAGCTCAGGCATGTGTCCTTTCCTGCCAGCAGCATCAGTACATCGCATGGTCAGGGTTAGTGAGGTTCAGAAGCCCAGGCCTCCAGAACTTACTAAGAGACAGCATCACAGAAAGCTGACTGAAGGAAGGGTCGGATCTACGCTCTGCCACCTGACAGGCTTACCGAGGACCCAGATGCTGACCTTTCTGAGCAGAATGAAGTTGTCAGCGAATTAACAGGGTGCCATCTTAACACGGGGCATACGATGAGCTGTGTACAGCTGGCCACAAAACCCCACATCACACTTCCTCCAGAAAGGGCTCAACTGCTTTCAGACTAAGCCAATGCTTCTTAGTCTGGTGACAACTGCTCAGGATGGAATTCGCAGCAGCTCTTAACTACACAGCGTCTCAGAGAGACGGCAGAAGCCAGTGCTTTGAGCAGTACGGCTGACGTGCTTCCGTAGTAAAGCGTCAGCTCTCAGGAAAATACTAAATACTAAGACACCGGTGAAACGAATACTCAAAGCATTATTTTGAAATTCTACAGATTTCAAAGTAATATTCATTTAAAATCTCCCTTGGGGGCTGAGCTGAAAAAAAATATTTAAACTATAAATTATCTCAATGCCACTTAACAGCTTTAGTGGCCTAAGAGAAAACCATTACAAGTTTCTCCCCATTACACCTTGACTGACAGAACAGCAAGGCTTCGATGTGAAGAACTCACAACCTACTGGACAGGAAGTCGGGTGGGTTCTGAAGCCCTGGGTTTGAATTACCATGCCACCATCCTCCTCTCAAATGCAGGAGCCCAGGTCAGTGACCTGGTCAGATTGAGGTCTACAAAGGAAACACAAGATGCAAAAGTCTACCAGACCTAAGGACTCTCGGTCCGCAGCCACCTTCCCAGGCCCGAGGATAAGGCATCAAAACAGTGTGTTTTCCCATGTGAAGCTTCAGGCTCTGGCGGGACACTGAAGGCAGCTGGCAATGCCCATCGAAGGGAAAGGCAAGGCTGCCTCAGGAAGGATCTGGAACAGCTCTCTGGTATACGACGAGCCAATTCCTAATTTGGCACATCCTAATTCCTAATTATAAAAATGTTTGTTACAATGACAGTTCCAGAGGCTGTTAGCATGTTTACATGACTAAACCATGTAAGCCCTACTGCTGAAAACTAACCTCAAGTAACCAGAGTTAAGATTTTAAAATGCAGTTTTGCTTCATTTTCAAGACACTATGATATGAGCAAAACAAAGCTTACGAAATATAAAATGGGGACACTGATCTTACCAAAACACAGAAAAACTGCCTTCACTTTAGAAAGGGACTCCCGTGGGTATTTGCTGAGACGATCCAGATCATAAAATTTTGACTAAGGCACTTTCCAGGAAACTTTCCATTTAAAACTTGAGGTCACCTGAGCCTGGATTTTGCAACTTCCAAGTGTGAAAAGGTCAAATCGAGTAACAACTCCGCAGCAGCACAGGCTGAAAGACGATGCGCAATCAAGAGACGGTTTCATTAATTAATATATTTTCTGCACTGTCGTTAACATATATGTACCTTGTGTACTTTCTCGGCATCGCCTTGCTTTTCATGAAGTACTGATATGTTATATTCAGACATGAGTACATTTCAACAGTCGTTCGCAATAAATATCATAAAATAATAGAGATTCGCGTAATAAATATTCTTTACAATAAAAAAAAGTTTAACAGACTTTTGTCTTAAAATAGCCAGGATTCAACTTTGTGATTTATACATACAATATACAAAAAGCACCACAAGCTGTGGTTAAGGCAATGAAGACACAGGAAGGATTGGAAATAGTCAGCTGTCAAGAAGAGGCCAGTCAGGAGCCAAGAGCACCTTAGGGAGCTGTAGCTCTGAGACGCCTAGGGGCAGACCAGACAGGAATTTTTCAACTACAGTCACCAAGTGCTCTCGGTGAAGTGGGGGCGTGAAGGGAAGTCCTGCACAGACACAGGGAGCTAGAGGAGGAAGGTGGAGTCTTAGCATCACCTCTGATGTGAAGCTCAACACAGCACAATGAATCCAGGGCTATGCCAAGAGGGGTGGGGGTGGGGGGTGGATCGACCCACTAGCACCTTCTCAGGGTACTGTGGGGAGAATGCTGAGGGCTGGAGAGAGGGCAGTGAGTGGTTGCAGAGAGAACTAACTGTGTTCTAAGAAATAGATCCTCCCGTTTGACCTGGGGGTAGAAAACTAAGACAGCTCTTATCAGAGGCAGATTTAACATATAGCTTATTTAAGCACTTACACGGTTACTTTTTATAAACCAAACCAAGTCCCTGATCCCACAGTACCCACCCCAAACAACTCTCAGCCACTGTCGTCTGGGTGTGCATGTGTACATCCTCAGGGACACAGCTGGAAAGCTGGCACACCACACAAAGGCCAGCTCCCAGAACCCTCGGAGTGGGTTGAGCAAGCTGGGCTCAGTTTCACAGTCCACTCCTACCGAGGATCATCCAAGACGGGAGAGACTCTAGAGAAGAAAATCTGCCTGGAATACCATGTTTCTTAACAGCCACAGCTCAGAAGCTAGACATTCAGGAGGTCCAGCCCACCTCCAGAAATCATGACAGCTTGCCCTGAGCCCTTGAGGGGCAGCTCTCCAGCTTACAATAGACAGTGTTGGAGTTTCTACACCTGCAGCCAGGGCGGTGGGTCCAGTCATAACAACCCCTGCACAGCTTCAGGCAACCCTTGGCAGGAGGGTAGCAGAGCAAGCAGGGTAGGCACAAAGACAGGGCTCCCATGCACAGGTATCTGGAGCAGCAGTGGGACTGTGAACAAGAGCACGGGTTATCCGAGTAAGAGCCCCCATCGTCGTCATTGGAGCAGTGGTAGAAAATGCCCTTGACCAGGCACATGCAGGTCCCGTACTCCACCATGCTCTCCGCAGAGCAGAGGCACTGCCGGTCGCAGGCCAGACAGGAGGGCAGAGCCCGGGGAGCTGTACACTCTCCACACTTGCACTTGCCACACTGTTCGCAGATGAACTTGTGCTGGGTGGGGTCCTCTTTCAAGGAACCCTTCAAGTCATCCACAAGCAGCTGCTTGGGCTGGGTCCGGATGACCCTATCAGACCTAAGACCAGGGATGGGCCTGGTGGGCGGGGCCCGTCCTAACAAGCCCTGCTCAGAAGAGGCACTGCCGCTGCTCCCTGAGCTGGCCGCACTTCCGGTGCTGGTTGACCTGCTCAACACGGAGCCCCTGGCATTGCCAGAGTGGCTGGCAGGTCGGTGCTCGTAGCTGTTGTTCACATTGGCTGGTATGATTTCATGAGTCCTTTCCTGCTTTTCGGGTCTTGGTGCAGTGCGAGGAGCCGGTCTTCTCACCACTGAAGGCCCCTCAGTGTATTCATTGCTGCCTCTGATGGCCTTAATCTGGTCTAGGGACAGAATCACAGCAGGCTGCGTGTCCCTGTCATAGTCTAACCTCTGCCGGCTTTCCAGAGCCGGTGGCTGAATCACCACTAGGGAAGTGTGGCTGCCATGTTGACTTGGGGAATCCATGTGGAGTGGTCTCCAATTCTGGCCGTCAGCAGAAACCTGGCACGCATCGGAAATTCTACAGAAGAGCGAGAGAGAACGTCAACCAGAGAAAGTATTTTGGGGAGAGGGGCTTCTGTCAAGAAACAAATTGCCCAAACCACCTGGTAATGATCTCCTTCATCGGCTGATTTCAGTGATGCAGAATCCTGTCAGGAGTCCAACCTCAGGAGACTGAAGAGGACCACATCACAGGAAGAAAGCAAGCAAAAGACCTCATGCCATAAAAATTAGAGGTTGCTCCCCGGCTTCTAAAAAGCAGAGGAAGTCATGTCTTCCTGTCTGCAAACCTAACAAATAATTAAAATGAAATATGCCTTCGAAGGGCGCATTCAGTGCGCGCCCTGGAACTGTTCTCAGAGAGTTCACTATCAGTTCACTGGCAGTTCACGTAAGGAAAATGTCAGCTACTTTTTAAAGATTAAGAATGGCTTCAGTGCTGTGGCCTCTTGGCCATTTGTATGCTGTTAAGAGCTTTAGATTAATGAGAAAATTAATCAAGGCAATTTCCAAACACTGGATATTCCAAGCTCATGTGGAATCTCAAAAGACCCTTTTCAGCAGAAGCCAAGATCTAAAGCTAGCTCATCACTGATCTGTGAGATGAGAAAAAGAATCTCCAAAGAATGCAGTGGCTCTGGGTGTTTTACCAGCATATTAACGCACACACAACTCCATGGTCTGGATCTAACTTTCCTTATAGGTTAAACAAGGCTCACCCACATAACAAGAGTAACTTTAAAGCAGGGAGTGGAGCCCCAGTCTTCTTCCATTTATTGAATTTCCTTTCATTTATCTACACGACAGCCCGTGATTTTCAAAAGCCCCCGATTCAACCTGTATTTTTTGTAATAAAAGAAACACACTGATATCCTGACACAATGAACACGTTTCCACGTCAAGAAGAAATAATTTCCAATTTATAATGTATTCTTCCTAAAACAGACCAAATGCTGACATTTCCGTTTCTGGGCAGTAGGTATCTTAGGATATTTTTCACATAAATGCAAACCCACAGATGAACCCTAATTCAAGAGGGCACCCCTCTGCACTTTCCCAGTGCCAAAAATAAAACAAAAGTCTTAATGAATAAAGCCGCTTGCTAAGGATGCTAAATAATGTCCCTATCAGACTACATATATGGAGGCCCCTCTAGTTTATTCTACATTCTCCGCACAGGAGAAGCATATCCGTAATAGCAATGCCTGAATGAACTATACCGAACTCTACTGTAAAACCGCCAGTCGTTATCCCGTGCCATATCCATTTTTAAAAAAAATTAAAACTCCAAAACGAAGACATTCAATGTGCCAGGTCCCCTCCACAAGAAAGGAAGACGTGGAAAAAGGCTTGAGCTAAGAAACCCTTCATGCACGGCTTTAAACTCGCTTCTTACAGGGCATTCCGCAGCGCGCTCGCTCGGGCGGAGCACCCAGGCGCCCCGCGGCCGCCCAGAGCGAGGCCGGTGCGCGCGGCCAGCACTGCGGGCAGCACCGCCGGGCGCCTGGACCCCGGGCCGAGGCCGCGGGCACCAAGCCGCCGCGAGTCCGGCGGGGGAAAGTTATGAATGAAAACAGCTCCGCGGGCGGGAGGAGGCAGCGCCCTCTCCCCGCGCCGCGCGGCACTGCGCTCGGAGCACAGGCGGGCGCTGGGTCCCAAGCGCCATCGTGTGCCGCGCGCTTGGCACGGGCTGCGCGACGACCGCCAGGACCGCCCGGCCCGCCCCGGCCCGCACCTGCCGCCCGCACTCACCTCGGCCTCCGCGGCGCCGGCCGGGGGCGCCGAGCGGGCGGGGCTCGCGCCGCATCAACCGCGGCGGGGCGGCCGGGCGCGCATGGCCCGCGCCGCGGCCTCTGCGGCCCCCGGGCAGGGGCGCTTCTCCGCGGTTGGCGGCGGCCGAGGGCGGCTCGGGGACATCCGCCGGGTGCGCGCGGCGCCCGCTCCACAGCACCGTCCCGTCCCGGTCGTCAGGCGCGGGGCCCGGCGTCGTCCCGGGCGCTCGGGTCCCCGCAGGTCCGCGTCCCCGCAGTCGCTACGCCGGCTGCAGACGAGCAGAGACAGAAACACGTGAGTCCCTCGCCAGTCCGGGACGCCGTCCTGCTCGCCGTGAAGGACAGCCGCGCACGTTCTGCCCCCCACGGAACGCCCCGCGGCCAAAAGCGCGTCCGGGCGGCGCGTCTGCGCGGCAAGCCCGCACGCAGGGACGGGAGTCAGGTCTGGCACGAGCGCCCGGCCGCTCGGTCCAACAATGCGCACAGACACGCGGGTGCGCGGCCGTGCCAGCCCGCGTCCGCACACGCGGGGCTCGCTGCCCGGCTACCGGAGAGCGCAGGGAGCCAGCTCTCCAGCTGCAGGGCCGACCGCAGGGCGCCGGGCACAAACGTCCAGTTCCTTGAAAATAAAAATAAAAATAAAAGCACCCTTCTCACCTGATCTCGCCAGGTCCTCGGCGGAGGGGAAGGCTCTCACCTAGTGCAGAGCCTGCGGCCGGCCCTCCCGGCACATGCACGCCGCCCGCGGCCGCTCCCCAGCCCGCAGAGCTCCGGCTGCGGGGCCGCCGCAAACCCCTGCGTGCTGAGCACTCGCGCGCGGGCTCCGCAGCATTTCAGCGTCGCCGCCACCTCCACCTCCACGCCGGGACCCGCCCCCGGTGATATCATGTGTCAATCATTTGGGCTGCGCGAAAACCCGGAGCGGGATCGTAGCGATCGTGGATGGTGGACTCGAGGGACGCTCGGAAAAGTTGATTGCCTGCAGAAGTCCTGCTAGCGCAACAGGGCTGGAACACGACGTTCCAGGGTCCCTGTCAGTCGTGAGCTGTCAGCCTCCTATTTAAGGGGACCGTTGTATTCACCTTTAAAGTCGAGTTAGGAAAGAGTTGTGAAGAACATTGTAAAACAAAAACAAAACAAAAGCCTTGTACACCCACCATGCCCCAGGTAGAGGGAACATGTGTGTTGATACAGAAAGACGATAACAGTTCAGAGCCTGTGAAATTGAGAGCTCCAGAAAGAACAGTCACTTTTGCAGATGTAATGTAGTGACACCACAGTTTGGGAATTCCTGCTATGGGTTTTAGTGATTGCTCTGTAAATTACATGAAAAAAAAAATCCCAAGTCCCTCCTGTTTGGTAATATGTTTGCATAATTTTGTCAAAAACACCAACTTTTTTTTCTTCAATCAATTAAAAGACAAGTAAAATAACTCATGAAGTTTCCATTGTACTGGCATGTCTGTCACAGGGTTGGGGGACTCTGGTAACCGGGGAACGCTTTTTGCTTCTTTACAAACTATGGGTTTTGGACGCTTATTAACGAAGCAATGTAGCTCAGTATGCAGTGAAAAGAACGCTATGTGGAACTAAAAATTCCATAGAGAGTTTTAAAAATAACCCAAGACCCCAAAAATTGTTAATAGGAAATATTTTTTCAGGGAAAAATGTATCGGGAATAGTATTTGATAAACAACAGAACTCCAGGATCTAAATCACCTGTGAATGTGAGTTTGGATACTTCGGTTCAGAGTAATTTTCTTAAGCCTTAACAATTGCAGTGGGTTTTTTTTAATCCGTGTTTGTTGGTTTTTGCATACTGCATTGTCAAGCGTTTCGAATGGTTTTAGAATTCAGTTATGTGTGGAACTGCATATAAGGAACCCTACAAAGAACATCAGCAATAAGAAAGCCAGCTAGAAGATAATAGGACAGACAGAACCCCGGGAGTGTCTGTTCACCCTTCAGCTGGGAAATGTGTTAAAGTCATATTTCCAAGAGTAAAGTTGGTGCAACTTCTGTCTTGTCTTATGTTCACAGACATGGCAATGTAATGAGGTTCGACAGCAGTGGGTCTGTTTCTTGTGACTGAATTGGAAGGGTCAAATCAGAAATACACCAGAGTATTTTATTTGGCTCTTCCCAGCTGTCTGCACAAATTTGGAGCCAGAGGTCAGCTCACTGATGTGATAGAAGGAGGAGAGGAAGCAATGGACCGTTTTAAATTATATAACACTTTCAAAAATATAATTTCAGAAGTTCTTTTTAAAAAACACTTCAAAGTATTTCAGTCAGAGAGGTGCTAAAACATACTTCCTAAGTCTTAAGAATTATAATAACAAAAATCCATGAGACTTTTGTCAAAAATACTATCATCATGGGTCAAGTTCTACTTCAAAATTGAATATGTTTGCACAAAATTGATTCTGCTTAAATGCCTCCACTGAGACCACTTGAGATGTCACATTACGAGTTAGGATCAGAATAGACTCTCCACCTTTGACTCTGGAGGACATTTAATGAAGTCTGCTTCACCTATTTATTGCCTGCAGTCGTAAGACTTAAGAGAAATCATAAATTTTTAGCTTAAAACAGACCTTGCTTTTTATTTAGTAAACTTAACTGCAATGAGACTAGTCTGGGAACAAACAGCAGGAGTAGGAAATGCTTTTGAAAAAGAGGATACAAAGGTCAGTGGGAAAATCTCAGTTATTTCTAGTCCCCTGTTAAGATCTGTCTAAATAGAGCAGGGTGGGGAGGGATGCACAATTTGTTCTTTGGCTTCATGGGAAAACACAATTAGCCATCTCTTTTGTTGAAAGAGAATAAAGTGGAAAACTTGTCTGGCAGATGCTTCAGAAGTGCAAGTGACTTAAAAGAAATCAAAATACTCAAAGACTTGTTGATTTATTTATTTGCCCAAATAAAAACATCAGAGCCATTGTGTGTCTGCTTCCAGGCTGGCAAGCAATACCCTCCAAATCTCCTAGTGTTTCTGTGAAGACATGGTAAGTTACATTATTAATTATGAAATTAACTATATTATCATTACAGCCTTGCATCCTGTTGAGAAACAAACTTGAAACCAAAACATCACAGAATCAAATCCATCAATAAGGAGCCAGTAATGGGAATTAACTTCTTTCCTTTCCTTTTAGGGCAATAATCATTGTATTCCTGAACGTCCTCAGAAAAGCTGCAAGGATGGGCCATGGTATTTTCAGTTTCCTTTTGTAAACTGTCTTTGTAGGAGACAGAAATAGACTGACCTATTCTGTAAGATTTCCATAAACATTCCCCTCATTTTTAGAAGCAGAGTTCTCACCCTCTTTCTCCTGCATGGTTTTAAATTCTGCCTGTGGGAGAGATGAAGACCTGCATCGAATAAACGACACGGAGTGTTTTATGGACTCCCAGTCCTACTGTGTACTTGGTCTCCGCTGATTTGGTTGCTCTGCAAGTTGTGAGAAAGATATAGGGAAGGGCTCTGAGCTGGAGCCTCCCTCCTGAAGTGCAGGTGAATCAAAGTGACAGAGGTCCACTCAGGAGAGCCATGAGTTCATACAAGGAAGTGTCTCTGCCTCAGTGCAAAATGGGCATTTCTTACCTAGCCAACAGCACGCTAAATCCCCATTCCCGAGTCCTGGCTTGCTCTTCATTTTCAAAAGAAAGAAAAAGGAATCAACTTTTCTGCTCATCTGACTTTTGATATGAGAAATGAGAGGACCCTTAGTCCCTTAATGAACTTGTTTCTTCAATTCTGGTCAACTATTCCAAATTGGAGTACTTCGTACCATCTTCATCATTCAGATGTGCATTAGAACCTCACCAGGTTTACCTGGAAATGTAACCCCCTCAAGATAGAACAGTAAGAAACTGAAGTATGTTTTTATTAAACAAAATAAGATTTGGGACGTCCCCTAGGGCTTGCTTACTTTAATATTTGTTTCCTGATGAAGTAACTGTCAGAAACCACAGTTTGTCCTTTATTTATGAAAAAGTAGCATATTGTAGATAGCTACAGGCATGCCATTTGAGAGTGCTTAATACTGAAAAGAGAAAACATACAAAAGTCACGAGAAGTTAATTATGTCTAGTTAGTTTCCTTACTTCGTAATTGCGGGGGCATTTCGAGTAATCCCACTAACAAACAAACAAAAAGCATTTCAGATGCTCTATAACTGACCACATTCAAGCATTAAAGGTCTGAGTTTTGACTTGAATCCTCCTTCTACATCATGGGCTCACATCTCTGATGCGGCCTGTTTGCCCATAGGCCCTCTGTCCAGTGTTACAAGTAGGAAGAACATTGTCCTGAAGCACGCTGGATGGAGGAACCACTGACAGAAGTCCCAACTCTGCCACGTATAACTAAGTGACTTTTGGTTTCTCCCACAGATAACAGCAACACTGTAGCCCTTTGGAAGCCCTGATGCTCCCAATGGAGTCAAACACATACAAGTGCTTTGTGAGCTGGGAAGATCTATATAAACAGTTGGTTGGTGCTGTGTCCAACACACTATATAAAGAAGAAATGTGAGGGCTCCTCGTTCATGGAGCTTCATCCCTGAATAATAAACTTCATTTGCCTCAGAACTTTTTTCAGGTTAATTGGTTTTCATTTTTGTTTAAGGATAAGCTCTAAGGCTTGAATGATTGTTTTGCCATAATCACATGGGAATGTGAGTGCATGTGTGTGTGTGCATGTGTGTGTGTGTGCATGTGTGTGTGTGTGTGTATGTGTTTTGACTGGGATTTTGCAACAGTTGTCCACTAAGTCTAATTTTAATTTATCTGGAGGCTTTCAGTGATTAACTTTTACTTCCAGTTAAGGCAAAAAATATTATAAACATTAAAAACCGTCACAGGGCTGATGAGACAGCTCAGTGGTTACCAACACACTTAATCTTCTTCCTGGGGACCCAGGTTCGATTCCACCTGCACTAATGTAAGCAAACCCACATAGAAAAACACAAATAAACATATTACTTAAAATAAAAACTGAAAATTTTAAATTCTTACCATAAAACTTGTTAAATCTTTTATATTATTAAGAGCTAAACAACAAATGAATATTTAAAAATAAGTTGAATAACTTTAAAAGTTGAAAATAAATATATTTTTTAAAAAAACCTGAAGATGCTTCTACTTGATTCCATAGTCTGTTGTGGACTTTTATGACCTCTTATAATGTTAATTTGGGTCCTCCATAACAACTATCCGGGTTAGTAGTAGATGCAGTCCGTCAATTACGGAAGTATTGTAGAATCATGAATGTTTGTGTTGATTTTGAAAACTGACAGCGAAGGTCAGTGGGCAGTGCGTTTCAATGAACAAAAACTCCTCGAAGCGCCACCTATTGTTGGAAACAAGTCATTTCAAGTTTCAGTGAAGGCTAGGACTTCATTGGTTTTAGCAAAAACCTGTGTTTAATACTCTTTTTCTCCTACAGATCACCCTATGACTTAGGGTGTTAGTTTTCAGTAAAGTTATAAAACTGAAATCTATATACCTCGACTGCTTTTTGAAGAATCCATGTAAAATACTGTATACACAGAAAGTTACAGTATTGGTATAAAGAAACTAAAGTAGCATGTGACTTTTAATACATGAGAACCAATATAGTCAAGAAGAGGACTTCCCAGAAAAATGTACACACTTTCTCCAACAGTGACCTAATTATACAAAGCCCCCTGGCTGGGTATTGTCAACTTGACCCAAACCTAGACCTACCTCAGTGGGGGAAAGCTCAGATGAGGAGATGCGTCCATCAGATGGCCTGTAGGCAGGATCTGTGGGGCATTGTCCTGACTAATGGTTAATGTGGGCAGGCCCAGATCACCAGAGAAATGGTCCTGAACTATATAAGAAAGCAAGCTGAGCAAGCCAGTAAGCAGCATGCCTCCATGGCCTCTGCATCACCTCCTGCCCCCGGGTTCCTGCTTGAGTTCCTGACCTGACGTCTCTGGGTGAAGACGAATTGACCCTTTCCTCCCTAAGTTGCATTGGGTTGTACTGTTTTATCAGAGCATTAGAAACCTAATGGAGACAAAAGCTTTCTTTACGATCCTTGTAAGGACCAGTTGGGCTGACATCACATTCTCTCGACAGATCTATACGGGGTATTGTATGGACTGAATAACTTCAGTCCTGGAAGCATTTCTCCTTTCTGAGGCTGGGTTTGGGTTTTGTGAAAAGATTCTACAAAACCAAGTATACTGAGTTAGAAGCTCTCGGGCCAAGGAACAGTTTGGGAACATGTCAGAAAGGAAAATAGCAAGATCCAGACTGTTATTGTGGTTACTCTAAGTCAAATGAGGCACTTTACATGCTTTCTGTGGGATGGTGAGAGGCTCAGTGGGTAAAGGCACTTACCAACAAATCTGATGACTTGAGTTCAATCCCCAGGAATAAAAGTATTAAAATCTCTCAAAAGAATTATAGGAGACAACCAACTCTTACAAATTGTCCTCTGACTCACAGACACACACATACACACACATGCACACACAGGCACATACATACACACACATATACATACACACACATATACTATGACATGTAGTGTCACACATGTCACACACATATACATGACACACATACAAACACATGTAGATGTATACACACACCCACATACATACACACATATACATACACAAACACACATACAAACACATACACACATATACTATGACATGTAGATGTATACACACACACACACACACTGAATTTTAGAAGTAATACAGTGTTCTGAAGTAAGCATGCTGCACCTTGGAGGACAGGAAGGGAGCTGAAATGCAGGTCTCACAGGGATACAGGATCATAGGGATGCAGGATCGTGGGGATGCAGGTCTCACAGGGATACAGAATCATGGGGATGCAGGTCTCACAGGGATACAGGATCACAGGGATGCAGGTCTCACAGGGATACAGGACCACAGGGATGCAGGTCTCACAGGGATGCAGGATCACAGGGATGTAGGATCATAGTTTCCATTTTCCTTAAGGATTTTACTCCCCATAGGAGAACAGTGGTGGATCAGGAACTAAGGCAGCTGAGAGAGGCAAGCCTCTTTTTCAGACTTCCCTTTCATTGGCTGAATTACTTCTTCAAATTTCCTTCCTTGAATACCAAAGGGACACTTGTGACTTATACTTCAAACTCAAAATTTGGGGGCTGGGGAGATAGTGTGGTAAAGTTCTTGCTTTTCAAGGAAGAGAATTCACGTTAAAGCCCCAGAACCCATGGATTTAAAAATAATGTTGGGCATTGTGTGTGATTGTAACCCCAACTGTTGGAGAGGCAGAGACAGGTAGACCCCTGGGGCTCACTGACCAGCCAGCATAGAATACTCAGCAAACTTCAGGCCAGTGGGAGACCCTGTCTCTAAAAACAGGTGGACAGCTCCTGAGGAAGGAGCCCCAAGCAAAACTGCATTATAAAATTAATTGATTAACTAATTTGCTTGTGTATGGCTGTATGTATGTCTGTGCAGCACCGGTGTGCCTGGTGCCTTCAGAGATCAGAAGGAGGCACTGGAGCTATGGATGATTGTAAGCTATTATGTGGGTACTTATTCATTAATTCTGAGATGGGTGAGCAGTTAGGCACATTGGGTGCTCTTCCAAAGACTCAGGTTCAGTCTCTAGCACCCAGATGGTAGCTCACAACGACCCATGATTTCAAACCTGGTCCTCTGTAAGAGCAGCAAGTGGGCTCTTACCTCTCTATCCCTTAAAATTCATTCTTTCATCTGTTAACTCTGAGATGGCTCAGCAGTTAGGAGCACTGGTGGTCCTCCAGAGGACCCAGGCTCAGTTTCCGGTACCCACATGGTGGCTCACAACTATCTGTGACTGCAGTTCTAGGAGATCTGATGTGCTTTTCTAAAATAGAACAGGGTACAAGTTACATATTCCTATAAAATAAAAGGCATTGTTGTAGGAAGGTCTTGAGACTCACTGCAGAAAAAAAGAAAGAAAGAAAAAGAAAAAAGGACAGTTCATTAAGAGGCTGTAGTCACATTAGGGTTGCAGCCAGTCTGCCATAGTGGCATGAGGGCACCAGAAGTTTCCTTTTGTAAGATTGTAATTGTCAAAATTGGGTAAGTAGGCTAAGGACAAATTACATCAGAATTTCGATGCCACAGTGAGGATTTGGGCTGCATCCCAAAGACAATGAAATTTTAGTAAAGTACAAGGGAGTTAGCCTCCGCAAGGGTCTCTTCCCAGAATATTCATCTGACCACACGATTGCACCATGAGGAGACAGGCTTAGAGATGTGGTCACTATCCAAGTAGGTTGCAGGCAAGACTTAGAGCAGGCTGGCAATGGCCACGCAAAAGGAGGAAAAGGGTCACGTCTAATTTAACCGCCCCTCCCCAAATGATGGCATGGCAGAAGGTTGAAGTCTTCCCCACGGACCTAGCAAAATCTAAAAGAAATGATAAGTTCATCTGCTTTGTTCAGTTACTCTAAGGGCCCTGACTGGAAGGAACTAGTCACATAAGGAGACTTGAACACACAGAGATGACTGGGCAAGGGGGTCTTTAGAATGAAAAGGAGACTCTATCCAACAAAGAGAAAGACTGGCCAGCCGATGATGTTTTCAGGAAGGTCGGCAGGAGTGAGTTGCCACTCACTGTGTCTGAGCTACTCGAGGAGTCAAAGTTGACTGTGTCAGGCTGGTACACCGCGTGAGTCAGGAAGTGCTGATGCTTCCTTGGAATCAGTCAGGGCTTCCAAGTGACCACCCGAAGTTCTCTGAGTCAGGACAACATGAGGGTGTAGGAAGCCTTCAACATAACTCAAGCCCTACGTTTACAGGAAATCAAAATCAGACTGATACAAATCTAGTGAATTAAGAGATGTTATTGTGGTGAGTTCTAAAAAAAAATTTATTAAGTGTGAGTGAGCACATGCACTCTTGTACACGTGACACAAAGTGCGTGCGGCGGTCAGAGGACGATGCGTGGATTGTCTCCCGGAGAAACTCCTTCTGCGGTGTGGCTCTTACGGTTCCATCTCAGGTCGTCACCCAGGGCAGCAAGCCCCTTTACTCACTGAGCCCCAGCTCTGGCTCTAAATTTCTTTTGTAAACTTTAAAATTCATTTGTCAAACTGTACGGGAGCGTCATGAACCTTGCATGCTCGCTGGGTTCTATATGTGACACTGTGCTCTAAGCTTTGGGAATGCAAACATGAAAACAGGCTCCTGGCCTGGGGGCGCAAACTCCATCGGTACAGTGCTTGTTCCATATGTGCAAAGCCCTGAGTTCCAACCCCAGCGCCACATAAACTAGCTTCCTGGTGGACCAGCCTATAATCCTAGTACTCAGAAGGTGAAATCAGGATGATCAAGGTCATTCTTAACTACACAGTGAGTTCAAGGCTAGGCTGGGCCACCTGAGAGCATGTCTCAGATGAAAGGAGGGGAATTAAGAAGGTACATGCGTGGTGGGGGGCCAGGTGCGGACACGGACGGACAGAGAGAAAACAAAACAAAAACAAAAAAGAAAAGTCAAACTACAACATTCAGCTCCATCCACAACTTTTTTTTTTGGTGGGGGGGAGTGCTGGGGGGAGGTAGAGATATCACAGTAGAGATAATTAATTGGTTCAGGCAGGAAATTATGTAGAGAACAGGCAACTACTGTATCGATTTCTGACTGCCAAGCAGTAATCAGGAGGCAGGACAGGTTCCTTCACTGATTCCTGCTCGGCCCTGGCCTCTCACACTGGTGCCCCATGGCCACCATGAAGCTGCCGGGCTGGGACGGTGCCCACGTAGCATCGCTCCTGCTCTCTGGGAGACAAGTTTGAAGACCCTATAGCTGACAGCAGGAAAGCAGCCCATCTACATCCCACGTGCCGCATGATGCCTAGAGCAGGGCAGGAAAGAAAGGCTAGAACTGGGAGCTTGAGAGAGGAGACTGAACAATGCCACTTGTACATGAGTCTGTGAAAGCAGAGTATAAACCCCACGTGCGTGATGTGCTGCAGCAATTAGCTGTGCGCATGCTCTGTCCACACTGCTGCTTATATCCATCGCTGGGATCAATGATCTTCACCACAAAAAATTGACGTGCAAGTATTTCAAAGTGCTGGTTTAATGAGGATGGTTCCTTTGGCTACTAAATAAGTGCTTGTACTATTTAGAAAAATGTTACAAGGGACAAGAGTAAGTGAATGTTGTGAGCAAAAAAAGCCATACGCGGTAAGAAAAAAAAAAATCAGTCTAAGACTCTGATTATATAGCATACTTCCACTTTGCAACCATGATGGAATTTTCTATGCCAGTGACTACTAACCTATGGGGAGATGTTTTCTTACTACACAATAACACAATAGCCTCTTATCCTAGTCACACTTTTTCTGAAATGGCTTTAAAAATAATATATGGGGGGAGGGAGTTAGTTGTGGAAGTTTATTTTTAGTTATGTATAAAGTAATCGTTTCGTGCACTGTTGGGTGAGGGGCTGCCTAGGTCTTGGTATGTTATAGTGTCCGCAGGTGTTGGATTTATGTGTGTGGGGGGGTGTTCTATTGCACATGATCTGCACATGCTATCAATAGAACACCTGAGGAGTTCTGTATCAGTAAAAACACCTGAGCTCAGATGCTCAGGGTGCCACTGTCGATTGAGTATGGTGCTGGCCATGATGGTGGTCCCCTCTGCTGAGGTCTGGAAGAGTTTTCACCTATGAAAAATACCTCCTTGTTGTCCTTGCTGGATTGCCACAGTAGCTAACAACTACATGTGTGCATGTTCATATGTATATATGTGTGTGTGTGTATGTGTATATGTGTGTATGTGTATGTATGTGTGTGTGTGTGTGCGCGTATGTGTGCGCGCGTGCACCATGTGAGTGTATGTGCTTATGGAGCCCAGAAGAAGGCCTTTAATCCTCTGGAGCTGGAGCAATGAGTCAAAATCTTCCCAGCATAGGTACTGGAATCAAACTTGGGTCCTCTTCAAGAACAATGTGCACTCTTAACTGTTGAGCTGTCTCTCTGCCGCCCCTTGAAATGACTTTCTAATGCTGACTTAAGCATAGGTTTTCACCATCTAGCACTGCTGTGCATGCCTAAAAAGGAAGCTATGGGTGAAGCAGATTGATCAAGGCTCCTTCACACTCAGGTTTGGTGCATCTGGATTACCCTGGCTGGGGTATCATGAGGCCATCACATTATTACTTCACTTCTGCTTGGACAGGAACACCTGACCAAAGCATCTGAAGGAGAGAAGAGTTGTTTGAGCTCATGGTTTCAGGGGGAATTTGGCCATCACCGTGGTGAAGGATTGGTGGCAGTGGCTACCATGTGACAGAGGCTTACTCACATGAGGGTTAATCAGGATCCAGGGCAGAAGATATTTAAAACCCAACCCTAGTAAGCCAGGCCCCACCTCCTAAAGGATCCACAGCCTTCACAGCCACCAAACCATAAGTCAGGCACCAAGGGCTCAAGCCTGTGTGGGCAGTTCAGTGGACCACAGAGGCATCAAGAGCACTGGGCCACAATTCTGAGCAGACACAGCAGTTCTGAAGAGGACTGTATACTGTTCTCTGGATTTCTTTCCAAACCTCTGAGTTTCAATGTCAAGATGTCTTATTATCAAAAAGCATCAGCAGAAGGTTTTCAGATACTGCCATCCTGAAGTCATATCCCTCCCTCAAACGGTCCTTGGGTAGTTTCCCAAGCCAAACACAATGGGGATGCAGTTGCCACACAGCCTGGACGAATGATCATACATTCAGGCAGATGAAAAGGACTACCTTGTTGCTCAACCCTGACTGCCAGGCAGCCATTACCAAAGGGCCAAAATGAGGGTGGTAGTGTGCACCTCAGCACCGAAGATGCTGTAACTAGCATGTTAGCTTCAGTGACAGCAGGAGTCTCCTCTCCCTCCTCAGGTGAGAATGATTGAGACGCCCATCAAGTACCAGGATAAGGGTGTAAACTGGTGGACAGAGCAGAGGATGAGGAAGTCGGTGGTGAGAAGGAGAGGAGAGATGGATAGCTGGCCTGAGGCAATGATCAGGCTGATCTGACCCCGAGAAGCACCAACAGCCAGTTCCCTGTTGAGATCACAGAATCTGGAGGTGACAGGGCCACACCAAGGACCCAGATTCCTACCTCTCTTTTTACCATCTTTCCTTGGGACCAGATTTGGTTCCTTATAACCAATAAGCCTGAGAGACATCAAAGAATATACCACCATTTATGTAAACAAACTGATCCCAGTCTTCAAGAAGAGAAACAATGAAGTCCCATTGTTAGTGGATCTCACTTCTGACTTAATATTTGATGGGCCTGATTTTCCACTGTCTTTAGGGGTACTTGTCTCCCAGAAATCCAGCTTATTAGGCCTCACATGGTGGAAGCCATCATGTCCTGGGAAGGACAGATTTCTCACATCAGAGACATTGTACCTGGGACCTCGACTGTTCCAGTTACTTGCCTGGGCATCTTCCTTCTACACTGCCATCACAGAGTTTTGGGGGTTATATGTGCAGGCTGTTATAAGGCCACAGTTCATAGGTACAACTCATACCTTGAAAAATTCCATTCTTTTTCAGGGTTCATGGTGTGCATGTCCACGCTTGTGGTTGAAATACTTTACTTAAAATTCACCTTCAAGTTCAATACTATCTGTGGGATCTGACAATGAAGACAATCAGAAGGCTTTAATCAAGATGCACAGAGGTGAAGAAAAGAAAGGTGATTTGGGGACTGGAGAAATGGCTTAGTGGTTAAGAGCACTGGCTGCTAGTTCTTCCAGAGGTCCTGAGTTGAATTCCCAGCAACCACAGGGTGGCTCACAGCCATCTATAATGGGATCTGGTGCCCTCTTCTGGCATGAAGGTGTACATGCAGACAGAGCACTCATCCATTAAATAAATAAATTACTTAACTAAAACATTGGAAGGAAGAAAGGAAGGGAGAGAGAGAGAGAAAGGCAATTTCTTGTCACCCCTTCCCCACACGCGAGCAAAATGTAAACACAAGTTGGTGTTAGGATTGTAGCTCAGTGGTAGCATTCTTGCCTAGCATATGCCACAAAGCCAGAACAGAAAAACAAACACACAAAAGACAAAAGAATAAGTCAACAGCAGCAGTGTGGTTTGAATCTAGAATGTCCTGAAAATGCCTGTGACTTTAACATTCTTCCCCAACTACTGTTGCCATTTTGGGAGGCTATGGGACCTTTAGAAGAAGAGGCCTAATAAGAGAAGCAGGTCATCAAAGGTTGTTGCCCAACCGAAAGTTCCAGCCACTCCTTGCTTCCCAGTCTACCGTCATGCGAACAGCCACGACACACATCCCTTGTTGCTATGAACTCCATATCCTCCCAGCCATGCTGGACTGAAACCCCGCTGAGACTGTGAGCCGAAACAAATCTTTCCTTTCCCGAGTCATTTCTGTCAGTATTTTGATTACAGCAGTGCAAATGCTAACCGATGCAATCAGGTATAGATGACATTTGAAACCTAAGCCATACATTTGAGACTGACTAAGCATGAGATTCCCATAGGCAACTGATTTGCTCATTGTGATGGTGTACACTGATTATCAACTTGACAGGATCTAGAATCACCTAGAATGTACATGCCTTGCGGGAAGCACATTCTCTATGCTTGGGTCCTGGCTTGAATATAAAGGAGAGAGCTAAGCATAGACACTGTTCTATGCCTCCTAGCTACAGATGCAACATAACCAGTGTCTCCTGCCACCATGACTTCCTTGCTGTGGTGGACCAAACCCTAGAACTGTGAGCCAAAATAAGTCCCTTCTCTCTTAAGTTACTTTTGTCAAGATATTTCATCTACAGCAACAGGAAAGAAACTAAGACATCTGCCCTCTGGATTACTGGATACAGCCAGGAGAGCAGTGTGCATACCCAAGCTAGCCACCTGAGAGTCATGAACTGTTTAAAATACAATCCTCATAGCACTAAAATGCATGAGAAACCTACTTTTGTTTTTTACTGAAGTGTATCCTACACAAAGCCCCTGTCTTGTGCCTCCTCGAGGTGCTTTTAATGAAGACGTGACTGAAGAAATGTGTCCAGCATCATCTACAGCAAAGACCTCCCCTCCCAACTTAGTGTTCTCAACAGAAGCAAAATCCAGGCCGTAGTAGGTACGCTGCTGCTGCTGCTGCTGCTGCGTCTCAACAAGGGCGATAAGGAGGCATATTTCATAACTGTAAACCCTGCCAGACCTCAGCAGAGGGAACCGCCATCAACAGCCTGTGACATACTCACAGTGGAGCCTGACCATCTGCTCAGGTGTTTTATTGATTCAGAACTCCTTAGGTGTTCTACTGCTACCATGTGCAGATCACAAGCAATTAAACACCTCCCACAGAAATCCAACACCTGCACACATTACAAAACGCCAAGAACCTAGGCCGCCCCTCACCCAACAGTGCACAAAACAATATTTTAAACACAGCTAAAAGTAAACTTCCCCAACACCAGGCATTGCCTTTGAAATGGTTTTCATCTTGGATCTGTCAAGCAGTAAACATTTCCTGTCTCTAAGAGACAATGCTGAGTAGTTGATTATTTACCAAGTAGAAATGCCTATGTAAAGCAAAGCAGGTGTCAGGGTGCTTTTAAGTGAGTAGTGTGTGGGTCTACCTTTTAACATTGCCACATCTTGTTCATTCTTGAATTTTCCACAGAATGCCTCCTTAGTATGCTGTAAGTTCTTGCTGTATAACTAACTTTCTCTGTGGCTGCAGGTGAGCGTCTCTGTGGGTGCAGGTGAGTGTGTGTCTCTGTGGGTGCAGTGAGTGCCTCTGTGGGTACAGGTGTGTGAGTGTCTCTGTGGGTGCAGGTGTCTCTGTGGGTGCAGGTGAGTGTGTGTCTCTGCAGATGCAGTGATTGTCTCTGTGGGTGCAGGTGAGTGTGTGTCTCTGCAGATGCAGTGATTGTCTCTGTGGGTGCAGGTGCAGTGAGTGTCTTTGTGGCTTTGGGTTTAGAAGTACAAAAAGTGGGCAAAGGAAAAGAGGAAAGGGGAAAGGAAGGTATCCTACCTAAACGAAAGAGCTCAGCGAAACTAAATGGAAGTTTATGTAAAGTTTGCTACCTCTGCCAAAACTATAGATCCCCAAAGCAAAATTAACCCACAGATGCTGTTGTCACCGACTCTTACAGTCCCTCTGAGTTGCATCTTCTATTGTTAACCTTGAACCTCCCCTTCCAGAGCTAACTATTGCCATTTCCCAAGTTGGCTCTGAATTAATAAGATTAATGAGATTTAAAGAACTACACGGGAAATTTGATCCTGGGATAGAAGCTTTATTAATGAGTTGCCTCTCTCGAGGATGATGTACCATTCCAGGGGTTTGTTTTTGTAAGACCCTGTGCAAACATTACTAATCGGGTTCCCCCTGAGCTCACAGAGACAGTAACCACCACACCGCTGCAGCCGTCCTTGCCATCACACGTGAGCATGGGTGGAACCACTCGGTATGTGGCAGTGCCATGGAGCATCTCAGTATTTGCTTTAGAAGACATCATATGTCTACAAGAAAGTCCTAAGAGACCCATAGCACAAACAGTTTTCTTCCTTTCTGCCCCCCCTCCCGCCTTTGGTTTTTCGAGAGAGGATTTCCTCTGTGTAGCGCTGGCTGTCCTAGAAGTCACTCTGTAGACCAGGCTGGCCTTGAACTCACAGAGATCCACCTATCTTTGCTTCCCAAGTGCTGGGATTAAAGGTGTGCGCCACCACTGCCCAGCCAAAAGAGGTTTCTTATTCATGAACAGAGCTAAACTTACAAGCAACTGTTTAAAAGTTCACAATTTGTCATCATGACCTGTTCAGATTTACAGTATAATTTGATATTTCAGAAAGACTGTCTGAGGGTTTGTGAGATGGCTCACTGGGACCTACCACCGAGCCTGACTAGCTGAGTTCAGTCACAGGATCCCACAGGGTGATGTAGGAACCAAGAGTAACTGAACATCATTCTGAGCCCCTGGCACTAATGTTGTCTTTGTTATTTTGTTTGTTTGTTTGAGGGTAGGTCTCATTCTGTAGACCAGGCTGGCCTTGAACACACAGATACCCCCCTGCCCCTGCCTCAGCCTCCCGAGTGCAGGGATTAATTTCGTACACCACCAGGCTCAGCTGATG
Source organism: Cricetomys ansorgei (assembly GCA_026225945.1). Lineage (NCBI taxonomy): Eukaryota > Metazoa > Chordata > Mammalia > Rodentia > Nesomyidae > Cricetomys > Cricetomys ansorgei. Next base: position 14,728,100 of record JAMJFZ010001121.1, on the reverse strand, counting down.
TTAACATTCTTAAGTCTCTCAATTCATTTGCCAAGAAAAGTTGTCTTGTTTTTAAGTATTGAAGCTCTGTGTGCTGGATTTTTTTTTCAGTAACAGTTACCTGGCTCCAGAGCCAGCCTGTCCAGTCCCTTCCTGCCTCCCCACCCCGTGTCCCTTTGCCACACTTGAACACACACACACACACACACACACACACACACACACACACACACACCACTGCCGAACTTCTGAGCTGTTTGTTCTTCTCTACTGTCTCCCCTGAGGTGCTGACTGCCGTGCTCATTCTTCATTCTTTCTGGAACCCAAGAGAGAGCTGTGAAATTCTGTGTGCAAGGCTTGTACGGGAGCAGTCTCCTCCTCTGCCTTCATTCAGCGTGACTGCTCTGGGTTCACCCACCGTACTGTCCTTTCTCACCTCCCTTCTCCCAGGGATTCCCATCACTCATGTGGCGGCCACCTGCCTGCAGCCTGGACTTCTGAGCAGCAGGCCCATTCAGTGAGTGCTGGATCCACCTGAACAGGCTGGTGGGGAGCCAACTACAGCAGAGAACATGAGGTGCCTCCAGTCTTCTCCCTCACTCCATCAGTCCAGTTCTGACAGCCATCTTTTCTGTGCTTCTCTTGAGCCGCACCCTACCCTCTATCCCCTAGAGACACGATGCTGCCTACATTCAAACTGGGTCTTCCTACCTTAATTAACTCAATCAAGGAGAAACAAAAAACTAAATGAAACAGCAATAACAACCAAAAAAACAGAAACAAAAAACAGGCTTTGAGCACGCCTAGTGGGCATACTTTTAATCCCAGCACTAGGGAGGTACTGGGAGGCAGATCTTTCTGAGTTCTACGCCAGTCTGGTCTACATAGTGAATTCCGGGCCAGCCAGACTACACAATGAGACCCTATTTTTTAAAAGTAGGGTCTCCCAGGCTCACCTACCTTCAAGACAGCCTGACCTAGGCAATCCCTCGTTGAGACCATGTTCCCGGGGATGCGTCAAAGCTGTCCGTCACGCTGGGTGGGCATGCACGTGAGTGTGCTTCCCAAACTCACATCTGCTCATTCTTTATAAATCTGAACACTCTTCAGTTGTGCCCCACTGTGCACAGTGTCTGATCCCAACCCTGGGCATGGCTGTGATCTCAGAAGTGGACCCTGTCCCCCTCCTCTGGCCGTATCCCAACCCTCAGGGGTATAGCCACCTGGAAGTCACCCCAGAGGTTTCTGTAACCGCTGAAGGTTTACGTAGTGCCTCTTCCTCGATTACGTGATTTTGTTTCCAATCCGCTCTACCTTTTTACACAGCTGTAACTACTTATTTAAGGTACTTTGTTTAAGATGCGCCTTCCTTCCTGCTCTAGCGCGCCACAACGCCTCTGTTCATGTCCATAGTGCAGAGCTCAGTGAACAGACGCTTGCTAGCTGTCTTCTTCCCCTCCCCTCTCTTCAAGGAAAAACTTACGCACCCACTTAAGTGGGGACATTCAATTTACTAATCTTTTGTGGCAATCAATTCAACAAGCTCAAAACAAGGATTTTTTTTTTTTGAATCAAGTATATTTTCGTGCCTTACTTTCTAGCGTGGGTTCATGCTCCCACCAGAGATAAAGGAGAGGGAAGTTCCATGCACCTTGGTTCACGCACTGGCTGCTCATGTGTGAGCGACAAATAAAAAAATATATAGTTAAAAAGTACTAATAAATAAATGAAGCCAAAACAAAGAGGCAGAAATGAGGTAAACCACAGTCTCAAGTCTGGGTTCTGGACTTTCATAATCAGGAAGAACTAGACTTAACTCAGTGATTTACATCGCCCGTGTCCTTTCAGAACAGAGACACATCACAAGAGTAAATGCCCAAAAAAAAATTCCCAATCAAACATTGCTAATCCCATTGATTGCTAGATTCAAAAACTCCTCACAGTGGAGCCCTTTGTATTTCGTCTTTAATGAGTATTTGGCAAAACAGTGTGGTGGAGGAGATGTCTCGGAGGCAGAGAATCCAATGCCACTTGCTCACAAAGCGACCATTGGGACCTAAAGTCCCAGAACATCTGTTTTCAATCCTGGGTCAAAATTTCTTTTAATCCAGGATGTAATTAAACCTGTGTTCTGTACATAGATACTGATTTCACATGTATACGTCCCAAGATGTTTAATTATAAAGTAGTTGTGATCGTTTGCACACATCAGTTCCCATTTTGGTACCCTGATGTGGTACCAAAATGTGTGTCTCGGACGCACACCCATGGGCTGAGGGGGCCGTGGAGGTGAGGGGCCCATGCTTTGTGTGTTATATGTCGCCCAGCCGGCAAGGCTGGCTCCTCTGGGGTTACTGCTGCGGGAGACTGCCTCGGATCCCTGCATTCTGTATCAGTGAGTGACCTCACGGGCTCTTAATTAAGGAAAACTCTTCAATTCTTGGTTTAAAAGTACGACTGCTCTCTTTCAGCTATGGATTATATGGAAACAAATATTTGCTTTAAGAATAACGCCAAATATACCTTAAGGCAGGAGCAAGTAACCTCTTGCGTGTCTGCACAACCCCGAGTGAGTCCTGAGACTGTTCCTCCCGACTTAGGTTTCCGTAAATCTGAAGTCACATAAAGGGGCGCACGTCTTCCCCTCCTCTGCCCGGGCTCCACAGTAACGTCTCTCTATCTATCTATGTGCGGGTCTAGAATAGCAGCGTGTTGATCACTGTGATTCTGGCTGCGTCCGTCAACATCAGCCTGTCCCTGTGCTTAAGGAAGCGGAAAGAAGAAAAGGAAACAGCAGCCCAAGCTTCCTCGTGTGTTATCCGCGTAGCCTGAGCATGCGAGTGATGCCTCTTCCGAGAATCAGGCCCCATGTGAACGTTTTATAACGACGGGACTTCCTATTATTGGCCGTGTCACCTTCGTAAAAAAGACCGTAGGGCTCTCCTGCAGGCCCTGGGGAGGCTGTGCAGGAAGAGTTGCGGCAAGTTTGAGACGAGCCTGGGCTACAGAGTGAAAAACACTGTCTCAAAATCAGAACAAAAACTCCCTTATAGTCTAAATTAAATCTAGAATCCAGAACGAGAAATTCTTAATTGAAATCTTTAACTTTCAAGAGGTAAAGAGACCTATTTTTTTCCCTATTTTTAAAGCATATAATCCATTTAGCTTACAGATTTTTTGTTGTTGTTTCTTCTTCCTTGCTCTCTGTTCCTGAGTGCGCTCAGGTTTCTGAAGAGGGCGCACGTGGACGCTTGTTGTCCTCCTCACTTCTGTCCACCTTATTTTTTGAACTTAGCACTCACCAACCTCGGCTGGCTGGCAGGGAGCTCTGGGGACCCTGCTGCTCCACGTCACCAGCTCTGGGTTGCAGACACCCCTGCGTCTCCAGTGGGTACTGAGGACTGAGCGTAGGTCCTCGTGTTTGTCAGGCAATCACCTGACTCCTCGTCCTCTCTCACGTTTTTTATATCCTTCCTTCCTTCCATCAACCAGTCCACAATCAGCTAAACAGGAGTCCATCGGTGTCCTGTGTGTCGGATAGAGCCTTAAGTCCTGCCTTCTTCAGAAAGGACAGCTTTCATCAGGATACTTCGCATGAAGACCCTGATATCCCTACCCAAGAGTTTACATTTTAGTTCCAAAGTAAGGCAGCCAAAGAGGAATGTGAATCGGGTATGTCTTGAATACGGCTAGCCTTTGGGGCCACTTTTTTTTTTTTTTTTTTTTTTGGAGTAGCCTCAGAGTTTCTGACTGATAGGGTGTCTTTGCTTTTCTGCGGCCGTTGGGACCATCCTCTGTGGTGATCAGACAGCTCACGTGGATACAGGACCCTTTGTACTGACAGATGGAGGGCGGGGCCAGGACACCTATAATCTCAGGCGGACCTAAAGGACCAATGAGGTGGAGAACAGGAAGAGGGAGGAACCACAACAGCTGTCAGTCATGAAACTTAATGAAGCCTCACCGGAAACATAGGACACCGAAGCCTGGAGCTTTCTGAAAAGGCGGCTGAAAATGGATGGCCACACATTGATGTCCAGTGAGGATACACACACTCCCCACTCCAGGTCTTCCCATGTTTGACTTTACACAGTCTTCCTTCAGTTTTGCGCTGAAAGCACTGTCCTAAACATGCGGTCTCCAGGATTCACAGCCAGCTGGACCAAAGTGGGAGTGCTTGGCGCATCCCTCAAACTTGAGGTTTCTGTCGGAAATCTTAGGTAGAGCAGGTCATCAGAAAGATGAGCACTAGGTCAGACTGGCTCCAGGGAGGGTGCTAAGCTCATACCCATGTCTCAGACACTGTGCCGGCTGGGGATGTTGGTAATTTCAGGTTGTTATGATCACAGGCTGGATTCAAAGGAGGGGGGCTGGAAGCTACAGGAGTAGCTGTGCACCAGGTGATGAAGGTCTGACACGTCAGAGGAATGAAGAGAGGAGTCCTGGGAGTTGAACAGGGAATTGACTGAGCAGGTGATTTGGATCTAGAGAGGAACTATGGAAAGCTAGAACTAATAGCAGGTGAAGGTTTTTAGTTTAGAATCATATATATATATATATATATATATATATATATATACCTGACAAATACCTGAAGGGTTTGCATGGCCCCCAGCTCCAGGGAACAGTGCATCATGGCAGGAAGTCAGAGAGATGAGTGCTGGAGCTCAGCTCACTTTCTTCTTTTTATGCAGCCCAGGACCCCAGTGCAGGAACAGTGCCACCTATATTCCGTGTGGGTTTTCCTAGCTCCGTGAAACCTCTCAGAAACATCCTCACTGACATACCCAGAGGAGTGTTGCTATGGTGATTCTAAACCCTTTCAGGTTGATGATAAAGGTTATCCATTGCAAGGGCTCTTCCTTACTGAATGGCTGCTTCGCTCCCGGCATTGGGTCAGGCACTAGATATATGAAGGAAACCAAAACTTGAGTCTCTGCTTACCACCTTACCAGGTTAGTGGAGAGACTGTAGCCCAGTGTCAGGTGACCAGGGACTGTAATCAATACAGGGGTCAAAGAGTCAAAAAGCAGGAGGGGAGGACTTCCTTGATTAAGAAGTGGCAGGGAGCAACAGTCTAGGAAAATCACGGGAGTTTGAAATGCCTAATGGGTTCGGGGACCTCCCAGCAGAGCTTTGCTGAGGAAAGGAGGTATGAGCTTGAAGTATGAAGGGTTGCACTGAGGACCCCACTCAGCAGAGAAACCCCGCTGTACCTGACATATCAATACTTGATAAATACTGAGTGAGTGTGCTAGAATCTTCACAACAATCTTTGCTGGGTTGGTGGTGCAGACCTGATATCCTAGCTACTTGGGAGCCTGAGGCAGAAGGACCGCAGGTGCTAGATTTGCCTAATCTGAAGAATGGATTCACAGCTAATCTGGACAGCTTAGTGACAGACCCTGTCTCAAAATAAAGAGTAAAAATAAGGCTGCATATACAGCTCAGTGGTAGAGTACTTGGCTTGCATGTGTGAATCCATGGGTTCAATCCCCAGAGCTGCAAAAAAAGGAATGTACAGAACTCTTGTACACACCACTGAGGTACAGGATCAGGGCCAACCAAACACCCGTGTGACCTACCTCCTACAACAAAGCCACACCTCCTAATCCTTCTCAAAGAGTTCTACCAAATGGGGACCAAGCATCCAAAGATAAGAGCCTACGGGGGCCATTTTCATACAGACAGCAGCTTATAGAGAGGAATTCCCCATCCATTCCAAAACTGGCTTCTGGCAGCTTCATGAAACAAAGTATTTGCTCACAGAATTAGTAAAGATTCTCCAGACAAGTGGAGTCAGTGGGACATACAGACATGCAGACAGAGATTTCTCATGAGGCTGTCATGATCCTGGAGGCTGAGGGGTCCTGTGGCTTGCCATTTACCTCTGAGCCATGGGCCTCAGAATCTGATGCTGAAGATCAGTCCAAACCCAAGTGCCTAAGAGCCAAGCCAGACAGAACCTATTCTGTCTGCTGCTTTAAGTGCTTATCTCTTCCTGAAACACTGTCACAGACACATCCAGAAAAAATGTTCTAGGAGCTGAGTATCCTCCAACCCAGTCCAGTTGACATGTCAAATAAGTCACAACACATGTAACACTTCCTTATGCGCATCGGTGCCAGACATACGCCATTGGGTGATTTCATCACTGTGCAACCATCTTAGTATGTCCGTACACAAACTTGGGTCAGTCATTCTGATGCAGCCAACAGACTAAGGCCTCAGTGGCTGCTTCCTCCAGCCAGCCTCCACTTTCCCCAGTCCCACCTGCCCCAACTGTGTGTTCCCATGGGCAGTGCTTCACTGGATCAAGCCTCATTAGGTCAGAGCCTCAGCATTCAATGGTGAATGGAACCTCCCGCACAGACAGAACCAGAGTTGAGTATTACTGATCTTCTAGGTGTTTTTCAGTCCAGTTTCTGTGTCTGTGTCCTGACGGATTCCAGTTCATGTGGTTGACTGAAATGATAAAAGTTGATTGAAATGTGTAAGTCAAGCCTTCGGATTCCTGTTCTGAACTGCCTTCTTTGGTCCTTTCTGGATAATTCTTTTTCAGATTCACACAGTTTCCTGACTTTTGTACAATGTAATTATGATAACATGTGTTTGGCGTTTGTTTGCTCTGAGTCATGTACTATGGTGTTCCTGTCCAATTCATTTTCTGTTTGTTTGTTTTTAGGTAGAAAATGTTCAGACAGCTGGAACTTTTAAGTCCTGTTCTTTTCTTTTAATACAAGGAAGCTCACGCACCGTGGCAGGGCATTTTACACATGACCCCCAGTTAAGGAAATGCTGCTTACTCACTCTACCTGGCCCTGGGCTAGATGTGAGGACTCTCCTGTGGAGCTGCTTGGGGAAACTCGGGATGAGACTGCCGAATGCAGGAATGCTGCAAAGATCACGTCGGTTACGGGTGTGCCGCCGTGACCCTCTATCAAGTCCACGGGGGCTGTAAGTGTGAGTGTGAGTGAGTGTGTGAGTGTATGTCTGTGAGTTTGAGCTCCCCAGGCCCCATAAGGGGGCTTTTAAGTTCTAGATGTTGCAATAGAGTTTGCGCTAGCAGCCTACTTCCTCACTCCCTGGAGCCTGCTCTTGGAGAGTAGTCACCCAGTCAGAGGTGGGTGAGAGAGCCCTGGTAAAGTCTCAGGGGGAAAGAAGCCAGGAATCCCCATGATGAAGCCGTCATCAAAACCAGAAACACACCAGTCCTGATCATCTCTGAAGTCATAGTGCTAAGAAACACAGAGCGCAGGCGGAAAAGCTCCAACGCCATTGGTGTTTAGAAAGGGAATGTTGGCAAGCGTGTGGCCAACGGTAGATGGATAGCTCGTCCACCCTTGATTTAGAAAACTAAGAAGAGGTCTGATTAAAAACGAAACAAAACAACCCATGCTGTCCGTTGAGGGATTTCATCCCACGAGGTCCAGTGCACTCCCATAATACGGCTCACAGCTAACAGCCTCTGCCAGCTGAAGCTACCTTGCATGGTTTGCTGTTGACGCAACCTTGTTTTAATAATGTCAGAGTTACAGACGCAAACATCTACAGCCGGTGAGGGGAGAGTAGGGGGCACCACGCTCAGCTCAGGGCAGCAGACTTCCACAGGCGCACCGCATGCTTCTGCCTGTGCAAGGCATCGTTCCCGTGGACCACAGAGGAAACACGTTCCTCTTGGTAGGAGGCCTATGCTGTGTTCCGGTGCCCCACTTGCTTGGCTGCAGGCTCAGGGGCATCAGCTGTGAGCAGATGCTCATGTCACTGGTGGACATGACCCCCACATACCACACTCTAGTACCTCACAGCCTCTCCTTTCCTACTGAGGCCTTCTTGCTACTTGTGTGTGAGATTCTGTGAGGTCCTTGTGTGCATGCTCTTGCTGGAGTTTGAGTAGCCACCCATTCTCTGTGGTCTGCAAGTGGGCAGGTGAGGGATGCTGATGGCTCCCCGGGTCTCACACTGTGGAGCCTGAAGTAGCAGCTCCCAGCAGGGCCAGGCATGCTCCAGAAAATGCAGGCATGCTGTGTACATGCCATAATGCGACAGAGTGGGACCCAGCTACTGTTATCTCCTCCCAGAGAGCATGGTGGAATGGGCCTCTGGGAAGCGGTACTATGGGAGGGCGCAGTCAACCATGCCGATACAAAGGGTGGCCTCCTGGTGATGTACTTGGACACCTGTGTCTTCTGCCCTCCTCTCTGTCCCCCAGTCTGCCCTCATCCTGCCCAGGACTACACCTCTCGCGAAAGTGCACCCATGTAACTTTTTGCCTTAATTCTTTCCTAGAGCGCTGGGCTAAATCGGTTACATGTATTTTCCCCAGAAAAGCGTACCCAAACAATTCTGAGAAATTAGATGCCCATCATCACCATGTATATGGATGGTAAAGATGAGTCTTAGGTGTGAATAACTTAGACCAGTGATTAAGGCTGATCAGACTGTGCTTAGCCAGGATCACCGAACTCAGCATTACTTTTTAAGTTCAAATCCTTCCATCTGGGAAATGGAGCCATAAGGACAGAGTACTCAGCGCATTCTGACATAATCCTGTGTGTGTGTGTGTGTGTGTTCTCTCCATCACTGTTGACGTTGTACTCGACTGTTGTTTTTCTTTCACACAGACTAGCACACGAGACGCACTGTCCGCGTACTGACACACAGCATGCACAGCGAGAAGGAAAACCCTGACAGATCTCTTTACATCATCCTCGACAGAAAGCTAACTCAAAGGAGCCTGAGAGTCTGCCCTGTGAGTGTACCCAGTCATCCTCAGGAGGCGTAATCAAGGAAGGAGCCACTGTGGGTGCTGGCAGGATTTCACCTTATCCTCAGCCCTTCGCTGTGTGGAGGCTGGTGCTCGCAGAGGGCACACTGTGTGACTTGATGTCACAAGTGAATTAGTCACAGGCGATTAGGGATACACAGAAAGGGTCCCATTGTTTTGTGATTCAGATGGGTCACGGTGGGTTATAAATAACACCATTGCTCCCTTTTCTTGCTGTTGGAAATGTAGAGTTAGCCTAAAGTGGAACATTTGACAATAAGGAACAGGAAGACATGCTTCCTGAGTCTGGGAAGGAAGAGCTGGGGCCTAGACATGAGTGTGCAGCTGCTCCAGGAGTGTGCGGGTGCTCCAGGAGTGTGCATGTGCTCCAGGAGTGTGTAGGTGCTCCAGTGAGGGTGCTCCAGGAGTGTGTGGGTACTCCAGGAGTGTGAGAGTGCTCCAGGAGTGTGAGGGTGCTCCAGGAGTGTGAGGGTGCTCCAGGAGTGTGCAGGTGCTCCAGGAGTGTGAGGGTGCTCCAGGAGTGTGCAGGTGCTCCAGGAGTGTGAGGGTGCTCCAGGAGTGTGCAGGTGCTCCAACACAACGTGCCAGCACAGAAATACTCCAACCCCAGCCACTGTGACAAAGTTCTATGCCGTCATCGTACAAGACACCGCGAGGCCTCATGCCATTGTTTTTAGCTACACTATTTGCATTGACAGGGCCTTGGTCACACAGGTGTCAGTATCTGACTCAGGGACATCTGCGCTTCGCGCTCTTCAATCGTCTCTTCAAAAACGTGAACAAGACTGGAGCTGAACTTGCCTTGTATGTGTCAGGTCCCGGGTTCAATCGCTGGAAACTAAATGAAAAGCACAGATAAGTTAAACGTTAAACATAATGAAGGGGAAAAAATCATACCTTTGTTTAGAACTGGAAATAAGTGCCAAACTCCTTTGTGGAGGTGTAGAGTGCTAACTTGGGGGTGAATGGGAGGCCCTGCCAGGTCCAGGAAGAGAAACCTTCCACCATCATCTGTCTCTGGAACTGGAAGTGGGGATCTTCCAGGGGTCACCCCCTGTGCTCTGTGCCAGCTCACCAACTTGGACACCAAGGAACTTTTGGAACACTTGGGCACTTTTCTCTATGTCTGCAGTACTTAATAAAATGCTTACCACACAGACATGATTCAGTGGAAACAAAGTCATTGACAGCATGGATCCCAGGCGTCTGTAGCTTGTCCTTGCCCCACATTCATGAGCGAATGTTGCGGATTTCAGGACGAAAGTTCTTCCTTTAGCTTCCTCATAACAAGTCAACCTTGCAGTTAACCTCAGCTCTCACCGTCTCTCGGCGTTCCCCCACCCTGCCTTCTGAAACAGCAATTCCTGTAGGGCTGTGTCCAGACAAGCATGGAGACTGAACACGTGCTGGAGAGCTTCTCGCAAGTGGGTCAGGAGTGGTCGTGTAGCACGTTAAGCATACGCTCCTTTTCCAGGCTTAACTGAACCTTTGCCAAAATAGCTAACTGCCCGCCCTTCTTCACCGACCCAAATGAAACATGGTAGACACACCACAGCCCGGAAGGGCATGCTAAACAGCAAAATACCACCACAAACTGCCATTCAAGTGACATCGCAGCCTCCTAGGAGGCACTATCCCACCCACCCTTAGGAGAGTTGGGGAAGAAAAGAAATGAGTTAGTGAAATAAAGAAACAGAACCAGCAACAAAGACCTACTTCCCGTGGCCCACCGACTTGGGTCCAACAAGGAAAATGAGTAACATGAGTAAGCCACAGGAGCTTATTCAAAAGCCATGAAGACTGTCCTGTGTTCACGTGCCTACAGGCCTAAGGAGAAGCGGGTCATAGACCTGGAGAGGTTTCCATTCCCCTTCCTCCCCTCCCTGTGTGGTTTGCAGGGCTCTGGTTTTAAGCGGCAATGTCAGCATTAGCATGAGAGAAGGGCCTCCATTCTCCTAGAAATGTTCCGCAGAGAACATGGCCTGAGGGGCACCTGTGTGGGAGTCAGGCCCACTTTGAGGCCAGTGGTGTGAGGCAGCTGGCTCCAAGATGCGTGCAGCATCCCTAACCGGAGAGCCCCTTAGGTAGCTTGGACTCAGCCTGGAGATTTACCCTGGGCTGATGACAAACACCAGCCATCATGGTGCCTGGATGGAAAGAGACTAGTTGTGAAGTACTAACCAGCTCATCTCTGAGCAGCAGTCCAGGCAAAATCCAAGATGGCGATGCAGATGGGGAGGCAGCCTGTAGCTCACTAGTGCACCTCCAACAGAAGCTAGCTAATCGTGTGCCTCGGCATCAACAGGAAAGGCGTGACACGATCCCCTTGGATTCTCTCCTGGTTCGCTCAAACCTGGAATGTTATCATGCAATTTTAAGACTCATATGGGAAGGGGAGGGGGCATCGTGGCATATGAAGAATGCAGTTATCCCTTGGCCTCTGCAGAGGGTTGGTGTAGGATACCAAAATCCACGAACACTCAATCTATAGACAATGGTGTTGTGTGTGCACATTCATGCACACACACTCTCCCAAACCTTAAATCACTGACTGGCGTCATGAGCCTAACTGCATAGTACATGAACTAGACACGGAGTGAATAACGGTCCCATGAGCTCCGTACAACAATGGAGGGTCCGTAAAGCGGCAGGAGGCTGCACCGCTCCGTCTGAACAGAGTCAGCACAGGAATTTCAAAAGCTACACCCACAGAGTCGCACCAACACGACTACCCAAACGTGAGCTGAACAAGGACAGTAACAGACACGTTAGCATTGGGCAGGGAAATCCCGGGAGGCCTCGCCCTACACAAAGAACCACAGGCAACCAAGGAACGCTGAGAGTGAGAGCAATAGCCTTCCCCAGGGAAGAGCACACCAATTGGCTGTCCAATACCAAATAGTCAGCCCCGAAAACATCCTTACAAGTAACATTATACAGACAGAGCATGCTATATTTGTGCATTTAGAAGTATGGATGCGTGTATGTGGGTAACGACAATTAACGAAACAAGAGGCCTGAGATTTAGAATAGAGCAAGGAAGATGGGAAGGTTTAGAGGGAGGGACGAGAAAGGGGAGATGATGTAAAGATTAAAGTCTCTATATGATAACATCATCTTGTCCGTTTCCGACATGTAAGAACTCATCCTTCCTCCTCTTTGTCCTCTCAAATCTGTTCGGTTCTTGAGCAAATGCAAGGCAAGTGCGCGCTGTGCCCGCTGTGTGAATCAAGACCTATCTGTAACTGGGAGTGGTGAAACACGTCTTTAATCCCAGCACTTTTAATCCCACACCTTTAATTCTGGAACAGGAGGGAGAGGCAGGCAGAGCTCTGTGAGTTCGAGACCAGCCTGCCCTACATAGTGAGTTCCAAGCCAGCCCCGCCAACACACCCAAAAAGACTCATTTGTTGCTACAAAGGACCATTCTGTGGGTCTGTGAAATGTGAGCATGTTCACGCATGTCCTTTGACAGAGCGGATAGAATTGGGGGCACACAGCTTGTAAGCAGCTTAGCCTACTTTAAATATATACACAATATCTACATTAGCCCATGACCTGGAAATCACGTCACGTAGTCTATTTTATGATATCTCACGTGATTCAGTGAGCATTTGTGTCCAAATAAACTCTGCCGGCACAGTATCCTGTGAACACCTGGCTCACTGGGAGCCTCAATTTGGTTCAATTGCCTAGCAACATGACATAGTAGCATACTGGGGCTTAAAAATGAGACACCTCCAGACATGTATGTCTGAGCCTTGGTCCCCACCTGGCCATGCTGTTGTAGAGGTGTGGGGATTTAGCAGGTGGAGGCTGATGGGAAGAAGTGGGTCACTTGGGAGTGTGCCATTAAGGGTGTCTAGTCCCCATGCTCATATCCTCCCTCTCTCTCTCTCCCTCCCTCCCCCCTCCCTCTGTCCCTCCTTCTTTCTCTCCCTCCCTCACTCCCTCTCCCTTTCTTCCTCCCTCCCTTCCTCTCTCTCTCCCTTCCCCTCTTCCCTCTCCCTCCCTCTCCCTCCCTCTCCCTTTCTTCCTCTCTCCCTCTCTCCCTCTTTTCTTCCCTCCCTCCCTTTTTCCCTTTCTCCCTCCCTCTCCCTTTTTCTCTCTCTCCCTTCCTCTCTCTCTTCCTCCCTCCCTCTCTCTCTCCCTCCTTCTTTCCCTTCCTCTGTCTCCTTCCCTCTCTCTCTCCCCCTCTCACCCTTCCTGTCTCCCTCCCTTCCTCTCCCTCCCTCCCTCTCTCTCTTCTTCCCTCCCTCCCTTCTTTTCTCTCCCTCCCTCCTTCTCTCTCCCCCTCCCTCTCCCTCCTTCTTTCCCTTCCTCTGTCTCCCTCCCTCTTTCTCCCTCTTTCTCCCCCCCCCCTTTTGGCCATGTGGCCTCACCACAGCTGAGGCCTGACAGAAGCAGGTGACCATGGATGGAAACCTTTGACCCCATGAGCCTCAGCCGTGCTTCTCCTTCTCCAGTGACGAACAGACCATCACATAGTGTATGTCACTCGCCCGGGAAGAGACCACAACTCATAGTGCAGCTCTCACGGACTCTCCGGCTTTGAGTTCAGTCACAGTGAACTTGGAGGCCCTGTGAAGAAAGTTAAGCAGAGACCTGAAATATGCATCAGAATCCCCAACTGCTTCCAAGTCCTTTGCAGTACAAACTACCACTTTAGAAGTCAAAGAACTCACAGATGCGCCTTCATTTCTGTGAAGTAAGCCAGGAAGTGGAAGCAACTGTGCAAAGATACTTTTATGGAGAAGTGATGTGTGGGCCCTGGTACCGTGGGCCCCCGTCTCTTCGCGTGTCCCATGGCCAGGCTGGGCAAGTGACCCTGTGCGAGTCATCTGCCCTTGATCAGAGGAATTTCCTCCCCGGCTTGACCTTCGTCTGGTCAGGACAGCTATGCCCCCTCAGCAAGGCAAGCTTCCTGAGCACACTAACTGTCTTATAAAGTGCCACCAAGATATGTGCATTGGCACGTCCTAGTGGCTAACCAGGTGTGGAAGTGTGCACGCTCACACATGCTCACCCCCAAACCAGGGACAAAAAATCTGGAGAACAGGTCCAAACTGGTCTTCTCCCGGGGAATCCTCAGTGGGAGTACAGCACAGTGGCCCAGACAAGTGAATGTTTCCCTTGCCCCCGGGGACACATCTCCTCTGCAGAGCTGTGGAGGGAGCAGTGTGTGTGTGTGTGTGTGTGTGAGAGAGAGAGAGAGAGAGAGAGAGAGAGAGCACACGTACTCGTGCTTGCCTGCTTCCTCTACCCTTGTCTCCCCAAAGAGGGGAAAACATGCCACCCACCACGGCTGCCTGCCAGCCCTGGCCCACCCAATACCCGGCTGAAGGAAAATGCACCCTTTACTGAGCACAGCACAAGACGGCCATGGCCGAACTTGCTTGCTGAGTGAACACCTGTGGCTCCCAGGGGCCTTTGCAGTCCTGAGAGACCGGGGCCTGGGGTGAGTGCTGGGAGAGCTTAGAAGCAGCCAAGTAGTGTTCCTATCCTCTAGGTACAAACAGGTTGAGTGGATCAGAGAGCACGGAATTACTCATTTTCTGGGTTCCATTACTGTTATAGAAAGGCGGATCTCCTAGTATGGACCACTGCAGGGGTGTGGAGAGCTGAACCCCACAAATGCATGGGCCTGGAGATAGACCCTAGCCCCAGCAATGCTGACGGGGACCAGGGGCAGCTGGAATGCTGAGCGGTGGTGGCTACAGTGACAAGGAGCTGCTTCTGAGAGTTGAGTGGAGCCACTCCACTGGCCTGTTCATGTGGTCCCATGGTCTCCGTGACACCCCCAGGATGGTGCTGCTGTTACCCTCATCTTTACAGATGAGAACCCTAGGGGTCAGGCATGCAACAACTTCCTCAGGTCAGAAGGCTATCAAGCAGCAGTTAGGAGCCAGCCTCTGGGGTCAGAACCCTGGCATTCCTACCAGCAGCCCCCGTACTGCTTTCTGCCAATCACTTAATCTCTGTGTGCTTTAGGTTTCCCTATCTGTAAAGTGGGAGCTAATGACACTTGCCTCCTGGAGTTGTAAAACATGGACAATGGAAAAGGAAGGGCTTTACCAGTCAACGCCCCAGGGCAAATGCAAGACCAGTGTGGGCTGTTTTCTCACTCTGAGGGAACTCAGGAAATGCTTCACCAATGCTAGATACAAACAAGCAAGACAGGTGTGATGGGACCAGCTTCAAAGGTCCAGATTTTACTGGCCTTGTGCAAAGGAAGCACAAGCCCCTGCCAGTTTTATCATGTTCTCGGCACTGAGGTGCAAACAACAGGAACTTCTATTCTTAGCTCTGATGAGAAAGAAATTGATGAGTCCGGTGAAACTTCCAGGAACTTGGAAGCGAATGAGCCGGTCACCGTGAGTCTACTGATGAAGTGGACTTCGGGCCAAACTGGCCTGAGTCTGGATGAGCTTCAGAAGGTTTGGAGAAATGAGCACTCGGGCCCCTCTGCCAGGAACACGGTTCACAACAGAGGGAAATTCTGAAAACAGAACAAAGGAAAACAAAAATAAACAAACGAAAAACTCATGTACGCCTGAACATTCATAAAACAGTCCAGTGAAAGGGACAGGCGACAGGGGCGACAGAGACGCCCCCAGCTGCTCTGATTGCAAAGTGCTGTTTGTAAGGGATCAAGGGCAGCCATTGGCCTGTGCCCTGGGCTGAGCATCTGCTGGAGAGCTGGCGGCGAGCGATCATCAAAGGTGAGGTTCCGCACCTACAGCATTCATTACATCACTTCCCACTTCAGTCTTAAGAAGTTGACGAAGTAGATGCTTGGGGCCGGAGAGCTGAGTCGGTGGCGAAGAGTGTAGGCTTTTGCCGAGGACCTGACTTCAGTTCCCAGCGTCCCTGTCAGGTGCTCTTGAGTGGCTCACAGCTTCCTGTAACTTCAGCTATGGGAGAGGGAGGTGTCTGCGTCCTCTGGCCTCCAAGGCACCGTACTCACATGCACACACACCCACACAGACACACATACTCACACATCATTAAAGAAAAAAAAGTATTAGTGATACTTTTTAAAAAAATAAAAAAAAGAAAGAAAGAAAGTAGATGCTGGGCTTGGGAGACAGTGCAGTCAGTAAGGTGCTTGCCTCGTGAGCGTGAGGACTCGATTCAGTCACCAGAATTGAAAAGAGCAACGCCTGGTGATCTGGTGTGGTTGTGCGTGCTTGTAATCCCAGCGCTGGAGAGGCAGAGACAGGGGGATGGATCCTAGGGACTCTGGCCAGCCAGACTAGGCAAATCACTGAGCTCTGGGCCAATGGAAGACCCTTTCTCAAATGAACAAACAAACAAACCAACGAAAAGAGAAGCTGGCAACGGAGAACCACAGCTGGGGTTGACCTCTGGCTTCCACACAGGTGTTCACATGTGCACACACACACACACAAAGTAGATGTCACAAGTTTTACGTTGTAAGAAGTGTGTGCCGAGAGCATCTCTAACTTCTCGAGGCACCAGCAGGGCAGGATTCAGAGCCAGAGTCATCTGTGAGGTCCCTGCTGCTCAGCAGGGGGAGCTTGAGTCTGAGGGTCTGGAGCAGAGGTCATGGGTGCTTCTGATGCTGGGAGACAGCTGCTCCTATTACTCGGCTGGGTGCTCTCCTTGTGCCCTATCCACTTGTTAGGGAAGGTCAGAGAGACCAAGTCCTAGAGGCAGAGCTTCCATGTCTGGGGCTAACCAGATGGAGGGGTCAACACCAAAGAGCTCAGGCTGGAAGCCACACCCCCTTCTGGGTACTAGTCCGACCACTCCACCATGGCCTCAGACCCGCTGTCACCTGGAGCTTGTGCACCGCGGCACCCTGGAGACTGCTACTGAGGGGTTCGATGGGACACTAAGTAAGCAGCATCAGCTCTGAGTTCCCACCCTGATCCCTTTCACAGGAAGGGCAAGGCTGTCTCACGGAGCACGCGCTATTGCCTCCACCGGCCTTGCCCATCTGATAGCTGTCTTCACCGCACTGGGAAGGTTTCTTGTTTGCCTTCAAGGCTCTCCAGTAATCTCTTTTTTGATCTTTAAAGCCTTTGGTCTCTTTCCTCTGAAGTCTAACTGAGGCCACGGGCCACTGGGGTCTCAGAAGGATGTGGTTCAAATGCTGGAAAAGGGAATGAGGACAGAAACATATCACTTGAGACATTAGTAATTGTTCGCCATGGATCCCCAAATGGCTATGAAACCATGAGATAAGCCCATGTAAGGAAAGGATAAATAGCACCAACTTTAGGTTCAAACCAAGTCCAAGATCCTCAGCAGTCTCTCAGCAGAGGTGCGAGCTGCTCCTGTGTAGGTTGCAGGCAGGCTCCGGGTACTGGTCACAGGAAAGGGTCAGTGTAGGGATAGGAAAGTCTGTTGCTGGGGTCTGCGTGAGCAGACAAGAAGTATGTTCCTTGGGAAAGAAAAAGATGATTAATTGCAGGAGAATTCGGAGAAACAGAAGTCAACAGGATAAGACTCTTTGCGCTGTTAATGCCTGGCCATCGGCTGCCTCCACTCAGAAGGGCTCCTGATTGCCGTCACACCACCTTGTAAACCCACCCTGGTTCAACATCCCCACAGGCTCAGGTGTCTGAACACTTGGTCCTTAGCGGCAGCGCTGCCTGGGGAGGTTATGAAGCCTTCCGGAAGCAGAGCCTTGATGGAGGAAGTGTGTCGGTGGGGGTGGGCTGTGAGGGTGGGCTTTGAGAGTTCCAAACCTTGCCCAGTCTCCTGTGTGTGGTTGAACTTCCCCCCCCCCCCCGCCCCCAATCATAGACTCTTACTCTGGGACCCTAAATCAGTGCAAAATTCCTCTTGGAGGTTGCTTTTCGTGACAGTGTTTTATCACAGAACAGAAAAGTAACAAATATATAGTAGTCATCTTTTTCTTTTTCTTTTTAAAAATTTTTTAAACAGAATTTAACTGGATCTAATCGGAAGCAGTGGGGGGAAGGCGGGAAAGGCTGCGCAGGGACAGCAATTTTATTTTTTTCTTTCTCTCTCCGTCCCTTTCCCCTTTCCTTCCATCCCTGCCCACCTCCTCCTTTCTCTTAGGATCGCCCACACTCCTGCTGCTTTAGAGGAACAGCTTGAGTTCACTTCTTGGTGCAGCATTCCTTCAGAAGTCTCTCTCGTCTCTCTCTCGTTTCTATATCTCTGCTATGACTCCTAGTCCTGCTACTTTACCAGTTGTGGATTCTTTGACTAATCATTCTACCTCTCAAGTCTCCAAATCCCACTTTCTTCAGCTTGTCTGACATTACAGTCCACCTCGTAACGAATGTGAGTCCCGTTAGTGCACACGGCTCTTATCTAGGTCTGCGGTACTCTGAAAGTGCTTGCACAGCCTTGAACGTACTGTAACTTCACCGCCTGCTTCTGGATACACGCCTAGGAAGTTGGTAGCACTCTCTCGTCCTCACTAAAGCAACGCTAGATGCAGCCTTGTTTATTGACCTTAAAATGTGTTCCCAAGGTTGGTTCCAGGAAGAGTAGTACTATGACTGGGACACATTTTGACTTTTTCTGGTTTCATATGTGCGTGGTATGCACGTATATGTGTGTTTGCATGTGTGCGCACACATGCACCTGGAGGCCTGAGGTTGATGTCCAGAATTATCTTCCATTGATTCTACCTCATGCGTCAAGGCCGGGTCTTTCAATCAAACCCAGATCTTACCATGCTGGAGCCCCAATACCCTGGCAATGAGGTTGAAGTCTGTCGACAAGGTTTCAGACTCCCCAGCGGGGAACTTCGGCTTACCAGCCATTCTGCCCCTTCCTCTCCTTTGCTGTAATGGCGACAAAAGTCTTTCATTATGTCTGCATGGCCTAGTAATACCTTAGTTGGCCAGTGTTAGCTGAGAAGGAGAAGCGGCCATTTTTTACTCAAAAGTAATTGTCTTTGTAAAATATCTTGCAGGCTTCTAAGTCCTGGCATGTGTAAAGCTACCCATTCATATTGATAGTAACAGACAGAAGCAAAAGGGGCCTAGATAGAGAAAAAATAAATACACACCAAACAGCTAAACGCTGTAAAATAAAAGCTTTCTTTGCCTACATGGCACTCTGCTCTGTTTGGGGCAGATGGAGATATTATTCAGCTAACAGTATTAAGACAAATGTTCTTTCTTAGCAAACAAGATAAGTCGCAGGAGGAAGGACTCCCAACCCCCATCCTGGGCATGACTACATCTACATAGGAAACCTGTGAAGGCCTGAGCAACATCTGCATATCAAAAAACTATTTGGCTTTTTAAACCTCTTCCCAGAGCAATTCTCTCTCTTTCTGGTGTGGCCCTTTCCCTGGTAAAGTATATTGTAAGTCTCTCCCTCCTTCTCTTCTTGGTGCGGTTTTTCCACTGACAAGGCGCATTGCATTGTCAGTCTCTCTCTTGCCCCTCTCTTTCCTTAATATGTGTACTGTTAATTCCCCTATTAAAAACGCTCCTGCGTTTTACTTCTAAAGCGTGTTCCACGTGTCATTTTAAAGCACGATCATGCGTGTCATTTCCTCGGGTCCCATTAAAGAACGAACTACCCTGTTCGTTTGTCATTCCTCATTTTTCCTGCGCTCGTACTCCCTCCTGCGTAGAGTTTCCGTGAACCCATTTGTGGGAAAGGCTGCTTCCCTCCACATTACCACTATGGCCAGCCTTGCTGGCCAGAAACCCCTCATTTCTGCCTTCTCAGGCTGGGATGATAGGTGGGTCTCCATGCTCACCTGGCATTTACATGGGTTCTGGGAATCTGAACGCCAGTCCTCTCTACTGAGCCATCTCCCAGACTCTGGATTTGCACATTTCAAGTGTAAATTGGCAGAGGGGCACAATAGGAATGACAGGACACAGCAATGGCTGTGAGGAAGGAGAGCCAAGATTGTCTTAAAGCTCTGTAGACAATATTTATAAACAATTAAGAGTTTCCTGGAGGACCAGAGTCCTATTCAGAAAGTCCTTACCTGAACCCATTCCTCAAGTGTAATCCTGATTCTTTCTTCTAGAAGTTTCAGTTTCAGTGCTAATACTGAGATCTCTGATCCATTTGGAATTGACTTGTGTTGAGGATGAGAGGGAAGGTTCTAGTTTCACTCGTCTACATAAAGAGATCCTGCTTCCCAGCACCATTGTTGAAGATGCTGTCTTTTCTCCTGTGTATGTTGTTGGCATCTGTCAAAAGTCAGGTGGCTACTGCTGGGTCATTGATTCTATTCTGTTTATCTGTGTGCCTATTTTTATACCTATGGTGCTATTTTTACCACTATGGCATGGAAATCAGGCATGGTGATACCTACAGAAGTGCTTTTATTATTCAGGATTGTTTTGGCTATATGGGTCTTTGCATTTTTATGTGAAGTTTAATATTAATTTTTTCAATTTTTTGTGAAGAATAAGGTTGGAATTTTGTTGATGGCATTGAATCTATAAATTGCTTTTGGAAGGATGTCCATTTTCACAATATTAATCCTACCAACCCATGCGCATAGGAGGCTTCTCTGTCTCCTGGTATTTTCTTTAATTTCTTTCTTCAGTGTTTTAAAATTGTATAGGTTTTTCACTTCCTTGGTTACACTTATTCCAAGAGTAACCTGGTTTCTTTCTTAGTCCATTTGTTTTTGGTATATAAGTATATACTCATATAAAAGAGTTTAATTGGAGTTCCCTATACTGGGTTATGCTCACCCTAGAAGCTATACATTAGTAAATAAAAAGCCCAGTGCCAGGTATGGAATATGTCTCCTAGAACTGGTGGTCAGAGGGGCTCCACCAATCCCTAAACACAGGCTGCTGTCATTGTTCTTGCTGGCCAACCAGAAATTGATGGTTGCAACCCTATTGCTTTAGACAGCAGACACATTGGTCACAGGACAAGGAGAAATCAAGCTGATACTTATTAGGAAGCTTCCCTCCCTGCTGCTAGCAGGTGCTTTGCAGGCCGCTGTGGGGAGAAGTTATCAACAGTCTCACATACCTGTTGTGAACCCTGGGAACTGCAATAATGACTGATGTAACCAGACTGTACATGGGTATGATACTAGCATAAATATTATGGGGGTAACAAACCACTTTCTGGGTGGATTTTAAGACCTGCCAAGTAGGAAAAAAAACCGCCTGGTACTGGTACTGTAATCTGTCCAAGAGCCCATGACCAGGGAGCTCAAAGACCCTAGAGATGAACCTACTACTATTCTACTAAGTGGACATGATATCAACTGTCCTCTAAATTAATATCTCTATGACTTAGATTAATGCAGTTCTCAGACCTTATCAGAGATGATTGTGCAGTAGACAACAGTTAATACAGGAACTCGCAACTAGTCAAAGTATAGAGAGTAAGTGTGATGTGCTCAGCGACAAATGGGACATCTGTATCACACCTCTCCCCAGAGCTCAGGGACCATCACAGAAGAGGCATTGAAAAGATTCAAAAAGCCAGGGAAAGGGAGGACCAGAGCGAAATAGTGTGCTCTGGACACGGTGAACTCACGGCAGCTATGGTTGCCTGCACAAGATTTCTGTAAGATCAAGCCAATCAACATTCTAGCACGGAGGGAGGGGTTTGTGAACGCCCACCCTTAACTGAGGAGCTTTGGACAGTTGATGGTTTCTTGGGGAGGGAGAACGTTTTTAAGAATGTGACTCCTAGTAGGTCAGCCACACGCCTGTGATGTGTGGGTGGCCTCACCTCCAGGAGTACGCAGGCAGTACAAATTGGAGTCCATGGATTTTATTTTTTTAAAGGATACAAAGTTGGGGAATAGAGAGGCAAGGGTGAACTTGGGAGGGGTTAGAGGAGGAATAGGAAGTGATATGATCACAATATATTGTATAGAATTCTCAAATAATTAATAAAAGTTTGTTTTTTTTTTGTTTTTGTTTTTTAAAGAATGAGACCCCCCTCTTCCCTGAATAATCTTTCTGGAGTTTTCCAATTTCCCTTTCATGTTTTCTTCCATTCAAACATTTAAGCCAGCAATAACAAAAACAAACAAACAAAAACCATATTGAAACCTGTATTGCTGAGTGCAAAAGGAAAATATCTCCCACTTCCGATGTTACGGGCCGTGAAAGCCAAGTGCTCATGATGTTGTTAAAGACTGAACTTCATCTTCCCAGGAAGAGATGAGTTGAAATCCTGGCCACGTGTACCTCAGACTGTGGCTTTACTTAGAGAAAAGGTCTTGACAGAGGCAATTCAGGTGAAATAAGGGCGTGAGTGGCAATTTAATCCTACCTTGGTATGTTTACTGCCTTCTAAGAGGAGGGAATGGGGACACAGTCAGCAGAGGGTACAGGAGTCACAGGATGCCTGGCTATAAGAAAGCTTCCCTGAAGCCACAGTGGAAGGCAGTCCTAGGCACCTGGACAGCAGCCTCCAGAGCTGTGTGAGATGCTCCGTATCTGTTGTTTTAGCCACTTGTTTCATGGTCCTTACTTATATAATCGTTAGCTGTGCTTTTAATGTGCAGTGTGTATGGGTCAGTCATGGTCTTTGATCCATCCTTTGTCATTACTGGGTGGGGAACATTGAGTTTTTATTTAGTTACAAGGTCTATAAGACCCTGGATGTCCTGAAACTTGCTGTGTAGACCAGGCTGGCCTGGAATTCACAGAGCTCTCTGCCTGTGTCTGTCTCCTAAGTGCTGAGATTAAGGGCATGTGCCACTGCACCCGGTCTCAATTATTTTTAAGTGTAATTTACATCTGTGTGATCTCCCCACATAGGACCACCAAGTGATTCACAGTTGATGGAGATTATTGCATGTTACAGCCCTCCCTATGTTTCAGTCTTCACTATTTTCTGCTTTTGCCTTAGTGTTTCTTTATTCCTAAGGTGCACATACTATTTAAGCATGTAGTTGTATGATGGTTAAAGTTATGTTTTAAGTTTAAATTACTGTTTCTGTAAGAGATCTATAAATCAAGAATGCCTCAAACCAGTAAACTCCACTTGCTCAAGCACAGATACCTTACTGTAATACCATAGATAACATGTTGTTAATGTATGATAACAAGTCGTGTGTTTTAGCTTCTGTAAACAAGCTTGGTAGTCTCAACTGCACAGGATATGCTTGATCACATGTAGGTGGGAGGTATGTAGGCAGGAAGTATAACAGGATGTATGCTTGCCCCTGATTGGACAAAGGAGGGAAGTATGTAGCCTTGTGGGTTTTGCCTTTATAAACACTTGACTAATGTAATTCTCTGCCATACTCTGGATTCTGTGTTATGCACCTAGCCAGTGTCCATCATACTAGCCAGTATTTAATAAAGCTTGATTAAAATTTGGCTCAAAAATTTTGGTAGTGTCTTATTCTCGCCAGGTGGGATTAACAGTTGCTTTAGAATATACAAAGGTCAAGAGGGTGCACAGTCTTTGGGGGCTCTCGTTATTGCTATACCACTGCCTTGCTGCTTTGCCATGCAAAGCTCCTCACTGTTCCCCAGGAATGGACCTCAGTTCTGGTCCCACCTCATTACTCTTACTGCCTTAGTGCAGAGGCCTGGTGGAAACCCTGTGTGGTCACAGAGGGCACTCTCTGGTCTTCATGCCATGAGGACATTCACAGCTCACATCGGAGGGCCTCCCACTTGTATCAGCCACACTAGAGGACCTACTTCTTAATGAGGGGACAGAATGTCAAGTCACCCATGTTTTTTGGTTTCTGAGGGGGAGAAAAGAAAACATCAGTATGAACCAGAGTTTATATGGAGGTTTCCTGCAGATAACCCAAAATAGTCTTTTCTCCCCATGCTTCCCACAGGAAAATGTGTGGCTAGTGGGAACAGCAGGGATTGGCAGGCAGAGGCCCTAGAGACTGGAAGCTTTGGTGGAGTCATGGGGTGACATGTGCTCAGAGACCCTTGAATTCTAATGCTAGGGACAGAGACCACATACCTTGTCTTTTCTGTTCACCTCAAACCCAGGTCCGTTCCAGTTCTTAAGACGAGTCAGTGAGCCTATGCAGGCAGGGTAGACTCCCATGATTTCCATGCTGATGGTGGGTGAGCATTCACTGAGGCTGAATGGCCCTCACACCCTGCCTGTGTGCCCAGGAAGCTCTGGGGAAGGCTGTCCGTACTCTGTGTGCCGCTGGGTATTGCTGGACGCTTTGATGTTTTCTAAAGGTTGCGTAAAGTGCCTTTTCAAAGGTAGAAAACAGAGGAAGAAAGTCTAACCAACACAAACAACAAAATAGCATGACCTTTCTGCCATAAATTAGGGAGCTGGAGAAATGGCTTTCTACAGCTGGTGTATTTGATGTACCGAATTTGCTGGGTTGGCAGATTAATCGCATTTATACTGGGAAAGTATTCCAGGACATTAAAGGATTTATTTGTTTGCTAATCTGCTTCAGGCCCCAGAGGCCCTGTTACAAAATAAGGGGGCAGAAGGAGGGGCTAGGAGCAGGACAGAGTTTCTTCCCGTTGGGCAGGCAGTTTGTTAACTCAAGGAGGACAGACCTCTCACACACCACAGCAACCCTGCCCAACCCGGCCTCCTTGACTGTGTTTATAAGATGGATAAAGAAGTTTGCTTGTTTTGTTACTTTTTTCCCCAAAAGTTAATGTGATCTTCCGCTGTAAACACATATAAGCCAGGTTACTTCTTCCTTGTTTTAAAAACTAGGATTTGGAAGAGCCTGTGTGAGAGACAAGCAGATGGAAAAACACAGAGGATTCTGTGAGATTTACTGAGGGGGCTTCCATTTGAGACAGTTCCCTTTCTTCCCATCTTGTAAAAAACTCTTTTTCCTCAAATGCAAACAAACATTTGCTTTCCTGTTGCCTTTTCCCCCTGCGGACAGGCTACGAAGTACACTAGCCAAACAGTCCCTTAATCTCTTTTCCAAAGACTATAACCTTCTTTTGGCAAAGCAGTGATTTTATTTTGTTCCCCAGCACCTTGACAATGCTCAGAAAACATAATCCTCTCCTTACAATGGGGTCTCAGCTTTGCTGTTCCATCCCTGCAGCCGGAGCAATGGTATTAAAGGACAGTTAAGCTTTTTCCAGAGAGGCATTTCCTTCCTTGCGGTCCTCACAGAAAAGTCTGCTTTATTTTTAGTAATATCCTGGCTCCTGGTATTGTGTTTGTGCACATAATCCCTCCACAATAACGCTAGCTGTCTGGGGGCATGTCCCCTCAAGGAACTCAAAAGCCTTTACAGACGTTAATTCATTCTCCCAGGGCCCGGGTGAGATGGGAGAGTGTTCCATTCCAATCTCGTATTATTATTCCCATTTTGTGACTTTGCCAAAATTCTTTCGCCTTCTTCCCTGGTGTGTTTCCGAATGGAATTCACCTTCAGCACTGGGCTGGCTGGTTAAGTCCACAGGGGAGGAAGGAACGAGAGTAAAATGAAACAAAAGAGGAGCGTGAACTGTACCGTCAAGAAGGCTGGGCTGCTGGCATCCAGGGTAGGGTGTGCAGTTTCCCCAGCTTCTCCACTGGTGCACCAGGAAGTAAGAGGAGAGGGTATACAGACACGACATTTACCCCCAGAAGAGAGCCCCTCCGCCCCCAAACCTGGCAAGAATGGTAGGCAAGGTTTCATTAACACTAACAAAGAAGCAGGAGCCAGAAAGACCCTTCTGGCATCCCTGGACTCCAGCGAGGACATTTGGGGAACTGCTACTTTGGGGTTTGCTCTGTCCTACCAGAGCAGCTGATACTTCCTGTCCTCATCAGTGGTAGGCTCTTCCAAGGTAGAAATGTCTTTCTGGAACCCAGTCCTATGAAACGGCCGCTGTTGACGTTTCTCATAATAGAGGAAAAACACTTTTTTGGACAGGGATAGTTGGTTAAAAGAACTTATACAGGGCCACAAGATGGCTCAACTGGCGAAAGCCTTTTCAGGGCAAGCCTGACAACCTAAGTTCAATTCCGGGGACCTCTGGAGACAGGAGACAACAGAATCCTCCAGAAAGTCATCCTCTGACCTCTACGTGCCCACTGAGGCATGAGCACGCTTGCACCATACAGGCACAAACACAAAACTAGTAACTTTCAGTTAAAAAAATGAAAGCACAATTCCTCTACGATGAAAATGGTTGAGACAACTGAATGAGTGACAGCATACTGGAGGGCACAAGGGGCTCAGGAATCCCAGGGACAGTCACAAGCTGGTTCTTGCAGCAGAATGGCAAGGACTTGGAGGCACACAGAGGAACAATGTATGAGCACTGATCGCCAAGATGGACAAATCGATTGTGGTACTCCGCAGTTGCTGTCTTTGCCAGGGAGGCTTTTCTGGCTTTAGCAGATGCTCCAGGGGAGTTAGAGGTGAGGTTCCTTGTACTTCAGGGCTACCTGGAGGAGCCTGTGAGAGCAGGGGCAGAGTGAAGTTGAGAAGGGGTGACAGCAGAGAATGTGAGGAGTGGGAAGTGGAAAGCTGGTGGTCTCATTTCCAGTCTATAGTTGACAGACACTACAGGGTTCACCAGGCAATCTGGGAAAGTAACTTGAGGAGGTAAAACTTGCAGAATGGTCTCTGGACACTGCTGGAAAAGAAAGCCATGAGTTTTTATGAATCAGAATGTAACCTTATTTGATAGAACTAACAGTCAATTCGAGGGGTGTGTGTCATGTGACAAGCTTTGTTAGCTGACTGCATCTTCCAGGTCTCTAAGACCTGATGAAGCAACTGTCCCAGGCAGGCTTTTGTGCTGGAATTGCAGGTTCATATTGCTGGCTATGTTTGTTTATATTTTCTTCTTACAATGGTTCCTTTTTCTTCTGATTTAGTCTGTTTGTCACCTTTTAAAGATCCAGCTGGAAGTTGTATTGTTTCCTGTTTCTGCTACTATGTATTGTCACCTCATTGGATTAAAGTGACATAAATGGACCTTTATCTTGCAGGATATAAAATGGGTCATTAAATGGAGTTATGATTGACTGATGGGTTAGTAATTTGTTACTGTTATGTATTATAATGTAAATATCTGATATGCAGAATGGTCTTAGGCAAGCCTTGTGAAAGGGTTGTTCTACCTCACAAAGGAATCGGGACCCACAGGTTGA
Source organism: Cricetomys ansorgei (assembly GCA_026225945.1). Lineage (NCBI taxonomy): Eukaryota > Metazoa > Chordata > Mammalia > Rodentia > Nesomyidae > Cricetomys > Cricetomys ansorgei. The sequence goes on along the minus strand of JAMJFZ010001121.1, from coordinate 14,701,309 downwards.
GAACTGCTGTGCTAGCACTTTCTTGCCTTTCCAGAGTCCTGCTATCCTTGGCTTGGGGCCGTCCTTCAAACACAAAGCTGTGCTTCTCCATGCCTCTTCAGATTCCTGTGATTACAGCAGGTCTGCTAGGAAGCCAGATCTCAAGATCCTTACCCATATCTGCAAAGTTACTTGGGTCACAAGGAGGTGATGCCACATCCACAGTTTAGGGATAAGGACACGGACATATTTGGAAAGAACTCATTGTAGCACACACAGAAAAGCATGTTGTGGGTTTTTTTGCTTTTCAAAGACTGCACTGCTGGTTCAGTCATTTCTTTTGTTTTTCATGTGTTAATTTCTGCTTTAATGTTCATCTTTTCCCTGGGGGCTGATTTGGGCTTCTCTGCCACCCCTGTCAGTGGAATGCTTAGTTCAGCTCACTGTGTTATCTATCTACTGTGCAGTGCTCACCGAACCCACTGATCTTCACATGGTGTTTTCACATCTCCTAGATAATGGCTTCTTTGACCAAGGAATCATTGGTTGGTTGGTGTTTTAGTATTGTTCCTATACTGTGTTTTGGTTTCTCCACTTCATAGTTAGAAAGCACCACCAACCACATGGTTTCCGAATCTCATCATTTCTGCAAACACTGAGCTTGAGGGTGCTTATACTGTGTGAGATGCTGGTTTTGCAGTTCAGACACATTCACTGTGGATTGTTATCTTATCTCGGGACAAGGTATCAGGTCAAGAAGAGTTTTTCTTCCCTTTTTAGTGGCAGCATTATGTTTTACTGTAAGGATAAGCTGTACAGATTTAAATCACCCTTTAGCGTTAGGGTTTAGAATACTATTATGCAAATAAGGCTGGGAGCTTTCCCTTTGCCTTTCCTTCCCAAGTGTTTGCAGAATAGAGTGGGATTTCTCAATCAAAGAGTAGTTCTTGGAAGGATTATTTTTGTTAATTCCCATCCTTAGTTTACTGGTGTAATGTGTTGCAACATTTTTTTTTTTTTTTGGTCCCTACTAGATTACTGGCATAGTCTCTGATGCTGAGACCACATAGGGTATTTCAATCTGTGGTTATTCCCCGCGCGCACCAAGATAATCATAACTCTTCTATTTCTCACCCCTCTTATCACTGTGACTGTATCGATACAAGTATTTTAATTGCTATCTTGAGCCTACTCTTTCAGCCCTATCATGCAGGTCCCCTTCACTTAAATAACCTTCACCTTTTAATATGCATACTGTCCAGGCTTTAATGTTTCTGGGGTCAAGATATAAAATGTTATCACTGAAGCATCACAACTCTTATTTGTGTTTTCTGAGAAATGCTTAGGCTGGCTTGAGAGGAGCAAGCAAATAAACAGAGCTGTCACACATTCCTGAACTCACACTAGTGTAAGCCACACCTGGGTCTATAGGGTAACTGTGTGTGTGGTTTGCACTTCCAGGCAGGACTTGAGAAAAGGGAAAAGAAGAAAGGACCCCAAGGTCACTTTCAGAAAGTCTTGTGCTGACAGACTGGAAGGTAACTTCATTTTAGTTTTCTAGCGACTTTTCTGCAGATGTCTTCTGATCATGATACACTCAACAGACACTCAAGCCTGTCATCCCAGGATTTGGGTGCTGGAGTTTAAGACCAGCTTGGGGCAGAGAGTGAGACCTAGGTTTAAACTAAGCAAAACACAAACTATACATTTCCTTTGAAAACTGTTTCACATATTAGAGATAAGCACTAAACCATTTTCAAGGCAGGCCAGGGTGAGTTATCAGCCATGAAGGTATAGGTAAAAGGTGGAATCTTCAAAATTCCAATGTTAGGAAAACAGACAAAACTCAAATTATTTAAACCTCTTGGAGCACTATGAGGACAACAACCTTGAAACACCAAAAGAATGTAGAACTAGTACAAACTTCTGACTAGATGCTAAATCATATGAAGACAAGAAGCTGGTGGTTTCCTTGTTAAACTTACAACAAGCCATGACCTGTACTATGTATATATTTCATGCCAACAAACACAAAGAGTAGCTTCATGTGCCACCTGTCCATAAATATGAGTCTTTGGGATAAAAAAAACAAAAACGAACAAACAAAAAACCTAAAAAACCCTTAAGACGATGCTGGCATAAATAAGTAGTTCTGGTGTTTTGTGTGCTTTATAACAGTACTGGTGTAAAAAGGGCACAAGTCAAAATAAGAGACTAAGTAGCTGGATTTATGATAAGACTGAAGATATAGGGTGGATTACTTCAACCTGTGCAGCTTGAGTCCTGGAACCTTGACTAAGTATGTTGGGAGAATAGAGAAAAGACAGACACATGGACACATGTACAGGAAATCTGGGGCCAGGTAGGACTGTGCACACTGATGGAGGCACCTACTACTGCCAGAAACGCAGAACCTTATTATTAGGGTCCGCAACAGGGGTGGGGCATGGCTAGTCTTGGTAGGGGGTACCTAAAAAAGCAGTCTCAGGCTGTACACATCAGGGGGTGATGAAACTGCAGCCGCTAGCCTTTGCATACACTGGCCACTTGCTAACAACAGAACACCCCAGAAAAGTTTTGCCACCCTCCTGAGCCTGGCCCATATGGTGAATGGCTTTACCGATTGACCACAGGTGTGAGGCTTTGGAGTCCTTGTCATGACCATGGCCATGTCAATGATACACATTCATTCAGAACTTTATCACTCAGGGCTTCCTCTGCCTCCCACAATTGGTGCTCTAAAGTATTTTAAACTCTTACCCTCTAACTCCTTTGCACTATCAACACACCACCATGGAAACAGACCTACTCTCAGGACCACAGCATTCTAAACTGCAAGGCATTAACTTCCATTAACACATTTCTTTCCATTTGTTTCTTGGTCTTTATCTCTTCCGGCATCTCATTTATTTACTCTGTATTTTATGCTTTTTCGCAGTGCTCCTGAGTCTTTAGACACTTGGATTCCTGTCACCCAGCTAAAAACTGAAAAAAGAAAAACAATTTAAAAACTGCAGCTTTGGTCTCTCCCAAACACCTGTTTGGTATCTTTCATTTTTCACTTGTACAGTTCCCACAATTCTGTTTTAGATAGGATCTTGCTGTGTAGGCTTAAATTTACAATCAGCTTCGTGCTTTAAATCTTATATATTTTTCTAACATTTCTCTGCTCAGCTTTGAATTCGATCCCTGTTTTACATATACCTCTAATTATTTTCAATTGCCACTGTGTTCTACTGCATGACTTCCCTTACACCTCCCCAACTGCTCTTCCAAGGAGATGTCTGCTGTTCTAAAGGTCTTCGAACATACCCAGAGACCTAGGACTGCTTTCTGAAGTGGCTGCACCTGTTCACAGATCAGTGTCCAATGTTCCCCTTCACCCCATCTTTAGGGATTATAAATGGTTTGCTGTGGGATGTCAACTGCTTTGAACCTCAAGTAGCTGGGGTGTAGGTATTTTTCTACAGCTTACGCTTTTGTGGGACTTTGAAGGTGAATTCAAATCTTAACACTGTGTGTAAGTACGGCACGATCTGTAGCAGACTCTTTTCAAATCTCCAAAGCACAGGGCAAGTATGAGGTTCCTGTAGTCCTCTCTATGGGGGCAGTGGGAGAACTTTTCTAGTCTACCCTTGTACTGAGGGGGTAGGGTAGGGAAGGGCTAGAACTGGGCAGTATGTGAAGTTGATGCTCAGTTACAGCTTCCCACCTGGCAACAACACTCAAACTCTTTGGTTGGCCAAGATTAACCATTTCTTTCACCTACCGGCTCAGGTCAAGTTCCAGTTTGTACTTCATGGGGAAAGGTGTTCTGTTCAGATTCATGCCCAGTCCTTGGAGAATTAGCTTCTCTCTCATTTGCCTGTGTTCTGAGTCATATATAGGAAACTGAAGACCTTTTTTCATAATTTTGTGTACAAATAACTAAAATGAAAACGGGGGGCACAAAAGTGGTTTTGAGGTCTTGTTTATCTCAGGGTACAAGTCTAATTTCCTTATTGCAACACAGGGTCTCACATAGTCCAGGTTGGCCTTGAGCTCCCAATTCCCTGCTTTACCTCCCATGTGCTGGGATTATAGGCATGTGCCACTATACTCAGTTATAAAGCTAATTTTGCAAGTTAGCAGTATCCAACCAAATTATCTGAATAATGGGATTTTGTACACTGTCACATTGAAAGTGTGCCAAATGTGTCTGATGAAATATTTTGATATTTCATTTAAATACTTACATTTGACAGCACAGTATCAATAACATTTTTCGTTCCTTAAGTGGTGTTATGTACTGCTGACCAATGCTGTCTTGCAAGTGCACAGCACAGTCACAGGATGAATAGCTGTGATATGACTTCAGACTATCTTCAGCCACAGAACTGTACCTGTTATTGTGATGGTCAGGAGTCCTTTCAAGAGTCCCATCAAGAGATGGTCAAGAGTCCTTTGCACAGTACTAAAGTGCCAAGGAATTCTGACGATGTATAACTAGAGGCATAAACACACATATTTAGAATAAAGCATAACACAATAGAATTTGTGGGGTTTGTTGTTAATTTCTAAATTACATTTATGTGTGTGTGTGTATACATGTTCTGTCACACATGTGAAGGTCGGTCAAAGGATAAGTTGTTGGGTTCTCTCTATCCACCATGTGGGTCCCAGAGTTCAAACTCAGGTTGTTAGGGTTGGTGGCAAATGTCTTTATCTGCTGAGCCATCTCGGTAGCCCTGTTTGATTTTTATGTTTTCTTTCTTTTTTTTTTCTTCGAGACAGGGTTTCTCTGTTGTAACTCTGGCTGTTCTGGAACTCACAGGGATCCACCTTCCTCTGCCTCCCGAGTGCTCAGATTAAAGGTGTGTGCCACCACTGCTTGGCTTAGGTTTTCTTTTAGTCAAAAAGATTAATTGACAACTTATACATAAGTACAGCAAAAGCTGAGGGTACTGTTCTGGGCTCAAATTGGCCCTACATTTGAAAATTTCTGAGCCTTCAAATGATATTATACTATACGTGATAATTTCATGCTTTCTGGCCATAGAGCCAGGTGTCAGGAGCAGTGAGAACTACATATTTAGAACTAACCCTGGCTGGCCTTTCAGAGTACAGACTTGGAGTGGGAGATATAGCTCAGCTGGTAGAGTGCTTGCCTAGCATGTACCAGGCCCTGGGTTCAAGGTCCAGCACTGTATAACAGTGCAAGGGAATATACCAGCACTTGGGAGCAGAGGCAGCAGAATCAGAAGTTTAAGGTCACCCTGGCTATACAGAGTTGGAGGCCAACGTAGGCGTCATAAAATCCTATCTTTAAGGCAAAGACTTGTGATGGTGTTCATGATGTCCTTACATGCATTTTCCATGTTGTATAAAACAGACCTCCACTGTCCGGCACTGACAAGAATTCTGGAGTAAGGAAATAAGACAAGGGGTGAATGTATGCTGTTGAAAATCAAAAGGTAAAACTGGTTTGAACTCATGTCCAGAAATATGTTTATTGTACTCGAATGATTCAAAACATTTAGCTCAAGCTCTTCAACTCACGTGAGGATATTTCAAACATTTACCTATCAAGAAACTGTAAACACGCTCAAGACAAAATCTGGAAACAAACTTCTCTAGAAAATATATGCATATGAGTATGTATTTTTTAGACTGGAGGTAGCCCGCTCTTTTCTTGGTAATCTTCATAAAAGCGCCTCAGTGACTCTGGGATTCTAGGCGTCACAATGCTCAAGGCTTGAGTGAAATGCTTCTTCATAATGCAGTCAGCTTTAATGTCTTCTTCCAGGGCGAGGAGAGCGGCCTCCTTGCAGACGGCTATGATCTGAAATTGCACAAACAAAAGGAGGGACAGTTAGCATTCCTTTATAGACAAATTATCTTCAATATATTTATCTGTGGTGTGACATTTTAAACAAATTTTATTTTTGAGATTATAATTACATCCTCCTCCCCTCCAATCTCTAAACCTCCCATGTACTCTATAACCCTCTTTTAATTCACAGCCTCTATTTCTTATTTGTATGTATGTATGTGTGTGTGTGGGGGGGGAATAGTTATAAATATTTTTGTAAAAATTAAATTAAGGACAATCCAATCTGTATAGTCTTACTTGTACGTATGTTTTCAAGGCTGACAACTTGGAATTGGATAACTAATTGGTGTGCTCTTCCTTGGGGGTAGACTTATTTCTCTTGATTTTGCCATTATTTAGCTGCCCTATGGTGTTGAGGCCTTGTGGGCTTTCCCTGTTACCATGTCTATAGGTTGTGGTCAAGTTTATGCAGTCACATTGCTAAGACTTCATGTTGGGTGTAGCTTCTGACACGCGGTGTGACTTCTGTACTATGAGCACATTGCTGTGGGAGTTACTCAACTTAAGGTCTGTTTTCTTTTGGTGGTGCCATAAATGGACCTGGGCCTCACATATGCTAGGCAAACCCTCTAAGTTTTCCAATAGAAAGCAACCACATATAGAACTGTCTGTTCTTTTCTTCTTTCTAGAGCAAACCAGAACCAGCATAAGACAGGCATGCTTGCTCTTCAGAGCATTTGCTGTTAACTGTGTATGCATTGGATATACCATCCCATCTCTCAACCCACTTCCAACAGAGGATGGCCAAGGACAGACTGCCTGTGAATTTTGGGAGGGAGGAGCCCTTAGCAGAAATACTGTGATATACAGTGATACCCTGGTAATCAGCATCCCTCGTCACAGCATAGTGTTTGTACATTTCTTTCAACCTTTCCTGTATGACCGACATGTAAACCATCTCTTTCCTGTGTCTCTTTCACAAGCTCTTGACTCCTGGTATCAGAAAAGTGGACTGTTTCCTCAGGGAGGAAAGCTGGGAGGACTGAGAAGAATCTGAGGAGAAGGTAAAACTGATGCAGAGGGTCGAGCATGTGGGAGGGAAATGCTAGGGAAGGAAGGGTCTCTGGCTTTCAGAGCTGAAGCAGACTGAGGCCAGTGTTGTTCCAAAGATGCATTGCATTGTTGTGGTATTCACCACAGTTCATCCATAGTTTCATCCATCACTGACAGATGAAAAGAGATCTTCGATTTTCAGGGCACCAGGGAAAACTGCACCCCATATAGGTGAATGAAAGACTAGGTGAAACAGTTCTGGCCAGCATATTCTGTCTGCCCATTTGCTGAAAATGTTTCCTCTGCTTAGCTGGGTTAATGGTGCCCAAGTAGATTAGTAGCTTTCTAGGGCATTTAGCAGCATGTTTAGGCAGCTTCTAAACACACGCACGCGCGCACGCGCACACACACACACACACACACACACACACACACACACACACACACATTGGGGGGGGGGCGTGATTGGTTTGGGTGGCTTTGTCAAATTCTAACAATTAACTCTTTGTTGGGACTTCATTAATGAGCACACAAGCTAACTATAGTACACGATGTCAATGCTGTTCTGAAAATAGAGCGCCTGCCACATTGCTATGGCAGAAAACACAGCTAATGCTCCATGGTGATCCCAGTGGAAACTTGAGAGCCTCTTCAAAGGGAGGTGGGGACCTCATAGGGAGAGTTCTTCCACATCTCACCTAAGAAGCACCTTCTCCTCCAGACGAGGTTTGAAGCATCACTGGAGAATCAGGGAGTGCTTCTTCAATAGTATAGGGAATATAATCAGAGTGTGGCTCTCTCTTTGATAAGGGCCAACGGCACACTACATACCCTGACTAGACTTATCCCAGAGAACATAGAGTCCAGCCCACAATTATTTTTTTAGTATATCCCATAAATGCTAGACAAACATCAGTTCTATACTCATTCATCTGCTCTTCAACTGATGCCTCAGGGTTTGCACACCAACTGATGTGATGTGGTGGTGGTATTGAGGAGAGGGACGAACTGGGTAAGGAAGATGACCAAAAGGATGCCTTGGGAAGGGGAGCCAGTGGTCTGATCTGGCAGGCTTCTTGTCAACGTGTAGTGATTAAATTGGGCCAGAAAGAAATGACTACCCTGGCTGCTTGAGGATAAATGCTTATGACTTGGAGCTCTTAGTATGTGTAAATATCTGAGAGTGGCCTTTATCTTAAAATAATTTCATCTATAGTGTGGGGCACAACTTTGAAACAGAGCACTGGGAACATCTGGATTACATGGGGTGTTCTGTAGAACCTTTGAAGGAATACAATGAGAAGCAGGCACTGAATCCTGGGTTTCATGGCCTCATGTCAGAGTCTCCTCATGGCCGTATCTGACCTGGATGAGCCCATGTGTCACATGTTGCCATGGAGAGCTATGAATGTGGCCTGAGACAGAATCATCAACTTCAAGCTTTAAGCAGATTCTAGCTACTCAACTCATGGTTCTCAGTTCATCTCTAGATAAAACACTGCTACCTGTCACCAATTGGATACCTCTGGAAGAAGTTGCTGTTGGATTTCCCACTGATGAATTTAGCACTTCAACAAACTTCACCTTCCGTCTTTATCATGTTAGGGAATGCTTTTCTGCCACTTTTGTTTTCCTACCACATTTACTTAGCAATATACAACCAAAAATAGGACAGCATGATTCCTTAGCTATGTTTCCACTTCTCAGCCAACACCAATGGGCCAGCTGCTTTGTGTATAAACTACAGAAGGTAAAGTACAAGGTTTAGAAGTACGAGGAACTGTAGCTGTCTTCCTGTGCCCACACACCAGCAGGGGATAGATATGGGGTGATTGTGTGTTGCAGAGATAAGGAAGACATTGCTGTTTTGTAAGCCAAAGAGTGAAAGACAGAATTTTGATACAAAAGGGCACCTGATTAGATGGGAAAAAGTGAGCAAAGAGGGCTGGAGAGGTCTCTCAGCAGTTAAGCCTCGTTTACAAGCTCGATGAACTGAGTTTGATTTCCAGAGGCCATTCTTTGACTTCTAAGAGCTGTCCTCTGACTTCCAAAGGTGTGCTATGGCCTCAGGAACCAAAAAAGATAAAGATACTGATAAAGGCTTTTGAAGTCACCAGTGGCACCAATAACTGTGGCAAGAGTCCCCTGAAGCCCTTAGCACAACCTGCTGACGGGGCTGGTACTAAGGTCCTCTCTCTCTATCTTCACTTGTTCCTCACAACAGATCTTCAGTCGGAATCCAAAGGAAAGTATTATGTGATTACTGTCTCTTTTCTCCTAACCCGAATTAAAGAGTGAGTCTGGAAATGGATGTACTTCATGACCAAGGGTTTCTTTCTCTTCTAGCACCACTCTGGCCATACTTCCATGGTAGTGTATGTCCAAGGGGGTTTGTGTGTGCAGCTTTCATGGAACAGAACAACATTCCCCTAGGAGATATCAATGGTGAGTTCTCCATCATCAAAGAAATTTAGACCAACATAAAACACAATTCTGTTCCACTCAGGAACAGACAGAAGAAGAGAAACTGATGGACTCTACAGTCCATTAACAACAGCTGCTTAGTCTGCTTTAACCCACTTATGTTAGTATTTTTGTTCCCAAGACTCCCATGCTTGGAGCCCAATATTCAAGGCAGTAGTGTTAGGATGTAGAGCTTCTAGGATGCAAGCTACTCCATCTCCACCCACATGAATAGGCTTGGTACCCTTATAGAGGGGGGTCTTAGGTGACAGTTTGATCCTTTACTATATGAAGACATGGCATGTTCCTGTCTCAGAGGAACAAATCCATGTGCCTGGTTTGGGATACCCGAACTGTGAGTAGCCACTGAGTAGTGTACCTTAAATTAGGCAGTCAATCTGAAACAGTATCTGGAATAAGACCATACACCAGTGTTTCCCACAGAATTCTTCTCCCCTCCTAATTTTGTCGGACCACCAATAAATTCTTTTACTGCTGACCTTTTGTCCTACTTTGAAAATACTTTTTATTATATTTGTTTATTTCCGGAGAGAGAGAGAGAGAGAGAGAGAGAGAGAGAGAGAGAGAGAGAGAGAGAGGGGGAGGGAGGGAGACAGTGTGTGTGTGTGTGTCACAGCACAAGTGTGGCATCAGAGGACAAAGGGCAGAAGTCAGTTCTTTACTTCTATCACGTGTGTCCTGGGAATTGAACTCACATTGTCAGGCTTAGTAACAAGCACCTTTACCCAATGACTCATCTTGTTAGTCCTTATTAGTGATCTTCATCATAACCACACCAGAAAATTTACTCAAGACTAATAGTGTGGTTCTTGCCCATTTTATATCCTTTTAAACTCTGCTCTCTTGTATTGCAGAATAGAGACAAGAGGAAAGGGGCTGAGGACAGACAAGAAGAGGAATGGACATACTGAGGAGCTATTGCGCTATTAAGAGGCAAGAGAGCTGGAAAGGAGACACAGCGCTCATTTGTGCTTGGGCACTGCACGGGTCTATAACTATCGCCAGGTTTCTTCTCCATGTGCAGGCAGGTTGTGGTGAAGCCAGGGTCTGGAGGTGCTTTTACTTGTATTTATATACTCTTGTAATTTCACTTAAACTTTAAATTTCTTAAACACAAAGAAGTAAGTAACAAACATTGTTTATTACCATGTTGTGTTTGGTCTGGAGTGTATTGTGGATTCAGTCACTTCTCCAGAAGTTAAATGAATTAAAAACTCTGTGGAGAATACAACTGTGTTCTTTCTGAGGGACAATTCTTCAGGTTATCAAGATTTGTTACACCGGGACAGGACATTTTTACAAAAAAGTGCTATTATATATATTAGTTTGGAGGACTTAAATGCAAGTTTGCTAAAAACAAAACATGCAAACAGGTGTTTCCTCTGGTGAAAGAAATGTGCAACTATAGACTTTTCCTGGACCCTCCTCTCTGCAGTAAGCACCGGGATGGTGGGGTCCTCTCAGATAAAGTTGCCCTCATGTCTATCTGGGAATGAGAAACTATGAGGAAAGGTCTTCAATCTAAACTAAGACTGTTTGGAAGCTTATACAATAAAGTGTCTAAAAAAAGAAAGCCCAATGAGATGATTGTGTGTCTGTGTATGTCTGGACTTGATTGATCTGTTTCTACAAAGCACACATGTACCACCCAAGACAGATACAGTAGAGGATGGTTTTAGCAACAGGGTTAGTTCAACTTTTTTTTTCTTTTCCCATGAGGCCTTAGAAGAACTTTGCTGAGAAGATATGTAGATAAATGGATGAATTCAACTCACAGTCAGGAATATTAGATTAAGCTGTTCAGAAAGAAAATCCTTAGCCACTTGAACTTTTTTACTCTTTAGCAGAAAGGACTTTAGAGGCCAGCCCTTAATTTCTTCAGCATCCTGCCCTTTCCTCTACTGACATAGGCTACATCTTTAAAAGGAATTATTAGCAAGCTTCCAGAAACGGTGCTTTTGCCAATAGGCTACAAATGCAAGGCTACAAATGTAATATTCTCATTCAGTTTTGACTCAACAATTGATACTCAAACTGTTATATGTGCCTTGCTATAAGACTGAAAGCATGTTTGTGGGAATGAGCAAATGATACAAAAACTAGTAGATTCTGCCCAAGAGCTTACTGTCAGAGCCAGATTAAGAGGTGTTTTTGCTTCAATGGCTATGATACCACTTCATTTGGTGTCTAAACATCACAAATTTTCTTTCATTCAGCAGTTAGAATAGATCTGCTGATCAGTTACCTAACAAAAAACACTTGACAAACAGGAACACCATTTAAAAGGTAAATTTGAGATGGACATCTAAGAGGAAGAACCTGTTACTAAAAACATCAACAAATCACCAAGTTCACCTAACAGGGAGTCTTTTTAAGTGAGGAAACTAGCCAGCAGTGGAGAGAGAGGCTCATGTGAGTATGAATTTCATTCTCTGCATGTGCTCTGAAACAGCATTACCCTTAGTACCACACAGTAACAGTTCTCCTGCAGGCTGCACAGGGAAAGAGTGCCCCAGGATGAGAAGGCTCTTGACCATTGAACCTTGGGAAATCTAATTACTTCACTTCTAAATGTTAAAGGGCAAAACAAGCAATTGTGTGGAATTCTGAATGCCATGAAGAACAATGTCTACTTCACTGTGGAAAAAAAATGAAACCTCTTATATATAGCTTATGGTTCTTTCCCCCAAGCTACCAGAGAGGAAGAGTTTAAACAGGTGTCTCGGCATAGCAAAATAGAAGCACAGTGAAAATGAAAACCAACATGGCTTCTGAGCAGACAGAAATGCTTTTTAAAACATGATAAAGAACAATTCAAGGCAAACACTTTTTACTAAAAAGTAGTCAATAGGAAGGAGAACCTGACCATGCTTGGCAGTCTCCTGAACTTTATCCCCTACGCGGTGGAGCCCTCCCTTCCCTTGTTTGTTTCAGCTTCACAGTGGAACCAGTTTCTTTCTGATGCATTTGGCATTAGAAACAGTAACTTAAGTAGCTGCTTCCAGCAATGCTTCAGTGAATTTGCATCCTGTTATCAGACAACAGGGAACCACATACACAGGTGGATGGAAACTAGGGGTTGGTGCAGCCTCAAATGCCTTGGGGGAAAGCAGCAAAAGCTGCTTCTTGTTCATAGGCATTCAGGTCTAGCTGACTTTTCTGGTAAACTACCTCAGAAAACACTTCTATCCTCAAAGTGGCACAAACAATTATTGGTCAACCACCCTGCAGACCTCTAGACTGGACAGAGAATAAATAGGTAGGTGTGTGGAGATGATATAGCCAGATTCAAATGTACCAGAAGAGGACTAGGTGACTACTTTAGATAGGAAAAGCTTTTTTTACTTTAAAAAAACGTGTGTGTGTGTGTGTGTGTGTATGTGTGTGTATGTGTGTGTGTGTGTGTATGCATTTGTCAGATCCTCTGGAACAGACAGTGGTGAGCTATGTGGGTGCTGGGAATTGAACCCGGGTCCTCTGGAAGAGCAGCCAGAGCTGTTAACCACTAAGTCCAGCCCCTACTTTTTTTTTTTTTTTTGGTTTACCTTTTATGTGTAAGTGTTCTGCCTGCATATATGTACATACACCATGTATGCCTGGTGCCTGAGAGGTCAGAAGAGGTTCAATCCCCCAGAGCTGGAGTTCTGGATGTCTGTGAGTCACTGTGTGGGTGCTGGGAACCAAACCTGGCAGCAAGTGCTCTTAACCACTGAGCCATCGCTCCAGCTTCTTTTTAACTTAATTTTATTGATTGATTGATTGGTGTTGGAATAGAGTACCTGTGTTTCAGGTGCTCTACACCAAGCTGCACATCTCTAGTTTTATGTTTTAATGAAAACATACCTCCACCCAACAGAGTCTTATGTATCTTAGCTGGCTTTGAACTTGCAGATAGCTGAGGAAAACGCTGAACTTCTGATTCTCCTGCCTCGACCTCCACAGTGCTGGGATCACAAGCAAACCCCACCATGCCCAGCTGTGAAGGGGTCAAACCCAGGGCTTCCCTCATCCCGGGCAATCACTGTACCGAGAGAGCTATATCCCAAATACCCCCCTTCTCCCTTGAAAAAATGTTTCTTGAGAGCTGAATTCATACCCTGTTCGACAGCACTCCCCAGGACGGCTTAAAACATTATAGTTCAACATGACAGTCCAGTGCGCCTGAGAGATGGTGATTTCAGAGTGCAAAGGTACAGACATACTGTTGCTTCTTGCTGGGGCGGGTGAGCTGCCTAGGGAAGGCTGCACTGTGCTCAAGACAGACCCCTTCCTTTCCCTGCAGCTGCACGCTGAACCCACAAAGGCCCAGAAGCTGTCTATGCTATTCCTGCTGTTTGGCAGGAAGAAAGCACGCCATCCATCCAGGCCTAATCTCAGCTCCTTTGTATTTCAAGTGTAGTAAATAGCTTTTAAAAAATCCACCAAAAGAAATAGGCCGCAGTGCTTAAAAAAATTCTTAGGTATTCTCAGAAAGTGGTTTTCTTAAAAGCGTCTTCTGTCTGGAACACCTGTGACCTGTTGAGCTTAATTGGGCTGCAGCTGGCACCGACTGTGGTGCAGCCGCTGGAAAACTGGCGCGGACATTGTGCTGTCCCTGCTCACCCGCCCCCTTCTCTTTTCTTTTCATGCTCACAGCCCTGCGACCTCCTTCCCCTGTGTGTTGGAGGGATTAGGAACCCAGTGAGAGTGGTGTCTTGCTGTTTGTGAACAGCATGCTCTGGAGGTGCTTCAAGGAGGCTACCTGGGAGATTATGCTCCTCTGGCTGGAAGGGTGGGAGGGCCATTGAGCAGCTGAACCACAGCTGAAAGGCGAACTTGAAAGGTGGGTCTGGGGCCACGCAGCAGGCTCGGCGGGTGTCGGAGCAGATGAAGTGGGACCTTTACAGGCACAGGGAGGCTAGCCCAGCACTGTTACCAGCAGCTTGGGGAGCCACGCTGCGTTGCAGAAGGGAATTAAGGGTCACAACACGAAGAATTTACTCAAAATCCTTTAAAATGTTTCTTCACTGAAAAACTTGTGTTGAGGAAGAATTGAAGTTTAGAGCTTTTATTACCAACTATGCTCTTAAGCTGAATTCCTTTGCAAAACAATCTTCACCACAGTTACTCCATCTGGGCTTGAAGTCATATACTCTAAAATGTCATGCATAACACTCTGTTCAAAATAAAACAAAAATTCCTGTCAACAAACATCCACACCTGATGACAGAGTTGGGGAAAACATCTGGTGACTTAATTTTGCTGATTAAAAGTTACTGTGAGGTCTTTGGAACACTGGTAAACAAGTCTGCATTTGGAACACAACTTTTCATTATTTTTTTCTTATAAGGAAGGGCCTGCAACAGTTTTTGCTTTTTCAAAATTTACACATGATCTGAGCACTTGGAGATTGAGGGAGAAAAACTGAGTCTGAGGTCAGCCTGGTCTACTCAATGAGTCCCAGGCTAGCCAGGGCTACAGTGGAGACAGCATCTCAAAACAAAACACAAAAGAAAATTTACACACAGATCAACTACCCTGTAGAAGCTCTGGGCTGGAAAGAACTGGAATATTATTTATTTCTATGGAATTTTAAGTGTTTCTAGCTTCAATAGAACCACCATAACAAGATAAAATGGGGTGTTTTTGGTTCTGAAAAGAAAACAACTATCATGGAAATGAATAGGGTAGGAACCACTCCAGTGCATGCACTGAGATGGACCAGACAGCAGAAGCCCCATTCTCTGGTCACTCAAGGAATCTGACTGCCTACAAGGAAGCAGGCACCAGGGAACACAGCAAAAAACCCCAAAGCTCAAGCTGGGCAATGGTGGCATACACCTTTAATCTCAGCACTCTCAGGAGTCAGAGGCATTTATATCTCTGTGAGTTCGAGGCCAGCCTGGTCTTCAGAGTGAGCTCTAGGGCAGCCAGAGTTACAACAGAGAAACCATGTCTCAAAAAACCAATAAACCAACCAATCAACCAACCAAAAACCCAAAGCTCACGTCAATGCACAGGTGTGCATAGCGCCTCTCCTCTAGTCTTCTACTAGTGTAGTGCTGGTGTCTCAGTGGGAGATGTTCCATGGCCCACACATACCTTTGGTTTCAGAGTATAACTGCTGCTTGCACTGTTCCAACATGTCACAATTGTTAAGGTTTAGAGTTATCTGCATTAAATGTCTATTCCCTGTATCACACTACAAGTTCTGTGAAGATCTTGCAGGATCAGTACTGTTCTACTTCCCAGACGTACATTAGCATGCTGGACCTTCTATAGTCTGCATCTCTGAAGACACACACAAGCTAGCTTTTGCTGTTTTAGTACCCCTCCCCTTGTTGGAACTGCCAAGATAACGCATTACCTAGATTAAAAAAGTACTGTCACCTTGTGTCATGAGGACCTTGCTGGCTTGGAGAGCCCTGAAACAAGTACCACAGTTTTTGTTTTTGAGACAGGGTATCTGTGTAGCTCCAAGGCTCCCTCATAAATCTGGAGGGTCTGATCCTCTCTGCTACTATTCTGGAAGTGTGCTTGACAAAGGCTGTTGTTGAGGTAGTTTTAATGTGTGCTATTTTCTCATTCTTACTGCCAGTCATTCTCTTACCTGTGGGCTGATCAACAACTGATCTATACTACTCATTTCACTCATTCAAAACAGCTTTGCTATGTAGCTCAGGCTAGCCTAAAATTCATGGTGATCTTTTTGCCTCAGCATCCTGAATGCTGGGGTTGGAGGAATATACTACCATACCTTAAAATAATTTTTTAGCATGGTGTGATACTAATGAGTGTTTGTGTTAAACAGGAGGAAAGGAGCCTGATAACCATATACAGGGAGCTAGGGGGGAGCTAGGATGGTCCTGGGGAGAAATAAATGAAAGTACAGCATCAGCATCTGTCAGCAAGCGCTAAGACAATGCCTTCACCTCACACACACTTTGTATGTCCCTCTAATTGATAGTGTAGTCTTCCTGAAAGAAAGGATGCCCTCTAAATTATGTGTAAGTACACAATTTCTACCAGATAAGACATCCTTGAATACCCAGGCTCCATTCATACACATTCACTTTTGGACTTCAAGGTATTTTCCTCTGACTGGTAATGTTTATACTGTTTTAAAAGATGTTTGTACAGAAACTGACACCATGCTGTTTAAAATCCAAATAATGAATTAACAGTCATTTTTCTTAAATACATTTAGCAATATCTCAAGTAGTATTTACCAGTTTTGTGTGCTATTGTTGGCCATATACTAAAAAGATCTTTAAGGTTCATGGCTATCTTGATAGGCCTTATCATATAGCTGAAGCCTGTAAAAACACACATTAGCAGTACATACTGCTGCTTGTCTAGATTCCAGTGTGTACAAAGCTCTCACACATAATAAAAAGGTCTCATGTCCTAAAAGGGGCTAAGAACTACTACATTGTTTTATAAATACTCTTAAATCATTAAATCTGAGTCAGAACAGAAAGCCAGGGAGAATTATGGGGACACAGGAAGGAAAACGGAGACCATCATCCTTGAGTCTAGATGAAGCCTCTCTCCAGCTGAGAAAAAGAGAATTAACATTGCTGTGAAGGTAGCTGATATAGAGATAAAATACTCCTTTCATATATTAGCTATTTCATTTAAGATGGCAGTGAACCATACTTAAGGCCTAAGCCTACATCACCTTCAAGTATGGCCTCCCACCCTCCCAGATATTTCCTGGAATCTTGAACAAGACTGAGAACTTGGCTTACAGTGAAGAGCCCTCCCCCTAGACTTTGTTTTGTCACCTGTAATCTATCATGTAGACCACAGGGACCACTTTATGATCTCATTTAATTCCTCAGCAAGTCTTTGAAAGTATCAACTTCAAAAGCAACTAACCAACCAACCAACCAAACAAAAACAACCTAAAATCCTACCCAAGACTATTATAAAGACAGAGAAGTAGGATCCATCTTTGAGAAACCCACACCTATGCTCTGGGGTGTGTCTTATTTTCTTCCATAGTTCTTCTTTCTCTTAACCCCTGTGCTTAAAATCTGTATTGGAATTTCTTTGTGAGTATGTGTGAACGTTGTATGTATGTGTTCAATGAAGGCGTGTGCACATGCATGTGCACATGGGCTGAGGATACCGGGTATCTTTTTCCATTGCTATTCAACATTAATTTTTAAAAATCTATTTTTCTTCTCTCATATAATATATTCTGATCCTCCTCCTCCCCTTCTTCCAGCTCCCCTCTCCCCCAAATCTACCTATTGCCTTACTCAGAATAGTCCTCCCAGAGTTACCCCTCAAACAAGATGGAACAAGGCTGGGCACTAATCCCTACATCAAGAGTGGACTAGGCAACCCAGGTGGAGGAAAAGGGTCCCAAGGGCAGGTAAAAGGGTCAGAGATGCCCCACTTTCTACTTCAATTTGTAGGAGTTTTGCAAAAACACCAAGCCAGACAATCCTAAGATATATTTAGGGGACCCTGTAGGTTCCCAGTCTGCTGCTTCAGTCTCTGGGATCCCCTAAGGATACTGGTCAGTTGACTCTGGGGCTTGTTTTCCTGGTGTCCTCAATACCTCTGGTCCCTGTAATCCTCACTCCTCTTTTTCCACAGGGTTCCCTAAGCTTTGTAGAGTGTTTGGCTCTGGGCTTCTGCATCTGCTCTCATCAGTTTCCAAAGGAAGCCTCTCTGATGAAGATTGGGCTAGGCACCAATCTATGAACAGAGCAGGATATCATCAGAAATCACTTTCAGGCTATCCAGTCTCTAGTTCTTGGTCTGCCCTGCAGTATCATTAATTATTTAAAGTTATTTTTTGATTTATGTGAATTAGTGTTTTGTCTGCATATGTACCAATACATGCATCCAATACTCATGAAGGCCAGAAGAGGGCATCATCAGATTTTTCCAGAGCTGGAGTTATAGATGGTTGTGAGCCACCTTAATGGGTGCTGGGAATTGAACCTGGGTCCCTGAGAAGAGCAACCAGTGCTCTTAACCACCTCTCTAACTCCCAAACACGTATTTTTAGAAAGGTTCTTCTCATGGAATTTGGAGCTCATCAATTCAGCTAAGCTGGTTTGTCAGTGAGCTCCAGAGATCTTCC
Source organism: Cricetomys ansorgei (assembly GCA_026225945.1). Lineage (NCBI taxonomy): Eukaryota > Metazoa > Chordata > Mammalia > Rodentia > Nesomyidae > Cricetomys > Cricetomys ansorgei. Next base: position 14,682,899 of record JAMJFZ010001121.1, on the reverse strand, counting down.
TGTTCTGCTCCCTAACACTGGGGTTACAAACATGTGTTGTTGTACTCAGCTTTTATATGGTTGTTGAGAATCTGAATATAGGATCTCATTCTTACCTGGCAAGCACTTTATAGACTAAATCATCTTCCCAGCCCCTTAAAATTTCTTTTAATAAACACCAACTCTGCTTCAGACTGGCTTGTGAAATTCTTTTATGGATTGATGGCAAGAATCCTGGGTTTGCCTGAGTGACAACCTCTGAACTGTTCATGTCTGTCTCTGTTGCCCTGACTCATAAGACCTATCTCCCCTCTAACCTGACTGAAGCAAGGAACTTGCATGTCTGTAATTAGAGGTTGGGAAGTACAGATTAAAAAATGAAGTTGAGTATTTTTTCTTTCTTAGTTTCTCCTTTTTGTATCCAGAAAATGCCTACATAACTTAATGCATTTACTTGGATCTTTACTGGATAGACTTATATAGCCTATCTTTATTCAAATAAAAAAATGCTAGGGGCAGTAAGACACTAGATTGTCAATTGTATACAGTAAAGGAACTGTAAAATCAAATGATCAAGACAAGATTAGAATTTACAAGTGGCAAATATTAACTATAGCAGGATGATTGAAAGAAGTTTTTATTTTGGTTTCTTTAAAAATACAAAATAGACTATATTTCTGTTCCCATCCCAGGTATGGTGGATGATTATGAGTTTGAGTTGGAATTCTCGATGCCGGTAGCTATAATTTGGTTAGGTGCAGCTGTTTTGTTATGTATAGCTTGTTCCTGGGATTGCATGCTGCTTTGATTTATGAGAACTTTTGTTTAGAGTATAAATGGGTTGAAGCCCTGAGAGCCAGGGTAGGTTGCTGGCTGGTTGGTTCGTCTGTCATTGGTTTGTTGATACTTACATCAAAGAAAAAATTCTTTCTATCCTTCCTCTTTCCCTAAATTGAGAGTAAAAGATTACAGTGAGCAACTACAATTAGATATGTAAAATCAGAGATAACCCTGTGAAGGAAGGATCACACAGGCATGTTTTGCCAACATATTTAGTAACTCAGGGAATCTCAACTGAAAGCTGTTAAGAAGTAACATAAACTTTAAACTCTATTTTCTACATGTCCACTAAAAAAGAAAAGAAAGAAGTCTCTAATTTCGCTGAGTAGAAGCTAATAACGAAATCTAGTTCTTGGTTTTAACAATAAAAATTACAGCTGTGACCTAACTTCAAAGATCATAATAACAAGCTTCAAGGACATTTCTAATACTGTCCTCTTTTGCCCAAACTGCGTGGGAATGATCTTCAGGAGAAGAAAAGCCTTAGCCAAAGCACACTTTCCTTTCTTGGCTACTGAGTCCATTACTTAATGAGTATCAAACCAACCAGTCTTTCCCTACTGCTGTTACTCAAACTCCGCAAGAATCCTAACGAGAAGGTTTGGTGTGAGGTCCAAAAATGAGGAAGTCTAAGGATGTTTGTTGAGCATATATTAACAAAATTAACAATTAACAATCATGAGGCAAGGCAAACAGGTAAGAAAAGTACCTAACAACTAATATGAAGGATGGACTAGTGTCTGGTGTCTCTGATGAGTGCAGGACATACTTATCTAGTTTTAAAAATCTAAAGATACAAAATTAAGTGAATTTGTGTATATGTATTTAGTAAATCTTAGACCTGAACTCATCCATTTTAAACTATTCCTCAGATTTCTAACAACAACAACAACAACAACAACAACAACAACAACAGATCATTAGAAAGAGAGTAGTAAACATTTTAAAGTATCTCTTTAACAGAAAAAAAAATTCACTGTACACAGTGATCATGGTACAATTGAAACTATTGAGCTTCACTGTATGCATCATGTTTTATAATTACAAGTGAAGAATGTGAAAGTAGGTAGATTATTGTTTCATCAGTCTGCCCTGCCCATTCTCCATCAATTCTGGTCTGAAATAAGAACATCCACATTCATTTATGCACATACATATACACACTCACTGGTGGACAAATACTCTCTCAAGATTTAGTATAATTTAACTACTGTGTTGGAGTATAACAGTTCTAAGCCACGGAATTTGTGAATTATTTAAAATCAACAGGGCTGCTAAGATCCCACCATTTTGGCAGCAATGCAACATAGCTGTGCCTTTAACAAAAGAATTCTGCAATAAAACGAGACTTTACATGCCAAAACAGAATGTTTTAAACCATCTTTCTGAAGACTCCTCATTTTAGTAGTATTTGTGGAATTTAACCCCCCTGTACTTAAATGTTCCCATATAAGTTATGTTAAATTTAGGGTTAACTTGAGAAATATAATTTTTTAAATCAATCTTTTAATGAATACTTATAATTCATTTTCTTTTAGGAATTCAAATCCTGAAGTTTTTAAGGCTATGTATCTTTAATTGCACAGCAAACACAAACAAGAAAGCTGTAAACAAAAGGTGCTTAGGAGTGACTTCACACTACATTTATGTCTGCCCTGAGCCAGCTACACTAGTTTCTGCTTCAATTTCTTTTACTTCTCCAAATATACGCAGTTAGTAGTATCTGTGATGTACTATGATGCAACTGCCAGGGCCAGAAACATAACCTGAATTAAAGGAAAAATTTTTTAGGACTGAGTCTATTAGAAATTAAGCGCAGGGGTGGAGTGGTGGCGAACTTCAGAGGGCCAACTGGAAGCAGGGACAAGAATGCTACCAGGAATTCTCTCAAGTGGTTTTTCTTCATAGGGAAAGAGTCTCATCATGTTACCCAGATTGGCCTCAACTGAGCTTCCTGTCTCAGGCTTAGGAATAGGAAGGACTGTAGGTACATATTACCACAACTGGCCCTCATCATGATTTTTACTTCCACTTTTTCTCTGTACTTTATTCCCCTCTATGGTGGCAAACACAACAATGCATACTTCTTGTGTTCTACAGATCACAGCTTTGCGACCAAAAAGTCCTCATTTAACAGTTCAAGTGATCAAAAATCCCACGAAAAGGCTCTGACTGACCTTGATGTGGGCACATACAAAGTAAAATTGTGTGTGCTGTCACTTTGTGAGGATTGAGCAGCTGCATCCTGGGTGGGAATAAGATCTTTGATCCGACTGCACAAGCGACTTGAGCCAGGCCTTTTGTTTCTTTGAGCATCTGTCAACATACACTGCCGATATGGTCCTCCTTCTCTTACAGCTTTGGTAAAACACTGCTTCAAAGTGAAGTACTGTGTGCCACGTGGCAATTTATGACCAGTAAGTAGTGCTTACTTCCAAAAATCACTGTTCTTATGCCACACACAGCACTCAAGTAATTAGGCTGAAAGCCTTAAGGGCCACAAATCAATAACTTTCTTGAAAATTCTTAAGGAGAATATAAAAAAAATTTAAGATATTCTTTTGAAATGAATTCCAGTAATGGGTCACATAGACAGTTAGTAACTGCTTTCTTTATGTTAAATCATTCTTGGCAACCAAAGATGTCTGAAAAGAAAGTAAACATGTACTATCTTTTTGTTGAGGGATGTGGTCAGACTAGATGGTTTCAAAGTTCCAATTTGGAGCTGTTGAGCTTGGAAGTTTGTGAAAATTTTATTTGGAGACAGTCTTTAAGTCAATTAAAATTAGGCATGTAATTGGAAATGCATGTTGACAGGACTTAAAAAGCAGAATAAGGTGGATAGTACCCCAAGGTAAAGACCTCTGATTGCATGCTGTACTTCTGAGTGGATGGAAAACGACCTCAAATGTCTTTTACAACACCTCCACCCACTCCAGAAGCTGACCGATTTTCTCTCAAGAGGTGAAAGGGAAGATGGAGACTTAAACTGCTAATGATCATTTAAAGGGAATACTAGTACTCTATAAAAACCTAGTACTAACTACAGAAAACTTACATACACATGGGTGGGGGGGGTAGAGGGAGGGAGGGTATACAGAGAGCACTTGCTCATCTGCTCAACACTTTTACAGTGATAAACTCATAGCTTATTTTCATTCTCCTCACCCCCAGGAACACACTGCATTAAAAAAAAAAAAAAATCCCAGAATCAGAATATCGAATCCTTAAATATTTTGTTACATATATTTAAAATAATTTAAAGAATATTTTGCCGTATTAAAAACTGCAACAAGTCCTTAATATTATCAATAATCAGTCAGTGCTAAAATTTTGCCAATTAGCAGCGAATGTTTGAGTTGGGATTACAATAGTTATAGCACGCTGCATTTAGTTAGCATACCTTACACCTACTACACTTAATTAGCATAGCTCACATCTACTGTACATAGTTCACATAGTTCATAGAAGAGCTCTCTCATCCTCCTTCTCTTACCATTGTGTTAAAGAGCTGGTTCATGGCCTATGTATTTTCTTGTGTCTTCAATAATTTTTTTTTAAACATTTATTTGTTTTCTGTGTATGTTTCTGCACATGCACATAGAGGACAACTTTTGGGAGTTACTTCTCTCCTTTACTGTATAGATTCTGCCTCCACTGCCCAAGTGCTGGAATTACAAGTGTATGTCACCATGCCTGGCTTTCAGCCATGTCTCTAAAGGGAAGCTTTCCTATTCCTAACTCCTTAGCACACATCTACACTTTTCTCTGCCTTGTCCTGTTCACATAACTGCTGCAGAAGTTTATTTTTAGTTATATATAAAATAACTGTTTTTGTGCACTATTGGAAAAAGGATGCATTTTGTATTGTCTGCAGGTGTGGGATTTCTGTGGGAGATGTTTGATTGTTTATGATTGCTTATGAACCTGAGCTGAGACGCTCGGAGTTCCACTGTCGAGGTGGTACTTGCCATGACGGTGGTTCCTTCTGCTGAGGTCTGGTAGGGTTTGCAGTTATGAAATATGCCTCTGTGTCCTCCTTGGTGAGTACCCACAGCAGCGAACTATTATACATAACAATGTATCCAAGAGCGCACTTCATGTTATATGTAGAAATATTTCTCACGCCCTTCACATTTGCATAGTTCATTCAAAAGTCCCATGTAAAGGGCATCTGTTTATCTTTATCTTAAGACTTACTTATATGCCAGTGTCAAGACAATTAAACACGCCAGAGTCAAGCCTAGTTAAATGTTCCCTTTCACCAAACAGGAATACGATCATGTAACCTATACCTTTTAAACCACCGTACATCTAAAATTTTAGAAAAGGTCAATTTCAAAATCATACACCCCCACTTGCTTCTGTTCTTCCAAATTTCCTCCTATTCTCAAGGGCTTCATGCCTTTGCCAGCTCTAGGCACAGCTTTGTCTCCATTCCTCCAAGTAGTGTCACGTATGTGTGGAACTTACTTGGCTTTTCTCCAAACATTGCTACTAGAGTTTAGTCAAGTCTTTTGGGGCTCACCATGGCGGCTGATCTCTGCCACAGAAACGGTGCTAACAGGGCTCAGGGTGTCTCAGGTTGGTTCAGTCAGAGCTCTGAAGCTCTGGAGAAGCAATGGGCTTAGAGAGTGACAATGGGAAGCTCAGAATGATCTGTCGTTTAGAGGTTATTAGAACCAGTGTGGTACTACTACACTAACTTATCATGGACGGTTAATGTGTGAGTCTAGCTTCTAAATCTCAGAAGATCACACACTTATGTACCACAGATGTGAACAATATAGGCAGTATATGGCACACAGATATACAGACAGGCAAACACCCACATACACAAAATAGTTAAATAAAAATAAAGATATTTTTGGCAAAAACTTAAATAACTACCCACAGCCTTCAGCATCACTGAATTGTGCAACAGTGTGCAAATTTAGGTTAAGAAGAGCTGCCTGTGATTAGTGATTTGATGCTTGTTTTCTACATTAAAAACATAGAAACCACACTTGGGAGGCAGAGGCAGGTAGATCTCTGAGTTTGAGGCCAGCCTGACAGCCAGGGCTACAAAGAGAAACCTTGTTTAGAAAAAACAAACAAACAAAAGACATAGAAAACAAATAAAAATACTAGAAATTAAACAGGATTAGATTAAATGAATGTTAGATAAAGATCTCAGCTTTGGTACCATCTTATACTATACAGTAGGTATAAGTAATTTCTAAAAATGTTCCACATGTTGATTCAGTGAGAACCTTGAGTAGGTTCCACGGCCTGACCCATCACTTTGCTGATTGGTCTTTCTGAGCACTGAGCTCTGATCAGGGGAGTCCTTCCGCAGCTGGCATGCTGGTACTTTTAAGAAGGTACTCTATGTGAATACATATGGTCTGCTATGGCTCTCAACATCTCTCTGGTCTGTATGCCAAATCTAAATGTGGCTCTGTCCTAAGACAGAAATTCAGACTGTGGGGAGCAGAGCCATGCTTTCTCTATATGAACCCTCAAACACTAACAGTATAGACTAATCTACAGTTTTAGCTTTTGGGATCACAAGCAAGCAGGTCATGTGTCATTTAGGAAGAAATGTTAATTCTCAAAGCAGAAATGTTATATTTCAGAAATATGCTAAGAGAAAAAAAGAATAAGTAGATGGAAAAGCTGCTGGTATTTTAAGTAAAAAAAAAAACTTTGCAGTTGGCTGACTTTATAAAGTAAAAAATATAAACTAAAAAGTAATTTAATGCTTGAATATATCTTCTCAATATAGATATATATCTCAATATATATATATCTCAATATATCTATTTTACTTCTGATAACATTTATAAATCATCTACAAACTGTTTCTTTTAAAAGATAGTATGCATTTGAGTGTGTGTGTGTATGTGTGTGTGTGTGTGTGTGTGTGTTAGGGTGAGGAATGGACTCAGTCTTCTGGAGGTCAGAGAACAACTTGCTAGAACCGGTCTTCTCCTTCAACCATGTGGGTACCAGGAATTAAACTTAGGTTCTCTGGCTTGGCAGCAGGTGCCTTTATCTATAGAGCCATTTCACTGTTCCCAAAGTAGTTACTTTAAAAGAAAGAATTACTAGTTGGGCATGGTAGTACAAGATTTTAATCCCGTCACTAGGGAGGCAGAGACAGGTCTACAGAGCAGTTCCAGGCCTGCTGGAGCTACACAGTAACTCTGTCTTAAAAGAAAAACAAACTTACTTCAGACCAGATGTAAACATATAGGTCCTTTAGTCTAGTAACTGCAGAATAATATATTTAAAAGCTAGTTTGTTTCAAGCTTCAGTGTACTAAAATAAGAGACAAATGACTTTTTAGGAGCTAATATTTGATTAAAATATGAAAATACAACTGTAAACATTTTCCATCTCTGAATTCTATTAACACTCATTTTCCTTAGGGAAGAGGAAGAGCTACTCATCTGAACTCAGGGAAACTTTTCTGACAAGTCATACAATTGTAACAAATGTTATTTATAACAATTGTAACAAATGTAACAAAAGTTACACTCATGATAAATGGGCTAGAAAGACAACCTCAACATGTGTGGAATGCAGATAGGGAGAATAAGCCACCAATGTCTCTTTAGAACTTGAAGTGAAGTAACTGACATGAGAAACATGGAATGCTGGCAAGGGAGGACAATACTGATGATTGTCAGGAATATTGATAGCACTACCACATTGTGCACAGGGCTGAGGGGCCTCAAGTGCCCTAGGCCTTCATCTAAGCTTTCCAACAATCTAGCACATAGACAACATCTTCTCCAGATATAAACAAAATTGATAAGTGAAAACCAATAAGATTTTAATGTGTTTGAACAGACTGCCCCAAATCATACAAAAGCTAAGTAGCAGCTCCAGGCTTAGATGCACACATATGCCCAACTACAGTAACTGTTCTCTATTCCATCAGAGGTGGATGAATAGAGAGGACATGTGCTAGGAGCTGAGCAACAACAGTGAGATCTTTAGGACATGAGCATTAAAGGACCAAGATAATGTGAAGCTGGTATTCAACTCCCTGGGAAGTTTGTCTGTGTGAAGACACAGAAGTAGCAGAGGATGGACTACTTTCAAGGGGTCAAAAGCACCCTAACAGGACTGGAGTCATTTTCCAACTATGCTGTTTTTTGCAGCTCCCCTAAGCTTCTAAAGTGCTGGCACTCAGAAAAAATGAGCAGCCACACTGGTGTGTCTGACCTGTGGTTGATGGGCCACATGTAGCCAAAGACTTGTAAACTTTAAAACATTTCAATTTTGTATGTGTGGTGTATGCATGATAGTGTGAGTCATGTGCACAATGCATGTGTCTTCCTCAATTGTTCTCCACCTTATGTTTTGAGAGAGGGTCTCTCAATAAACCTGGAGCTTGTCAATTGGCTCATCTAGCTGGCCAATTATTTCCACTTGTCTCTGCCTCCCCAGTGCTGGGGTTATAGACATGCAGCACTACTGTACCAAGTTTTTACATGGGTGCCAGGGAACTGAACTCAGGTTCTCATATTTGCATGGCAAGTATTTTACTAATTGAACCATCTGCCCAGCCTCCGTGATTCTATTTTTTATAAAGTGGCCACGCAGCTCTCAAGTGTGAACTTTAGAGATGACAATGTTGTGACACAATGTCAAAAGTTTGAACACACTGGGGAAACAAGAAGCCCAAGATACAACCTTGAGAACACTTAAGCTTATCTCCATACTAGGGAATGCGGTCTGTATGAAAAGAGGAAACAAAGGATCATGAAACCTGAAGGTTTCAGAATGGCTACCTGGCAGATGGGGTGGAAAGAACAGGGAAACTAAAGCTTAGGGCTGAGTACCACCAGGAGCAACAGTAGGGAGTGAGGTGTGAGGAAGCTGTAGCCATGAGGCAGTGCAGGGAGCAGGTGTGCCAGATTCTTCGGAGCATAAGTGGTAGAGGACACAGGTTGTAACCTCAGAGTAACATGCCAAGAGGAATATATGGCCCCAAAGTGTTTATGAAGCACAAAATGTTATTTCTAGAGTTAATTTTTAAATTCCTGAATTCACTAATATAAAAACTTCAAATCCTTTTGGCACTCACACACTGGCACGCACAGTTGTGGAGATAGGTGCAGTAGAGGTTCCGAGAAAACATTCTGTAACGGAAACTGCAACCTAGGCCAGAGGACGCCCAATGAGCACCTCCCCGAGTGTGGCACACAGACAACCCAGTACCAGTAATTCATAAACCTCAGCTCTCCTCTTATTATCAAGTGCTTTTCCTTTGTATTCACTTTGTATTTGTTTCGCCTTAAGTCGCCCCCAATCATCCTGACATCTACTACTGATTATATTAAATCTAAAAGTGTTCTTAAACAAATGAAAACTACTCACTTCCATTCCTGAGACTCCTGCTTCCAATTTTCAGGAGGAAATTAAATAATGTATAAATCAAATACTGGGCCCAAGCCCAGACAGCTGAACATCGTTTTGTCCTTTCAAGGTAAAGAGGAAGTGTCTGCTGAGGGAGGGAGAAGCCAAAAGAAATAAAGCTTAACCTCAGCCCATGTGAAAATGATCTCAGATAACTGGAGTGTCTGCAAGTAGGTTAAAAATGAGACCACATGCTAACATAGAACTTTCCATGGAAGTGAAAGACTATATCCAGATCTAATTCCCACCTTGAAAACTAAAACTTGCTGGAAAAGAGGCACCACCTTAGAAATTCTACATAAAGACAGGGAAGGAAAGCCACAGGGAGGGAGGTGGACAAGTACTTCTCTGAGCACTTGTTGCGGATTCACAAATGTATTTCAATATAATTGTAAATATTGTAAAAAAATAAGATGAGGTCTGCGTGGGTGTGCACACATGTGAAGCCAAAGGTAGAGAAGAGAAGGAAGACACATTGTGTGTAGATGAAGGTGGGGAATGGTGAAAAGCATTTGATCAGTACACTGAAAAATGATTCTGCAATTTTTTAATAGGGCAGATTTGGCTTAGGGAAGAAGCCAGAGTCTCCTGTGGGTACTTAATCTGCCCCTGTGGTGTGTCACAGCTGAAGAGTGCAGGTGCAAAGACCAATAGTGGTGTGGGTTCCCATGGAACTTTAAGACATTGAAATTTGAATTTCACACATCTTTTGAATGCATCACAAAATCTTCTGTTAACTTTTCTTCAACTATTTAAAAAGGAAAATCTGTTTCTAACTTTTGAGCTTTACGAAAACAATTGTAGTTACCTCCCTAGGTATGAAACCAGCTTCATATTCATTTGGGATTCTGAGTGAGAAAAATTGTTCTTTTTTGTTTGTTTTCAAGACAGGGTTTTTCTGTTGTAACTCTGGCTGTCCTGGAACTAACTCTGTAGACCAGGCTGGCCTCAAACTCAGATCCACCTGGTTCTGCCTCCCAAGAGCTGGGATTAAAGGCGTGCATCACCACCACCCAGATGAAAATTGTTGTGAATTCATTATGCAATCACTTAATGCATACCACGGATCAAGACTAACTTAAAAATGCTCTTCTCTTTATCAGAATCTCACACTGCCCCAGCATCCTTTGTAGCCCAGTGCTGAGCAGTAATGATACCTAGTATCTATCACTCTACAAAAACCAAAAAACTGGTTCCCAGTTTTTTTACAGGGTGGTAAAACCTTTATGGACCACCTGATGGGGCTTCAGAGACCAAGGAAACATAAGATTGTGTCACATTATGGCTATGATTCCTAGGAAGCAAATAATTTTTATATATTATCTTTGATTAAAACAAAACATTAGTTTTCTTACTCTGTGTAAGTAGAAAATCTTTTAAAGCACTCTAGTAGGTACCTCAAAACCATGACAACAGAAAACATGGTGTCATTCTTTTATTCTTTTCCCTAGGCCTTTCTATCCCACTTATTTATTTGTAAATAATCCTAGTAACTCTTAGCTCCTGAACAAAGGAGGCGGCTGCCTTTTTTTAAAAGAAACCGTCCTCATCTACTCCAACCTTTCTCTCAGATCAGCCTTACAGTTCTGTTCTGTAGGACCAGCTGGCCTAGGCTGATGACATTTCTAGGATAACAATGGAGAATGACCTTCCTGAGTTATTTTTATAGGCTAATCACTAATGGCATACTGGACCTCTGTGAGTATACATGCACGCCAGAGGAATGCAATTCTCAGTTATGAGGTAGCAATTATACAAAGAGATATGATTCTTTTTATTGGAATCAACTTTGCAGTTGGAAGGAAAGAGCTGGCTTAACCAACTACACTGAAGAGATAAAGCTGAGCAGAAAGATCGTGGGGAACTAGCAGTAGAGATGGGGACAGGCTCAGAGAGAAGTATTTACTTTTTCTTTCCATCAAACACACACACACACACAGAGTTTTTTGTCTGTTTGGTTTTTAGAGACAGAGTTTCTCTGTTTTAACTCTGACTGTCCTGGAACTCATTCTGTAGCCTCAAACTCACAGAGATCCTCCTGCCTCTGCCTCCCAGGAGCTGGGATTAAAGGCATGCTACACACCGCTTGGTTGAGTACTTTTGAGAGTAGTTTTAACTGAACAATTTAATCATTAAGTACACAATCCTTACATATCTTTTGTCCTATATACATAGCACTCTTTACCATGTACCCTGGCCCAGTTAGTATACTGGTTATATCTGAGGCTACACTGACTGTCCCCCAAAGACAAAGTGAACAATCATGGTTCACTGTGTACTCTTACACATCATTGGTTTCCTTATTTCTATTAGTCAGACTTTTGGCCTTGTGTGAAATACCTAAGTGAAATACCTAAGTGTGAAATACCTTCATTTAAAGAAGGAATCATATTTTTTGGCTCCTGGTATTGGAAGGGTCAGTCAGTGGTCAACTGGCTTGTGGTGAGGCAGAACCTCCTGATGCTAAGGGCATGTGACTGGAGGCTGCATATCTCACAGTGGCCAGGAAGCAGAGAGACAAATGGGAATAGGCTAGGAACAATACAGCCTCTGGTGACCGACTTCTTCTAACCAGGTTCCACTTCCTATCCCGTCCCCTCCTATGTTATCAGACTATGAGTTTGTCAATAGATTAAAATCACAATGGTGATTGCGGGCCCAAGGTGCAGGTGGGCTGGGGGAGGAGGGTAGGCCAGGTATGGGGAGAGGGATGGATGGATGGAGGGAGTGTATGGAGGGACAGCTGGAACTGGGGGATATTGAGTGGGGGGATTTGGAGACCAAGGGTAGTGGAAACTTACTGGAGCCCATGATGGAGGACCTTAGTGAGGACCTCTAGCAATGCAGGATGGAGTACCTGAACAGGCCATCTCATATATCTGGCAAGGTTCCCAATTGAGGGACTGGGACACAACCCTAGCCACAAAACCTTCGACCTATAACTCATCATCCCTACAGGACCCACTTGGATAATGGGAGGGCAGAATCCCATGCCAAAGGAGAAAACTCATGCCTGATTCTGCAGGGTAGGTCAGGAACTAGAGACTGGATAGCCAGGAGATGATTTCTCATGATATCCTGGTTCTACTCATAGATCCAGTTTCCTTCAGAGAGGCTTCTGCCAGTAGCTGATGGGAACAGATGCAGAGACCCAGAATCAAACATCCTGAATAGCTCTGGAAAACTGCAGAAGATGGGGAAGAGGCATTTTGGTGACCAGAAGGGTCACGAACATCAGAAGATCAGGCCCATGGAGTCAACAGACCAGTGCTCTTGGGGTCCCTCAGAGCCTGAAGCAGAAGACAGGGAACTGAAGGGTCTCCCAGATATGTCACATGATTGTCTGGCTTGGAGTTCTTGCAGAGAGCCTGCAGGCTACAGTGTATGTGGGAGTTCTCTGATGCTTTTGCCTGCCTGTGGGACCCATTTCCTCCACTTGGGTTGCCTGGTTCACCCTTGATGTGGAGACTGGTGCCTGGCCTTGTCTGATTTGTTGTGCCCTGTTTGAGCGGTGACCCTGGGAGGACTGCTCTCTTCTTTGGGGAGAAATGCAGAGGGTTGTGGGGGTTGGGTGGGTGGGGATGTAGAGGATATATAATAAGAAGAGAGGGAGGATGGAGAAAGCCGGGAGGAATGGAGGGACAGCAGGAGAGGTGTTGATATGTATTATATGAAAGAAGAAAAGTAAATTTAAAAAATCAACACACACACACACACACACACCACACAAAGAATGACTTGACTTGGGAGGTTAGGCCTTTAATTCCAGCATGCAGGAGGAAGAGGCAGATGGGAGTTTGAGGCAGCCTGGTCTACATAGCAAGCTCTAGGCCAGCCCCAACCAGGACTACAGAATAAGACTCTGTCTCCAAAAAAAAAAAAAAAAAGACTCGTGTCTTTTAACAGATATACTTCCTAAGAGGCTGGCTGCCAACGTACTTTTAACCTTAGAAATAAGGTATATTCCTCATGAGTTTTGCAATTGCTGCTAAAAACAAGATTTATAACCCTTTTTCACCTTTATCTATAAAAGTTCAAAATTTTGCTTACACTCATTTATGCAATTATATCTTTAGGTCTTTAAAGAAGGCACTAAAAAAAAGCAAAATAAGAGCTATTGTGAGCGGGAAAGTGAATTTCCATAACAATAGTAACATTAAAAACAAACAAACAAAAAAAAAAATCAAACAAACAAAAACCTCAAAGAACAAAGATGAAAGTACAAACACTAAGGTCTGGTCTGAAGGTAAGTGGTACCAGATGAGATGTATTTACAAGTCTCTCAAGATGCTCAGTGCTTCAACAGTTGCCTTCTCACTACTGTTGTAAGATTACTATCTCATTTGCCCATAAATAGCTCCCAAGTGTTAGGACCTGTGGACTGAGCTATGGTTCGTGACAAGGGGAATCAAGGTTACAGGTGGAATTAAGGTCAATAATGATCTGATCTAAAAGGAGGATTAGCCCAGATCATCTGACAGATTTATATAATCAGAAAGGTCCTTTGAGTGTGACAGAGAGGCATAAGTCAGAAAGAGAGAGATGTAATGATGTCAGTCAAGGAAATGCAGGAGCCTCAAGACTCTAAGACTCTTAACAACAGCAAAAAACAAAAGGTGAAATGAAGAAATTGTTCTATAATCTACAGAAAGGAGCACAAGCTTGTAGACATCCTGCATTTACTCCAGCAGCACCCTGAATAACAGACTTTCAACCTCCAAAACTATAGTATAAAAACACCTGTATTGTCTGAGGAGCTAATTTTGTGTAACCTGTTACAGCAGGAATAGGAAACATGTGAGAATCTAACTTTATTAAACGAAAACAGTAGCATTTCATAATAATGGGAATAACAATAATAGCTATTATTTATTAGGTACCCTACATATTATTTTCAATCTTTAAAACTCTATTACAATTTTACAGTGTCAGCAATAATTAACTCACTCAATTCAATGTGTTACAGCTGTAAACAGCAAAGCTAGGATCGAAGTGCAGAGCATGGAATGTCACCATCCACGCTTCCTCCACCAGACAAAAGACTAATGCAGAACTGCACCATCTAGTAAGACAGTACAATTCAGAGGACATCATTTATGTCCTCTTATATGAATGCCATATGGCTTTGCTTCTTACTCATTTTCTTGAACCGAAAGAGATTAAAGTGATGAATGCTAAAGAGAGCAAACATGGGTCTAGAAAGATGGCTCAGCAGTTAAGAGCACTGGCTGTTCTTATGGGTTCAGCTCCCAAAACTCACAGGGTGGCTCTCACAACCATCTGTAACTCCAGTTATAGGGATCTGATACTTTTATGGCCTCTGTAGGTACCAGGTATGCATGTGGTACACAGACATCCAATTAGGCAAAACATAGCCATATAAAAGTTAAAAAAAAATGAAAAAAGAAAGGCTCAAACAGAATAAGCTAAAGAGAAAGCTACGAGGACTTTGTCCAAACTTTGTTCTGCCAGTCTCATTAGTTGGTTTCTCCCCAAGTTAATGAGCACAAACTCCAGGGAAAAAGCAGAATATTGTACAGATGGCATTTAACTGAAACATACAATAGGTAAAAATGGAAACTGGAGAGGGTCACAAAAAGAAATACCCATAGAAGGGTTCATTTGCATAGGAAGATGAACACAATTCAATCAAAACACTAATGGTTTCCAGCACACTTGGATGTGAAGCAGATATCTGAACAACACAAAATAATAACAACCAACTCTGCTCCCCAGAAATAGACTGATTAGCTCTGTAGTAGTATATGAAATGCGGTTTTATTCCTACCCATTAGATGGTCCCTTTCTTTAGGATTCTTACTAAAATTAAGACTATCAGTAAACTTGACTTTGACAACTGTTTCAGATCAGTGATGCCTGAATTCTGCTCAAACAGATGGGTCTACATTCTGAATTCTTGTCTCACAGTTATTCATAAAGGAATGACATTCTCTCATTAGCAGACAGCCTCTTAGAACACAGCCTATTTACTGGGAGTCTATCATTTCCAGATTAAATCAGTAACTAAAGCTCTTGGATCAGAGAACTGGTTAACAGCATATGAGATTTAACAAATCATGAACTCCTTTAAATAACTGATCTGAACCTTGCCCAAGACAGCAATGACCCAAACTTGCTATAATCAATTATCAAAACTTATAACCCAAGGTAAAAGGAAGTGACTATACTTTATTTTTAAAAAACTCTACAGCCTTGGTGAGCACCCAGATGCCATAACAGAAGAATATATTACTACATACAGTTAGTTACTACATGCAAGGGTATTTAAGTGGATGTCAAGTATCCGGCAAGAGCTCATGTGTTAGTCCTGTGGTCTGCAGGAAGGCACTAGAGGCAGTAGAATGTTTATGAGGCTCGGTCTAAGAGAAGGTCATAAAAATCTTGCCTCTGCCTCTCTGTTTTGCCTCATGGTCTTGAGGTGAAGGAGCCTTGTTTCTGCCATGATTTCCTGCCTCATTCCAGGCCCAAAACTGATGGGGCCAAATAGACCGAAACTTCCATGCTGTAAGCCCAAATAAACCTCGGGTATTTGTAATGATAGAAAATTAATGTGAATGGCCAGTTGTTCTAAAAAGAGCATCTTCCCAAAGGGAATTTTTAATTTTTTTAAAAGAAATTTATCTTATTATGATTATTTTTTAAAAGGACAGGGTCTCTCTACATAGTACCTGGTATCCTGGTACTCACTATGTAGACCAGGCTGGCCTTGAACTCAAAAGAGATCTGCCTCTCTGCCTCTCAAGTGCTGGAATTAAAGGAGTATACCACCACACCTGGCAAAAGTATAATTTTTAATGAGAAACTTACACAAAAATGAAACTCATTCACTCCATCCATCTATCCATCATCAAATATTTACTAAGTGCAAAATATGGGCCAGACTCTCAATCTTATCTCCTCTTCCTTTTTTTTTTTTTTTTTAAGACAAGGTCTCAGGTATTGGAACCAAACTTGCTATAGACAAAGATGCCTGAGCTCATGATCGTCTTGCTGGGCATACAAGTGTTGAGTCACCATGCCAGGTTTACATAGTACCAGGGAAGACACAGCGCTTCTAAGCAAGCACTCTATTACACTGAATTACAGCCCTACTACTTCTTTTGGTCAATCAATTTTCTTAGAAGATTCTGAGGCGTTAACATTGTATTACAAAGACATTAGGTCTGGTATGCAGAAATGGTTCTCAGAAGACTGGAGAAGCTCAATTATTAAAATAATTAGACAATTTTTAAACATTATTTGTGATATAGATGACTAGACTGAAAAACAGGCAAGAAAACAATGAATAGTTAAATAAAACAAATAGAAATTCAGCAGAAGCATTTCATAAAAAGATCTCTAGCACAGCAGGTCCAGAGTAACTAGTAATTACATAAAGCCAAATGCACTTAGTACATCCACTCTTAATTAACTGTAGAGAAAAATAGTATACATTTACTTGAACAACTCCCACCAGTACACTGCCATCAACATACATTTTCTTTTTCTTTATTGAATAAATCTATATATTGACTAGAATTTCACAGATTAGATATTTACAAAGAATGGAGAAAATGAAACAAATGTTTGGACAGCTGGGGATACGTACGTGCATGCATATATAAACACATACATAGATGCACACACACAGACCCATAAACACTTAGGTACATACATATAGACAGACACGTGAACACATAGAAAGTCTGGAAATCATCTCTAAGGTGATTTACAGGTACCCCAGACTCAGAATGATTATCCTTCTAGTGATGACTTCCAGCTATTATTAAAAAGGCATCAGTCTCTCTACGTATTATACTATGCACAATGTAGAGTAAACGTCTTAAGGCTGCTCACCGTACATGGATTCAGTATTAATATGGGTCAAATAAGGCTTGATGGAATAGCCTTTCAAGTTGTGAGGAGGAGGTAACTAACTCCAACCCTAACTCTCTTCAACTCTCCATCCCCTACCTATGAAATACTCTGTATTTACAATCATCTTTCTTAATATGAAAGAATAGAACCACTTTCTTTCAGCTGAGAGCAAATCCTTCTTTTTGACAATGACCCCAATCTGTGACCTTCACCAGTTATCCTTTTCTTTGGATATTTTACTCATTCTTTCTATGCTGTCCTGCTCCTCCTCAGCCTGTAAGCACGCTCTCTTCTGCTACCATTACCCATTTAGCTACTAATCGAACCTTCATTCTTAAAAATTTTTTAACTTACAATTTAAATTCTTTTCATTTATATGTGTATGCATGCATGTATAAATGTGCATAAATGGGTGTGGAGACCAAAGGTCAATGTTGGGTATCTTTTGAGACAGTCTCTCACTGAGCCTGGCGTTCACTGACTGACTAAATGGTTAGCATATCCCAGAACTCCTCCTGCTACCTTCTCCAAGGCTACAGTTACAGATTCCTATGAACACTAGCCCAGCTTTGCATGTTGAGTGCTAGCATCTCAGCTCAGATGCCTCATTCTGGGGTAGCAGGCATTTACCAACTGAGTCATTTCCTCAAGCCTATTCACTTAAAATACTTGAACAAATTCTTTTGTGTTTCCCTCAGTTCTCCACATCTAGACATTTTCTTCATGGCTCCATGGCTTTTAGTGAAGATATTAACTATTTACAGACTGCTTGTACAACAGACCTGAACCTTCCCTCTGAATGTTTAGCAGGTTTTATCTCCTTTACTTGTAGAGATCTCTTTCCGGTTTCTTTTGTCTTTTATTTTCTTAACTGTTTTATATGTTCCTATGTTTTCTTATTGGGTCAATGACTCTCCTCATTTTATACAGCACACTGAGAATACTCTATGATGCCGTTTTTGCTATGTTGCTATTGGTCAAAGCAAAGTCACAAGTTACAGCAATTGTTGCATTCATTCTATTCTCATACCAAGTAGTCCATTACAGAAAAGAAGTAACATACTCGTGCACTGCATTATCTTTATGAGTTTAAAAGTTACAGCGTTCTTTAATTAACTGCAAATCTGATTTATTTTAAAATTATTTAAGAACTGTATGTGAGGAGGGAATTTGATGCTACTACTGTGTTTCTACATACTTTGGCCATTATATAAAAAATAAAATAGGCAGTATTGTGAGCAGATGACAGTGTTTTTCATTTTTGAAAAAAAATTAATTTTTTTCATACAATGTATTTTGATTATATTTTTTCTCCACCCCATTTTTCTTTTTAGAGGAATAGTGCTTACAAAAGTTTAAGAAACATAATCAGATTAAATGTGATTATTTCTATAATTGTATAAATATTCAATTACAAATGAAGACAAAATCATGTATATATCCATGAAAGAATTTCTGAATAAACAACTTACTAAAATATTACCCTATTTCCTAACCAAAACATATAAAGTTTATAGATGATACAAAAAGTACTGTGTTCAATGTATTGTGTTGGATAATCCCTGATTGTAAGGTCTGTTCATACAATAAAGTTGAGGGTGACAGCTACTGTTATCAACTTGACAGGATCTAGAGCCATCTAAGAGACAAACGTCTGAGCATGTCTGTAAGTTAGTTTCTAGATTTAGTTAACTGAGGTAAAAAGACTAACCCTATGTATGGATGACACCATTCTATGGGGTAGGGTCCTGGACCAAATAAAAGGAAAAAGCGAGCACCAGCCTTTATTGTTCTCTGCTTTCTGACTGCAGATGCAACGTGACCTGCTGCCTCCTGCTCTGAATAACATAATGAACTGAACCCCAAACTGTGAACCCAAATAAACACTTTAAGTTGTTTTTGTCATAGTAATGAGAAAATTAATATGCTGGGGTTCTCTGAAATGGATGGGGCAGGGAGGCAAAATATGTGTAGGGCAGAGCAGGGATTTCCCATGAGCAAACCTGGGCATCATCAGGATGATGTACTTATTCAGTTGTCAGTACTAACAACAAACAGTAATTCTGAGCCTTCAATGTTAGTCCTGCAGAGGACTAACCAACAGTAAGGGTAATTCATTCACATTGTGTGTTTTCAATCATTACCAAGAACAGTGATTTTTTTACTTAAAAAACAACAACAACAACAAAAAAAAAAAACCAACAAAAAACAAAAACAAAACTGATTTGGGATTTCAATCTGCTTCACCTAATACAGAATGCTCGGTTGAATCTCTGAATGCATCATACTTAGCATAGTACATGTAATGCTCATGTTCTGTAATGTGAGCCTCTGAATTCATCACACTTGGCTAACATATGTTTGAGAAATGTTCATATTTTGTAACATCAATTTCCAGCTAAGAGAGGAAAGCAATGACCAGATACCAACAGTGTTCACTCTAAGAGCCAGGTATGTGCTTTCTGGCTCAATGGATGAGGTCTTCTAATTTGTAGACAGTGCCTCATGTATTCCAGGCTAGTCTTTTACTTCCTATGTAGCACAGGATGACCTTTAACTCCCCCTCCTGGGGGGTATATGAGGCTAGAGATTAAATTGGGGGCCTGATATAAGGTGCCGACCCAGAAATTTAGGTTTGGAGACTGATTACATCTAAAGACTCAGTCTCAGAATTTTTGTTTCTAATCTTCTCTCTCTCACACACACACACACACACACACACACACACACACACACACACACACACACCCCTGACACTTTAGTTCCCAAAAGAATAATGTTTCTTTGATACATAAGATTTAACTGAAAAGGGAGCTGAGAATGATACCAGATCACTGGGAAGAAGAGGGAAGAGGGAGGAGGGAGGAGGAAGAGGAGGAGGAGGGAAGATTGGTAGGGCTGTAAGTAGAACTACAAAACATGCTGGGTTACTAAGCACAGACAATGCCTAGAGTTGGGATTAATGGCAACTATCAGGGCATCCAAAGAACAACTTCACTCACAGCACAAAAACTTTCCTAAAGCTTGGTAAAATATTCACCAAAGGCAAAGAGGTCGATTAATTGTCAATGGAGAAAATACAACTACAGGCCCCTGTTAGAATTTTCAAGTATAGTCTCTACCACTTGGTTCTTGCTTTA
Source organism: Cricetomys ansorgei (assembly GCA_026225945.1). Classification (NCBI taxonomy): domain Eukaryota; kingdom Metazoa; phylum Chordata; class Mammalia; order Rodentia; family Nesomyidae; genus Cricetomys; species Cricetomys ansorgei. The sequence goes on along the minus strand of JAMJFZ010001121.1, from coordinate 14,662,650 downwards.
TAGGTTGAGTTCCGATAAATTTAAAGCCCACCTTTCCCCCCTCTCTTTTCCTTAAATAATATTCCCTTTGACATTTCATTTTCTTCCACTTCACTTTCTTTCTATTACATGGTACTGGTGGTGGTTAAATTTACAATTTCACCAGCATCTCCCAGGCTACAGGCAAGATGGGATCAGCAGAGTCATGGAACAAATGAGAACAGGACATTACTGACCTAGAGAACAACAGTCCCGTGGTATCATTACAGGATGTTATCCTTAGTCAGGGAAAAGAATATTATGGCTGCTTACTAGTATCTTAGTGTATTAGTTACTTCCCATGCTACTAATTAAACATAACTTAAGAAAGGAAGGGGCAATTTAAGAGGGGATATAGTTTGTATTAGTTACTTTGTTGCTGTGATACGACGCCATGACCAAAGCAGCTTATGAAAGACAGAGCTTATTTTGCCTCTGGATGCAGAGGGATAAGAATCCATCACAGCAAGGAGGCGTAACAGCTAGCAGCAGGCATGGCAGAAGAGACAGGAAGCTGAGAGCAAATTTTAGCTTGAGGCTTTTAATATCAAAGCCAGCTCCTAATGACATATTTCCTCCAAGAAGCAACCATCACCTAAACCTCCCTAAACACTACCACCAACTTGATAGTACCTGAGCCTGTGGGGGACACTTCTCATTCAAACTTCCACATTCCACTTCCTGGTTCCTATAACCCTCTTGGCCATATCACAATGCAAGATGACATGCAAAAACCAAACATTCAATCCAACTTCAAGTCTCCATAAAACCCTGCAGCTTCATGTTTGTTATTAAAGCACTTAGCTGACTCTGCCCTTCCAGCTTCGTTGCCTGCAACATCCACATCTCTCTACAGCTGGCTCCAGTATGCAGCTCTCCAGGGCAAATACCCCATTGTTCTGGCATCTCCAACATTTAGGGGTTTCCACTGCAAACCCAAGCATCACTTTCACTTCTCGTAATAGCCTCTCAGGGCTTTCATGCAGGGACTGTCTTACCATAATGGCTAGGAACTGAAGAGAAAGCTAAGTTACGCCTAACTTGTAAGTTCAGGAAAGAACACACATGGTGAATCAATTAGATATGGCCTGTCTGACAATAAATTCTTTCTTGCTGAGATATGCCCTTAAAGACAGCATTCTAAAGACTATCTGTAAGGTATAATCTTGCCCTTGTAGAATACTTAAAAGACAACTTTTTCTAATTGTCATGTGAGCCAGAAAGCTTGTATTGCTACCTAATACTGTGTTAGGAAATACTGTCTTTGAGGTTTTGAAGGAAAATCTCCACTGTTAGTACCTTTGTGCACATCAAGAAAGTGAGGACTTATGGAATTAGACCTTGGCTTAGATCCTGGTTCTACTAGTTAGCTATGGGACCTAGAGAAAGTTACTTTCCTGTAGTAGTTTCCTGGTCTATAAAATGAGTATCCCAATTTTATACCCTAAATGTAATAAGTTGGATAATTTACAAAATGCACGTAAGTGTAGACAAAGACTGCAATAAACATCAACAGTATCTAACATCAACACACACATGGAGATTAGTGGCTGTGGGGTTATCTACAGCATTTTCCAACAAAAAATCAGATATGAGTAAATTCAAGTGAATGTCACTGTGACTCATAGGATGCTTATATCATGAGTTATTTTAAGATCTGTCTGGTGGATATGCTCTTTCTGTCTGTAGTTGTCTCTTACTCCTAAAGTTCAAGATCTGCTGAAGCACCCCCCCCCCCCAAGAATTACAGAAATTGCTAACTGGAAGTTCTGAGTTGAGATGACTACATGGCACGCAGCAATACCAAACCAGTTTTTTAGTCACAAAGCATGCACTGGTGGGAACTGAGAATGAACGATACTGAAACAAATCAGAACAAGGAATGGAAGGAAGGTCAGGTCTAAGATGTAGCTGTGTAAATCAAATTTTGAAGCTAATGAAAGTCCAGATGGGCTTGAATATATTTTAAAGGATGTCTGCAGAGCTCAAGGTAGTACTTTGCCATCAGGCGTGGTGGAGCAGGCCTATAATCCCCCTCAATCAAGAGGGTGAGATGGGAGGATGGCAAGTTCAAGGCCGGCCTGGGTACACGTGATACACTGTTTAAGATCACTCTTGTCAACTCTTTGAAGAGTTTTACTGTGTAGTATAGTGTGACATCATTCATGAGTCTTAGCATATAAAATGATGATTAAGCCTTTCAAAATGAATATAAATCTCATTCATGTAGCAATGAATAACAGAATCCAAAAATAAACAGTGAGGATAACATCCTCATCACAGCAGCAGAGTTATACTTACAGGAGCATGACAGCTGTCCAGCACACCAAGTTATAGGTGGTAAATAAAAACTTAATTTCATTCACATTTATGTGGTCCATGAGTCTCAATTCCTAAAAATTTGCTCTTGTAAGGAAAGTAAACTAGAGAGTTTAACTGAGAGCAATCAGCGTTTTGTGCTTCATGAACCACTGTATGAAGTCTATGAAAGGCTGCTGGGGAGGCCACCAGACAAGGCCCAGTGCCTGAGCACTGCCTAACTGCAGAGAAGCTCCCCACAGATCCTCTGAGGCTGTGGATTGCTGGGCCTCTGCTGGGTTACAGAAGCCTTCCAACTCTAACAAAAATAAAGAAAAAACAGAAAAATGAATTAACTTTCTTCTCCCACACATGTAGAAAGAAGGTAGCAACAAGGACAACACACTCCAGCCATTTTAACTGTGATTTTCTTTTGAGGTTGGGGTGGGCAGAATTTGTCTCTAAGAGGTACGTGTAAGGAACGTTTTGTTCTTAAAAGTATGTGCTAAAAGTAAAAGGTTCTTCATTCTCTATCACAGTTCTGTAGGAGACACTGAGGGCTCCACTGGCTATCATTAGTTATGTACAATTTAGGTACATCCTACTGTATGTGGATATAATTCCACAGAGTTATCTTGACAGGTTACTCCCAAAATTCTTAGCCCCAGAAAGACTTAAAGATAAAAAAAGCTGGTTGTTGGTTTTCCTGTGTGTTCAACTTTTCAAGGTATTTGAAATAAGTTCCTCAACTGAAATGCTAATCTATACTTCCACTTTCTATTTTAATGTAGTAATATTTCAATATCAACACTATGATTCAGTGTTCTTACTGTACTTTGATCAAGCTTCAGATTAAAATAATTTGCTTGCCAAGATATGCACTTGCTCAAGGTTGTAATTCTCAAAATTACAAGTAGGGACATGAAAGGCATAGTATTCCAAATGTTCTTTTCCTCTACAATCTCATCAAGAATATGTTCTATAGATTTACTTAAAGGCTCTAAGGAGAAATGGGTGAGCAAGCAAACCGTGAATTTAAATTTGTTGATACCTAACAAATAAATATTAACTTTGTAGAGGAATAGCCCCGTGTGAAAGCTAGGGTCTACATTCCAGGAGTTACATTCAGAGATCTGTGTGGTCTGATTGGAACGTAGAAACACCTTTAATTCAGTATTCAAGAGGCAATGGTGGTCTGTAGTAGTTAGCCACTGTGTGGGCTCACCAAGGACAAGGAGGCAATTTTCATAGATGCAAACCCTGCCAGACTTCAGTGACAGATCCACCGTCATGGTCAACACCATCTTGGACAGTGGAACTTAGAGCATCTGAGCTCAGGTGTTTTATTGGGTCACAACTCCTCAGGTGCAATCATAAGCAATCAAACATCCCCTATAGAAACCCAACACCTGCAAACAATACAAAATGCCAAGGCCTATGCATTTCCAGTGGTGCACAAAAACAATTATTTTAAATACAACTAAAAATAAACTTCCATAACAGTGGCCCACACCTTTAATTCCCAAGAAAAAACAGTGGAAGCTGACACAGGCATCAGAACTCAGAGTCAGTGTCACACAGGAAGTGACCTCAGATTAATCAGAGTGAATGGCAGACAGTGATTAATCAGAGGTAAAGTTAGCAGAGGAAGGACATGCCCAACTCTCGCAAGAAAAGGCAGGCTCTCAGCTCATAGGAGACAAGAGGATTCAGTTAACGAAATAAGTTAGAAGAAGCAGACAAAGGAGTCAGTAAGAGGAATGAGCTGAGAAGCAGGCTGAAGATTCAGTTAAGAAGAGTCAGTTAAGAAGAGTCAGTTAAGAGTGAGTCACTGAAAGGTCAGTAAGAGTCAGGTGAACAGTCAGTGGAGAAGAAGGCTGAAGAATCAGCTGAACCAGAAGAGTAAGAAGGAGCTAGTCAGCAGTAGGTCTCAGAAGGCTAAGTCTGAAAGCCTTCCAGGTCTGGGTTAGCAGGTTAAATGTTCTAGATTGTATGGAGGCTGAAAAGCTCCAGGATTCCAGTCCTAAGGACCAGTAATTTAATTAGACAAAAGAATAAACTGTTCCTTGCCCCGAACCAACTTCTACATCTGATGATCTTCAGATATATACACATCTACAACTATTAATCAGTTGACAAAATACTTGGCTAAGTTACTTCTCATAAGCAAAATTCTCTATAGACACTGAAGGTGATAAAGTTGGCATTTTTAATACAAATGACAAGATAATGTTTACTACTGTAGCCTTTGGATTTCCAAGGTGCAAAAGCAGATTCAATTGTGATGTGACATCTCAGAATGACCACAGCACAAAAAGCAAGTTCTCATAGCACCAAGTTACCATTTCTTATCCTTTAGTGCCATCTTTTATTTACCAGAGAAGATTGTATCTGGAAAACTATTTTTAACTACAAATCTTTCAAATGTTGCTTTTACAAAAGTGTATGTCATGGGGAAAAAAAAAGGATTGCACTAAGAGGTCAAAGGACATTTTACAAGAAACACTCAAAACTCAGGTTCTTTTACTCCAAACACAGTGCAGTTTTGGTGCTCTGTGTTCATTCCAGGTCATTTCTCAAAAGAGGAAATGGATTACTAACTTCAGATAAAGGTATCTTTTATCTGAAATTTGGCAAAGTTATTTCATTATGTCCAGACAGATTAAAGTTTGCCAAAATAGAACCTTAGTGTATGTTTCACATGCACAGGTACACAGGTAAACAAACTCACTAGCATTTGCTTTTATGAGTTCATGGAACTAACAGGTGCTCATGTTATGATTCCCGAGAAACAGTAAAAGAATCTATAGGCTGATCAACACTTTAAAAATATTGATTTATTGAATTTTATACATATGTGTTGTGTGTCTGAGTGTATATATGCTGTACCACATGCATGTTCCCTGGGAACTTAAGTAACAGATATTAGTTAGGCGCCCTGTGCGAGCTGGGACCCAAACTCAGGTCCTCTGCAAGAGTAAGTAAGTGCTCTTAACTGCTGAGCTATCTTTCTAGGCTCCTAAACAGTACTTTTTTTGGAGGTCAGTGCAGGTGGAAGAGTGATAATGCAGCTGGACCACTTGACCAAAACACATTCTTCAATACCTCCTTAAAGTGGTAGGCTTCCCATGTTTCTAGTTTTACTAGAAAGGGTTCTGCTGCTAATGTCTTTTTGGACACTACTCATCGGCTAAAAGAAAAAAAACAAAACAATAAATTCTAAAATAAAGCTTTCATGGAAAAGCATAGCTCTGAATTGGAATGAAGATGTAGAAAGAATGTACGTTTCCAAGCATGTTTTGCTTCATAGTCTCAAGTGAAGTGGATGCAATATTCATCCATTTATCTTTATTCCTTGCTCTCAACTGAAAAATAAAGCCAGCCGAGTAGTGGTAGATGGACGAGAATGAACCTCATTGACAGTTCTTATAGAGACACTTTAAAATGGCTTTTCTGACAAATATCAGATGACTGTAGTTTTGTGCACTCATGTTTGGGTCTTCTATTTTATTCCAGTGGTCTGCATATTATTCGGGCCAATACGATATCTTCTTTAAAAAAAAATTACTATAGCTTTACAATGTATCTTGAAGTCTAGAATTTCAAGCCAAGTGTCAGGGTACAATTCCTTCTAGCCTTCTAGCATTATTCATTTTGCTCAGGGTTGCACAGGCTATCTGGGACTTTTCTGCTTCTACATGAATTTTAGTTTTTTTTTTTTTTTTTCCTATTTTTGTGAAGAATTTTGAGGGTATTCTGGTTGGGGTTGCATTAAATCTATAAACTGCATTTGGTAGGACGGTCATTGTCACAGTATTAATTCCACTCATTCATGAGCATGGAATGTCTTTCCATTTTCTAGGATCTTTCTCAATGTCTTTCTTCAGAGATTTTAAGTTTTCACTGTACCTCCCTTCTTAGGTTTATTCCAAGATACTTTATGATCTTAGATGTCATTGTAAACGGGAATGTGTCCATGATCTCTTGTTTGCTGCTGGTATATAGAAAGGCTATTGATTTTTATAAGCTGATTGTACCCTGACACTTTGCTTTAAATTTTGATTGTATCTAGAAGTTTTCTGGTAGTATTTTTGGGATCTCTTTTGTATACCACATCATCTGTAAATAGGGATAATTTGACTTCTTTTTCTTAGATGCTCCCTTTCAATTTCCTTCTCTTGTCTTACTGCTCTGGCTAGTGCTTTCAACACTATATTGAAAGGGCATGGGGATAATGGACAGCCCTGCTTTGTTTCCAATTTTAATGGGATTGCTTCATGTTTTTCTCCATTGGAATAATCTGACTGTGGGTTTGCCATATATGGCCATTATTATGTTGAGGGATATTTCCTCCAGTCCTACTTTCTCTAGGGTTTTTATTATAAAGTATGTTAAATTTTGTCAAAAGTCTTTTCTCCTTCAAGATGATCATGTGATTTTTGTCCATTAACATGATTTGTTTATTGACTTAAATATGTTGAACTATCTCTGCATTTCTTAGATAAAGCCAACCTGATTGCGATGAATGATCTTGTTATTTGCCTGTATTCCTTTGCTAGCATTTTACTGAGTGTTTGCATCTGTGTTCACTATGAATAGTAATCTGTAGTTTTGCTTTTTTTTGTTGTATCCTTACTGGTCTGTGTCACAGTAGACTCATAGGACAAGTTCAGGGGTAATCCTTTTACTTTCCTTTCTGGAATAAGTTAAGAACTGGTTGCAGTATTCTGAAAGTCTGTTAGAATTCTCCTGAGAATCCTCTTGGAATTGAGCTTTTGATTACTGCTTCAATCTTTTCTGTTATGAGTTAGTTTAAATTGTTAATCTCTTCTTGATTTAACTTTGGTAGTTTGGATTAATCAAGAAATTAATCTATTTCTTTTAGATTTTCCAACTTAGTGGAGTACAGGCTGTAAAGTATTCACTTAAACTATTTTGAATCTCTTTAGTGTCTGTTTTAATGTTTCTTTGATCATTTCTGATTCTGTCAATTTGGATCAAATCTTTCTTTTGGTTAGCTGGACCAAGGATCTGTCAATCTATTTTTCTCAAAGAACGAGCTCTTAGATTTAATGACATTTCTATTATTTTGTTTCTATTGCATTCACTGAAGAAAACAAAGTATTTAACTAATGTGCAGAAAACTGAATGTTCACATGCAGAATTAATGAAATTAAATCCGTATTTATCACATCCCACAATAATTACCCAAAAATATATCAAATACCTCAATGTGAAATCTGAAAGACTAAAACTGCTTTAAGAAAACATAGGTAATACAAGATAGAGGTGTAGGGAACAACTTCCTGAATAGGACTCCATTCACCCAGAAATTAAAACTAACAACCAACAAGTAAGACCTCATAAAACTAAAAAGCTTCTGCACAGCTAAGGAACCAATCACATAAAGAAGCAACTCACAAAATGGGAGATCTTTGTCAGCTACATTATCTGACAGAGGATTAATACCTATCATATACAAAGAACTCAAAAAATCAAGAGTTCTTAGGAGAAATAAAAAATAGTTAAGAAATATCTTCAAGTGTCTATCATCCTCAGCAATCAGGGAAATGAAATTAAAACAACTCAGATTTCATCTTACCCTAATCAGAATAGCTAATTTCAACAAAACAACTGACAATAAATGCTGGTGAGGCTGTGGGGAAAGAGGAACCATGATTCATCCCCCACCCCACCCCCATCTCAACCTGTGGGAATGCAAACTGGTGTAGCCACCATGGAATTCAGAATGGAGAATCCTCAAAAACAACATATAAATGTACCATATAGCCCAGCTATACCACTTCCTTGGCTTATGTTCAAAGGGATTCTACATTTTACGCTACAGATACTTGCTCATTCAAGTACACTGCTGTTCTGTTTACAATAGCTCCAAAATGTCCTTCAACAAAGGAAAGGATAATGAAAATATGGCATTTATACACTATGAAATATTCAGTTGTAAAGGAAAATGAAATCATGAAATTTGCAGGTAAATGAATGGATGTAGAAAATATTATCTCCAGTGAGGTGACCCAGAACCAAAAGGACAAATGCCACACATTGTTTCTCATCTGTAGTTTCTAGATCCAAATCTTCAGGTATGAGTATAGAACATGGAGTAACCATAAGTATCAGGAAACTATAGAGGAACAATGGTGGGTAGAGGATGAAGGCTTGAAACAGGAATAGCAGGATACAGGTGATCAAAAGGGAGAAACGGAAGAACGAAGGAGCAGGAAGTTAAAAAACACCAAGGTTGTTTGATAGAACCTTAAGAAATCATATTAGTTTCATATTTACCTAAAATTATACACGATACATGTTGTGTATGTGTATTTTTATCAATAACTTAAATGATATTATGCCACTGAGCTGACAATGTTCCCCACAAGAAACGCAGACTAAGAAAAATCCCAGTACCAGTCATGAGAGACCTCCTTTCAAGTGGTCAGAATAGTCCAAATGGCTCCTAAAACAATACACGGCCTTTGTATGCCTCTCCAAGTTGAAAGTCAGCCCACACTGTTGAAGACACCACACAGTTGGGAAACAGGACTTGGATTATTAGAGCTGTATCTAACATGAACACCTTCTTTCTGTGGTATAGCCTCCACTGTACCAGAAAGTACTATGTAAACTGCCAAGGTGGTGGGGAGGGGAAGTAATTAATAGTTGTACCCACATACGATAACTGTAAACCACTACAATGACCAGCACGGCAATATATCTACCAAGGTACAATAGTGGCACTCACACATTGGTGGAAACTACCAGCTATCTAGGTAGACTTGAATCCTTAAGGTCCACTCAACAGGAAGGAAATCATGCCTGGTACTAGAAACATAGCCAACTAACCAGAGTTAGTGAAGTACTGGATCTTAGAATAGAATTTATAACTATCACTTTGCTAGACCAGTATAATTCCTTAACTACATTCAAAATTTTATCCTTCTACCCACAAGTAAGTGTAGCTATCACATCTCATCAAAGAAACTTCTCTCTACAGCAAATGGAGATCATTGTAGTAAATCACAACTGGATACCATGCCAACATCAATGGACTGTGGGGGAGCATAGCCCAATTGATACACCTGCAGCACAGCTCCTGCATCTACAGCACAGGGAACATCATGGAAGCATTAAAGAATGATGAACAGTGGTGTTTATTCTGGGCTGGAGACGGGCAGAGATGGCTTTTTGGGAGGGATGATATTGAAAGGGAAAAAAAAAAAAGACAAAATTCAAAATCAGAGTTCCATGAAGCTTCAGTTTTACAACAAAATGTCTCTAAATGCCCAAGTTCCTCACCTGATAAGACAATCTAACCATATGTGGATTAAGGGTGTGGTAAACGTCATTTAAAATGTTACAGAAAAAATTTCAGCAGCCATGAGGCTCATCCACAGTGAAGAAATCAATATAGACTGCCTTTTATGGCCACAGAAGAAGTTTCTTTAATGTGCTCATGTGAGTGAAGGCTATCTTCTTAAGGCAGCAACTAAAACCTGAAAATCCTAAGCAAAGCTTATTAAAAGAAGAACAATGAAAGCCCTCATCAAGCCTTCTGAGAACATACAAGAGCACAGGCATGGGGACTTGGAAGCTGCTAAGAGTGTGTCACATACTTAGGACAAGTTTTTAGGGACAGCATCTTTGGGTACCACAGATAAGGACTTCTTAGTTGATGAATGTCTGAGTCAGTAAACAACACACTGCATTTACGTGAATTTCAGCTCTAGTTACAAAAGTGGTAAGCATTAGTAGTATAGTTCTAGCTAGAATAAAAAAACTTGTCACATCAGCATATGGCACCTGGTATAAGGCCTTCTAATGTGGGCACAGTTATCCAGGAATGAGTTTTACTTCTTTATACAGACACAGATACATTCTATCACGTTTGAAAGCCACTGTGGCAGTGTATGCATGTAGTTCCAGCACTCAGGAGATCACATCCTGCACAAGAGCAGCCATGTTTTAAAGTATAGGATAATTGTCCTGCATTTTAAAAATACAGGAAAGAATTTTAAATTAAGTATATTATAGAGAGCTAAGGTAGGCTAAGCTACTAAGGTAGGAGGATCATGTATTTGACTGAGTCCAACTTGGGATAATAAGACCCGTGTCCCACCTACAAAAAAATAGTCTGTAAGGAGTGGTGTCACTAAAAACTTCTCAATTCTCTTTTAGGTTTTAATAAGTAGGGGATAAAGTACTTTGTTGTAGAAGTTTATTTTTAGTTATGTTTAAAATAATTGTTTTATGCACTGTTGGGTGAGGGGCTGCCAAGGTCTTAGCGTTTTGTATTGTCTGCAGGTGTTGGATTTATGTTGGGATTGTTTGATGGCTAATGATCTGCATGTGCTATCAGTAGAACACCTGAGGAGTTTTGAATCAATAAAAACACCTAAGCTGGACTGCAAAGGGTTCCCACTGTTCAGTATGGCACTAGCCATGACAGTATCCTCTGCTGAGGTCTGGCAGAGTTTGGACCTATGATTATGCTGCTTTGTTGTCCTTGGTGAGCCACTCCTTAGGCTACTGTACTTCCTTTAAATATCAGCACCCCTTTTCCTTTCTTAATTACTATTATTATTTCTAAAGACAGACTGGTCTCAAACTCACTATGCACTCAGCTGGTCTTAAATTCATGTTCTTCCTGCCTTATTCTCATGAATTCTAGACCTGCAAGTATGTGCCACCATAAGCTTGATCTTATTATCTTAAAATAGGGCATAGCAGGGATTTCTGTAGACAATTCCTCTAGCATTAGCTCTGATATTATTAAAAGTAAAAAGCAACACACTATAAAAAATTATATATTGCATAGGAAACATTGTATGTATAGAACAATAATTACCAAACAAGTCATGAATTCAAGAGAAAAGCTGGAGGAGTTAGAGGGGAGAAAGGGGTGAAAATGATATACTCAGAAAATTTGAAAAAAGTAAGAATAATCAAATTAAAAATAAAGCACGAGACTGTTAAGATTCTTGGGAATGTTTTCATTCAAGGCTAAGAACCTGTGTTAAGTGTTGGCCAGGTCAGAACAGCTATGAATCAGTGGAGCTTAGAAAACCAGCTTTCATTAGATCAACAGGTGACACATAAAGTTCTTAGCTCTAACACAATACACACACACACACACACACACACACACACACACACGCACACGCACACGCACGCATTGCTCTCTATAATGTATTCAATTTAAAATTCTTTCTGTTGCCCACCAAGACAAATTATCCTGTATTTTAAAATATGGCTGCTCTTGTGCAGGATGCGATCTACACACAAAGCATCCCATTTGCCTAATTTAGAGACCTGGGGTGATAGAAATGTTTGCTCTATACAGTAGCATGATGTTAGAAGGGAGAAGAGGGAGGTGTGAAGGTTTACTTCTCATCTAACAATTCTTCAGGAGAAATTAGTCTTCTTGCAGTAAAAGCTGCAAATTGTCATATTTATAAATGAAGACAAAAACTATGGAGTAAATACAGTGACACTAAAATTACTTTTCCTGCTATGAAAGACCAGATAATAAAGGTGGTCAGATTGGGACAGAATCTGTACATTATACATTTCTGATAAGGAACTGGGATTTGAAATACACAACTCTATAACTCAACAACAAAAAAATCTAATTTAAAAAATAGGCAGAATCTCTGAAGAGACACCTCACCCAAGAAGACACATAGATGACACGTAGGCAAATGCAAAGATGCTCCACAGCATATGTCACTGGGAACTACAGCCAACAACTACTCAGACACTTATAAGCCGAGTCATTACAACAGCAGAGCTGGCAAGACCTGGAGCAAAAGCAGCAGTTACTGATGCTGATGTAAAATGGTGCAGGAACCAGTTCATTAGGAAACAACACCCTTACTGTATCATATAATCCAACATCCACTCCAAAGGGTCAAAACTGTAGTTTAAACAACAGACCCATACACAAGCATTCGGAGCAATTTTATTTGCAAATGTCCAAACCCTGAAGCAACCAATATGCTAATGGACAGAGAAACTGGTACAACTAGATAACAAAATGATAGCTACAAGCAACACAGTAGCTCTAAGTGAAAAGATACTGATGACATCATAGAAAAGGTGGAGACAAAAAGACATTTAAAACCAAAAAATAAAACCAAAACTGGTTGTCAGGAATTTGGGCAGATAAAAGGATGAACAAGCAGAACAGGATTCTCAGGACTCAGGACAGCAAAGTTGTTATATATGATATAGTTATGTTGGACACATTATATTCCTGTTAAAACCTAAAGGATCTACAACACCATTAATGCTTACCAACTGTAATAAATGTAACATGAAGATTAAAAAAAACCTAAACATTAGAGTAAGGTGAGGGATTAGGGATTTCCCATTCATCTTTGTGGTAAGCCTGAAAACTTCTCAAAGTCTATGTACATGCAAAATTAAAAAATGCTGCGTGAAGTACAGTTAACACTACCCACTAATGATTCATTTTTAAGATAGAATGAATCCCTAGTTTTCCAGTATGACAAGTGTTTTAGAGATAGGAATTTCTCACAGGTTTCATATTTCAAAAGCATATCATTGAAAAAAAAAAAAAAAAAAAAAGAGGGGGAGATAATCTTGTCCTTTGCTAAGAATGAATAGCACGGTTAGAGTCAGAATCCGGCGCTCCTGTGCACTAGCTGTGGTGCTTTATTGGGAAGGTGGAAGACCTTTAAGGCGCTTTGCTGGAGAAAGTAGGTAATTGGAGGATCTAGTCTCTCTAGCCACTTCCTGCTTCCTCTGTAAAACCATGAGCTGATAAATCTCGCCCACATAAGTTGATTCTGACAGGCACTGCACTCATAGTGGCACAAAAGGTTAACTATTACAGAAAATCAGTACCAGATCAGACAGGTTGCAATGGTCACTAAACCTGGTCATGGTTTTTAGGCCTTTAGCGCTAATTCTGCAGAAAGTATTTGGAATTGTTTTTATATGTGGACTAGAGAAGCCTTAATGGGTCACTCTGGTGAGAACTTGTTAGAGCAGAATGCTAAAGAAATGTGGACAGTAAATACTGCTCATGAAGAGTCTGTTGGGAACTGGATTTGAGGCCCATTGATGCCATATTCTGGCCAATAATTTGTCTCTGTGACCTGGAAATTTGAATGAGGCCATATTAAACAATAATGGACTGACATGGGAGAAGTAAATAGATGTGGGGGAAACAATGTGATTTGGCTAGAAAAGCACTACAAAAGCATTTAAAGTTGTGGTCAAAGCAACTGTGGACAATGTGCCTTGAAAGCTAGATTGCCATTAAAGACTCCAGGATGGTAAAGCAGAAAACTCACTAAGACTTTGCTTTAAGAAGAAAAGACTTTCAGTTGTGCCCTGATGGAAAAAGGACTGTCCAGAGGAAAGTGTTTTCCCAAGTCCAGTAACACAAGCACTCAAACTGTGGCTCAGTCACTTCTGGAGATGGTACCATCTCACATGCAGCATACATACACACAGGGTTACGAAGACTCGAGAAAAGCCATAGAAAATATGGAGGAAGGTTAGAATCCTTACAGGAAGCCTGATACAGGTTACAAACAAAGCTATGAGGAGAAAGTGAAGTTGAATTTGCAATGGAGTCCCTATTGAATGTGGAAAAGTTTTCCAAGAAAAACTGCAGGCATTGAGTGGGGCTGTCCTGGGAGAGTGGCCACATGTGCTACTAACACTAGGGCTGTAGGGGTGAGCTGCACAAGCCTGACAAAATCTCATTACCATCATTCTCTGTATGTTGGACATGGAGCTTCAGGATTTAATGGGGTTTTTTTGCTGTATTTCAGTCTTGCTTTGGTAGTCTTCCTTTGCTAGTTTCTTGTTTGTCTCTATTGAAATGGAAATGCTTATTCCATACTAGTGTGTACTGTAAGTAGGTATTTATTAATTTTACAGAGTATGTATTAATTTTACAAGTCAATTTTGCCTTGAGTCTCAAGAGACTTACTTTAGGCTTTGGACACTATTGGAATTGCTTAGATTATGTGAAAATTTGAACTTGGACTGAAGACATTTTGCAACATAAGAGCCATAATCCTTTGGTGGACAGTGGCAGAATGTTATGGTCTGTACTTGTCACCCACAACTCATGTTTTAAAGGCATAATCTTCTGTTTGTGGCACTGTATTGAGACGTTATGGGGCCTTTACAAGGTGAGGTCCAGCTTCAGACAGTAGGTTACCTACAGCAGGCCTCCAAAAGTTATATACTAACTATCTCATGATCACCACATGGATGAGTGCTGTAATTCTCTTAGCTTAGACTACCAAAATAAATTATAGTCATCTCTAAGCTTTGGGAAGCTGGGAGACTGATAGCTGCCAATCCTTAAAGTCCTTATAAATGGCATACTGCTTACTCATACTCTATTGCATGTCTTGGAAAAGTTATTAAGTTACGTACAATATCAAATATGACTTAAAATTGTTAATATGGTGCTGTTTTAGAGAAAAATTACAAGAAAAAAGAAGTCTGTACATGTTCAGTATAGCCATAACCATCATAGGCCAAACAATACACAACACAAGACATCACAGGACATCAAGAAACCAATGCTCAAGCAAGTGCTAAAGGAAGATCAAGGGTCTGTGGAAGAGGAGGAGGCCACGGGTATGCCTGTGTATCACTCCATTTGCAGAGTCAGCACAGTGCATGGAGCATAAAAAATTCAAGTTTTATATTTTGGCACTGTATGCATGTCTGAGAGATGTTTCCAAACTGGAGATACTAAGGGCTATCTATCATCGCTGAGGTGACTTCCACAGCAGGGATTTAATTGCTCATGGATCTTGGGGCTAGAATACTGAGATCAAGTGTGAGCATGAGCAACTTCTGGTCAGGCCTTCCCCTCTGTCTTGTAGAGCTCTACTTTCTCACTGTATTTTCCCACGTGCTGCCTTTAAGTCCCATTATGGCTTTATATTAAAACACAATTATGAGAGGGGAGAAGGGCTTCAGTATAAATTTTGAGAGGGTTCAATTCAACCAACTGGGAATTCTTAGGAGCAGTTACCATTAGGAAGAAAAAAGGCAAGAAAACCTCATAATTAAGTACTGAGACTTCTTTTCACTACATTCACAGAAGAATGTAGCTTTTACATTCTTGTTTACTTTACTCTGCTTTTGTTGTCTTTCATATGACTATAAACAAGAAGGATACATCATTGGTTATCTTATTAAGTATTGGCTGCCAAAGAAGGAAACATGATCTTCCGGGTGATTAGCTTGTAAGGACTAATCAGCTGACGCACAGAGCTACATTTAGATTTCAGTTAAAATATATGGGTTCCTCCATACCTACAGTTATGTTTAGGTCATTACTGGAGTAACAAAAACACTTCAGTGTATTACAGATCACAGTGAAGCCTTTAGTTTCTTTTTATATGTAAAACACAAACCCTTGTTTTGTTTTTCTTGAAAAAGAAAGCCATCTATTTTCATTTTCTCAGGACTGAGATCAGACTGGGCCTTGTGTTTGGTACAGAAGTGCCCTATGTGCAGTTCCTGTGGTTCCTTTCAAAGTGAGTGAAATTATGTGAAGGGATAACTTCTGCTACAACAGATAAGAACACCTTATTCAAATGCTAAAAGTGTGACAACTCAAGCATTTTGAAAACAGAGAAAACAACTAATTCATGAGGACTTCCCATCACAGCAAGGGAGTATGCGCACTGTATCTAAAGGTTTAGTTAACACACAGAAACTTATTGCAACCATAAACGTTGGAAATCTCCAAGGCTCTCAAAGCATTTTAGACGATACCCAACTTGTGTTAAAAAACACCAGAATAACATAAACAAGCAACAATGAAGAAAGGTAAAAGGAAGCTCAATGAACACAACTTATTTCTATATAAGGTAGTGTGCTCAGTAATATGACTGACATGAAGGTGACCAAGACAAAAACGACAGAGGTTTCTCCACACAGAAAGGCTGTGTGCTTAGACAAAGTTGTTAGCTAAGGTGGAGAAAAGAACTGATCTACATCAATTGTGATAAGTGATAATCATCATGCTTTACTAGGAAGCTATCACCAAGCAGAATAAAGGAACCCTATATATATATAAAGATACTCAGTCAGCTAACTACTTATGCCACCAGTCTGACAGTAACATAACTCTGCTAACAACACTCACTACATTTCCCTAAGGCCCTCCAGGCAGACCACATCTAAGTTCACTTCTGTCTGACCTACCTTTTCTGCCTCATCTACTGCTTGTATATAATTCTTTCTTCCATTTGTATTTAATCTAGACTGTAGGCCACATTCATGCATCTCTGCTTTCTATCTTCCAGAATCACTGTACTTAAGGAAACCCTAGAGACAGTGGGACTCAGAGTAAATGTTCCCACTGGGCAACAACAACTGTCCCTTTCATTTCCAGCGTGTTGAGTCCCCTTCTTTCCTCTTGTAGCATTCACTGTGCACAAGATCTGGCCATATAAACATGTCAATATAGAATTTAGTTTTTATATTCCTTTGTCTCTAAATTGCAAATACTATTCACAATACTTGGGAAATGAAATAAATGAATTAAACCCCATATATTTTCAACTTCAAATAGGTTGTGCATTTTCTTGGGGAAAGAGTAAAAAAGGTAAAGACAATTACTATAAAGAGAAACATATAAACTCGTATATAGTACATAGTAAATCCACTTCATATATGTTTAGTTTGTAAAATTGCTGTCACAAGAATAGGCAAAAAGCCATCAAATGATTGGAGAGGCCAAAAGGAAACCAAACAGGTGTAGAGAATCTTCTATTGAGGCTGAGGCACGAAGAGGTCATGAGTCTTTCAGAAGGAAGACAAAATCTAGTTTTTAGTATTGCGTTTATTACTTGCTAGGACCTTAGACAACTTGGTTGCTTTTGTTTAGCTCTGGTTCTTAAGATGTCCAACTGCTTACACGAAGTCAGGGTACTCAGATAATGTGAGAGAAAAGACAAAACCACAGAGTGCTATTTTAATGAGTGATGAAGTCAGTATTTTTGGCTGGAAAATGAGGTAGAACCACTAGTGAATGCTCTGAGGACTCTGAGTTATAGACCTAGCCTCTGTCCTAGGGAGTCCAGGGAAGATAAGGCAGCAGCTCATATTAAGGCTGTAAACAATGAGCAAAGAGTCAAAAAGAAATAGGTGTACAGGAGCTTAGAGGAAAGGTCACTCTGGGGTAGGTGCTCATGATGTTCTGAAGACACACTTGTGATGTTAGTGGGCCAAGGGAAAAAAACACTGAAATTCTGGTGTTACACTTTAGGAGAAAGGCTCCAGGAAGAGCAGAGATGCATTAAAGATCTCACATGTGAATGGAATGCTAGCTGATTATGGATGGCAGTGGATCTTCACAGGGCTGTTTCCACTGGGTAAGAAAAGACACAGATGGCTGAGGGTTGCTGCAGTGGAGTGCTTTGCATGGAGTGGAGATAGGACCTGCCGTCAGATGTTTTCTACTCGCACAAGTGGAGAGCCTGAGCTATGAAAGTCTTTCCTGTCCTGGTGGCTCAATTTTTGTTTCCAAGATGTTATTCAGACTGGTCAGATGAACAGTAAATGTACCAGATTCTCAAACATTGGGGAAGTAGTGACATTCTGATGGGCTGTTAATCGTTCTTATTTTCATTCCATGGGAGAGATGTCAACAGGAACATTAGTGACATAGATACAGACAGCTACTTCCTTTTAGTAGCTGCAACAGCTCAACCATGGTGAACAGAACCTTCTTGAATTAATGAGGCCCACTGGAGGATATCCCTCAACACATGTCAAGCAGGTTTGGAGACTTCAAGGACTCTTTTAGACCCCAAGGGGGCATAAACTATAAAACAGACTTGTAGACAAGACATATTGCGGGCATAAGCTATAAAATTGATTTTTAGACATTTAAATATTGAAAAAAGGATAAAGATGCTAAGTTTATATGAAATTAAAACTTGAAAAAAACTTAAATATTCTGTTTTCAGAAAAGTTAATCTAGTTATTGAGTCAATACAAAATATATTACCATTTAGTAGCAACATCGTTTGACATTTTAGTGGTGAATACAAATATTGAGAAGCAGCAGAAAAAGCAAAGGGAAGCCCTCTATTAAGGGCAAGGTTTGCTTCTTGCTGCTCTTATATCTGTTATTCTATTTAACCCACAAAACATTTTCAATCACATAAAACTTTATAGTTGAGGAAACAAGGTGTAATAACACCTTGAAGCCCACTGGAAGAGCCAGGGTTTCATTAAAGGTCAACTCACAGGCAACATCCAAACTTTCACAAGACATCCTGCCACTTTATTATCTTTGAGGTAAGCTGAACCTTTAAATCTTGATAAACACTTGACTGTCTGTAGTATTTACAAAATAAGTAGTTAGCTATATAGTCAGATACATCACTCTCAGAAATATTGAGACTCTTAATAGTGTCACATCCGATAAGGTTGAAAATATGCCCCATCCACCCACCCACCCTTCAGTCTACCTAACCTGCTGACTATAACACCAGGGTACTCTATGGACCACAAGTTTAAACTTGTGATTTGCATGGATGACTGGGAGCCCAGCACCCTAGAGAGGGTAACTGTAGTTAGTGCCTTGCTTCAGCTTGGGAAAGAACAAGTCAAGCCCAGTATAATAGCTCATACCTGCAATTCAAGCACTGGGAGGCAGAGGCAGGACAATTATTACGCCCTGGAACTAGCCTGGGCTACCTAATGAATCCCAGGACAGGCCAACCAGACCTATGTATCAGACAGATCCTGTCTCAAATGACAAAAACCCCACAGTAAATAAACAAATGAATAAATCAAAACTCAAGATCAGAAGAACGGCTTGCAGCATCAACCAAGTGCTCATCATTTTTCACCATCAATCAAGTTGAAAAACATTAAGAGAAGCCATTCTAACTTGGGGAATCATCTTTACAAATGCCCCTTACTGGAAAAATCACTGAAAAGGTGACATCTAAATTCAAATAAGAATTCAACCCAAATGCTACAGAGCTGGTGCCTTTGGGCCTACAGTAGCAATTTCTCCTGTATAGAGAAAATCATCTTTTATCACAAACAGCAAGGAGGCTAGCTACAGATTAGACATCAGAGATAAAGTTTTCCAAAATCAATTCTAAGCATTGCTAAAAGAATGGATGCCTGCTACAAAACAACTTTAAACAAAATCAAAGCAAAAAAGAAAACAGCCATAGCAACAACAACAACAACAAAAAAAAAAAAAAAAAAAGACTTATTTCCTTCCAAGCTGAATTTCTATCTGCTTATGGCAACACTGTCCTGTTAACCAGAGGACAGCAGGAACCAAACAACACACCCTTCCAGAAGGAGTCTATCTGCTGGAGACAGAACCCCAGATAGCTAGTTGATCACTCCATTTCCTTCTGCTAGCACTTCCTCTAGGATACTCCTAGGGCTTACAATAGGCTTCACTTTGTCCTCTCCAGGAGGCAAAATTGAGTGCCTCAGAGGAGTTACAAGGGTCTGCTTCAAGACAAGGCTTTCATGGAAGAACACCAACTGGGCAAAATGAAGACACTTGTATGAAAGAAATGTCACCCAATCCCAGGTATTAAAAGTAAGAGAATCTTCTCCACTTCAACCACTGCTATATTATTGTAATTAGAAATGAAGAAATGCTAACAATACTTAAACATTTTCTAAAATGCAACTTAAGTGCCAGAAATTTTTTCATCTCTACTGCTCATGAGGCTGATACTGTATAGTCAAATACAATCAATCTTATATAAGTTTGTATTTCATTGGGCAGCTCCTGAGGACAAGATAAGTAGAAGCCTATTTTTCCCAACTGTAAGTTAAATCTTCTTTTCCCCTTCCACTTTATCAAGCATCTGTAAATATATTCTATACTAAAGAATATGGCCTTACCCTAGGAAGAAAATCAATTAGTTACAACAGAGTTTACCAAGTACTAAGTGTATAGTATCAGATGACTGAGGTTATCATTTTAAATTCATTTTATTATTAAAAAAAAAAAAATCAAACCTAATTTTGGCCTTCAAACACTGTAGCACTGTTGTCATTCTGATGAAAAGACAAAAAAAAAAAAAAAGAGAGAAAGAGAAAGATGAGAGCTTACATTTTTGTCTAAATTTAAATTTTGACCGTTAAATTTCCTGCTTATCAGTTTTAATAATTAAAAAAATATTTCTTTTTAAGTATGTCTGTAAGCGGCTTAGCTATTTAAACCAACCAACCTTCCCATCCCACCAAACACCCCACTGTGGAAGAAGCCTATATCCTCCAGTTCGGACACCTCAGAGATAAGAGAATGTGTGTGAAGTTCCAATTCCTACACTAAATGAGGTCAGAGTGGCTTCCCCAAAGCCACAGTACTGTGGGACATCATAATATAACTTAGAAAGCCAGAATTTATTACTGTTTTTCGGTGGCAATTGTAGAAAATTGGACATAAAAAGTGATCAGAAATGTGCTTATATTTTAGATAGAATAAGATATGTACTGTATGAGAACTTGCTAACCTGTGCAACTGCTGGGATCAGTTAAGATTTTTTTCTTTCCCTCAGCCAGATTAACTCTCATAAACATTTATTTCTGCTTTGTATTAATGTGTAACTATATAAATTAGTTCAATATAAAAGGCACATTAAACCTGCTAACTACTCTTCCACTTTGCTCAAACGAGGGATTTATAGTTTGTTTCCTTGATCTTTTTTATAACTTAACATATTATATTCAACGCCAGCCCCTGCACTCACAACAAAGGCCCATTTCAGAAATGCTGGAGTATTCCGTCATATTAAACTACATGCTCATTCTGACTTATGACCATGCCAAAGAGATGATCATAAAGACTGCCATTTCAGACAGATCAGTGCACGCCAATGGCTTCCTAAGCTGCTTTTTATGGCTCTTAAGACAAAGCATCGAGTACGTTGTTATTTGCTATGATTGCATGAGACACTAAAGCCAACTCTATGGGAATGTGACTGATTGTATGTGTTTATCTCTTTGGATGAAAATAGCAGATAAAACAGAGTATGAAGCCCCAGCCTACTAGCAAGCCATAATCAAAAGAATATACAATTTCTTATTTAAAGTAATAAATTGTAGTAAATTTCACTTCAGTAGTATTCTGAAGCTAATTCTGTGCTGAAGAGTATGGCATATACTTTTCATAAGAAATATATATAGGAGTTTGGGGATGTGGTTCAGTGGTAAAGTCCTTGCCTAGCATGCATGAGGACCTGGGTTCAATTCCCAGTACTGGAGTGGTGGTAGTAGTGGATGTAGAAAAGTTACACAATTACTTCATGGAATTTTATTTTGCAACAAAAATAGGCCAAGAGGATGATTTTCTAAGAAGAAATGCTTAACTTCCACACATAAAAGTTAAGTTAGGGTTTTTAGAGGTCTTGAACTTATTGCCAAGAATTCATAATTAAGGTTAAGGGCAGCTGGTCCCTTTTACTGCTTTTTTGCGATTATCTTTGTGATCAAAGTAGATTGGAATAATTAAAATTGTCCACAATGATAAAGATAGTATACTATCTCTTTGCAAAGTCTTTTATGTTTATGATATCCTAGTATCACCTCTACAAGAAAATAGCTGAAAAATCTATTGTACCATCCTAATTAGTAGTTTTAACATAGGAACAAAAGTTCAGTAAAGTATGTTAGCAGACAAGCTAACTGGTTCACCAGAACCAGGTAAAAAACAATGAGATTAATTACAGGTCAAGTACAGAGAAAAGTGATTTAGTGGTTTCTTGTTTAAGATTCAACAGTTCACTGTAACTTCAAACAGGTATTAGCAAGCTTAATAGCCATGTTCTTTTGCTTAATAGCCATGAACTACTGCTTCCCTTCCACACCAATTTTTTTCTTTTTGGGGTGTATGTGTGGTGTGGGTGTATGTTTAGGGAGTTGAACCCAGGGCTCTTTGCATGTTAACCATGTATTCTACCTCTCAGCTACACCTGTGTTTTGGGGGATTATCTTACCTCTGCTCCTGAATAAGTGTCAGTTTGGAGGACAAGTTCATCCAGGTCAACTTCATTACTGATTGGCATCGAGTGGAACTGTAGGTTCAGTATTTCCCTTCTTGTTGCTGCATCTGGTAAGGGCACGTAAATGATTCTATCAATTCTTCCAGGCCGCATCAAAGCCTATAAAGATGGAACACCAAGGATTAGCTAGGCACAGAACTGACATTCCATATCAAAGGCAGTTAGGGAAAGAGAACACCTATATTTTTGGAAATAATCACATAACAATTATCCTCAATTAAGAAATAAAACAAGTTCTAGACACTATAATCTATTTCAAGATATAAACAGTGTCTAGTTGACTTCTGAACTTAGGAAAACAGTAGTTCTGGGAAACTCTGTACAACTTTCAAGATAAGTAGAAAATGATAACATTTAGGGAAATGTGTGTATGACTTATATGAAATTAAAAAAACAATTTCCTTCAATAACTCTTAAAAATAAGGACTAGGCTATTTGCTGTTTCAGAGAACACTAAAAATAGCACAGCTATGATAAAGGAATAGGCCTAGAGATTAATTTAGTCAACTGAACTTTTTAGGGTTTTACTGGAGGCTAATGAGTATATTATGCCAGACTTAATGAACTTACTTACTTGGGAAGTTTACTGAATGTGCTGGCAAGTCTTATGTCAACCTGACACAAAAACTAGAGTTATATGAAAGGAGGAAAACTTAATTTTAAAAATGCTTCCATAAAATCAGGCTGTAAGGTCTTTTCTTAATTAGTAATTGGTAAGGGAGGGCTGAGCCCATTGTGGATGGTTCCATTCCTGGGTGGGTGGTCCTGGGTTCTATAAGAAACCAGGCTGAGCAAGCCATTAGGAGCAAGCCAGTAAGTGGCACCTCTTCATGGTGTTTGCATCAGTTCCTGTCCTAATTTCCCTTTGTGATGAACAGCAATGTAGACGTGTAGGTTCGTCCCCAACTTGCCTTTTGGTCATAGTGTTTCATCGCAGCAACAGAAACCCTAAGACACTGAGCACGTATTGCTCACCAGAGAGCTTTGGTATTAAGAAAAAGAACAAATATGTTAAAGCTACAAGCATGCATAAAGCTAACTGTGGCAACAACCACATGCAACTATGAATAAGAATCAACAAAGATATTTTAAATTTATGTGAATTTTATAGTATATGACTTATCTCAAAAAAAAAAAAAACAACACTGAAATAAATGTATGTATTTTGAGGAAATGAGGTAGCATTTAGATGGGGCAATCAGAAAGGCCTTGCTCTGAAGGTAAGTTAGCCACAAGAAGAGATGTTGAAAAAGCATTCAAGGTAAAGAGAAGATCAAGTACAAAAGAAAACAAGTGGCATATGGTGGGAAAGAAATAAACCTAATAGATCCAAAGAATAGTGAATACAGAAAACAAGAGGTAAGAAGTGAGGTCAGAGAAACACAAACACACTGCAGAAAGGATTTTACTGTTGAAACTTGGAAGTAGAAAAATGAGATGATAAAATTTAAATTAAAAGATCATTCTTGTGGAACAATATAAAAATTTTGTCATAATCAGAGTTCTAGAAAGAAAAGAAAGAAAATTTGGCTAAAAGAAAAAAAATCTAAAGAACTAGGCAGCAAGTTTTCCCAAAGAGGCAAGCAAAACACAAATTTACAGTCAAGAAGCTTCAACAGGATAAAAGAAGTTATGTCAGCCAAACTGCTAACATTGCAACTCAAACAGTATCCTGAACATTTGGGGTCACTGGAATCACTGTCAGAATACAGTTCAAGAATGGAGCCCTGTAAGGGGAAGTCTGAAGAGTCCTGTGACCTCAGTGTCTTTAAAAACTGAATTGTTCTTGGATGTGTTTTCGGGCTCTTTCCAGGTGTGGTGGATAGGTATGAGTTTACTTTAGATTGCTTATTATTGCTTGATGCGGTTAGTCAATTAAATATTTATGCCTCTATGGGAAAACATGTTTTTGCCATGTGTGGCTTGTCCTTCTGATTGCACACTTTATTCAGCTGACTCTTCTTAACCCTCAGAATGTAAAAACTGTCCGATGTGCTGATGAAGTTGGCTATTGCATGACTTTAGTATGCCTCATTTATCAGCTCCATTCTCCCAGGGTCACCCTGCCAACCAGAGTGGTAAATAACTAATGACTCTCCAACCCAACCCAAAGGCAATTTATCAGGAGAGCAACATGTTTAAAGTACTAAAACAAACAAAAAGTTACCCAGAATCCAGCTACTAACAAAAATAACCTTCAATAATGAAGGATCAAGATTATTTTTAGATAACAACAACAATAGTTAAGTATATCTTCCACATAACTCAGAGATGGTGATGGGTCAAGAAAAGGCAGCCAGAGGTATGCTAAGTTCCAGCCTCACACACAAAGGCCCCTGTCTCCCAGAAATCCCTCCACAGAGCCTCATACCTCTCTCCCCAAAAGTCCGTATCTCCTCTCATTTATTCTCCTCCCAGCCAATCAAAGACAGTCACTCCAATCCTTCTCCAACTGTACTGTCCCTTCTCCCTTTACTACTTGGAACCCTTTAAAACAGGGCTTTGTCTCTACTTTATCCAGAGGCAGTCCTTTGATCTTCTGAGGCAAATATCCCTTATCCTTTGCACCCCCTGCCCCTGCCCTGTTGTCCCGTTTGCTGTTCCTTGATCCCTTCCCTCTGTCCCTCTGTGGGGAAAATATATCTCCTTTGAGCTGAGAATCTGGTGTCTGAGTGTGTTCTGAGTTGACCCTAATCCTTTTAACAACAAAAAAGTTCCAGGAGATCTGTCAGAGTGGCCAAGAAGCCTGCAGACTGAAGGCAAATGATACAAGGTAGAAAATAAAATTTTCAGAAAGAAATGGAAAGCATTGGAAATGCAGACTCCTTCCCTTGTCAAAAAACATTAAAAATATCCTTTTTACTGCTCATATAATTAGAAACAACAGTTTTAAAGCTGGTCTTGTGATGGATGCCAGTAACCCCAGCACTGAGACATTAAGGCAGTACATGCAAGTTCAAGGCCCATCTAGACTATAGGAGAAGTTTAAAACTAGTCAGGGTAACTTAGTAAATTCCATGCTATGTGAAATGAGAGCCAGCTTCAACGCCCAGAACAAAAACAACAAAACTGAACAAATAAAAACCAAAACCAAACCAAAAATAAAACATTAAAATTATACAACCATTTCAGAACACAGAAAGGGGAATACTCATTAAATTGCTTTTTATAAGGTTAAGCTATTAACTTCAAACTTGCAAAGATTATTACAAAGAACGAAAAATCACAGAAAAATAGTTTTTGTGAATATAGACCTCCAAATCTTAAAAATGCTGGCAAACATAATCTGATTTACAAAATAGATAAATAATCAAAACTAAGTAAGAGTTATCTCTGGAACCAAAGGCGGATAGCATTTAAATTTAATCAGACTACTTCACTGTACTGATTAAAAAAGTAGAAGACCTGCAATCATTTTGATATGTACAGAAAAAAAGTACTTGACAACCAATTCAAGACCTACTCTTAGCAAACAGAATAGAAGGGATCTTCAATATGACAAAAAGGTATTTACTTACTGAACACTTGTAGCCAGCAACATATTTAACATTGAAATACTGAATGCTATCTACTGTCTCTTGTACTGAAGATTCAACTAGAGCAGTAAGGAAGAAAGAGGGAGTATAAAACATGTAAAGCTAACAAGTATATTTAAAAACATCTTCAGAAGGCATGTTTATATGGAAATTCTAATAAATAAAACCTATAAAACAGCTATACCGACTACACAGTACAAGTATTTAAAAAAATCAATTGCTACTATATAATGAACAGCAAAACTCTCTTACTTGAAATACATTATAAAACACAAACACAACCTAGAAATAGAAACAATGAATTCTTCACTGAAAAACATAAAACACTCGAGAGAAATTAAAGACCTAAATGGTTATACCATGTTATAGATTAGAATATTCAGTGTTACTAAGATAATTATTCTAAAACTTATCAAAGTAACACTTGTAAGAACTTTTCTCCTAAAGAAACAAGACAATGTGAGAAAATGAGGCTGCAACTGTAGAGATTAGGATAGTATAAGGCCCCCAAAAGGATGCTACTACAGTCTGACATGGTAAAAGAAAATCTTGTGGCAGGAGCTTTGATACAGTTGTCACATTACAGCCCAGTCAGGAAGCAGAGATGGAGTATTCAGTTCTCTTTCATCGTTTTCTTTGTCTGGTGTTTAAAGTGGGTCTTCCCCTCCCAATTAACCGAATCTAGAAAATCTCTAATAGGCATGCCCAGATTGTCTTCTGGGTGACTCTAGAATGTGTTGAGTTGACAACCAATATTAAGCACCCAGAGCATATACTATACAATTACATTTACATGAAATATCAGAAAAAATCAATCTCAAGTAATGAAAGGCAAAGCAGTGTTGATGGTGCCTGGTAAAGGTTAAGATGGGCAGTGACTAAAGCAATCGTTTTGGTGAGCACAAGTAACTTGGGTAGAGCTGGTTTTACAAGTTTATAAATAAATTGAACCATACATAAAAACAGATCCAGTTTATTCTATGCCCATTATAACAAAGCAAAATTGATTTAAAGACACAGGAACTATTACATTTGTTAGATTCTCAGTATTTATAAATTCATGAACTTTATGGCAATAGAGATATCAGATTTTCTCTTTGAAAAGACTATTTTCTTTGACTAACCAGTTAAGAATCACATAAGAGATGATAACTTCTAAGCTGTCAAAGAGCAATTACTATGATTTGTCTATAAATTCAAGTGACAACTGTAGTTGTAATAGTTTCTATTCCACAGCAATTAATCACTTAATTTTCAATTAACCCACAACACTAACGCTGAGAGTCTGCTGCCACATGTGGGTCAGTGCCATCCCACCTCAGACTAGCACTACTTAAAAAAGAAGAGTCTAGAGAGCGCTAATGGGAGCAAGGGGCTTTAGTTAAATATGTTTGCTAATGAGTGCTAAAAGGAGTAAGGGGCTTAGTTAAGTATGTTTGCAAAGCACTGGACAGAAAGACTTAAAGGTTTATGCTTCTTAAAAGATGTAATTTTTAATTACATGTATGTGTGTAAGTCTCTGTTTGAATAGGTACATTGCGAGTGCAGTTTCCCAAGGAGGACAGAAGAGGGAGTCATCAGATTCCCTGGAGCTGGAGTAAACAGGTACAAACTAAAAGAAAGAAAGGAACAACAACAACAAAAAATTCTGAAGATTAAAAAGTCTTTCACCCACTGCTCAAATATCAACTTGGACTGGACCCTGTTTAGTTGTTGTAAATATAGCTGTAAAAAGACTGGTTTTATTTTTTTTTAACCCTGCCCCCGTGAAAAACTCAAATTCCTTGGTAGTTTGAAATTTCCTTTCTAATGTTTAAAAGAACAGTACAACAAAGAATAAAGAGCATAAACACTGGCTAGGTGCTGGACTGCCCAGCATGCACTTGTGCTGTTCTGTTGAGGCTGCTCCAGGGCAGTGCAAGCTGAATGCATGTCAAATCATCTGGGCCTGCAGCCAGAGAAGCCTTTTCTGGTCTGATCTTGTCAGTGAAAGTCATGCTTTAAAAATACCAGGAAAGAGCCTTCCTTCTTGTAGAACTCTGAATGTGTTAACACCCTTCCTAGAATGTTTTTTTGAAAGTACTGTTCTGAGATACGAAGCTGGATAAATTCAGAGTGATAAATGCTTTGTGAAATCAGCATGGCACTTGAAGAAGCTGGCCAGGTCTTGTCTAATATTTGAACCCTTCCAGCTTTCAGGTCAAAACTGTAGCATCTTCATCCAAACAGTGTAAAAAGCTATCAGAGGGAAAGCTGCTTTTTTTTCTTTCTTTTTCGAGTATATGTGTGTATACAGGTGTGTGGGTGTGTATGTGGAGGTCCAAGTTAATGTCAAGAATCATCTTGACTGTTCCTGAATCTTAATCATTGAGGAACGGTCTTTCATTCAAACCCAGAGCTTGCTGGTATAGCTAGTGTTGCTAACTAGCTTGCTTTAGGGATTTTCCATCTTTACCCTCACTGGACCGGAGTGACAGGGCCAGCGCAACAATCCAGTACTTACATGGGTTTCTGGGGATCAGAACAAGGCCAGCTTGCTTTAACTGCTGAGCCATCTCCCCATCCCCGAACTGCATCTTCTGAGAAGTTCCTGGACAAGTCCGTTCACCTCTAACAGCCTTAGTATCTTTACACATAAGAATAAAGGGGCACTAATCAGAGGTAGTGTATATCTGATAGGCATCCTCAAATACTGAGCTATAGGAAGCTCTCATTTTTGTAAATAGTTTGAGGGATATCAATGAATTCTGCTTCTGTGTCCAGATATGGAATTACAGTATCACTAAACTACACTGACTTCTCATATGTGTGTCTATGTATGATTGCATGAAGTATTTTGTAGTACAGGGATGGAACCCAAAGCTTTGTGGATGCTAACCAAGAGTTCTCTACCAGAGTCAGATGACCTTTAAAACAGGCCTCCAAGACCCCAGTTCTAACGGTCTACTAGGCATCCCCCATAGCTTAGATTACATGACACTAAAGAAAACATGTTCCTTATAAAATCAATACTCTTTTCTCTTTCTGACTTGTACATAAAGAACTCCAAACACTGCAAATAATTCTTGTGAAGCCCAGTATCAGCTAAGGGCTTCCATTTCTGTTTCATAAGTTTTAAAATTTAACACTTCTAAGTTTGGATTTTATCAAATATTCAAATTTAATTTAATTAGTATAGAAATACTCAAGTAGTCCAAACTGTTAAACACTCTGAAACCAAGAATGTGTTATTATTCTGTAATCCGAGTCTGAGACAGGAAAGGAAGATTGCTGTGAATTTATGCCAGCCAGGACTACATATGGAGACTATCTTGAAAGACCAAACAAAACAAAACCAAAGAAGCAAGAGAAATCAGGACCCACTGGCTTAGGTTTACAGATGTGAAAAAGGGCATTTGAGTACAAGATGTGGACTCTTCTTAGACAGAAGAACAGCTAAGCCTTCACCCCTCAGTCAAAAACAGACCAACGAATCACCCACCATTCATGGAGAAAACTTCCACAACAGGGAAGAAGGTAAATGTCTGGTAACAGTTCTTGTCTGTTTCAAGGCAAGCTTAGCTTTATCCCAGTCATTTCTCTTTTCCTCTAAATCTAGTAGAGTAGTACAAGTGGTTAACACTACTCCCAAGTCTCTATTGACACCATAGCTTCTAGTTGGTCTTCATTATATTTGTGTGTTTAACTATGTTCTTTCCCAAAAGACTACAGGCTGGAAGGAATGGCAAAATCACATTCACTCCTCTATTCAACCATGGCACATATAAGCTACTTAATAAATGCTCACTTAGTCAATCAAGCCAATAAAGCATCTTGGAACACTGTAACTGCCTTATTGGACAACTTTCTGCCCGGAGTCTTGTTTTTTCCATATCCCCTTTCTCTTTGTATATATCAATACTTAAAGCGACTATTTTAATTGAAAACATAAATTTCCTGTTATCTAGTCATCTAATCAAATCCTAATCTGCAGCTCCTCTCCTTTACTCCTATTAAAGCTACACCACTGCATGTAAGTACCAAGTACACAAGTTCATCAAGGAGCTTTCTGTCCCTGTCCCCATAAACATTTCTCTGCTCAGAATGAACCATTCTCCCCAGCCCCATATTAGGCAAGCACGATCTCTTGCTCAAAGCTCAATTTCAAGTGTTCTTTTAAAAAAATTATCTGAATCTTGTGAGTATAAACTAGACTTGAAACTTATGATCTGGCATACTACGTTAAAAGTGAGGGCAAAGATCCAGCTAACTGAATTAACATTCTAGTCAAATTATTTAACAGCCATATGTTCAGAAAAATCATTTAAACCTTTGAATGACTAATCCTTCTTATGAGCTTGCAGTTGAACTTTAGAGCATTAGAGTATGTATGTGTTTAAACTCTTTTTTTTGAGATGTATATATTTGAAAATAATGGAAAATAGAATCTATGAGAAAAAGATGTTTCTTATTTATTACAACTCAAGGAACTGCCCACTATAAATTTTATTTGTCTTTTCTAAAAGTCCAAAGGTCAGACAGCTCAACAATGCCTACCAACCAGAACCTGAACCCTCACTAGGAACTTCATTTTAAAGTACTAGTGAAGCTTCTAACTAGCACCTCAATGTGAGATACAGCACTTCAGGTAATAGCTCAATCCAGGCTGAAGCTTCCCAAAACAGATCAACCCCACAGACAGCGCTGAGTGTCTACAATGCCAAGCACAACATCAGGAGCTAGGGTTACAATGTTCTTTGAAAAACAATTCTTTTAAAAAGGATTTCTGAATGCCAACATCTAAGCATATATTTGTATTAAAGCAAATAAATCAGTCAATCTGCAGGTTTTTGTCTAATGTTGGGCTTGCTCAGGTCTGCAAAACCCCATAGTACTGTGCAAGAAAAGACTTGATGCATGGAGAGCAGGTGTTCAGAAGGAATGCCCCTCAGAGCACTGCAGCCTTAAGGGTGAAAATTCAATCAACTCAGCCTCCTACCTTCGTTTACTAGCCTGACATGTCCTCACCTACATCTAAAGGACAGGTCCTTTTATAAAGCCCAGGTAACATTTATCTAGAACTATTCTAATTCTTCCCCTTATAAAATGGGAATCTGATTTTTGAAAAGCTATAGAAGGGGGAAAAACAACACAATGAATCTTTAAAGTATCCCTATAAACTTCACTTTGTAAAAAGGATTTCAATAGATAGTAGGAAAGAGCAGAAAAATTCCTGACATGTTTGTATGCTTTATGATATTCCAAATCAACACATCTACAGGCTGTTAATGGATGTGTGGATGGTGGTGGTGGGCAGAAACACCTGTTCTCAGCTTAGCTCTCCACTGCCCCCTCCATGTCCTTAAGCTCCCTGAAGATAGGACTATTCTCCAGAGGAGTCTCTACTGGAGCAGCACTGTCCATACTCCATGTCCTGTACTCCACACAAACTCCAGTTACTCCTCCAAACCACTGATGTATATACAAAGAAATTGCTCTTCATTTTCTGAATCTCTTCTGCATATTGGTCATATTTCTGCTGTACATGTTACAGAACAGCATTCCTGCACAGTCTCTTTATTTCTCTGTCTGTATGCACACATGGCTGAAGATCAGCAATGAGTGATGTCCTTCACTACTCACATCTACTTTGATTTTTGAAGCAGAGTCTCTGGCTGGCCTGGAGTTTGCAGATTCAGCTATATTAGCTGGAGCAAATACCACTATGTTCAACATTTTTCCTTGGTTCTAGGTATCAAATTTATGTCCCATGTGCTTTTGGAGCAAGCACTTTATTGGCTGTGCTCTCTCTTCAGCCTCCAAATTTTGATCCACCTAAATTATAGTATATTACTTTTTCCTAGTAATTTAAGTTTTTAATGTTCATGTCAAACTTCTATTACATTAGCAAAAATAACTGAAGTTCTTTTTGAGTTTAACTGTATTTACTCAGAAAACTTATAGGTATCTCCTCTTATTAACATACTGTGAAAAACAATAAAACAAGTGCTGTCTAAATCAATCATGAACCCTAGAGCTCAGTTTCCAGGTGGAACAAAGATCCGAGAAAATGGCTCCACATCTGTGTTTAGGAGAGCCACACCTCGATCCACACATTCAATTATTTTTGTATGCTATGGTTAAGAGGGAAATGTCTCTGCTGGGTTATGATGATGGACAGCAAAAATAGTATCTGTGTATGAAAATCGCCAGACTCCTGAATTGATTCTAAGCTTTTTACAAAGAATAACCACTTAATCCAACTAATAGCCCCACGGATGTGGCACTATAAGTCCCACTTTACACAGTGCCTAACTTGCCTAAAATGATACTTTAAGTGGTGAAGCTAGAACTGGAATGTGTCTATCTTGCTCTAGAGTCCATATTTAACTACTGTACCACAATACAAATGAGTAAAGGTTCAAAGTCAACAGAGCATAGAATCTCACATAAGCAGAAGTAAGATCTTTAATTCAAGGGAAAGTTCCTTTCTTCCTTTGATATGAAGGTCATTACAGACCCACATTACTCAGTCTAAGAAGTCTTCTACACCAACTCAGAAAAGCAAGGGCCAGAAGGCACAGCTAACCACACTTTATTTAAGGGGTAGGGTAGATCAAGAATGGAGCAGCAATTACAATAATGCTGCCAAGCTTCCACTGCATATTCCAACTGTGTTAAGTTCTTTCTGTGGTGTTTATACAATCTTCCCCATAATACTCAGAAGTAGTTTTTAAGGAAAAAAAAAGGAAGCCAGGAGAGGCTAATTGTCAAACGCAGATGGATACCAACAAGAGACTGAATTACACTTTGATTCTGTACCTTGAGCCCTTTATTTCTAAACTATACCTTGTCATTCTATGCTGCTATCACCTTAGACTAACTGTAAAATAAGTTAAAATATAAAGTCTTCATAAAAAGGAGAGAGGAATTACTTGTAGGTTATATTAGTGTCTTCCTCTGTCTTTTCTAAGTATTACTATACATTAGGAATGCATAGTTATTTGTGTACATTTTACCTCCTTTAAAGGTGAGAGGTTAATAAAAGAACACGTTCAGAATAGGCAACAATCCTCAGTAGTGGAATACAGAACAAAAACCTTCTGGCAATGGACCACCTGTGCAAACCTATGAGCTGCTTCTGTGATGTGCCTGGGGTAGCTTATAAAGATTCTATGTTTAAAGCTTTTTGGAGAATTTTAACATATATTTATACACACTGGTATATACATATGCAGAACCAATTACAATAGATTTTTGCAATATACACACAGAAACACAACCTGTGCATGAAAATGGAGAATTCATCTTCTTGCACAAAAATGTACTCAAAAGTAAAACGAATCTTTCCTGTCCAGCAACAGGGAGCAATCTACCTTTTAAAAGAGATGGTTTCTGTTTTGAAAGCAGTTGGGAAGGAATGGTTTCCAAACTAAATACTCAACTTAGCATGCTAGTGCTGTGTGGGTAGCTGATCTTTAATATCCATTTTTCTTACATTCTAAATTTCAGTAAGAAAGGAGAGATTTAAAAAAAATATTTAAGAACAGAAGATAGCAGAGTGAAAAAAGGAGACAAGTATTCCCTGAAGAGACAGATCCTATAGGACAGCTCATTCTGAAAGAAGTTGTGATACTGAAATGTCTTCTGAGGATGGATATAGGAGTAATTTTCTTTCTTTTTTGGATGTGTGTGGGTATGTGAACTCTAGCCAAACACTTCAAATGTTAAAAAAGCTTTGAAAGTGTAACTGTTACAACCTGCCATATTCTCCTAACAAGCATTTAAAAATAATCTTCCACTTAGGCCACTGTATTAACACTGCTCCGAGTTATTAAAATTAATAGTACTATGGATATAAGTTCCCAACAGACAGCTCGACTTCATTGATTTTAAACGTATGAATGGATTTGTTTTTCATTAGTCTTTCTTGGTGTCAATTCAATGGCCATTTAACTCTTTTAGTTGGCTTAAATAGGAAGGCTTTCTTTAGACATAGCAAGTGTTTTTATAATTTCAGTGGGACACTAAAAACTGGCAGTCATACTTAAAACTACAGCTTTATATATTTAACCATCTTTACAGAAAGCCAACAATTTCTATGAAGAGCATCCTTTGTAGATCTACCAACTACCAGTCGGATACAGTACTTAGCTCCCTTAGCTGTGGCAGCTCTTAGCTCTCTAGATTGTTCTCAATCGGTATCTGCTGCTCACTAGGGGTCTTGGTCTAACATCTCATCGTTTTTTGTTTGGTTTTGTGTTTTTGAGACAGGGTTTCTCTGTTGTACTCTCTGGCTGTCCTGGAACTAATTATGTAGACCAGGCTGGCCTCAAACTCACAGAGATCTGCCTGCCTCTGCCTCCTGAGTAGGGAATAAAGGCGTGAGACACTAACAGCTAAAGAGCTGATTAAATGATAGCTTTCTCTAGACTCTTCATTCACCCAATGCAATTTCTTCTTGGAAATTATAGACCTCTTTGTCAAACTACCTATCTGATACTGCTCAAAGTTATATGAAAGTAAACACATTTCACAATTTCTCTCTAAATTTGTGCCATTTCAAGCCCCTCACCCTGAACAAATATACAAACAAAACAAAACAAAACAACCCAACAAAAATCAATACTATCTCCATTTTCCCCTTTCTGGAAGCTGTCATTTCCTTCAACCCCCTCAGGAACTGTGCATCTTCTTTTTCATTTTCCATACTCAAATTTTGTGAATTTTACTATTTCTATCCACTTTATTCCATTTTCTTTCCTCATGTCTATTTGATGTATAGTCTTGTGCCACATTCCCTAAAGTTCAGTTATAGTATTGCTCATTAGGACTGCTTAAAATGCTTAAGTAATATCTGAAAGCAGACTTTCAGTGATTTATATTACTGTGCTAACCTCTGTCTTTTCAAAAGTTGAAGTCCTCTAAACAGAGTGTTACTTTGTATGATACTTTGTTCTTGGCCAACATTTTATTCATACTACAGATTTTGCTTAAAAATCCATCTCAGGGAAGTCCCCCCTCTGAATAGAATTCAGAGTGCTCCAGTGATAGAAACACCTAAAAATTTGTGTTCAAACATTATTTTAAGCATTTAAGTAGTTCCAATTATGTATATGAGGACACAAGGACAAATGTTAAATATTTCATGTAGTACATGGGACAAGGCAAACTGCCACTTTAAGAGAATTACAGAGTGAATGGTAGTTATCAGAGGCTAGAGAAGAAGGAACATGGTGAATCAGTAAACAGGGACAAAGTTTCAGTGAAACAAACGTGCACAGATCCTGAAGTCATCAACACTGTATCATAACCTTAAAAATTTATTAAGAAGTTAGACCGCATATAAAGTAATTTTATTGCAATAAATTAACTAAGAATATTTTTCTCTTTTTTAATGGTTGTGTACAATTCATTCTAATGTACCCATACAACTTCCCTCATATATGTTGAGAGATGCTTATTGAAGAACCTACTTTTTTTTATCATCTCTGCAGATTTTATGGCTGTTAATTTATTCAATAAATCTGTGCTCAGAGACACTGGGAGAGCTTCAGGTTCAGTGAGATGCTCTATCTCAAAAATAAGTTGGAAAAAAATTGAAATTAAGTAAAACCTGTTTTTCTTTTTAAATTAAAGACAACTAGGGAAAAAAAGATGGAACACAACAGAGGAGGCCACCTAACATTGATGTACACATGAACATGTACATACACATACAAAAAAGGAAGAATTAAAAAAAAATTAACCTGATTTGGTACTAGATTTATCAAAGATAAATAAAGCCACATCTGTCTAGAATAGATAAAAGTGCAAGGATGATCTCTTAGAAAATTTGAAATTTATTCTTCAAGGAAAAATTGGTAACTTTGCATAACAAACATACAGAGATAGACTAGTATGCAGCTCAATGAAGTGGAACTCTTGCTTTCTGTTACTAGTGGCCAGTTTTTATCACACTTACACAGAAGCCAGATTATACAGCACATGTATTTAATGCTTTCTATAGGACTCACTCACTGTTCCTGACAGTGAGAATGTTACCAAAAGCTAAAATCTCCAGGGGCAGTTGTGGAGATGGGGATCTTAACTGAGGAGCCAATACATCCCCTCCTCCTGCCCTCTCATTTGTTTTATTCCTTGCTTTTGAAAAGGAAGTACTTTAAACAAACATCAAATACTTGCACACACTGCAGGCCACTAGACACAGGACTTCAGATTTTACTGTCTTAAACAGAGGCAGCCTGCTGTCAACTCAGGTTTCCTCTAAGTCCCAGGTGTGAACATACTATACTTTCTTCTTACTCAGTAATTCTGAGATGGGCTTTTACAGACTCACATTGTCTAAGATGAGTTATGGGGCAATAATACTCAAGAGTCACATGCTGCACACCAGGACATTTTAAAACTCCACCAGTAGACTACAATGTACTACTATAAGAATGTGACAATTTCTAAAAATAGCCAGAGAAAAATCACTTTTGTCTGAAGTTTGAGGTTCTGGGATAAGCAAGAGGGATGTGACTCACATGAGCACAAACTCTACTCAAACCTCAAATACCATTTCTGTCAGCTTGCTGTGTTAAGGTTTTCTTTTGTTATTTCACTTTTTTTTTAAGGGTTTATTTGCCTTAAGTTTCCATATCACTGTTCACCACTGAAGGAAGTCAGGACAGAATTCAAACAGGGCAGGAACTTGGAGGCAGGAGCTGATGCAGAGACAATGGAGGAGTGCTGCTTACTGGTTTGTTCTCCATAGTTTGCTCAAGCGTGCTTTCATAAAGAATCCAGGACCACCTGCCCAGGGATGGCACCACCCACAGAGAGCTGGGCCCTCCCACATCAATCACTAATTGAGACCTACAAGTTTGCCTATAATACATCTCAATGAGGCATTCTCAATTGAGGTTCTCTTCTCTCAGATGACTATAGCTTGTGTCTAGTTGACAAAAAACTAGCCAGCACACCATCTGAACATCTATTTTGTTCAACTATCATATCACTTTTAACCAAGGGATTTTCTCCTCTGTAAGTGACTAGAAACAAAACTGCAAATGTACAGAGAAATATTTTTCTTTCCCAAAATACTAAGACAGTTAAATTGCAACTTGAGATGTAGATGACAAACTGAAGACAAGCCTGAGGAGTTGGTTCAGTGGGTAAAATGGCGACTGACCTCGAGTTCAGGTTCCCAGAACTTAAATAAAAGCTGAATATTGTAGTGTAAACCTAAGCAATCCCAGTATGCCTCTAATGGAGATAGGAGGTAGACAATCTCAGGAAGCTTGTAAGGAAAGTGAGGACTGACACCCAATGTTGCCCCAACTTCCAGGAGCAGGCTCTCAAGATGGCCCGGCACTATGAATATACATCATAGAGCAAAACTAAGACTAAAGACAGTCTTCAATCATTCTATCCTGTGCCAACAGTGCTTTGATTATCATGCTTACTTCTTACCTAGCTGGTCCATTTTTTGGGTCTCTTATCTTTTTCCAATCTTAGTCAGCATTTATTGCTGATAAAAAGTCTGAGCCTCTGTGAAAACATGGATGATGATGGCAGAATGGGAATAGGCCCAACATTTACACTCAATGGTGCATCAGTATCTTCCTCTTATACAAGTAGAAGTTAAAAGTTGCATAGTTAATGACCATTGAAACGATGCACGTTTAGTTTAAATAACATTTCATCTATTACAAACTATGTTTGTAAGAAAACATTATTTTAAAAGAGAAAGAGTGTGTGTCTGAACTTGAATGAGATGCCACTTGTTAAGTCTCATACATCTGAATACTTGGTCCCAGGTTGTTGACCATGCCTCCACTCTGCTATCAAGATTTCAACCCACGTAGAACCTTAAGGTCAATGAACTGTTTCCTTCTATAAGCTGACTTGGTCACAGAGTTTTATCAGAGCAATAAAAAAGAAACCATAGGGTATGTGCATGTGCGTACATGTACTAGAAAAAGCCAGAGACAAAAGATTCCCCTGGAACTGGAGATACAAGCAGTTGCAAGTCATCTGACATGGGCGCTGGGAACCAAACTATTCACTGCAAAATCAGCACACATTCTTAACCATTAAGCCATCCCTTCAGTCCCCATTTATTTTAAAGATTTATTTTTTTAATCATATGTATGTGTGCTTGTATGTGTATGTTCACATGAATGCAGAAAAATTATTATTTATTCTTTTGTGTGTGTGTGTGCACATGGAGATCAGAGGACAGCTTGTGGAATTGGATCTCTACTTTCACCTTCACGAGTTTCAGGGATCAAACACAGATTGTTGGGCTTGTGCTGCAAGCACCTTTAACTCTGAGCCACATCACTAAAAGAAAAAACAACTTCATGGTTTCTCTGAACATGAAGCTGATTTGTATTTATCATAAAGACTATTAACGCATGTGGGTTTACAGTTAAAAAAAAAAAAGGCTCCATTAACATTTTGCAAAAGATTTTCCCAAAACATTTTAACATAGTTTTACACAAATGTATCACTTTTTGTGAAGTGTTTTGTGTGTGCCTGTGGCTTCCTTAATTGTTTGCCACCTTAGTTTAGACAGGGTCTCTCACTGATCCCAGAAGTCATATGATACAATTAAGGCTCAAAGAAGCATAACGACTCAACCAAGGTAAGTGTCGAAGACTGAGAAAACCCTAAGTGAGTGAAGTCTTGAAAATGCATATTGTTGACATGGGCACAGCCATAACACAGGCTAAGGCCTCAGCCTTACGGTAAAAAGGTAAAGCCATTACTATTATGGGCAAGGCTAAGGAAGATGGCAAAGCTTTCCCAGGGTCCAAATGCCAGCAGTGACCATTGTGTACTGTGAGTCTGGCCTAGAGCTAAGAGGGAGTTGAAGTGTGCTTTGAACCTTGGATTTCTCACCTTGAGAGTGGAAGGCATATGGCTGCTCTCCTTTTCTTACTCTGACAGATACCAGCTAGCATTAAAAGCTAGCAAAGCTCCCCAAGGTGCTGACATGTCTTATGTCAGATAGCACCTGATAAAACCCTGCCTCTCCAAGGCATGTGGTCTGGTTGCTGTTTATCTTATCACTGTAGGTGGAGGGCCCCAGGCTGTACTTCCTCTGTCCCTATATGACCTTATAAGGTCTCTTCCCCTGGCCCCTGTAAACCTCTAATTAATGCAAATAGAGCTTTCTCAGTACCACTGCCCAAGCCAATAACATACTATCACATAAGGCATACTCCTCCCGACCCCATATATATCACTCTGCTGTTGTAGTTACTGCTGAAGCTCAGCAAGGACAACAAGTAGGCATGTTGCATAGATGTAAACTCTGCCAGACCTCAGCAGAGGTAATGACCATCCTGGCCAGTGCCTAACTGGACAGTGGAACCCTGAGCATCTCAGCTCAGGTGTTTTTATTCTTTCAGAACTCCTTAGGTATAGATCATAAGCAATCAAACATCCCACACAGAAATCCAACACCTGCAGACAATACAAAATGCCAAGGCCTCTGAATCCCTTTGCTCAACAGTGCACAATTATTTTAAACACATCTAAAATAAACTTAGACATCACTCCCCTTGCTTCAATAAACGAGCTGTTCAGACACTGTCTCCCATGAAGTCCTTTTCTTTTCACTCTCAAGCCTCAGTCCAAGACCATCTCACCCTGGACAGTTCCTGTGTCGCCTTCCTCAAGGCAATGGCTTTGCTGGCCCAGGGAGGGAACCAGGAAACAGGGACCCACAGTGTACAAAAACTAGCAACTGCAGCTTCCACCTTGCCCAGATGTTTAGAGCTTGATGATGTTCACCTATACATATGTTCTACTAAGTCAAGCCAACCTCTCCTCTGTACTTCTGGGTTGTTTGCAGGGGTAGTAGGTACTATTTCATTAGAGTGAGCACACCACCAACCTGACCCCATTTCTTCTGCACATGCCTCTCTCTGTGACTGTCCTTTCTGTATTCCCTTGCCACCATATCCAGGAATCCTAGACCAAAGATTGCAATGGTTAGG
Source organism: Cricetomys ansorgei (assembly GCA_026225945.1). Taxonomy (NCBI): domain Eukaryota; kingdom Metazoa; phylum Chordata; class Mammalia; order Rodentia; family Nesomyidae; genus Cricetomys; species Cricetomys ansorgei. Next base: position 14,622,747 of record JAMJFZ010001121.1, on the reverse strand, counting down.
TACACTGAAGTGGAATGGTATGGATAAAAAGTAGGCAGTCAGATGCAGAGGCCAAGGTGTTCTTCTATGCAAATGGCTCCCTGGGTGACAATTAATTTAGTGACTAAAACTGCCGCCTGTAACTAACTTCTTGCTGAATGATTTACCATTTGCATTAAAAATATTAACAACAATCAAATTTGATCATTCTTAAGCTAAGTTTGGAAATCAATGCTTCTGTTATGATTAACTCCTTTCAATGGAATTGTGCTTTTTTCTTAGGTGCTCACTTTGCTGCCATTATCTTCTGGGAGTACTTTTTGAAAATTTTTTTGAGATCTGAGTCTTTGTAAACAATAAATACTCAAAAGGTACAGAACAAGAATAACAAAAAACTGAAATGGTTAAGAGAAAGACAGGTAATCTATTGGGTGGGAGTTGTGAGCAGGTGATGAAATAAACAGGGAAACTATCAATCAAACAAGGGAAAAGAAAAACTGGGCAAAACAAACTGTAAAATACAGTTTGAGTAATGGGAACTAGGGATGCAGAGATGAGGTATAATCCAGGCAGCAAAACAATCCTTGCAAGCACATCTATGTGTATTATTTTAAGTAAATGGCTATACTGAGAAAAACAACAGCAAAACCAACAGTACAGAAACATACCAATGAAAAACAAACTCCTGCTTTCTCCTTAAGTCCAGAATTTTCCTTCTATAATTGAATAATTCTGAGCTCATCTATTAAAAGACACAGCAAAATGAAACTAGAAACAAAATTATGGATTTTTATTTAAGAAAATTAAACTACTAAAAAAAATTGCTCTATAAATTGTAAACACCTTGCTTAAGCTTAGTAGCAACTGGCATGAAAGATGCTGGACTAGGCAGCAGCATGCACTGGCAAGTGATGATCCTTAGTTCTTAGACACTGCTTTCCTATTCTTCTTCCAGTATACTTTCTTGGAGTTTTCATCCTTGCTAATAAAACTGCCCCTTGCCACAGAACATTCTTCACTCCTGACCATGCACAACACAGAAAGCTTTAGAAACAGTTAAGATAAATAAGAAAGGAACTCTAGGGATCCTGGATGAATGCCAATGGACTGGAAAACAGGTTGAAAAAAATGAATGTATTTTAAGTATGCATGAACTTTTATGGGAAGATGTTCTTTAGAACTAGTCATGTGTGAAGAATTAATGGCAAGCTAGTGACCAGGAAACTAAGAGAATAATAAACTATAAAAATTAAGCTTGCTTGTTGGCAAAATGTTATATTATCATAACCCTAACTAATGTACACATTTCTATATTTTCTGGAGACACTGAGTTTGAGAATAGAAGGCATGAATTATTTTTATATGTGAACAGAAGGTAAAGAATTATTCATGGTCTTGGCAGGGATCGTGAAGAAAAGGATAAGGATATATATATATATATATATATATATATATATATATATAAATAAAATAGCAACTACAAGCTATTATTAATGAAGAGACTGAAAGAATAAAGGGAAGAGCCAGTATTATCAAAATCCAGACAACTGAAGTCATTGGAGAGATGAGGAAGGGCTCATAAGGACAAGGTCACAGAGAATCCAGATAATGCCAGAATTGAATTTGCAAGACAGGTTATATGCAGGAAGACTAATCCAGATATTTTGTTACCTAGTCTCTTGCTGATTTTTTCCACTGGCTGACTCCAACAGAATGGAATCCAAGACTATAATCTATAGGGTCACTCCAACCATCCTTGATGTTTTACAAAGATTTACATATAAAATTCATAAAGGCAAGAGTAAATCTGAGAGTGGGAGGAGACCAGCACAATGAACAATGAAACAATGGATATACCTTATTATTGTTTGATAGAAGCAACTAGATGCTATACATAGTGGTACATACCTGTATTCCCAGAATTTAGAGATAATTTTTGGAGGCAGGAGAATCAAGAGGCTTGTCTGAGATACTCTAAACTGTCCTACTACTTGATTCCAAAGACGCTGGAACCTTTCTGCCACAGCACTAAGGTTAGCACTGTGAAGCCTAACAATTTCCAGATTGTTAGTTACAAGAACAACAGATTAAAAACTTGATTTTAGATTAATTATTCAAATTATAGAATATGCTTATATTAATCTGCTTTTAAAAATAAAAATTTTAATACTGTGGCCTGGATATACAATTTATGATCCATGAAGATCCATCAAAGCTACTCATTTCTATGCATTTGATATCATGCCAAACAATTCATTCTGAAACTCAAAAGTAATTAAGATTTATCCTTTCTTCTGACTGTTAGTTTCACATATGGTGTGACAGGAGAGTATGGACTTTCTTCACATAGAAATCTACTTGTTTGGCATTTCCCCACTAAATGGTGTAATAGTTTGCTGAGCTGGTAGCTCACCAAGCTCAACAAGGAGGCATTTTTCAAGGTGCAAGCTCTGCCAGACCTCAGCAGAGGGAACCACTTTCACAGCCAGTGCCATACTCACAGTGGAACTAAGAGGCTTTTAGGCCCCAAGGCCTGGCTTCCACAGCAGGGGGTCCTGAGCCAATGGGAAGACTATCTAGCTGAGTCTTGGCAATTTGGCATTCCTTTTCACCACCACTATGGGGAAACATCCTTCTTCATAGACCTCAAACACAAGATCTTGAGCTTCACACAGACAAAAAGCAACCAACAAACTCAGTTTCTGAAACAGTATGTAATCACTAGTGGCAGGAGGGAGCGTTGGCTCCACAATAAGGAAAGTATTAAGAACCTTGCTTTTTCCTGCTCTCAGATGAATTCTTTATCTCTAAGGGCCTCCATTCTGAGGCTCTCACCGTGGAGCTTTTTTCCCTCATTTATTTATTAGGTTCACAGCCTTTTCTTTCTCTTCATAGAGCCTTTCTTTCTCTCTCTCCTCTTCCTTCAGGAGGCTTCAATTAAAATCTTAATCTTTATCCTCTGGTAGCTTCCCTGAGAATACTTTATCAGACTCTCTAAGGTCTGGAGTTCCTTTCTCTTCCTTGTCTCAACGCTGGATTAGCTGGCAGGATGTCTTGACTCACATTGTTTGCACCATTTGTAGCAGTACACAGTTGTTTGGATTCAGCACGGAAGGGACGGAGGCATATTTCATAGATGTATGCCCTGCCAGACCTAAGCAGAGGGAACCACCATCATGGCCAGTGCCGTATTTGCAGTGGAACCTCGAGCATCTCAGCTCAGGTGTTTTTATTCTTTCAGAACATCTCAGGTAGTCTACTGATAGCACAAGCAGATCATTAACAATTAAACAATCACTACAGAAATCCAACACCTCAATACAAAACGCTCCAGACAGCCCCTTACCCAACAGTGCATAAAACACTTATTTTAATATATAACTAAAAATAAACTTCTGCAACAAAATGACATTAATACTCTTTTTCTTCTTCTTTTTTTCCTTTGGTTTTTGAGACAAGGTTTCTTTGTTGTAACTCTGGTTGTCCTGGAACTCATTCTGTAGACCAGGTTGGCCCCAGACTCACAGAGATTTACCTGCCTCTGGCTCCCGAGTGCTGGTATTAAAGGTGTGGTGCCATCATGGCCCTGTTCAACACTCTTGTCAAAATACAGTTAATGGGTTTGTTTCAGGACTTGATTCTATCCCATTAGTTCATGCAAAGTCTTATCTTTATGATAGTAGCTCAATGCAGCGCTGTCATAGTTCTAATATTAGCAAGTCTTATAACTTTGATCTTTATTTTCCACAATATTTTATTCATCTGGGTACCTTTATATTCCATATTGATTTGAGGATTGCACTCTATTTCTACAATAGACATAATAGTTTGGAAGGGCATACATCTTATTACTAAGTCTTAGAATTCACGAACATGGGGCATTTTCTCATGTAAGTGTTCAACTTCCTTCCGGAATGTTTTGTAGTTCTTACTGCACAGGTATTTGTCTTCCTTGTGTAAACTTATTATTGTATATTTTACTTTTTGGTTATAAGTGTAAATGGTATTTTTTGTTAACAGTACTGGAATTGACCATAAGGCTTCACACATACTAGGCAAATGATTAACCACTGACCTACATATATATATATCATCAGGTCACTTTTTGCCTTTTTAAAAAAATATCTTTTAAGATTTACTTATTTATTTTATGTGTGAGTGCTCTATTTACATGCTTGCTTCCACCCTATAAGAAGCCATTAGATCCCATTATAGATGGTTCTGAATCACCATGTGGTTGTTGGGACTTGAACTCAGGACCTCTGGAAGAGCAGCCAGTACTCACTCAACCACTGAGCCATCTCTCCAGACCTCTTAACACTTTGAGAGCAAGTCTCACTGAGTTGTTAAACTGAGCTTGAATCTGTGACCCTTCCGCCATAGCTTCTTGAATAGCAGCTTCAAGACCAACCTGGGCTACATGATATCATTTCTCAACAACAATAAAACAAGATATAAACAAAATCCCAAGAATAACTTTAGTGCCCTTTTAAATGCACAAGTGAAACAGAAGCTAATTTTCAATAGGACTCTCTGATATGCATCATATCTTAACTCACAATTTCCTTCCCCTATCACTCCATCTCCTAACACAGGTTAACACTCACTTCTTTCATAACCCATGCCTACAGCAAGATGACACGGTTGGCTCACCAGATAGACTTCCTTTTCAATCAAGTTCTTCAGTATATGAAATGTCTCAAGTAGTAAAAGAAAAAAGGCCCAGCTAACTTTTCAATACTTTTCATCATCATCATTATTTTTTCAGCAAGTACAGAAACATTTATAAAAGAACGGGCAAAAAAATAGATGGGATAAATGACTGTACACTACAAGAGAAAAAAGCTTGTTAGACAAGGGAGTTAATATTTTGTTAATTCCATGTCACACAATGGCACTGAAAGACAGGGAATAAAGTCTCCTGTAGGGCAAAGGGGCAGGAAGTACACAATACTAGATCTGTTTGAGACATAACAGCAAGTTTCCTTTGCTGTGTTTCAAGTTTTAGTTCTTCTATGCTATCACTCAGGACAGAAGACTTAAAGAGCAACACAGAACTATGTAAACTTTTGCAAAATTAACGGTCACAGGTTTCTATTTTCTCATTGAAGATTTGATGAGAATAAGTACACATTTAAATTGTGCAATATTAGGTAGACATGTTTTTGTTAGTTATATTGCACTTCATCCAGTAAATGAACAAGAAAAAAACAGACAGGTATGTGCAGTACATGTCCTGTTATCCTCAGGAGAAATCCCACCTGGACTTAATAACAATATCCCATAGAACTCACGTCTCTTAACACTTTCCAACTGCCAGGAAACAATTTACACTTAACATTTCTCAAATTTAAAAAAACATTTTAAACAAAAGACCAGAGAAACATCTCAAGTTACATTCTCAATTGGAAAAGTTGGGTCATGGTTATGTATTCTGGAAAGTCCCTCTGCCTGTCAACCAAGAGAATGTTCCTTTAAAGTCAGGAACTGTGTTTTATACTATCCCAAAGGTGCTCCTAACAGTATGACAATGGCATTCTAGTGAGTCAAAGTCTGTTAAATGTTTTATGAACACCACCCCTATGGTCTATGAAAAGTACACTATTACCGCCGAAAGTTTACATGAGCTAGTATTATCAGGATCACACAGCTACCAAATTAGTGTGGAAGTTGAATCAAGAGTATCTGATTATGAAGTTCATAGTCTAATACATACTACTAAAGAAAAATACTTAATGTATCACTGTACTGTCTTATATTCTGAAAAATTATCATCTTGAATAAAACTGAAGGAACACAAATACAAGTTAAATAAACCACAAAGCAAAAGGATACTGACATGATTATCCATGATATTTACTTCAATGGGCGCTGCCAAGGGGTGGGGGGTACTTTAAAATTCTTTTTGTTTTCAGGTGTTTTGCCTGAATGTCTGTGTATCATGTGTGTGCACCGCCTTTGGAGACCAGAAGAGGGAATCCATTCTCCTGGAATTGGAGTTATAGACAGTTGTGAACCATGTGGGTACTGGGAATTGAACCAAGGTCCTCTAGAGGAACAGCCAGTATTCTTCACTGCTGAGAAATCTCTCAAGCTCCTCTTTTTTTTTTTTCTTTCACAGTTTTTCGTTCTTTCTACTATTAGAGGGTTATGAATATTTTCCAGGCCAATGCTTTTCAGTAGAGAGCACTGATTCGGAATAAGTGCTAGCTTCCACAACATGTAATACTCATCTCAAAATGGCTACTAACTGTTTAAAAATAGACTTGCAAGATTTTTCAAAGTTTAAAAAGTGCCTCTTGCAATGTAGAGGAAGGAGCTCAAGTACCAACCTGGGTCCAATTTTAAATACATCCAGATAAACACGAAACTCAAAAAGCTCTAAGTCATGACTACTTCCCATGTAACTGGAAGGTCTGTAAGATGAGAGTCATGATTGTAGCAACGCAGTACAACTTAAATGAGTAATGAGATTACTGTTTAGAAGATAAGGCAAGGCTATACATGGAAATATTGAAAACCTACAAATATCCAATCAAAGGTATACATTTAAAAATACATGATGATTACAACAGAGAAACCCTATCTCAAGGAAAAAAGAAAAAAAATACATGATGAACTTCAAAACAACAGTAGACAATGAACAATTTAATTAGAAAATGGGCTAAAGCCACAAAGACATTTCAACAATTAGGAAATATAATGGTGAATGGATACTTGAGAAACCACTGGAATTGAAGCTATGAGGTATCACCGCTTAGATAGTATATCTCTAAATACCAGCAAGGATGGATAGGAACCAAAATTTTCTTATTGCTAGCAGGAATATGAAATCAGACACGCAAAGACAGTTTTGTCTTTTATTTTTAATCAACTAAAAAAAATTATCAGACATATTAGGAAAAATAACACACCCTGGCCCCACCAAGATATCTCTCAGAACCTAGGAATGTTAGTAACTTGGTAAATATAAAAAAAAAAAAAAAAAAAAAAAAAGGCTAGGCTAGCGATGGAATCAAGGCTGCTTATCAGCCGACATGGAGCTCACATTTGGGTAGGCTGAATTCAATTATAAAACTTACTATCTTGCCTAACATTAAAAATGGACGAGAGGCACGAGGTCAGTAAAGAAAGATGTGAAGAAAGAAGGTGCAAAAGAGATGTAAATTTGCTAGCTCTGAAGATGAGAAAGAAGTCTCTATCCAGGATATCAGGAGGGGCAAGAAGAGGCAAAGAACAGATTCTCTTCTGAAGCCCTAGAAAGGCACAATGTCCTGCTAAAGCCTCAACAAAGCTTATAGAGTCCAGTCAATCCCAAGTTGTAAACTAAGTAATATGCTGTTTAAGCTGCTAGATCTGTAGTGTGATGCCTATCACACCTCCCTTCCGGGTTTAGGACTCTATGTGGAAGAAGAGGCTTCCTCTTCCTGAGCTTGTTAAGAGCCAGAGGTGGTATGATTTTAAGGAAACATTTTTCAGACACGACAGGGCACATGCACCTATGAACTCAGAGAGACTGTAACAGCATGCACAAGACCTGTACAAGCTCAAGCCAGACAAATTTCAAAAAGAGGAGGGAAGTGGACACAAAGCCCCACCCTTAGCAAAGAAGCTATTTGAAAACACTAGCTGCTAGGAGAGGGAAAAGTCAGTTTTATAGACTATTCAACCAGGGACTGAACAAAATTGTTTTAATGAAAAAGTACAATTGATGATTTGTGGATAGAACCTGGCAAATACAGGTGACTTTTAAATATCAGCCAATTAATTAAGCTAAGGTGCAGACATACCTACATTTGTAAGTAACTGCTCAGAGTAAATTTAACATAATCCCCCCAAATTTCTAGGTTGTGGGTGAACTCATAGCAAGTGTTTAACTGGTTTTCAACAAAGTTTCTTGAAACATTTAAAATCACTTCTTAAATACAAAAATATTCACACTATAGCAACACTACTATTTCCTGATATGTCAAAGAAAATATAGATATAAGGTAAAATTTCAAGTATATCTTCATTATTTTCCCTTCAGCTCATTTTGTTAAAGACAGCTCAGTGTTCTTTTATTGTAATTTAATACGTATAGGCCATCTCAACTGTATTTTTAAAATGTTTTACTTTGAAGGTAGAACATTCACCACAAAACGTATGATTCAAAATCATGGAATGAGAAAGACTTGTAAGGATACTGGGTCATTATTATTAAAGTCAAACTCAAACTCTTCAAAGTAACTGACACCTTGTCACAGCTCCCCTGCCTTGGAGAGGTTAACAAGTTATCCAAGCTCCAGACAGGCAAAGAGCAGCCTCTATCAGGAGTACAGCATGCTTGGGCAGGAATTTTCTTCATACGTGAACTAACAGGCTTGCCTTCTCATCAAAATCCAAGTCAAACAATGAAAGGAGCCATTCCAAACCCAGAGTCACCCAGATTGAGGGCCCAGAACTCTCAACTGGGTAACCACTGGCAAACACATTTTCAAAGAAATTTGCCTATGTATCAGCCATTTAGGTTCTCTCAGCTATGTCAACTCAGGATCTGTAAGGACTGTTTAAAATATGAGCTGATAAGTAGCAGACACTGCTATTCTGAACACACAAGTCCCTAACTCAGATGATGCTTGGAGAAACTGGGGAAAGCAATGCAACTTCCCTCATGACTCAGTGCCTCAGGCAAAGCTTCTAATGGGAGGGACATTGATGAAGACAATGCCAACCTTGCTTCTGGAACAGAGTAACTAGTCCTGTGTTTCATTTTCATGGAATCATCATACCTAGTTGATCCTACAGTATTCACACATGAGACTCTTTTGGATTTTAGAAATAATGGTCTTATATGGAAAAAACATGTGCTTTTCCTTTTTTGTAAAGTGCTCAGGAACACAATACTAAGTTACTTCCAGGATTCACAACAGCTACTAGGTACATGTAACAGGTACTATGCATTTTAGATAAACAAAGCCTGCTGGTCCAGCAGAGAGGAACTGGGGTGGTGAGATAAATTACCAGCATTTCCAGGTTGAGAAGTATGGTCAGACTGGCTGTTGCCACCAATACTGACAGGAAGAGTTAGTGGAGTGATGCTCTAGCAATGATGAGGGACAGAGACGAGGGTGGAGGGGGGGGGGGGGGGGAGTACGTGCGCAGCAAGAGAGGGAAATCCTATCCCTAATGCCCTGATGGCAGGGCTTTGCTTTATTTTTCTTTCCATAGAGGACTATGATGCTCATCTGAATGAGACATTGTTCAACTTGAATTTTATTAGTTTTGTAACCTAGATTATAAAACTTTGAGTGAGTACACAGTAAACATATAGCCCCGCTCTTTACATGAACTGTATATTGAAGTATACACTGCTGATATTCTTTCACCTATCAAGAGTTGAATCTGCAATTTTTAATGGAAGTTTTAAATAATTTATTTGAATGTTAGAAAAATGTTAGAAATTTGTAATACTGACCTGGCAGAGCTTTGTTTTTGTGACAGGTTGTAGGGTGTATCTCATCAATTAATTTCAACAACAGAGATTGCATTCTAAGGACAGAAAGCAAGTGCAAGGAAAAGGAACAATTCTGATCAAATCCTTACATAATACTCAACAGTTTGCCATGTTTATTTCGTTGCTTTTTACTTGACTAACTGGCATGATTTAGAGATGAGTACTCTAAGTGCTCATGCATTTGTTTTAGCTTCTTAATTGTGTACTCAAACCACAAGATGTTTTAGAAACAAGAAAGCAGAAACACAGCAAATAAATGGAAGAATGAGAAAAATAAAGCTACTGCCTCTAGATTATTTTCCCACTTGCTCTTTAGGAGTAACGGTGCTATGGGAAGAAGGTGGGGAGCAGATGGATACTTACAGAACATTATTCTGAGCTCAGCTTTCCCATTTTACTATTTCCATAATTATCCCTAAGAACAAACTGGTCTTGGCACTATCATGGAAAAGATGTGATTTTGTGTTTAATATGGTACATCAACCATCACTTTGAATAGAACATTAAAAAACTAAAACATCACTCACAAATTCAAATAACTGAAACTATAATGAAAATGTAACCCAAATTCTTATGTATTCCTTTATCTCTTCACAGAGGAAAACATTTTTTACAAAATAGCTTAACTGAATACAAGACTAGGTATCCTAAAGGAAAGGTAAACGAAAAACTATGATGGGGATTTCAGTGAGTTTGTTCTCCTCGACTCACCCAAATCTTGCTTTCTCCCTCCTAGCCCTGCTGTTTCCTATGGTAACAAGCAGATGACTGAAGTCATTTCAAGATATTGCTCAATAAAATCACACTTTCCTTGCCCAAGGAAGAGGGGAAAGTATGGAAGAATGCTCACTTTGTTCCACTATACCTTTTAATATGTAGGGAACAGTAACTCAGTGTCACTGACTTTTCCTCCCTTCTCATTTTAAAGTCTTCTTGGCTTAAAATCTCACATGTATTTGTGTGGTCTGTTCTCAGGGAAACCTAAGGTGGACTACACACCTGTTACTTCTTTCTTATCTGTAAGATAAAATATGTGGGCCCAATGCTTGAGGCCCATTCTGAAGACCTGTTTTCTATACTTTAAGAAACAGAATGCACACAGCAAATTAGATGTTAAGTTCAAGCTTTGCTTTTACTCTGACCTGATGAAGTTCTCTATAGTTGCACACCAGAGAAGAGCTTTGCTGTGTCTCAGTCTCAATAAATGCTTTAAAAATGTTGCTTTAACAGTGTTGTCTACTAAATTGCTATTATGCTTTTCTCTTGTCTGTAGTACTTTGGAGTAAGTTCCTTGTTAAAAATATTCAGCATATAAAAGTTTATTAAGAATATTAATAATTTACTGGTAATCCTATACTTTATATATTACATTGTAGACCAGCATTTCATGTGGATAAATACATGAAAGCTTACATATTAAAGATGTCTAGAAAAGAAAATTTAAGAATATTGTTTGTAGTTTTTTTAGTACAGTAGATAAATTCTGAGCAAACTGATCTGGAGTAACTTTTTCTTCTGAGACAAGTTCTCAGGTATTCCAAGCTAGCCTCAAATTCACTAAGCTGACTGATGACCTTGGACTTCCTGCCTCCACCTCCTGAGGACCAGGAATACAGATGTGCACCAATGTGCACCACCACTCTTGGTTTCTGCAATGCTGGAGTTTGAACTCATAAGTGTTATACATACCAGAAGAGGACTCTACCAATTGATCTACACCCCAGAAGTATACTGCTTGTTAAAAATATGCACAGTAAAAATCTTAAGTGCATTTACAGCCTTATTGGAAGTCAGCAACACTGTGTTTATCAGCAGATCATATAACTCTCTCCACAGAATCATGTTTCAGCAAAGTTTTACTAAAAGTTTTGGTTTCCAAGATCTCTTGTATTAACATGGAGTTTATTAGATTTCTCAGAAGAATTAAAGACTGAGCAAGCAAAGCATATAAAAATAAATGAACCATGCACTTTGAGATAATGCTTAGATTTATTTCTTATTTACTAACATGAGTAAGATAAACATTACAATTTATGTTTGAAGTTAATGCTGAATTCAACATTATCTAAAATGTTTTCTTAGACAGGCCTTATCAAAGGTAGAATGTTAAAAACTGGATTTGAATTTAAGAAGAAAACTACATTCCCTTAAAAATAAAATCTAATTTAAATTAAGAGTAAGCTCAAAACACAAAATAAAAGACTCAAATTGTTAATGATGTAGTACTACTTTAAAAAATATATAAGCTTGAGGCTGGGGATCTGGCTCACTTTGTAGAGTGCTTGGTCAGCACGCTTAATGCCCCAGCTTGACCCCCAACACCACATAAACCTTAGGTAGTGGTACATATCTGCAATCGTAACACTCTGGAAATAGAGGAATACACATCCAAGGCCATCCTCAATTATATTTCCAGGGCTTGGAGGCTAGCCTGGGCTACATGAGATCTTGCATCAAAACAAAAATAATAAATTAACAATAACAGCAAACACAGACGAATTAAAGAGACAAGAAAACTAACATGTAACAATGAAGCCAAGGTTTAGAGTTCAGGGCTACCTTTGTGTGACAGCTATCAAAGGATGGAAGAGCTAGCCTTTCAATACATTTCCAGGTCCAAGAAGAGAAGGGCATCACAGCCCAGGAAGGCAGTCTAGGTAGAGATCGCAGAGTGCCCCCTCAATCAGCTATCTGCACTGCAAAGAGCAGGCACACCTCTGCATTCCACAGTCCATACCTGCATGGGCAGATGCCTGGGTAAGCTAGGAGCAAAAAGCTCCAGACTGATGAAGAACACAAAAAGGTAACATTCTAAAGAGTTTCTTTTTGTTGTCGTTTTGTTGTTTTTAAGATCTAATTCTGGGGCTGTTTGCTGTTTTTGATTAGGGCTGGAAGTCCATTCCCAGAATCCATATCCAGTGGCTCACAACTGCCTGCAATTCCAGGTCCAGGGTATTCAATATCCTCTACTGGTGTCTGTGCAAATACCATTACACATGCATGCATAAACACAGAATCATAAATAAAAAGGAACTCTTAAAAATTGTATTTTTAAAGTAAAGGGATTCTTTATAAACACACAAAAATACAAAATATAAGGGGCAAGATTGCTAATTTAATACAGTGATGAGCTCTTTTACAATGAAAGACCACATTAAACAAAGAACAAAGACAAGCAATAGGATACAAGACAGCATTTACCAAAAATAACTGGCAGGGAATTACTAAATCATATATATATATAATAATAAATTGACAGAAAAAGAGAATTCATGGCAAAAATGGAAATAAAAATGGCAAAGGAAATGGGTTATGTTTGAGGACAGGGAGCATAAAATAATCCTATCTTCCCTATCTGAATACAATAGTGGAATATGTAGGAAGGGGAGGGGAGACACGATAAAGACACAGACATGACCAGACAGACAAGGAGTGGGCTTAATGTGAGAGATATGGATCGACTTGAGGCTGAGACTACAGAGGGTAAGAAATGTGGTCAAATGTTAAAATACAATTTTATTATTGAAGGATATAGTTCACATACATAGTTACGAGGGTTTACAAATATTTTACCTCCAAATACATAATTACAAAATACATCATCATAGGTGCTAGTTGCAAACTCCTTTCTCAGGGCATGGGATAGTAGAAGTCAGAGAACCTTTCTGTCGCTAAGAAGCACCAGAAACAGCCAACAATGGGCCAAAATGGGCACGGCAAAGTCCTTTATCCAACACAATCCATTAGCGAAGATGCCCCCCCCCCCAAAAAAAAAGATTTGGTTTTGCTATGTAGCCCATGTTGGCCTCAAATTCTGGATCTTCCTGCTTCAGTCTTTTGAGAACTATATTATTGGCATGTTCCACTACACACACCTGGACGAACATTTATTCTCATAGCTGATACTTAAGAATGGAGGTTGGTAACACGTAATGAAACAGGCTTCTATTTCCTTCTGCACGTTATCACTTTTATGTAATTTCACTTTGAAACAATGTATTTATTGATCTAAGTTATTCTATGGAGCTACAGGAGAATGTAGAAGTTCATGAAATCTACTTCCAAGATTGCTAGGTGAAGGCATTTCTTATTCCAATTTCTCTACAAAGCATTGCTTTTTGGAAGCTGTTTTTAAAATCTACACTTTCTAGATGATTTCAGGTAATACTGGGTACAGACAGGGGCAACAGGCAGAAAAGGGGATGTATTCTGACTAGTGAGAATAAGTCTTCAAGAAACCTGTCTTCATGCAAACTGGCTTGCTGAAATTCTTCTCACAACCAAATGATACTTCGTTTTTTTTTTTTCTTTAAAGGAAAAAAGATTAATAGAATACTCCCTCCCTCATGACTGTGCGTTATAGAAAACATGACTGTCTGATAAACTTATCTGTAAAACCCAATATCCTTCAACCCTACTCAATTCTTGCCTCACTCCAGTGAATACTGGAATTATTAGCCCTACCTGACTACTCATCATGAGAAGAAGTACTTTCATGGAGGAGGGAGAAGATAGAGGTACCCTTCAGGTTGTCTCATTCTGCTTGCTCTATTAAGCAAGTACCGGAAAGACAGAAATCTAAGTAGAAAAGCAATACTTCAAAGTCCTCTACTCACCTCCATGAAATCTGGCCTGAACGAAATCAGGTGAGTTTAGATACAGAAAGCAGATTGGTTTATTTTTAGTACTTTATAATTAGTACTAAGATAAAAAGTAGACAAAACAAAACAGGACATCTACTTTTCTGGATTAATAATTTTAATGCTGGTGTGTAGCCAAGAGTAATTACTGAAGAAGAGATATATCTCCTACAATAAATGCAAGAGTGGTACATAGAACAATATTTGAACATCTATTAAACATTTCAACCATGTACTTTTGAAAGGAGAATGAATAATTAATATGGTGGTATTTATTATCTTGGGTTTAAGAACAATTTGTTGATAATGTTCAAATAATCTTAATAAATTAATAAAATGCACTCAGATCAAACTAACAAAAGCTAACTAGACAGTAAGTCAGCATGGACAAAGGAAGAGTAGAGTTAGAAGTCCAAGGTAGGAGTCAAAGGCACCAGCCAAGGTCAGGGATCTGGGAAGGAAGGACAGGAAGTCAACAAGAATGGCTTTCCTCAATATTAAGGTACAAAGTAAAAGTTCCTAACCTTGTGATTTAAAACTAGAAATGAGGAAGACCAGTGCTACCTGGTCTTATACAAATTGGAAAAGCAAAGCAGAGATAACACTGAGTTACTAGATGCATGCTTATAGAAAATCTAAAACTTGAGAAATCACAAAAAATAAACAAAGCAGGCAAAAATATTCCCTGGTGAATTAGTTCCTCTAAGTGGAAGGGAAATACTGGGGAGCCATCTCTCTCAATTCCAGTGTAGCTGGAAATATTAATAACTTGATCAGGTTCATGAAGGGAACAGGAGACAATCATAGTGTGGTTAGTTTGATCCTCCTAGATTAAGGATGGCATGTCTCCATTTCTCTTTTCAGCTCTAGAACCCCATCTGGTACAGACCTATTCTGTGCATGCTTAGGCAAGCGATTTCTAATACCTGCCTGTACTGCTTCTTCTATCCAAAGGTTTCTCTTTTTATTTACATTAAAGTGGGCTACAATGAGAATAACAGAAAGATGTAATGTGAGCTGATTTGTGCGGGTATTTCTCAGGTAATTTGGTAACAGCAGTGAGAAAACTATTAATGCTGTACATATCTAAAGAATAGAGACGAAAACAAACACTTCATTGTTCATGCTGGAAGAGACTGAATTTCTCTTCAAAAATATGTCAGTGAAACTGAAGCCAATCATACCAAAAATTCAAAATCAGTCTGGAAAAAAACTGTATCAAAAAACTAAAGCTTCAAAACAAGTGGCTAGAACCAGATTACAACAAATTCAAGTTTAAAATGATTTCCATTTTATAGGGTTATAAAAAAGCAATTATTTATTCACACAGCCTCACACAAAACAAGAACTCACAGGGTTCCTATGTGTGGTCGTGGCTGTCTTACTCACTCTGTAGATCAGGCTACCCTCAAACTCAAAAGATCCATTTACCTCTGCCTCCCTTGATGGAATTAAAGGTCTGTGACCATGTCCAGGTCTGAAGTATTTATTATGGGGCCTTTACGGAAAGTTTTCTGACCACTGCTTACAAGAAAACAGACTGTTAAGTCTGAGAACAAACAGCAGCACCCACATACTCTTGTGCATAGGACAATGAGTTAATTTTAAAGTTTAGTCAAAATGTCTTTATAAAGAGAGTATTAGTATATCATTTTTCCTTCAAAACTCTTGAAATATTTTAAGGTAAACTATTTATTGATTTTAAGCCATATTTTCCACTTATAAAATACAAATCACAAGAACCAGGATACAGGGTTGTTCTATGAACAGCTAAGAAGTCACCCTCCACAAGAGATATCTACTCCCTCCTCAGAACAGATTGTATAGTGCTCCCTGCCTTTCAGAAACACTGGAGACTGGAACTAAGGAATGACTTCCAATCATCCCAAATGTGCTGCCTATAAACAACTAAGAATATGAAATCTGTCTCCTACTAACAAAGACTGAAGATGTTTTGGAGAAAAATCAACTATAGCTACCAAATGAACCTAAAAATAACAAACTAGCCGGGTAGTGGCAGTGTATGCCCTTAATCCCAGCACTCGGGAGGCAGAAGCAAGCAGATCTCTGTTAGTTCAAGGCCAGCATGGCCTATAGAGTAAGTTCCAGGACAGCAAGAGTTACAACAAAGAAACCCTATCCTGAAAAACCTAAAAAAAAAAAAAAAAAAAAGGAGAGGGGGAGGCAAAATAAATTGCTATACCATGAAGTTATTTATTAGTTTTCCCCTTCTTTTGGAATTACATGGTTGAACACTCTATGCTCTTTTCATAAAACTCCTCTGGGAGAAAAAAGAAACAACATTTCAGGCTCATGATTTTAGCAGAACATTCAGTGTTTATAAGCCTTTATAATTAAAATTACAAGGTGATGTTTATTATGTGCTTGTGACTGAGTGTAAAAGTGCATCAAGTTCTATCCTGATAAGCAAATACTTGCATTATGCTCTATTTAGAGTGAATGTGAGTCAGGCAAGGAAGCAACTGGTCTGCTCTGTACTTCTCTCCTGACAGAGTCCTAGAATCTCAGGGAAAAGATGCCACGGTCCTTGTCCAGCAACGTACACTAGCTTAAAAAAAAAAAAAAATCTGTTTACAACAGATTCATTCTCGTTTCTTACTGTGCTTTAAACTCTTGGACAAATGAGTATAGCCCAATTAGTAAATAGAAATGATACATTTGGAAAAAAAAAAAAACTTGAATGTGTACGCATATAAAATTATGCCACCATAATCTATCTACCTTTATTTCATAAGCTCAATGACACATCTTTAAATGACAATAAGCTTTGCTGTCCAGTGTGGGAGGGGCTATTTCAGGAATGCATGGAAGTACAGGAGCATGGGTGGAGTGCTAGCCTGTATACTTACAGCACCACTTTTCCATAATTCTTTACTGAAAACAAAATGTTAGTCATGTTATATGCTTACAAGAGGATATAATTTACCCCCTCTTTATTACTATTTTTTGAAATACAGTCTTGCTCTGTAGCACAGGCTGCTCTCAAAGTTGGAATACTTTTCTTCTTCATCTTCTTGGGTGCTACGATTTAGGTGTATGCCATTACATTTGGCTGTAAAGGGCTATATTAGTTACTTTCCAATTGCTGTAGTGAAACACCATGACCAGGGCAACTTAAAAAGGAAGGGTTTATTAGGGCTTACGGTTCCAGAGGGGTAAGAGTCCATCATCATCATGGTGTGGGAGAGTGGTAACAGGTAGACATGTCAGCTGGGGGAGCAAACTGAGGGGGCACAACTTAAACTACAAGCAAGAAGCAAGATGGTGGGGACAGTAGGGATGAAACAAGGCTTTTAAAACCTCAAAGCCTACCCTTAGTGTAAGAGCAAAAGTCAGGTTTTATTGTACCTAAAAGAACTACAGAACAAGGATATAACTTCCTAGAGTGCTAGGTGGGGCTGTTCAGGTGAGAGTCTGAATCTCCCTTGCCCAAGTACATAACCTCTTGGAATGTTGGGTAGAGAGTGTCTACATCCCATTTAATTGACCCTACAGCTCTGAATGTGTTCCAAATGCACAGGATGTGCAAGAAGTATATTAGGAAAGATGCTTGCCATTGATTGGATCTGATGGGAAGTTTGTAGCCTTAAGGGTTCTGCCTTTTTAAGCACCTGTGCCATGTGATTCGGGGCCATACTATGGGAACTTGGAGGTGACAGTTTCACTCTGTGGGTACCTCAGAATGAACCTGGTCACATTCTATCTGCCTGGCCAGTATTTAATTAATTTAATTATAGCTTGCTTGCTTCAAATTTTGCTCAATTGTGGTGATCTTATTCTTGACCAGATTTAGGATTTATACTAGTAACATAGTTCCTCCAACAAGGCTACACCTTCTAAGCCTTCCAAACAGTGCCATCAACTGAGGACCAAATATTCAAATGTCTGGGACTATAGGAACAGTTCATTTAAACCACAGCTGTCTTCTTAGCAATATTTTAAAAAAGATAAACACGCCGGCACAGCAAGTTTGCGGCTATCGGGACCACACTGATTCTAAGCCATCCTGGGCTACAGGAAGACTTCTTTCAACAACTTCCCTCAAAAGTATAGTCTCAGAAAATGTGAACTACGGTAATTTATTCCTAAGTCTATTTTATAAATGCAGTTTCTTTTTAACCCTAAGTTCATAAAACAAACCTAGAAGTTACAGTACGTATTTAGAGATGAAACAAAATTATTTAAGATCAAATATGGAGTGAGAATGAATGGGCTGTTCTCTTTAAAAAATTTTAATGAGCCCCTCTTTTCTTCCTGATTTGTCTTTTTCATTATATTAAATGTATATACACACACACACACACACACCCTAAGTGCATGACTTTGCCAGTGTGGAGGCCAGAGGACAACTTTTGGGAATCCGTCAGTTCCCCACTGAGTATGACCCAAGGATTAAACTTGGGTCCTTAAGCTTGGCAGGAAGTGCCTTTAACCATTGAGCCATCTTGTTGGCCATGAATAGATCTTTAATAAACAATACAGTGTCTCAAGAAAATAGGTATCTTGGGTAGAAGATATAGCTCAGTTGGTAGAGTGCTTGTCTTGCATTCATGAAGCCTTGACTTTGATCTCCAGTAGCCTAAAAACACTGGTCTCAGTAGTCAGGCATGCCTGTAAACCCAGTACTTGGATGGTAGAAACAGTACAAGGTCATCCCTAGCTATCTAATGAGTTTGTAAGTTTAAGGCTAACCTGGGATACATGAGATCCTGGGTGGATGAGGGGATGAGAGAGAAAGAAAGAAAATAAGATGTTATACAGAGCAAGCTTTTATTTTAAAAGAGAAAATTGCTGAGTAATTCACCATTTACCAATCAAAAGTACTGCTGAGGAATGTAAACAGAGATATAAACAACAATGAAATAGAACTTTCTTCTAAGTAAAAAAAAAATTTCTTTTTACTTCATGTGTATAAGCGTTCTGTATGAGAAAGTTAATAGATCCCTTGGAACAGGGGCTATAAATTACTATTTGCCACACTGTACGTGCTAGAAACCAAATTTGAATTCTCTGGAAAAGCAGCAATGCTGAGCCCTAGAGTAGATTTTAATATTCACTGAGAAAGCTGTTATTTATCCTATAATATTACCAATTAAGCAAGGTTTCAAAAACAAAAAATAAATAAATATAGTATATTTTGCTCCTAACTATAAATGATATTAAGAGAAAAATAGTTTTTTAAAAAAGGGACTTAGAGAGATGGTACCAGAGTACTATGGGATCAGAGTACTAGTTGTGCAAGCATTAGGATCTAGATTTGAATCCCTAGCACAAAACACAGCTGTATGTGTGTTTGGTATAACCCCAGCATTGTGGGGTGGAGACAGGTGTATTGCAGGAGTTAACTGGCCAGCCAAACTAGTCAAATTGGCAAGCATTGGGTTCAATGAGAGATCCTGTCTCAAGGAAACAGATATTGTCTCAAGGGACTAAAGTAGAAAGAAATAAGGGAAGAAACCCTGCATGTTCCTTTGGCCTGTACATGAACATCTACAGGTATGCACATCTCTCTCCTTGAATGCACCACACAAACAGTAACAAAACACCCTTTGCAGAATACAACCAATGAAGAATAAACAGCAATATGCCACAGGGAGGTAGCCTGGACAGCTGCATTAGCTAATGGGGACTATTCCGCTGAGGCCAGCAGTCAATGTGGCTGCGACACTAGAAAGTCAAACGGAAGGTAATGAGGATACACTGGAAACTACATTTTACCTTTGTAAGAACTGAGTGGATATGTCCCAGTTAAGATTTAATCCTTTCCTGAAGAAGCAATATAATTAATAACCACAACCCTGAAGAAAGTGAAAGTCAATTCACTGGAGACATTAGAACCTTAGTTTTAGACAATCACACCTAAGACCAGACAAGTTTTTCCCAAGGTAAGAAGTAAAGGATGCTTTAAATGACAATCAGCACTAATTTCAACTTTTATGAAAAGATCCTTTACTAAGTTGTAATAATTTAGGTTTCTCTGATGCCGAGTTGGTTTACTCTTCTTTCTTCATTTGATTTTAAACTTTCAAAGAGTCGAGTATGGTTAAAGCTAAGTCAAGTTCCCACATGAAATATTAATGCTCTCAGTGTTTACTGGTAGGCATGTTTTATTTAAACAAGCACCAACATGTTATCATTCCTGTGGCTCATTCCTGCTAGGGGAAATGAGATTTAGGAAAAGCTGAAAGCATGCTCTTTCTTCCCCACCTGGTACAAGGCAGTAAATGCAGCAGATGCTGGGCCACAGGAACGATTCCTTTTCTGTGGAAGTGCAGACTGGCTTTTGGCTGCTTGGCTGCCGAGATGTTCTTACCTCTATATTACAGAAAATATCACATTACAGAGCTAAGCTGTATTACTCTGGAATGTGTATACAGAAATAAAACTCCTAGGGTCACAAAGGACTGTGAGGCTGCTGTTTAGATCAGCTGTGTGAGTCTAAACCACAACAGTTAGCACTTGAGTGTCCCCGCTATCCCATCTAAAATCCTCTTCACCAACTAATGTTTCATAAGACTTCTTATATGGGTAGAAGGTGCTATGTTTCTGTTGTTTTCATTACCTTTCTTCTAATTTCTTATAAGACTGGATATCGCCCTTCATAAACTTGGGCACTCAGCAGTCCTACTCTTAGGTATTCTCTGGTTTCCTTTTTTTCTTCTTGACTCGCAAGCAACTCTCATATGGTCTACATATTTCCCACTTTTCATTGTATATATATATATTTTCTTACAATATGACACAATAAGTCAGTGGTTTTCAACCATCCTAATGCTGTGACTCTTTAATACAGTTCCTCATGTTGTGGTTGGTAACTCCCAATCTCAAAATTATTTTTGTTGCTACTTCGTGGCTTTCGTTTATGCTACTGTTATGAAAATGTCTGATATGCAGATGGTCTTAGGAGACCCTGTGAATGGGTCATTTGGACCCACAAAGGGGTCATGACCCACAAGTTGAAAACTGCTGCACTAAGTTGTTACATTTGTTCTGTTTGTAACTCACAAAAACAAATCCTTTCCTTTGGCATTGTAAAGCTAATGACTCGTTCCTGGCAGTTTGTACTTTGAGTAAGGCTGAAGAAGCTCTTTCTCATAACAAGTTCAGAATCCTGCTCCTTTCATCTGTTTTTTAGCAGTTCTCGAACTTTACTGTTACCTTTAGGCCTTTTTTCTCTCTGAAGACCCATGACACATAACAGGATGAAATGAAAACTGTAAACTAGTCTTTCCAAGAACAAACACAACATTCCTCTGTTATCCAGCATGAGCCTCTTTTTGACCTGTTCTATTTCATTAGTTTAATTCTCTACTTCTGTGCCAGTTCCATGAAGCTTTTATTACTATAGATTAAAATTGGGTGGAAATTATTGTTCTTCCTGATACATTTCAGAACAGATAACTACTTATATACTTTTCTTCTTCATAGCTTTAAAATTCATTTAAAATTCCCATTAATTTGAATTAGAGCTGCATCAGCTGAGAATTGACATCTGATACTGCTAAATGCCCCACTAATAAACATTACAGCTCTTCACTTATCTAAGTTTTCGTGTATGTCGTCAGTAAAATTTCATTTGTTTCATAAAGTTACTGTGATTTTTGTTACTATTTTAATCTTTCTAATTATCACAACATTCTGAGCTGTGGGAAGAAAACTTTTGTAAAACCATTCCTTAGCTTTGCTAGTTCTAACAATCTGTATCCAGACAGCTTACAATCATTAGGGAAAAACTACCTTGCCTCCAGGATCTCCTCTTTTCTGCTGCACATTCTGTTCATCTTTATTTGTTTTCCTTTTTCTTATTACTAGATCTATGCCAAAGATAACAGCCTGAGCAGGTATTCTGCCCTCCTTTGACTGGTTATAGAACTGATGCTGGTGTAGCAGGACATTTTGAATAAGTTTTTTGTCCTGTGTAGCTTTCCTTATGATTGGATGCCGTTTAGACTTCTGGGAACTTTGCTTAGAATATAAAGAAGGCAATGGGCAGTTGGCAGTTGATGGGCTGGTTTGATAAATGACAGTCCTGTTTTTTAGCAGCTCCTGATCTTCAAGCTTCAGACAGTGAAGAAAAGCCAAAGAAAGGGCAGAGACTATTTCTTCTTTTCTCTTTTTCAAGGCTGCCTGAAGAGCGGTGAAGATTTATTTCTATCTTTCCTTTCGCTTTTATAGTTAGAGGGTAAAAGGCACAGTGGGAATTTGTCACAAGTTAGGAATCTGTTATGCTAGCAATCAGTTTCAGGAGTTTTCCAGGACTTCTAAGATTTTGTTTATAACTTTTGTCATGTTTGCCTTGTCTTCCAGAGACCAACACATTTGGAAAAAGTTACTGTTGGATTTAACTGGGTAATACTTAGGCAAAATTCACTAGAATTCCTAAGCTTACTAAGTGAGAAGAGCCTAGTTTTTTTTTTTCTTGTACTATTTTTTTAAAAATATGCATTTTTATTTTTTAAATTAAAATATATCATTCGCTCTTCCTTTACTTCCTCTAATTCCTTCCCCTTCCATGTACTACCTTCTTCAATTGTTACTGATATATACATATATATGCATGCACGCATAAATATAACCTGTAGAGTCTGTCTAATGTTGCTTGTATATATGTGATTATAGACTGGCAACTTGTACTATTCTTTTAAAAATATAAATTTATCTTTTTATTTATTTATGTATGTATTTATTTATTGGGTTTTCAAGACACAGTTTCTCTGTTGTAACTCTGGCTATCCTAGAACTCACTCTATTGAACAGGTTGACCTTGAACTCACAGATATCCGCCTGCCTCTGCCTCCCCAGTGCTGGGATTACAAGTGTGAACCAACACCACCCAACCTGTAATATTCTTATGCGATTAAAATTGTGCACAGTTTATAAAACCAGCCAGACAACTTCTCTTCATACCTCAGTCCTGGTTTTAATATTTTTGAGCATTTATGAGATGGAGGTATACATTCTCTAATGTGTGGTAGAAATATTTTGAGAACCTTATTTAGTTTTTTGAGGTACACCTATGTACTTAGGTGTTTATATACACTTTGCAAATAACTCAGATTACTATTTCCACTTCTTTAACTAATATGGATCTATTTAAGTATCTTACCTTTCTATTATCCACCTTTAGCCTGACAATTTAAAAATAAAAATTAATCACAAGAAGACTTGTTTTCTTTTTTTTTAGGGGATGGGGGACAAAGTTCTTAACAAGAGTCCTCAGAGCACGTACTTAAGATTTCAGATTGAGGCCCCAATGAACTTAAGATGTGCCTTTAAAAACCAGTTGTCCAGCAGAAATGTTTATTTTCTAAAAAATTGACTTGTTATAAAATTCTTGACAGCTTCTGTACTGGAGAAAGCAGTAAGTTATGGGAATTTGAGCATCTGCACTAAAACACAGAATGCTGTTTTTCAGACTGAGACTTAAGTCATAATGAGCTGATAGAAAGAAAACTTTCTAAAGGACAATTGGGTGAGAACATTCTACTTTTGAGCCTGAATCTATTTCACTTTGATGGTCAGGTCAATGCTCTTCTTTGCCTATGGTTTATAGGAAGATAGAGAAATTCATTTAGGTAAAGACTAAATAGACAACTCTTTCCTGAACATGAAGTTATTAGATATATACTTTGGTGGCTACATTTAGGATTTCTGGATAATTAAGACCAATGAACTATTTAAACATTAGGCAGTTGGTTTGGTTGTGCAGCAACTATTAAATTTAGAAGATAAAACATTCTCATGGCCCCAAACCCATAAATCCTGTCTCATAGGACCATACAAGGATTTATATAAACTGTCAGAATGAATGCTGACGTTCATCTTATTATTTAAGTTACCCAGGCCCCAAAGTAACAATTACAATAGCTCTGTTACACAATGTTTGTGTACCCATTATCCCACTTCCTAAATCAAATATTCTAAGTACTAAGAATCATGGTAAAAAGCTCTTGGTTGCAGCAGCATCAAGGGATGTTGTTTTACATATGAAGCAATAGAGTTCAAAGGAGAAAATAACTGAAAAATTAAGAAATAATGTACACAGTATGGTGAGCTTGTATACTACAGGCATAAAAGCATTTTAATACTGAATTGCATTAAACACTTGATTTTAAAGAACACTGAGACGTCCGAATTAGAGAAAAAAATGCAAATTTAGAAATTAAAGGGTTATTATATTCAACAAAGGTAAATTTGTTTCAGCCATGAGTACATATAAATATTATCAAAATAAAAACATATGGGCAGAAAATTTTTAATTGGGAAAATACAAATTAGTTTTTGGAAAACCCATTCTGATCAACCTAAGCATGTAAATATGTTTTACCTTCTAGATGCTAGGGTTCCAAAGACTACAGGTTGCCCATGTCACTTGTCCTCAAGGAGCTTGCAGTAGTAAGAGGAAATGAAACTGAGTATCTTCTGTTTCAGTCTTCTCCTCCCTGAATGTGCCTGTCTGCTTCTGTAGTATTTGTTTTCTTCCTTATTCCTCTTAGTATGGCTTCCCCACTGTCTTTCAGACCCTGTGCTTTTATCTTTTCTTTCTTCTTTTTCTTCTTCCTCTTTGTTTTTGGTTTTTCGAGACAGTATTTCTCTGTTGTAACTCTGGCTGTCCAGAGATCCACCTGCCTCTGCCTAAGTGCTGGGATCAAAGGCATAAGCCAACACCACTAGGCACTTTATCTATTCTTATTTCCACTCTTGGACAAAATATAGGACAAATTACACACACACACACACACACACACACACACACACACACACACACACTGCTTAAGAAAAAAAAATCCTGACAAAAATAATGAATAATGGTGATATTGAAAATAATCAACAGGCTTAATTAACACCAGCTATATCTCTCTAAGAGCATTTACATGCATCATTCTATGTAACAATCACAAGAATTTATAAGATACCAATCCCACTTCCAGGTGATATATAGAGAAACTAAAGCACAAAAAAAGCTCCTAAGGTCACAAAAGGTAGAGCTAGAATGTTATCATTATGGCTATCTTGAGACCATATAGTTTCAGCTTAAGCACTAATCATTCCATATCTCATTTAAACCTCACTATGTACTCATTAAATAAAGAGATGAAAAGAGGTGATAATGAGGATCCTGCCTGGCTCCATTTTAAGGCAGGAGCCATTATACTGTATTGTTAAAAATAAATTTTCATTCACTGTAAGAGTTAAGTAATTGTTTTTTTTAAAGTTTGTTTCTTGGAACCTGACCTACCCCAACCAAAGACCTTGACCCTCCCCAACCACACTCCTTGACCTTCCCTAATCACATGGCCACCACATTGTGTTTTTGAGATTTTTCTGTACTTCCTTGTTGTTCCATTGTCTCTCGGTAAACCTACTCATGATTTCACTACTGAAAAGAGGCCTAAGAAATGGACTTGTGGCTGCTCTCTTTAATCTGATTTAGGAAGCAGTCGCTAGCTAGCTCTTGGTGCACACCTCAAAGACAAAAAGTAAGCTAGCTCAAATTGTGGTCTTATTCTCAATTGGTGGGATTAACATTGCCTGAGATTCAGACCATCCATTCAAATTCTAAAGGAGAACCTTCCTTCTGAAGTACTGGACTGAAGAGCAGCTTCAGCTCAGAGGGCAGGTGCCCAGGGTGCTTTCAGCTTCTTGGACAATTGGAAGTGACCTGCCATGCTAAACATCTAAGGAAACCTCCTGGTAAGTTTTAGTCTGGTTTTGTTCTGTGGGATGCCCAATTGGGGACATGGAAGGGATTTGATGGATCCCCAATATTCTCCTACACAGGGCAAAAGTGAGACGTTGCACTGCCCAAGTGACGTTCCTAGTCTGGTTTTGTGTCTAATCTGTCTTGATTTGGCACATTTTGCTTTTACTTTTACTGTCTCTTATCCTTCTGTGTTCTGTGTTAATTGGTTTATCTTGCACTGGGGATGACTGAATAGGCAAACAGTATGGGTAATAAGACTAGCAGGCCAAACAACCCTCTAACCTGGGTTCTAAAAAATTTTCACATAATTTAGCCCCCTATAGTTAAGGAGGATTATGATTATCCTATCACTAAAGGTCTCCCATACATTTTGTGAAATTGAATGGCCCACATTCAGAGTTGATTGGCCCCCTCAGGAAACTTTCGATTCTCAGATTGCCTGGACCTTGGTAAATGTCTCCTTGGTAAGCCTGGCCACCCAGATCAGATTAGATACATCTTGCCTTGGGCTAAAGCAACTCCCAATTCACCCCACCTGGATGTATGTTCCAAAATGGGCAAGGTGGCCAAGCCCTGACTGCTAGCAGAAAAGCCCTTTGAGCCTATTGCAGAAACCCAGAAGCCCCTCTAGAACCTATTCTCCAGGACTCACATGAGGAAGAATCCCAACTCCCTCCATATAACCATCTTTATCCCCTTCACCCATCCTCAACCTCTACCTCCCTAGTCCCCACCACCATGGCCTTACTTAACTGTCCACCTGTCCACTTTAACCCCTAACCCACTATCTACCTCTTCCTTACCTCCCTTGTCTTCTCACTTTTCCACACCTGCCAGGAGGTCCCATATGGCCCTTCCAACTCCTCCTCCATCCAATCCTGGTTCTGAAACAGCACCTCGCTTCATCCTTGTGTCCCTACAGCTGTTTCCTGACAACTGGTACCTGTAGATCCCTTTTTCCACTACAGATCTCTACAACTATCCCCAGCACTAACCCCAATTCCTTAATTTCTCTGATTCTTTTTTAATCACTTTCCCACATGGGATGACCGTCAGCAGATTCTCCATACGTTCTTCACTACTGAAGAAAGGGAATGGATTCTCATGGGAGAAGCCGAAGCACTACCCAGCACAACTTCAGTGACTAATGACCAGAGGCTAGCAATCGACTGTGTTCTGCTAAGATGGAGACCCCAAAGGCACTACAACACAGAGGGAAGTAGGAGGTCACTGAGTACCATCTACTGTTTAAGAGGATGAAACAGTCAGCCCGAAAACCTATTAACTTATCTAAGGTAGGAGATGTAAAACAGGAACCATATGAATCGCCTCCAGCTTTCCTGGAGCACTCCTGGATGCTTATCAGTTATATACTCCTATACACCAGAGGACCAGGAAAAGCTCAAGGCAATAAACCTGGCCTTTGTCACTCAGTTGGCCCCTGACATACGTAGAAAGATAAAAAAGACGAATGGGTTTGCAAGGAAAAACAGGTCAAAACTATTAAAAATATCCAGAAGGAATCTGACAACAGATAGCAAAGATCTTTTGGTAAAGAAGATGGAGCACACCACAGTGGCTGTACTACAAGCTCTGGCCACTTTCAATTCTTCATAAGGACCCCATGATAAAAGGAGGAAACCTTTACAAAAAGACCAGTGTGCCTACTGCAAAGAAATAGGTCACTGGAAGAATGAATGCCCACTATGGAAACAGGTAGTCCCCCTCCTCTCAACCCAAGCCAATCCTAGCTACGGAAGATTAGTGAGGCCAAGGCCCCTTAGAACTAGGCTCCCAGGAGCCTATGATAACTTTTACCATCAGGAAAAACCTGTAAATTTTCTAGTGGACATAAATGAAAAGTCCAGCACCCCAGTGGTAAAGGCACTAACCTCCATTTAATATAAGTACTCATTATAAGTACTCAATATCCCATAAATCTCTCTGTTTTCCCAGAACTCCTTGTTGCCAACAAGTGAATCCAGTGCCTGGGTTCTGACCAGTCAAAGAGATTCCCTGCTCCCTTTTAAAAAGTCTAGCTGGAAGATCCTCGGGATCATTTTCTCCTATTCTGACTTTCAGGGTACATGAGAGATGACCCCAGTGCATTGGAATAATAAAAGCCTCATGTTTTTCACATCGTTCTGGAGTCTTGGTTCCTTGAGGTCACCCCTCGCCCTGAGACCCCAGGAGGGCAGAAGCCCAGTCGGTCCTTCCAATAGGACTACCCATTCGGTATTATGGGAGCCCCTAGGACCTCTTACTAACCAAACAATGGAAGTACAGGGGGCAACAGGGGATATCAAAGTATATACATGGACCACTGAACGAACATGTGTTTAACCTAGGACAAGAAACTGTGACTCACTGTCTTATTGTTATTCCTGAATGCCCATATACTTTACTGGGACAGGTTGAACAAGCTCCAGGGAACAACATTTTTCTCAGTAGACATTCCTAGGTTGACACTGGGAGGCCCCGCTAAAGCTTTAACTATAACCTGTCCAGTAAGTGAGAAATAGATGCTCCTCCAAAATCTAAACCATTTCCTGGAAGCAGAAAGGAAAGAGTTGTTGATCCAAGAAATTCCTGCAATGTGGGCAGAGGACAATCCTCCTGGCTTGGCCAAACATGTGCCACACTATATATGCCACACAGTGCAACTAATATCTGAGGCTATGCCCATTTGAGTTAAGCAATACCTCATCAGTTTGGAATCCAGGGAAGTGATAAAGGTTCACATTAGATGTCTCCTTCAAGCAGGCATACTTATGCCTTGCCAGTCAGCCTGAAATACCCACTGTCCTGTCCAAAAGCCTGGAATTTGAGACTATAGACCAGTACAAGACTTTAGGAAAGTTAACAAACAGGTAGAATCTGTTCAGACAAGTGTTCCAAACCCATACTCCTTGCTTAGTTTATTACCTCTTGAGCACACAGTTTATACTCTATTGGGCTTAAAAGATGCATTCTTCCTGATTCCCCTGTCAAAATTAAGTCATACCATCTTCACATTTGAATGTCAAGATTTGAATGGGCCGACCTTGAACTGGGGATTTCAGGACAACTAACCTGAACCAGACTATCTCAAGTGCTCAAAAACTCTCCCACCATCTTTGATGAAGCACTCTACAAGCATCTCTCTCTCTTCTGCAGTGAGTCTCCTGAGGTAACCCTGCTTCAATACGTAGATGATTCCTTATTGGCTGTTAAAGATGTTTAAAGATGTTAAAGACTGTTTAAGAGCTGTTCGAGGCCTTTTAGAAACTCTGGCCCAGTTAGGCTAAAGAGTTTCTAAAACGGAAGTCCAAATTTGCTTGCTCCAGGTTACCTACTCGGGATATAAACTGAGAGATGGGAAAAAACTATTGTCTCAAACCTGTATAGAGGCCATAACGCAAATCCTAGCTCCAAACACCAAGAAACAAGTTATGGAATTCCTGGGAGCTGTTGGATATTGCTGTCTTTAGATACCTGTGTTTGCTGAAATTGCCAAACCCTTTTATTCTGCTATACCCAAGAGCAATAACCCTTTGGAATGGACTGAGGAACATGAACAGGTCTTTAAGAACTTTAAAAAGGCCTTTGTATAGGCTCCCGCTTTAACTCTCCCTGATATCTCCAAGCCCTTTCTCATCTTTATGTTCATGAGAAAAAGGGCACTGCCAAAGGAGTTCTGACTCAGACCTGAGGTCCCTAGAAAAGGCTGATGGCTTACATCTCAAAAGGAGACTGAATGCTGTGACCTCTGGATAGCCCCCTTGTTTAAGAGACATCCAGCTACTGTAATTCTTATAAAAGAGGCTGAAGCTCACATTCAAACTTTAACAGTTCCATACACTGTGGGAACCCTGCTGAGGGATGCCACCAGTCGGATGTCACATGTCAAATGTCCTTCTCTTGGGTAAGAACAGACTGACCTTTGACAAATCGTTGGTCATCAACCCTGCCATCCTGCTGCCAGACAACAACCCTGAAGAACTCCTCTATGGCTGATGGAGATGCTGGACATCCAACCCAACCTGATAGATAGACCTCTTACCACGAGAGATGTTGTTATCTACACAGATGGTAGCAGTTTCATTCAAGAAAGAACCAGGTATGCGAGGACAGCGGTGTTTACAGGTCAGAAGGAGGTTATTTGGGCACAAGCCTTGTCCAGGGGCACATCTGCCCAGAAAGCACAGAGAATTGCTCTGACATAGGATTTAAGATGGGCTAAAGGAGAATCAGTGAGTATCCACACAGATGGCCATTATGATTTTGCCATGGCTCATGTTCATGGATAGGTATATAACCAGAGGGCTTACTCACTTCAGGGGGGAAGACTAGGCCATCTGTCTGTCAAATGAACTGGCCAGAATGCATTGGCCAGTTCACCAAAAAGACAAAAACCTTCAATCTTAAGGTAACAACCATGCAGATCAAGTCACCAAACAGGCTGCTTTTGGGGAACCCAAAACCCAGACCATACAGGAACTATCTGCTGTCCTAGAGCCCTCACTCTACGTCAGTGAACATGTCCCTGAGTACAAGAAGAGATCAGGTCATAGTCTGACTTGGGGGCTCAGGAGAGCCACAACGGATGGTGATCTTGCCAGATGAAAACTGGCTAACTGCCTTGCATCACTCCATGCACTTGTCACCTAAAAACATCTCAAAACTCATCAACTCTCACATCTGTCTACCTGGAAATCAAGGAAAACTTCAGAACATTTTAGACTGATGCCTGACCTGTGTCCTGATAAATGTAAAGGAGGACAATACAACAGTGTCAAGGTACTGTACCTGGTGAATTTTGGGAATTGGACTTTTCTGAAGTTAAGCCAGGTCTATATAGCTACAATTATTTGCTGGTCTTTGCTAACACAATAAATGGCTGGGTAGAGGCTTTTCCACCCCCATTAGAAAAGGCACAAGTGGTAACCAAGAGATTAATAATGGAAATTATTCTCAGATTTGGCCTCCCCATATTTCTGGGGATCTGACAATGACACAGCCTTCACTGCCAAGTTATCTCAATTGCTTTCTAAAGCTCTTAACATAAAACTGGAAACTTCGTTGTATGTATCATCCAATGAGCTCAGGAAAGGTAACAAGGATGAATAGAAGGAGATTTTAACTAAACATACTCTTGAGACTGGTGGTAACTGGGTTGACCTCTTAACCTTATCAGAGTCTACTGTACCCCCTACTGAGAAAAGTGCACCCCATACGAAATAGCCTATGAGCGACCATTTCCCATGATCCCTTGGGTGTCTCTGGGCTGAACTGTTTGACTGCCTAACATAACCTTAAACATTGTGTTCTTGCTGTAGGAATCTGCAGCATGATTGTCCTCTGGCTAACAATTTTATTGTCTTGTTTTCATCCTATGTAAATTGCAATAATACAACCCAGGTTTATTGCAAAGATTTAAGAAATTTAATACCCAGAAAATTCCCCTAAAAGCTTTTCCACACCACTCAGCAGGGATTCTTTCTTCCCCAGAATACCCAGGCACCATTGCGTCTCAGGTGCAGGCGGCTCCTCCCACACCTGACCGACTGAGGAACCAATCAAAATAGCCCAAGACCAGGGCTCCGGGGGACCATATAAAAAGCCCTGGACGGGGGTCGCTCTCTCTCTTGCTCTCTCTCTCTTGCTCTTGCCCTCTCGCCTCTGGCCCAAAGCCGCCGCGCCCGTCCCAAGCCGCCACGTGCGCCAAGTTCATTTAATAAAAAGGCCTCGTGCGGTTTCAACAGCCACCAAGACTGTCTCGTGTTTCTTTGGGGTTTACCCATCCTTCGTGGAAGAAAGAACCTCCATTTTCGCGGGGGCCACTGGACCGCCAGGACCCCCGCATTGCTGTAGGAATCTGCAGCATGATTGTCCTCTGGCTAACAATTTTATTGTCTTGTTTTCATCCTATGTAAACAAAACCTAAATGCACCTTGACAAGGGAAATAAAAGGCACCCCTGTCATAAGAAACACACTGATATTGTCTTGCCATGCAAAAGACTGCTTTTATTCACCAGGGCCCATAATTTGGACAAAAGAAGAGGAACAAATAGTCTTTAGACAGCCAGATGGAGGATACTTGGGATGGACTGATCAATCCCAGTGTAATGGACAGACTAATCCCAATGTATCATACAGACTTCAGCACAATCAAGTATTATTTAAAAGGTTCTAATAATGGAAATTACAATGTGCTAAAATAAGGGGAAAGGAAGATTCATTAATCACTTCCATTGGACTCAACAAACCCAGAGTAACCCTGCCTGTAACTAATGGTATGGGGTATAATCTCTGGCTCTATGTAGCACTAAAAAGCCACCTAGAAAACTTCTTCAGTGTCAGAGGAAATCCTCTTTATTCCTGGGCTCATGAAATTTTTTTTGTATGGAGGAGGGGGTTTCATATGAAAATTATACAAGGATAATGAGACAAAATGGAACATGCCCCCACTAATGTTTTAAAAGCTGTGGCTTAATGTTACTGTGTCTTTCTTCACTGTTTATGTTGTGATTGCACAAATGTCCCTTCTTATTGTAATTCCACTTCGTATCTATCACATCCTTCCCTATGATAATTACCTCCCCCATGGTAAGCAATTGCCTTTATGATGGACTTTTTTTTCTGTGAAAATAGTACTTATTCTGCACCCCTTGCAGGGTGTAAGGGTTTATGTGGGAGATGTGCTACCCCTATTTTACTCAGCAAATCTTTAAAATTGGTTAATAGAATTACAAGGCACTTCCTGAAGACTGTGATGATTCTTTACATCCATTAGATTCCACTACAGTTGCTGCTGCCCTGGTCTTCCTGTTACCTGTCCTGGGACTTTTGTTGGACTACAAAGAGAAGTTTCTAAAATAACCTGCCTATTTTCAAAAACTACAAATACTTAAGCAAAAATATTAGCTGATATTAATCAATAAACGGGAGAACTGAGAACAACTGTTCTACAAAATAGAGCTACTATATATTACATGTTACTTTACATGTGTTCTTGGTTGTGAGCAATTTACTGGAATGTGCTGTTTTAGTAGCTGTTGTTCGTCTTTGTTTGTTTGTCTATTCTGTAGCTTGCTTCCTGGAACCTGACACACCCCAACCCATGACCTTGACCTAGAGAACACCATGACCCTCCCTAATCACATGGCCACACAATGTATTTTTGATATTTTTCTGTACTTCCTTATATATTGTACAATTGTCTCACTTTAAACATGTTCCTCCTGATTTTACTCCTTAAAAGGGGCCCAAGAAATGAACTCACGGTTGCTCTCTTTAATCTAATTTAGAAGGCAGTTGCTGGACAGCTCTCAGTGCACCCCAAAATAAAAAGCAAGCTTGCTCCAATTTGACTCAAATTGTGATAGTGGTCTTATTCTTGCCTGGTAGGATTAACAGTAATCTCAGTTTAAGTATAAAGTAACTGAGTAAGACAGAGATGCTTCATTACATAACTGACAGCTGAAAAAAAGTGAAAAATTAAATTCAACTTCAAGAAAAAAAAGGATGTTATCTTTACTTTTAGAAGATAACATTCCCTTGATCAAGACTCAGGTGAAAAATAATATCATCAATGCAGTGTCACTAGTCAAGAGAGTTGGTGTTTTCTTTCTCTGCTACTTGACCTTTTTCAGATGCATTCAACAGTTTAATGAGTTACTTTCTTTTCAAAGTTAATTTTTTATTATATTCTTTGTTAGGGTTGCCATAAAAACTCAAGCAACAGCATATTAAAAAAAAAATTCTGGGTCATATTATTTGGTTTTTCTGCAGCCTGAATCTGACAAAACAAATCCTCTTTAAATGTTTACATTTTCTATAAAAATTATACAAGTATCTTCAAATCATTTTATATTTGCCTCCTTACATACAAGTAATGCTTATTGGGTTACATAGAAATAAAGACACATCTACTTACTTGTGTGGCTATAAAGCTACAAGCAAAAAACTCCTCCCAAAAACATTAATTCAAAATCTAGTTTCCTGCATTATGAAGTAAAAGCCTCCCCAATGGTTGGGAAGTCCTCTGAGAATGCCACAAGAATCACTAGTTCAAAGGCCCATCAAATGCAGATTAGGGAAAGAAGGTAATTAGTGCCTGCAGCTTTGTTTAGGGTTCTCAGTGCCAAGAACTTGGGTCAGAGCATATGCAACCAGTCCTTGAACATTATAATTAGAAGAGGGAACGGATATAACTCCATTTTATGATTACTAAAAACATTAAGTGTCATAACTGCTAGAAGGAATTCATGAACTTTTCCAACCAAATCACTTTCCAGATTTGTTTCTTGAGCTCTGCAATGTAAATATTTTCCTAAGCATTCTTTAGGAGAGTAGTTCATGGATATTTTGATTTTTTGCTGTTCAATATGAATGCCTAGAACACATATAAAGCAAAGGCTTGTAACCTGAAAAGGGTTTGGCACCAGTAATACTGCGGCATCAGATTGGGAATGGTGAGCCTTAAGGAATAATTATTTGCTCTGCCTGACACTTCAGATTTTAAAACATTGCAATAGATACAATTCAAACTGATTTCTCAAGTTTCAACTTGATCTTTGCTACTTATGATTTGGCTGATCTTCGAAATAATCTATTTGATTGGCATCAGTGGTTCTTATGAACTGCTTCACTACCTTCAAACATCATTTGAAACTGCTTACTTTAAAGTCAGCTGAGGGAATCATGTGTTGACTTATTTTGTCAATGGCAGGGGCAGACAGCCCAAATACAACAGCAAAGAGCAGCAAGTGGCAGAGATATGTCTGAATTCAGGTATGCTTTAGGTCAGCCAGTTGTTTTTCAAACTATGCCATGATGACCCAATATAAATGAAGTTTGTAGTTACACGGTATTCATCTATCATTAAATACATGAGCATTTAAAATTATAGATATGTCTTTATATTACCTGTTTTATTAGGGAACTATAAATCTGAAATACTCATGCAATAGTGCAAGTCAGTTTAAAGCTATTAGTGGTCCACTGACATTTCTTCTTTAAGAATATCAATAGATCCAACACATTCATAATTTGGTCTTTTGAAAGATCTGATACTGTCAATACTCTCTAATATACATTTTCTGTATTTCTGATAGATAGCCAGCTCACATTGATAGTGAATACTTAATGTTAAGAAAGGAAAGTTGTGGTAAGAGATAGCTTAGCAGTTAAGAGAGTTTGCTGTGCAAGGATGAGGATCAGAATTACCCCAATATGGTCTGATGCACACCTTCAATCCCAGCACTGGAGGAGTCGGAGCACACAGACAGGTGTATTGGCTTTGAGCCTCATAAAAACAAACAAACAAACAAACAAACAAGGTCCAGGTTCAAGAAGGATAGAGGACATTCTTCCTGTGCATAGCAGCATTCCACCTCTCTCCCAAACATGTACACATAACACACCCAGATGCACACTTAAAGAAATAGAAAGAAAGGGAGGGAGGGAGGGAAGCAGCAGAGATAAAGAAAGGGAAGAGAAAAAAGGAAGGAAGGAAAGAAGAAGAAAAGCTACATCTAACTTACAAAATAGTTCTCACGTATGAAGTTAGTTGAATGTATTAAGTCTTTTTCCATATGGTAGACCTTGAAAGTACCAGAAGATGAGAATTCAAAATTCTTACAGGTCTCTTTTATCATAAATTAAACCTTAAAATACATCCTGTTTGGCACACCATCTTGGCTCCCTGAAATTAAGGAGGGTGCTGTCTCATCTAGATGATACCTGTCCCAGCACCTGAATCTGCAAGTGTTTTCTCCCTTCTAGTTAACCAAGAACTTTACATTTAACCAGTGTAAAGATGCTACTTTTCTTTCCCACTAAAATCCTGATGACTTTACTTTGAATTTACTCTGAGCTGCTCATGTTTCTCTAAAAATCAGAGATGACATGGGAGGTGGCCAGCATGTGGTCCAGGAGATACTACACATTATACAATCACTCAAATTTAACCTTTTGTCTTATTAACTTTTTTAATCTCCTAAATTAACTACTAATGACTTACCTCTTAGCCTTTAGTTTCTGTCTCTTCTATTCTAGTACAAATACCAAATAGTTTTCATAAATTTGAGTTTAGTTCAGAAATTCCCCACAGCCTACTAAATTCTGAACTGATCACAATGTGATTTCAATTTATTTGCCCACCTTTACTGGCTATTAATATATTAACAATTCTGGCCCATAAAACTCAGAATATACAACATTCTCTAAACACATTTCTTGCTTTCATAATAGTGTAATGACTAACTCCTTTTTTTTCTTTCTTTGTATCATCAAGTAGACACTGTGCTAAAATACAACGTGATAAATTAGGTTACGCCCTTCTTCAAAAATAAGTAATTCACTTTGGGTGAGTAGAGACCATCAATTCTCTACAGGCAAAATACAGACAATACCTCTTCCTGAAAATATGAACAACAGCTGCTGGCATTATGACCTCATGCTGCTAAGTCAACACTGCTAGGCTTGGGTTAATGGTACTCTAGGGTGCTTTCTTGTTCTGTAGTGTCTTCTTAACACTTCTTCCTACAGGAATTGGAGTCTCAGGCTCTGTGAAATCTGACAGTGGCCCTTCTCACCTCCACTGTATTACTGTGAACTAGAGCCATCTACTCAGCGAGTTCCTATTTATTTTCTAAGAATCAGATCTTCTGACAACCTCCACTCTATTGGGCCTCTTCTGTATACAAAGTCGTCTTCTAACCTTTTCATACTCTTTGTATTGTATACTCCATTATTTCTTCAAAGAGAGTACTTGCCAAGGGAAGGGGGACGGCAAGAATTTTTGGTAGTTACATACCCTTGTTTGCTAGCTTAACTTCTTTAAGAAGTTGCTTAATTTTCTCCTATGAGAAGCTCACAAGTTGTCTAAAAAAGTAAGGTTAAGTGTTTTACGCAGGCATTAAACCATTTCATATAGCTTCTAAACTTCAAAATGTTGATAACTGCTCTCCATTTACTCTGTTCATTCAATTTCTTTCTTTTGTGTGTATGTGGGAGGTAGTGATAGTGTTTGCAGAGATGGACCTCACAGTCTAGGCAAATAATCTATTCAACCACCACAGACCCAGCTCTCGTCTTCTGACATATGATCATGCTCATTGTTTTACAGAATCCAGACATGGTGCTCTCTTCTGCACCTTGTCCTCACTATCTGCACCTCCTAGCCCAACATCCTCCAATCTTTCATTCTCCAATCCTGCCTTCCCTTCAGAAAGGATTTAATCCTGCCTAGCCTGCTATGTTCTGTATTTCAATCCAACTATGGAGCACATTTCTTCATCTCTGAGCACCTTGCGAATCAAGATTTGCAATCAATGCCTATCATGGTGTAATTGATTGTCTTTTTTTTCATTATCTATGAACAGTGTATCTTACAAGGAATATATCATGACTGAAAACACTTATATGACTTCAACTTGACTTGGACTGTAGCTATCCAACACTTTCCTATAGAATCATGGCTACTTATCAATGCTGGAATTGAAGGAGAAATAAGTGAACTGAAGTTACTAGAAAATAATTAAAACGAGCACCTGTGATACTACATGGTCAAATGACTGAACCTGGGAGATTGTGGAGAATTAAAAAGCAGTAGACCAGAGCCAAATTACTTCTCACTATCTATCTAGTATATTTAAAGGCCAATTATTATCCACTCCTGTGTCTGACCTAACAATCTAGAGACTATTAAAACCTTTAAGATATATTCTTAGCAGAACATAGGCGTTCACCAATCTAACAGCTAAGAATGCCATCAGGTAGAATCAAAAACCTGTAGAGAGTTTGCTCTGCTCTGTTGTAACCCTTTTGATCCCTGTGGTCCCTACCAACATATTGGATAAATGCCTAGATTTATGACTCTGTTCTGTACTAATAAATCTCATAAATCACTCTCACAGTAGAACACACCCTTTGAAGCAACATAAATCCCTGTTCCTAGGCCATGGTTACTCATACCTCATTCAAAAATAAATTGTACCTTATTCTCTTAGAGGTCAGGACTATTTTGCATTGACAATTCGGATTTCATGAGTAACATACTTAGTAGTTCCCAACTACTTTGGAATATTAGATTAAAAACTTGTTAAATCTTAAAAAAAAAAAACATTTAGTAACAAATTATTTGTAAATCTGTAAGAACAAGCTCATCAGAATTATAGAACAGCTACCAACAAATGGCGAGAATACTTGCTTCTTACTGGAAAATCAACTGCCTAGATTCTTAAATCAATCTGTCAGAATGACTCATCTTCACACAGTGCAAGGAACAGAATGCTGAAGCCTGAAGCAAACAATGCTCCCTGATCCAATGTTAGTATCAACTGAAAATAAAAGGGCCAAACATGATTCCTAAAGTCTCTTCAATACTACTGTCTATTTAATTGGTTAAAAAATGGACTTTGAAATCTATACCTTTGCAATTTCAGAAGCTGAGCTTGAAGTCCGTTTTCCTATAGGAATCTGGTTCTCTTAAGCTGTGGCGATGAGACATTCTGGCATTCTTCCTCAATGACTTCCTTCCTGATTGTGGCAGGCAGGTTATAGCAGGCACTGCTTTCTTTAGGACGTTTATTGTGCTAAAATGTTCTGCCTGTGTTTTCTTCTACTGATAGGATACGACAATTGAGTGTGTTCATATTTTACCCATGTATTCTTATTTCTTGACTCATTCATCTTTGTGAAGCTACTATACTATATTACTACACCTTGAATTTGAAGATGAAAAACTGAAAGCGTGTTTTATTCATCCCTACTGTTATACTACATGTAAGTTAAGACTACCTCAGTAAACCTGCATTTTTATAGTATGTTTATATGGAACTGTATCAAGACCAAATCTTTCAAAGAGACTCCCAAAATTGAAATGTCAAAAATTGACTGATATGGAGATACAAAGAGGACACACACTAACCAGGTTAGTCATTTTCTTTGCTAAAGTGGTTTTAGACAAGTCCTTTCATCTTCTCATCTTCTGAAAGCTGTAATTGTCACATTCATGTAAAACTGAGGATTCAGACTGGCAGTTATTTCAACCTGTTCTCTGCTATAACACGCCAGCGACATCACTGCTGCTTCCCTAGCAGTGCTGTGGACAAAGAAAAGGCTGTGATGGGGCTGCTGTGTGTCTACAAAGTTCTCAGGTTGCCTGATAAACTCAGAAGACTGCATGTACTTGGGGCTGCAGGATCTATTCAAACCCCTCACTATTTCCACTGCTTGGGACTACTTCAGGTCCCTGTTTCCACAATGGGTGCTCCACTCTGAACGATGAACAAGCTTTGCTTCTTCATAGACAGGTAGTCTTTACTTTCACTTGATGATAAAGGAAGCTGTCCTTTTTAGTAACAACTACATAACCTGTGATATTGGAATGTGTGAACTTGGCTAGGGATTATTTTTATGCTAGTAGGATGGGCATGAGTAATACTTTGTTATAAACATCAGGAGTTAGAATTCTTTTCAGGATGACCTAATCTTAGCAGCTTGAGAAAACAGTGAGTTCATTACTATGCCCACCATGTAGGATGAGTAGAACTCTTTCTAATAAAAAGAAGGCTCTTGTAAAATATTCTTTATTCCGTCCAGAACATTCTTTTACAGGAGCTCTTTACCTTTTTATTGTAACATGTCCTTTTAAAATCACAGACCACATGATATTGACCAATACTGACCAAGCACAGCCAGCAATAGAACACTACACAGCTAGGTTCAGAAAGAAAACACTATATTATATAAAGATCCTGGGATCTGTGGAGTCTACTGAAGAGCCTCTGCTCTATTAATTACTTTTAGTAGAAAAGACAGAGAATAGAGTTACATGAATCAAGTGGGCCTAAAGAGAGGGAGAATAAATAGAGGCAAAGAAGACCAATGGAGAGAAAAAATGTGGGTAAAAGATTTAGACTGTGCAATGTCAAAGTGCTCAGCCATACGAGTTCTAACTTTTTACTCCCTTTAACAATAGCAAATGCCCATGTCAACCAACAGGCTCTGTATTTTGCTTTATCCATGTTCTGCTTTTTGTTCCTAGTTTCCACTGTAATCCTAATCCACAGTAACTATGTTTCAGTCTAAATCCTATGTTAACGTCAAAGTTCCTCCAGCAAATCCTATTGTCACAACTTTAAAAGACTCCCAATGAGGTTTCAGAACACAAAGCATAGACCAATTTCTTGCCAGAATCTAACAGGAATGGCTTTTGGGTCCTCTAAGAGTCATCGTTCCTTTGTTAAAGATCGCAAGTGCAGGCTTTTTCTGAGTGCTTATCTACTGGAATTCTGGTCTCCTGAGGCCCCACCAGAATTTCCTATTAAGCTTTGATTCTCTCTACCTTGCAGCTGCAAACCAAGGTCTAAGAATCACAGGGACAAGTTTAATCGCAATGACTTCATTTCGCTGATTTTAATTTCTGCTTTAGTTCTTGTTACAGTGACAAATGACTTTGTAAGCACCTACCCTGCACCACTCCCCAGAAAAGTCTCACTGCTGTTTAACTCTTGCTCTGCTCCCTTCTCCAGAAACTCACAGTTCTGGTGGTAACCACTACATACATATAATTTTCAGTAGTGCTGAAAAAGAACAGGATGAATACCTAAATAAGAAAATTGAGGTTATTGTTTCTTTATACATGTTCAAGGTTAGGTAAAAGATGTGATTTCTAGCTTTAATGTTGTGACTTAAATGTAAGAGTTTACACAGTCTTTCCAATGCATTCAGGAGATCTAAGTCCATCCACAGTGATATACCATCTTAGTATTATCCATTTAAAATCAGCTTTGAAAAATTTTAAGTTGCCTTTTCCCTTTTCCTGAATTTGTTCTTATTTCTATTCCAGTAAGACTTCCTTGTTTTGCTGATCATGATAATTCTAAGGAATTAAAAGGGGGAGGGGACAAATACATTGGGAAAGACTTGTAAATTTCATTCATATGAATACAGAGCAGTATTCTGTTTCTACTGGACTGGGTTAGCATTAGACTTAATCATACAATTATACAAATATGTTAAAGACTTAAAAAAAATATCATTATGGACAAAAATCACACCAAAATTCATTTATGAAGAAGAGAAAAAAATGGCCTATGAGCCCATTCTCTACTGAATTCTTGTAAACAGAAAATATTACCACTTACTGCTATGGTCAATTTAAAAATTGTATTTCATTTTTGAAATTGTGAAATAAGGTTCAAAGAGACCTTGTTTATATGAATAAAATGAGAAAAAGTATTATATTATCCCTTATTTCCTTGAAACTTTAGTTATATATCAGAAAGATGACAACTGAAAGTCTGTCTTCACTGTTACCAAGAAAATGGGCAAACAGCAATTATCCCAACTTCCAGAGCACACTCAGAGTCTCAGGCTCCCTACCCCCTGCTGCCTGGCCTGTCAGAGGCAATAAAGAGGAATCTTTAGGGACTAGATCTCTTCTTCACAAGCAGGTACTCTGGAAGGTCAGTTTAGGCACTGAAAATATAGAAATGAATTTCTGTAAGCTATCGTTCTAGTGTATATCATGCATATCTCACACAGGAAGTGTCCTCACTTAAACAAATTAAACTGTCAGAGTAAAGATAACAAAGGAGTGAAACCGTACACAAATATCATTACTAGTTGAGTTTATTCTACTATAGATCTTGGAATTACCAGATGAAAAGAAGGAAAAATGGTTCAGAATGGAAGAAAGCCTGACGGTAAAATAGTGTTGAGGGCATCTCAATAGACAACCCTCACTGGAACAAATTTGTATGACTGTCCAGGGTGACTGCACCAGCTGCTCCCTAGTTATGCCTGGACAAATGACATCCACTTCAACTTTTTCAACTTGAGGGTTTCACAACGAGGTAACTGAACCCTTTATTCTTAATATTTATTCTTGCTGCTGTTTCATCTTAAACTGCCCTGCTGCTTCATCTTAAATCAGACTGCCCTGATTACCTTGAAGGGAAGGATAACCTTGAAAGTCTCCCTGGTACTGGGACTATAGGCATGAACCACCATGTGGTTTAAGAGGTGTTGGCGACCAAACTCCGGGATTCACGCTTACCAGGCATGCATTCTCCCAAATGAGTCAGGTATGTTTCTTTTATTAAAAAAAAAAACAAAAACAAAAAACAAACAAACAAAAAAAACTCTCTGTGACTAACAGCTATCAAAAATGAAAACAAACATTTGGACCCCGGTTAAAGTGACACAGTAAGTCTCCATCATGGCCAGATGACAAAGGACCAAAGAACCAATGTTCTTCAGGGCCTTTTTGATTTGCCTGGCATCTGTTATAAAAGACAGCTTACTCTGAGTTCTGTAACTATGTGTGTTTTCATCATCAGTATCTGAAGTGGATTAACTATCTATGTATCTCCTTTAACAGAAAGTCTCCTCAGTTTCACTGTCTCTAGTCTCTAACCAACCTCTTACTTCTGTCTCCACATCAGGTAAAATGACACCACCATAGCTCTCTGAATTTTCATTCTAGATGAAGCATTTAGCCATCTACCCTACTATTTAGCTCAGAAAGTATCTACATTACTAAATGTTTACCTCCCATTACTACTCATATCTAACCCTGAACACACCACTCTTCTTGCTAGGATATCTGCTCAAAGAGCTCTTTTAGGAATGGTTTTGGTGCAGTACATTTTCTAGAACTTGGGCACACAAACACACACTCATTATTTTTCCCTTATATTTAATTTACAGTTTAGTTGGATAAATTTTTAGGTTCAAAGTTACTGCCCATCAAC
Organism: Cricetomys ansorgei; assembly: GCA_026225945.1. Lineage (NCBI taxonomy): Eukaryota > Metazoa > Chordata > Mammalia > Rodentia > Nesomyidae > Cricetomys > Cricetomys ansorgei. Next base: position 14,580,158 of record JAMJFZ010001121.1, on the reverse strand, counting down.
ATTTTGAATATGTTACTTCCTTCTGGACGCTGAACCTATCACTCTCATTTCCTCTATTGGTGATATGAACATAAAGTCACTGAATGGCTTCCCTGGTATCAACATGCAGGGCAGAACACAGTATGTACAACTGTGACCTAGACTCAGATTCCAACAGAACAATTCCAGAAAAGGCATTCACCACAGCTGCACTACATATAGTATGTAAACAAACCCAATTATGCTATGTAATTAAACTTTGTTGGCCAAGACAAACTATCCATTTGAAGAAAATTTAAAAGTAAATAAAACAAATAAACAGGTAAACAATTATGAAAACATGCTCTTTACAAAATTTCCACCCTATCTATGCTCAGCATACTGAAACCACAAATTTTCATACAAATACACTGATTTATTCATCATTTATGAAAGCTTGAATTAAAGGATACAAAGTTAGGAGAAAATCATACACACACAGCCCTATAAAATACCAGTCAGTATTCAATTTCTAGAGAGAGTTGACTTGTTGAACTACCTAAAGGGAGAAAAGCATTTAGTCTTTAAAACGTGCTCTCAAATTAAAGAACAAAAAGAAAAAGCTTATACCTACTCATGGGTGGAGCAGGGCTTTAGACTCAACAGTATTTTATTTTCTCCTCTATGTTTGAAATAGTTCAATTCTTTTGGTCTTACATCCTCTGAGATATTTCAGGCACTGGATTCTAGCAATTGTGCTTCCAAACACTGAATTGTCTGTCATAATTCTCACTCAAATTTGTTAACACTTCCTCATGTGATAAACCCACAGTGATAAACCATGCCTTCTTTAAACTCTTGCTTGTACTCTAAGCACAGTACAGCACAAACTGCATGAGGTTCTGGTGTCACTCGATGATACAATCTTCATTTAGGGTTTATATTTCAGAAATGGAGAACATTTTCAAAGAAAAAGAAAACCTTCAAAATCTAGTTGTGTTTATTTTGAGCTCACCATTTATAAACAGTTCTACAGTGAGTGCTATTTAGATACTGGCAATTAGAATAGAAAGAACCTATAGATGATGGTATTCCAGTCAGTATATGCTATAGATTATGGAATAAATATGTGGCTATAAGGCAAATCATATGACAAAGGGAAAGACAGGAATATGAGAAGAGAACAATCTTGTTGCTAGGTCAATATGGAGGCTACTAATAGTAAAAACAAGAAGAAAATGTGGACAATGAACAAGGGTGCTTCAATTTTCAGTCTTCATTGTTTCCAGCTAAATACTTTCCAGCCTATTCTACTCAAAATAGACTTGCGCCAACACAGGCTGGTTAAAAATACCAGAAAAGTTACTCATAAAGCTAAAGTGATCAGAAAAACAATCCACCAAAGCAGTTGATAAAAACTGAAAAGCTCAAATGAAACTGGACTCCGGATACAATGAAGGGCTATGTAAACACCAAACGCAAATAAATGGTCTACTGGCTATTTAAAATGTGTATGGTGACACCGCAATGCAGGAAAGACACGGTTCCCCAATTCCAATCATTGTCTTAGAAAGCTATGACAGAATGGACCAAGTCATCCTATAGCAATCATTTAAAAGACTATTTACATTATTTTCTGCTCTGGAGTTCTACATGAAGAGAAGGAAACCAGATCTCTTAGACAGTCTCAGCAGCCTGGCATTAACTATCACACTGTGAGAGAAAACGGTGCTGATAGGTGGAATATAATAATAATAATTTACTAAGTGATTGCTGTGAAAATAGCTAATGTATTATGCGCAGTAAAAAGAAAACTAGCAATAACACAACTGAAAGAGAAAGTGAAACATACGATAATTAAAAGCACCATTTAAAACCAAAATAAGCATAAAATTGGGCATTTATCCATGATATTTTCATTCCTTTTTCTTCCTGGAGAGAGAATCAATGAAAATTACAGTGTCAAGGATGTACTTTGTAAAAGGTCTCTAAGCTAATTGATTTACATGAGTCACCCCCATGTAATTCTCTTAACACTCCTGCGAAGAGCTGTTCTTATTTTATAGATAGTAATCCTCTTCTGACACAAAAAAGGCCAAACTAGGATTCAAATCTAGCTTCAAGTGACTGAAAACCCATTTCTAGTGCAGGCTATCTATAACAGAACAAACAAGCAAAGGAAGCTAAGTCATGCTGTGCTGTGGCAAGCTATAGTGTTCATAATTAACTTTGGCTGTTTAGTTGTTAAAGTTTACATTAAGTGGCCATCTAAATAAAGAATGAGCATTACTACTATGTGAATAAATGGTCAACTGGCTGCTTATAAAGTATATGGTGAAACTGCAATGCTGGAAACCCCAACTCCAATCATCCTCTATAAAGCTATGACAGAACGGACTAAGTCATCCTAAGTTATCCAGCAATTATTTAAAAGAACATTCACATTATTTTCTGTTGTGGAGTTCAATGTGAACAGAAAGAAACCAGAATTCTAACAGAAAATCCATATTATAATGCAGAATTAACGTTCCCAACAATAAAAGCTAACAGCAGAGTCAATCTGAAAAGTAGAATATGAGGGCAGTTGACATAGGAGGATTTCCTCAAATGTGCACACACTGAAGCCAGAGTACAAATCCTAGTGCTTACACACTTTTGATGTGTGGCCTGAGCAACAAAACCTTTGCCCATGGGTTTCTTATCTGTAGAAGTAATCTCCCACTGAATTAAAAACAAATCTTAAGAAAGAAGGCATTAAAGATTAAAGTTATTTTCCACATAACTTCTCTCTACATTTCAGGCTGAAACTAAACCACACAAATGACAGTCCCTAAGAGAAAGCCAAGGCAAGGAGGCTGAAGAGAAAAGAAGACAGAGTACATTCAACTATCCTCATATGCCCTCTTCCTAGTTTCTTGATGTAGATCAGTGGTTCTCAACCTGTGGGCTGGGACCCCTTTAGGGGGTTAAGTGACCCTTTCAGAGTTCACCTAAGACCATCTGCCTATCACATATTTACATTACGATTCATAACAGTAGCATAATTATAGTTATGAATTAAAATGAAAATAATTTTATGGTCAGGGTTCATCACAACATCAGGAACTGTTTTAAAGGGTGGCAGCATTAAGAAAGATGAGAACCACTGACCTAGATGGTTGTAAAGTTTATACACTTTATTTCAAATGAGATTCTTAATTCTAAGTAGACCTTGAAAGCTTAACTATGATCATAATTGCTAAAACTAATGAAAGCACACACACAAAGAAATATGACAAAAGAATAATTGAAAAATTAAAATGGGGTAATGAAAATTATTCCATTCATTCAAAAGCAGAACACAGAAAAATTTGAAAACAAGTACACAAACAGAAATAATATACCCAGACAGAAATAGTAAACATTAGCATAATATCAATAAAACTTCAATTCCTAGATTGTATAAGATACAAGATGCAATTAAATGTCATCTGTATGAAAATCTACTGAGATAAAATGACAGGGAAGTGTTAAAGAAGAATGTAAAACAACACGCAACTATACAAAAATATTGAGAACTGACACAAAAAAAGAAAATGTAGGTGACTATGCTAATAATAGGAAAATTAAAATGTAAGGAATAGAAGGTATACAATGTGTGGTAATGTGAATTAATTTAGGGAGGAAGCTTTAATGTAGATGAAGAAACACTGATGAAAATCAAAGAAGAAATGCATAAATCCAGAATCATATGTCACATAATTTTCTCTCAGAAAGAAGTGGACCAAAAGAAAATTTAGAAAGGATCTGGAGGCAAGAACAGTGCCTTCAAGTAAAGTAATTCCATAAACTTGGCAGAGACACCTATCAGAGATATTTTCAAAGAAAACAGGGAACAGTCAATGAGAGGTCCATATCTTAGATCATTAAACAAAAACAAAATAATTAAAAAAAAAAAGAACAGAAATACAACTTTGTTATCTGATCATAGCAATTAAACTAATTTCCCAAACTACTAAAATATATGGAGAATTCCAAATACCTAATAATTAAGCAACATATTAGTAAATAATTGGTCAAACACTTGAGCTGACTAAAAATAAAACACAGCTAAGGATTTGAAATGTAAGGACATCAGTTTCTGGAAGGAAATTTATAACATTTGAAAAGAAAAGTTCCAATTCAAAAATTAAAGTATCAGCTACAAAAATGCAAATAAAAACAAAATATACACAAAGTAAGTAACAAGAAATAAAATTAAGAATAACAAAGCAATAGAGAAAAATCAGTGAAGCCACAGTATATTTTGAAAGGATCAATAAGAGAAATTCATGACAGAAGATTCTTGAGAGGATGGTCTAATAAAACTGACACACTGGGAAAGAGACACAAACTGCAAATACAGTGGAAAGAAAAGACAACACTACAGATCCTTAAACAATAGGAGCTGATGACAGACAACTTCAGGTATAAGTTTGACAAGTTAAACGAAATGGCTAAAAATCCCTGAAAAACAGAATTTAACAACATTTATTTTAAGAAGAGAAAAATAACCATATAGTCTCTTATCGACTGAGGGCAATAAACCCATAAAAGAAAACCGAATCTAATCTCATTTTACGAAGCAACCATTGCTCTGAAAGAAAACCACAGGAAGTACAAAAAAAAGACAATTAATCAAAAATATTGAACAATTGAGTTATAAGCACACACATATAATTTATGTATATAAAATAACTAGGAACGATTTGTCGTGAGAAGAATTCTAGAATTTAACCTTTCAACATCAATCAATATTGTCTAGGATTTTAATAGACTGCAAAAAAGAAATTCCACAATCACCTGACACTTGGAAAACAGCATCTGACAAAATTCAAAATTCATCAGGAGCCCACAACCTGTTGAATGGCTAATATGAAAAGGTCTAAGCTATCATCAGAGTTAATAGTAAAACTCTGAGTACTCTACAACTAACTCCTTAAGATCAGGAGCAAAACAGAGATCTCCATGTTCAACTTCTATTCAGCATGTTAGTAGATATCCTACTCAGTGCAAAATGGCGCAAAGAATAAAAGACATAGATTACAATAAAAATAAATAATAATAAAACTTTTAAATTCATTCATGGATGACATGAATCCCAAGATACCTACAAAGTAACTCCCTGAACCTTGCATGTAAAAATATGGCAAAGAGATAAAAATTGTATTGTGATATAATAATAATTACCAACTGGAATGAAAACCTAGAATACTGTTATAATCCAATGAGAAGTGACTACTAGAATATAAACATCAGGGTTTCTGCATCATGAACTATATAAAACTCTATAAATAAAAGAAAACCCAAATAAACAGGTAATATTCATGACTAGGAAATTATTATTATATCAGAAATTCTCCTCAAATTAATTTAAATTCAAAACAATTCCCCCAAAGTACTGAGTTGTTCAGATATATCAACACTCTGATTCTAAATGTTTATGTGCAAGAGCAATTGTATGGGAATAGCCACCATAAACTGAAAATGAAGATCAAAGTTGGAGAACACATTTAAAGCTACAACAGTAAAGACAGCACAGATTGACAAAGAATCGACAACAAAAATCAGCCAACCATCCACACAAAAAAACCCAAACTGACAAGAGTAAATGCTAACAAGTGTTAAGAAAAAAAAAAACAAACGCCCTTTACTGTTCATAACACAAAGTTTAGTTGGTTTAGAAAGCAATTTAGTGATTTCTTATGAAATTAAGTGCAGTTAACTCTTCTGTGACTCTGCATTCTTACTTAGTATTACCCTCGCAATGTTTATAATACCCTCGTGATGTTCACACAAAATCCTGGCCACAAACATCTACACCGTTCTTCATAGCGAAACTGGAAGCAGTTTAAAGTGGCCTAGAACAAGTGTACAGATAAACTGTACCACACAATACAATCGACTAGGGTTGTATTTTACAAAAATTGAACTTCTTATATGTACTACAACCCAGCAAAATGTGAAAGGAGCCATTCTCAAAAGACTGTAAAAGAACATATGCATCTCTGTAACATTACAGAAAGAACAATGGTAAGTTACAGAATGCACCGTTAGTTACCACAAATAGGAAGAAAAAGGGTGGTGGTATAAAGTAAATAAATCATTGTACATTATAATCATGGGGCTGCCTCACCAACTCTGCATTTGTCAAAACTCATAGAATTTAGTTCTTGGCTCTGTGACCTTGGCAGATTTCTTACCTGTGAATATGTTCCTCTTTGTAGGATCAGGCATCATAAATAGTATCTATCATGAAGTTAAGATTGGATGACCAAAAAATAAAATAAATTAAATAAAAGCAATATATTATACATGCATCACATCCAAAATCTAAAAACAAATATGCCATACTTCAATAGTCAGATCGCATTCAAAAAAGAGAATGTATTTCAATGTATAAATTTTATAGTCCTTACTTATAGCTGAAGAGCAATCTTACAGTCATATTCATGGGGAATGGCCATAAAGGGAGGGGATGAGAACTCAGCTCACCAATAAGAACCTGACACCATTATGTATGTCAGTAGGTCTCTGGCTGCAGTCTCCTCTTCTCTTTCAAAAACTTAATAAAAAATACTGTAGCACCAACATTCAGGATTCTTTGTAAAAGGTTTAAGAGAACAGGCAAATTAAATATGAAAATAATGTTTGGGCTGGAGAGATGGCTCAGCAGTTATGAGCACTTGCTGCTCTTCCAGAGGATCCAGGTTCAATTCCCAGCACCCACATGGCAACTCTCAACTACCTATAACTCACAACACACAGTCATACAATACCAATGCACGTAAAATGCAAGTAAATAAAAAAGAAATTAGAAAAAAATAATGTTCAACATATTTAAAGCAAATAAAAAAGTCTAAGGTATGATATATACATCAATAAAAGTATCTGATCATAACAAATATGTAATAATTTCCTAAAATTATCAACAAGCATTTAAAATCCTGTATTTGAACGTTATTAAAGATCACTCTATGCTTTATTGTGTTTTTGTTTTGTTTTCTATTTTTGAGACAGGACCCTTCCCACAGTACTGGAATTACAGGCATGTGACACACAATAAGCCTGGTATATTTTGCTATTTTTTTTAGAGGAAGGGTTGAAGTAGAGAATCATTATTAAGTAATGAGGTAGTTAATGATGAGAGTTCATAAGGAAGAAGAAAAGAAACTATGGACACAGGAAATTGAACATAATTTTTTTGATAACTGCTTAAAAAGTCTAGTCATAACCATTTTCAGTCACTTAACAGAAACTTCAATACAATTCTAAATTATCAACTATCATAATTAAACACACATAAGCCACTTTTTAAACATTCATGGTTAAACTTACACAACTAATTTTAACAACAAAATTAAGCCCCATAACATCTAACTTGTAAAAAATTTAATCTCTGTGTGAAATTATTTTTCCACATTACTTCTTCAGTGCAAATTCTCAAAGGGAGTGGTAGATATGGTATCCTTTAAGTCTGAAAAGATTTATCACAACATTTTTTTATGCTAAGAGAACAAAACTAAAACTAAAACTGTTTTATTGTTTATCCTGACATTTCTACCAACAATTTCCAGAAAAGTACCAGGAAGATATGTTTTTAAAAACAATTCCCCCCCCCACCAATTAAATGCATTTCTGAATTAAGTGCATGCAACAGAAGGAAATACAAACATATAGCTGTCATTTTAAAATAAATAAACACACACACATATTTTTCGAGACATGGTTTCTCTGTTGTAACTCTGTCTGTCCTGGAACTCACTCTGTAGACCAGGCTGGCCTCTAACTCACAGATATCCACCTGCCTCTGCTTCCCAAGTGCTGGATTAATGGCGTGCAACACCACCGCCCAGATAAAATTATATCCTTAAAACATTTAAAGATATAATTCCTCAGCAACATTTGAGGATGCAGCCCTTTCCTGCCCACCAGTAGACAGGACTACACTCATCTAGGAGACACTCAAATGTTTACACAAAGGCAATTTTCTTGAATCTTCTTATTGTGGACAAAAAACAGGAGATATAGTAAAAACTTCAGTACATGAAAAATACTGTTTAGAATAAACCATGTCTTTCCCTCAGAAGTACCAGACCAACACTGTGGAAGCTTGTTTATCTGTAACACAATCCACTAGACAGTAACTTCCAGGAAAGGCTCTGGAAGGAAACATACAACCAAAGAATCAGCTGTATTTTACAGAGTGTTATGCCACAGGCTCTAAAAGACTTTTCCCAAATTCATAGGACAAAATTAATTCTATAATCATTTTAACAAAAACGCTTAATAAAAGAAAAACTGCTAAGCTACAAAATAATTTTGCATGTAAAGTAGTCATCTCCTCCCTCAGTTCAACAAATAATGGGCTTTATGTGCCAATTTCCTTTTTAAAATTTAACAAGAAAAAAAGAACTATTTACCTTTTACAGATAAACATATTTTTACAATTCCAACAGACCTACCAATAAAGAACTTTGAATTTTGCTTAGAAATGCATTATAAAATGCAATTCCTATCCTATACAGAACTCTTAATAGAAATAAAAATTTTTAAAGTTTTCATAAGCTAGCAGAATGAAATTTGATTTGACTGCCCCCTGTTGATACAAAATTTCTACAACTATATAAGAGATAGGATAAAATTATGAGACTATCTTTCGAAAAAGATCCTTCCTAATTGTTGGTTTCATTAGAATCTCTAAGAAAACTAAAAAAGTTTAAATGTTTCATATTAACAAAATTTATGTGTTAGTAATAGCATTTAAATGTTTATATCTTTGTCTTTTCATTTGATGAGCAAATAACCACATCAAAGCTGTTATTTGAGAGTTATTCAAATGATTTGATGTCTTCTGACCTCAAGTTATCAGACAGAAAAAGTTGAGAACGTCAGAAAATCACTGACTGAACAACATGGTGGAGAAGCAAGGTAGGAAACAGAGACTAGATGTACCAAATGAGAAAAACAACAAAGCAGCAACAAAACTTCTGAATAGAAACTCAGTAATGTAAAGGTTTTAAATGGGAGCAACAGCTGATAAAAGTAGTGGAAATGGTCTTAAAGTAAATGTGGAGGAAATAATAAGCTCAGCATGTGCAGGGCCCCTGATTGCCAGACACAATTACTAAGGTAACGGTGACAAGGACAGGGATATGGCACTTCTGCCAACAATGAGAGCCAGGAGAGTTACACTTGAGCAGTCAAAAGAGGGTTTTCAGTTCTTCAGCAGGCAACGCTGTCATGGCAGACATTCTTTCAGAAAGCAATGTCATAAAACAGAATGATGATAAAGTAGAAGAGGAAAAAACCAGTGTCAGAGAAACCAATTCTGAACAACCACAGTAATCCTGGGAAAGAATTGAACCAAAACATCAGCATGACTGGATTTAGATTTTTTTCTAATTAGATTTTTGTCTAACTCCAACATCATAATGATTAATAATAAATTCAATTGAGATGAAAGAGCAGAGTTCACGAAACAGAAAACAGTGTCACTGGAGCTAATGACAATTTTAGAGGTGGGTGGTCAGCAGGACTGAATTTTTCTATAATCACTGGTGTCTTTGCAAGTATATTTTTAATATACTTAGGGAAATGAAATATTTTAAAATGAACATAAGCTATAAAAACTAAACAGAGTGATTCATTTTAGGGAGAAAATGTCATCAGGGGCAAAGTAAATAGGAACACAACAAAAAGCGGGCTGGGTTACCATGTACTGCAGAAGACATCATTCATAAGTAGTCATGTTAAGACATTGACACAACATACAAGAGTCAACCAAAACAAAAGTGAACAAACTGACTCATGTTACTGAATAACATTTCTTCAAGATTGGTAAAATCTCTAGTTTTAGTCCAATGTATTAACAATGCACACCATTCTCTAAGAATCTTTGCAGCATTAGTGTTCCTCATACTTGAGGTATAATAGTTTGAAAGAAAGTATATGTAGCTTTGAACACAATAAGGTAGGGGTAATGTGAGGTCTGGGTTACCAAAGATAATCAAAGACTTAGAAAAGAGCTGAAGAGTACAAAGCCTCACCTCGACCTGACTTGCTGAAATTTTCTTTAGCTGTTTCAATTTAAGGCAGTTTTTGTTTCAAGAGTATTTTCTTACTGATCAAATTTATTAATCTAATTTATATTAGAAAACCTTCACATTTTAATGTCTAATGTAAGCATTTTCTCTCTCTCTCTCTCACACACCACACACACACACCCTGGTAATTATCTCACACCCAAGTCACAAGATATTTATATAACCTCAAAAAGGCTTGGTATGCCACTTAGTGGCTAATTCTCTAAGACTCCCAGATCTTTTTTTTTCCATAAAAATTTTACTTATTTTTATTTTATATGCATGAATGTTTTGCCTGCATGCATCTATGTGCACTACATGCATGCCAGACTTCAGAGATCAGAAGAGGGCATTAGAGTCCCTGGAGCTGTAATTACAGATCATTGTGAACTGCAATGTGGGTGCTGGGAAGAGCACCCACCTGGGTCCCCTGAAAGAACAGCAAGTACACTAAATTGCTGAGTAATCTCTGCAACCCCAACATTCCAATCTAATTTTTGACACCACAGTCCTGCTTTATCAGAATGTCACATAAACAAACCAGTAAGTACATACTGCTGCTGGATTCTTTTGTTTAGCGTAACATATGATTAAATGATTAAACACTTGTGATTAACTGATTAATCACTTCACTGTTCAACTTTCCCCTTTTCTAAAGTTCTCATCTCATTTATCTCTAACTCACATAAAACTAGACTTAAATTTGTTACATAAAGTACACAATGCACACATCAACACAGAGGTATCAACTGTTACTTCTGAAAGCAGAGCTGCTTCCAATCATTCCCATAACATGCTGCTCTGAGAAGCAGTGGAGCCTGAACTCAAAGCATTTCATGTGAGCATCTCCATCTTGTGTCAAAAAAGAGTAACTGCAACACCAAATGCATTGAGTATCAGACCAAAGATTGAATTTTCTGAATCTGCACATATCACTAAATTTTCAAGTTAGACTATACATGTTAAAAGCCTTCTTTTATTATATGCTCACCGCTACTACTGAGATACTCCATACATACATAGATCACACAGAAAAATGATCCTTCATTACTATTAATATTTTATGAAGTTTTAAAATATTACCAAATTAATTCTACTAATGGTTCTAAAATATTCAATATATGAATTTGGTTCCTAGCAAATCTCAACATAAGTTCCAAAATTCAGGAATGTAAGAATGTTTGCAATAAAAAGGAAGTTTTATTGTAATTTAAAAGTGACAACTTTAAATGATTATACAACTAGTTACTTTTGATCTAAATAAAAATTTGTATGCTTGTAGTTTTCAGGAAAGCATATTAAATAGAACCTAAATATAAGCTCAACAGACAACAAAGAGAAAATATGTAGCTTAAAAAGTCATCCTTGTAATAATTTTTAAATAAAAAAGTCAAGGTGTTCTTCTATTGTCAATAAAAGTTTTTGTTTTTTTAAACATCATCTTAAGGGTAATTTATTGCACCCCCCCCCTTTTTCTAAAAATCTTATAGTTAAAAAGAAAAGTCACTTTTCCACCCTTTGATAACACTTGCTGTCTTTAGGATGTGGAACTACCAACAATGGGCTGAGCCCTCCCCCATCATCATTAATTAAGAAAATGTCCTACAAGCTGGTCTACAGCCCAACCTTGTCGAGAAAGTTTCTTAATTGAGATTTTCTCCTCTCCAATGACTTTAGCTTGTGTCAAGTTGGCATAAACTATCCAGCACAACACCCACGTTTACTGTACCGAAACTCAAAATAATCAAGATATGGAGCCACCTATCAATCAACAGATGAATGGATAATGAAAACCATGTCTACATACACAAGGGAGTTGTACTCAGTTGGAAAAACGAAATGTCATTTGCAAGACAATGGAGAGAACTGGGAATAATGGTGGGAAGTGAAAGAATAGAGACTCAGAAAAACAAATGTCACACATGGTATGCAAATTTAAATACAGTGGGAGAAAAGGAACCAAAAGAAGGCAGCAGAGATTAACATGAGCAAATATTCAACATATATATGCAAAGACACGATAATGAAACCCACAAAATTATACGCTATGTTAAAACAAATAGTCAATTTCAATAAGCATGTATATATATGTGTGTGTGTGTATATATATATATATATATGCATTTCAAAAAATAAAGAATGCTGAAAATATAATAAAAATGCCATATAAAATAACCCAAGATGTTAAATCTAAAAGGAAAAGGTTGGTTTAGTAAGATAGTTTTCAATTAAAGCAGTGGTTCTCAAGACCTTTTAACCGGGGTCGCCAAAGACCATCTGCATTATCAGATATATACATTATTCATTCTTAACAGTAGCAAAATTAAAGTTATGAAATAACAAAAATAACTTTATGGTTGTAGTCACCACAACATGAGGAACAGTATTAAAGGGTTGCAGCACTAGGAAGGTTGAGAACCACTGCTCTAAAGAAAAGATGTTTTCACAAATAGGGGAAGGGAGGGGAAAGGGGAGGAGAAGGAATGAACAATTCACACAGGTGATGGATCAAGGACATAAACATGCATGCACAAAACACACAAAGCTAAGAGAACTTCAAGAAGTGGTGTAGTGAATTTGAAGCTTTAACAGCCTTCAAGTATAAGACCATTATCAATGGCAGCAACTCTATTGTGATGGCTTACTACAAGTATAGCAATGCATCATGACTCATATAGCTCCAGGGACAATACACAATACATATATTTAAACAATTAATAGAAAAACTCTGGTTTGTTCAATGTAATGGCTTGAATGTGAGACTTTTTACTTCTAAATACTGGAAATGATAGAGGTAAACAAAGAGGGAAAGTAAATTGACAGTTTGTTACACAAGAAAACCCTAATAAAAGCTGTCACCAGCCTGTCATTTAGTTTGATTTAGTCTCATCCTGTAAGTCAAGATTCCTTTGGTTTGAATGTCTCTATCACAGGGGTCACCTAAGACCATCTGCATATCAGATATTTACAATATGATTCATAACAGTAGCAAAATCATAGTTATGAAGTAGGAATGAAATGATTTTATGGCTGGGGGTCACTACACATAAGGAACTGTATTAAAGGGTTACAGCATTAGGAAAGTTGAAAACCACTGATTTAGAAAAACACAGAGAAAATTTATCCAACACACAAAATCCTACTTCAAGAAAAAAAGAGTTAACATTGATGGCACTTAACATCAGGGAATCAAAGTTGTCCATAAGAGTTGGCATTGATGCTGGGTGGTGGTTGTGCACACCTTTAATCCTAGCACTCGGGGGGTAGGGGCAGGCGGGTCTCTGTGAGTTTGAGGTCAGCCTGGTCTATAGAGTGAGTTCCAGGACAGCCAGAACCCTGTCTTAAAAAAAAAAAAAAAAAAAAGAAGAAGGGAGTTTACATTGAAAAGAGGGAAATCTTAACTGGATAAGCAAAAAACTGTATTCCTACCAGAGTCTGAGTGGGGCTTGTTTCTAGATCCAGAACTATTATTTGAATGAGGTAATCTTTGAAGGTTTCATCATCACGTTTTATACTCCTTGTTAAAATTCATTCCTATGTTTTAAACAAACCTGTGAGATGTTCAGACCTTAGCTGGCTTGTGTAAACACACAGCATCGATAAAGAAAAGCAAGTCCTCTTACCTTTATTTGATCAAAAAGTCGTCTCCACACACCCAAACGCCTAGATATAAACTAAAATAAAGTGCTCTTCTAACACAAAGGATCCTTCTTATCTTCAAAAGGATCTTTTAAAAGTCGTAATTTAAAAAGTATGCATGCACACACACAAAGTTACATTTAAGTTACATAATGTGAGAACACAATCAATTATTATTTTCATTCTAGTAAGTGAAAGCAATGGCTAGAACAGCACTTCTAAAAAGTTATGGTAGGTAGCCTGATTCTATCAAGTGTTAAATAGCTTAGATATTCATCATGGTATAGATGAAAATGCTAAAATTTTCTCAAAGCCTAAAACAGTGTTAAATATTTAATTTTCTAGTGAAATACACTCAAAAGTATCTGACAGCAGTGAGGGAGATGCAGGAGAGTTACAAAATACTTTAACAGGGTAGTTTCCTGGTGGCCTTGCACCAAGTCATCCTCTCCATTTCTCATTGTAATTCTCAATAAAAGTGTAAGACATCCCGAGCCAGGAAGATGCTGGCTACTTCAGTCTAACACTAGTTCATCTTCACTCAGAAAAGGATGCCCTCCAACACTGCACTGCACTGCACAGGGTCCAGCTACCTGAAAATGGAACATGAGATCAGATTTTCCCAGTGCCCTCAGCAGCAGTGCAACTAGGTCACACATAGTCAAAACTCCATCTGTAACTTTACTGAACCTTGGGAGCCTGGTTTACCAAGAACACTAGGTTTTTGCTGTCCCTTATCAGGAAGTAGAAAATCTGTAGCATGTAACCAAAACAGTGAGCCTTTTCTACATCTTCCAACAGTCTTAATGAAAAACTAAAGAGTGATGAGACAAAAAGAAGAAAGATATAAATCCAACCTGCTTCTTGGTTTTACAACATACACATCATTTTCTTTCTTACCTTGTCAATTCTATCTGGGCGATTAGTAGCTGCCAAAACTGTCACATCTTTTAGCTGCTCAATCCCATCCATTTCTGTCAACAGCTGAGCCAAAACACGGTCTGCAACATTCCCAGCACCTGAAGAACTGATATTTTGAAAAGTTTTAAAAATCTTCTTTCCTATGCTGCCAAATACTACATTCACTATTTTAAAAAGTTCTTTACTTTACAAGAAAAAATATGTATCTACTTGCAAATGTATGCTTGACAACTCATTAGCAATTGATTATCATATCAAAAATCATTTAGGCTTGGGAATTGAGACATGAGATTATTTCAACCAGTTCTCCAAACGTTGAAGAATTAAGGAAGTTAGTCAAAATTTACATCTGCCATACATTAACAGGGATGCATTGTAAAAGGATATAGACTCATTGCTCATAGGAAGGTCAAGTTACATGAAAAATTCTGCATATTCCACAACGAATAGAATCTCCAATCTTTCCAGATGCATGGAAATTATCAGGTATTTAAAAAACACAGCAGTAGGCAGGTATG
The DNA here is from genome assembly GCA_026225945.1 of Cricetomys ansorgei. Classification (NCBI taxonomy): domain Eukaryota; kingdom Metazoa; phylum Chordata; class Mammalia; order Rodentia; family Nesomyidae; genus Cricetomys; species Cricetomys ansorgei. The sequence goes on along the minus strand of JAMJFZ010001121.1, from coordinate 14,565,019 downwards.
TCATCACAATTCTTATTTCTGGACAAATTGGATCATGTATAAAGTCATTTACAAAGCCAGTTACGTGCCGCGCACGCATGTGCACACACACACACACACACACTTAAAATCCTTAAATTAGGTAAGAAAACTCTGAAAGAATGCCGAATTAAATAAGAAAACTCTGAGAAAATACCTTATCAAGATCACAAGATAACAATTCTCATTCACAATCATGTTGATTTCAGATCTATTTGGAACTATGACTTATCTAATCTATGGATTGAAATAGTATTGTGAGAATATTAACATACAGATATCCAGTGAAATAAACTTGGAAGGGGACAGAAACACAAGGTTTGTCTCAATCATAGGATGAATGTTATCTTTGCATTAGCACCTGTGAACGGGGCACCTAGCATAACCACCATGCAGTATAGTTACTGACAGGACTCAGGTTTCAACATACAGTACAAGTCCCCAAACTTCAATGATCATTCACAAGACATAATCCTCTAATCCATACCTTACACAAGTGGACATGAGGTGTTATATATAAGTGCTGATGCCAGTTTTGATTTCAAGTGATCCTTTGTAGTATTTAAACTCTCTAAAGTCAGAGTATGTAGAAAGCCTAAGTCCTAATCCCTGCAGGACAACTGACCATTACGTATACAGATCTGCTATCTAACCTTTCCAAGAGTCTTTTACAATCAAATAGCACATTAGCAAAGTTTCTAAGACTTCATAATTACTACATAAAGACAAACCAGAAAAAAAAAATTAAAGTAGATGTCAATAAAATTAAAAATCAACAGTATAAAAATCAATAAAATCCAAAAATAAAATCCAAATCTTTGGTTACAAAGAGACCTATACACATAAATTAATAATAAAACAAAACCTATTTGGGTATTCTGCTATAGCACACCAAGTAGATTAATTCATCTTAAAAATTAAACACAACATGGAAGAGCTCCAGCAGAGTACTCAGCACAGAGGAAGGACCAGTGGTACTACTTACAAGTGACACCATTATAATTATCATTCTCACTGACTAAATAAAGATACATGCAATCTTTTAAAGTTACCTTAAGAAACTGAAATGGTGTCTGGTCCATAAATATTTACTTTAAAAAAAAAAAGCATGAATATGGAATGGGGACAGTTCAGCAAGAATATTTGTCTTGCATGCCCAAGACCTTGGGTTGATCTTCAGAACACGCAATCCCTCATATACACACCAGAGAACAAGGAAAAGGAGGGTGAGAAAGGAGAAGGAAGGGAAGGAAGTAAGGGGCAGGGCAATGGGGTGAACATAATATACAACTTTCAGAATCTAAGAAATATCACAAGTCAAGTCAATATTGCCAGTTCTCTATAGGACCTTCATTACATCCCTAAATTTTGCTATGGAAACCATCAATCCAGTACTAAGAACAGCTTCTCTGATGTCCTTTGTTACAACCAGGCATGACTAGATTGGTCAGTCTGTAATATACTATCAAAAAGCCTTTGTTCCTAGGTGTTTCAGCAGACTACTGTCATAAACTTGTAGAGTCTTTACACTTAGTCTTAATGTTTTTTTTCACACTCAACTGTAGTATCTTGGCTCTTGTGAGTGTGCAAGGAATGATTTATTTTGAATAGCTAAAGTTTACATATGTAAGATACACTTTTCAGTTTTACAATATAAAAGCGATTTTTAAAAAAGGAAAATCCCTCCAAACCTGACAAAAGTATTTTCAACAGCATTTTATAAAAGTATACTCAGATACAAAAATGCTTTACTCAGAAAATAAATGATATTAAAAACAAACAAACACCTCTACTCCTTTGGCATCTTAGATCTACAGCAACAGTTCTCTTCACTTAATAAAAAAATAAAATTGGGGGGGAGCGCTATACTATGTTTTCAAAAAACAAACAAAAAAACTTAATACTTAGGAAAAGCATTCTACTCAGCATTTGTATGTGATGATTCAGGATCATAACCTGCAAGCTCTTACATTGGTTTTGACACATAACATTTAGACCTCATAAATTGGATACTTACCAACTTAAAATCGAAAAAGAAAGCAGTATTAGACTTCTCCACAGAAAAACTATTTTTAATTGTAAAAGAATGATCTTTGGGCAGAGAGTAATATGTACAAAATGAATTACTACTACTCATGATTGGGAGCCATCTTTTTCAAAATGCTTTCTCATCAGCCCAAGAAGCATGGTGCTCTAGTTGAAAAAAGGCTCAGAGGGTTAAGAGCATATCCTGCTCTTACAGAGGACCTGAATTCAATTTCCAGTACCCATGTCGGGTGGCTCATAATTGCTTGTAACTCATGTGCACATATCCACAGACACACATACATACATGTAATTAAAAATAAAACAAAAGTTTTTTTAGTTTGTTGGTTTGTTTTCAAGCAGGGTTTCTCTGTTGTAACTCTGGCTGTCCTAGAACTCACTGTGTAAACCAGGCCGGCCTTGAACTCACAGAAACTTGCCTACCTTAGTCTGTGTTGAGATTAAAGGCAGGTGCTACCAAGACCAATTATCTTTTTTTTTTTTTGAAAGTAAAAGTTTTTATAAAGAACTAAAGTCCACATTTCTTTGCTACCTGTTGTCCTTTCTTTACTGTTACCAAAAGCTACATAAAAAGAGCATCAATCGCTTTTGTATCTTTAGCACAGGAGATAAGGGTTTGCAGCTCAGGCCCACTTCTCAATCTGGTTTACACAAAAATACATGTTTTGTTTTTTCCTTTTTTCAGTTTTTATTAGCATTCTATTCATTCTTGAGGCCTTTGTCAGGGTGAATTACTGCAAAGTCTCTAAGAGAGATTGTCCCCCCCGAAAAAAAGTTGAGTCCATAAACAGAATATTTTGATGATATTATTTGATGATATTTGGTGATAGAATTACATTAAGACAGTCTGTTTAATATTTGCCAATGACATGAAAACCTATGGGCTGGACTCTTCTCCTAAGTACCAGACTGAAATAAAATCACCAGCTCCTCTGAGCCTCTATCCCTTCATTCTTATTAGTCAGTATTTTGATTATACAATTGTGTGCCTGTGTGAACTGTGCTGGGTGCCCGCAAGAGGATGAACACTATCGCTCTCCTGAAGATTTGATAACTGTAATCTAAAGAGCTGATTTAAACAAACTATGCACATGTCTTTCAGTTTCAAAATTTTGTAGCTCTCCTGTGTAGCAGGATGCTTTGCCACAAAGTCTTTAGTACTGTGCAGCCTTCCTTATGGTTACATGCCCCTTGGACTTCTGAGAACAGGTTAGGAGCCCTATAAAGAAGAGTGGCCAGTTGGAATTGACAGTTAGTGGCAAAGGACACTGATGGGAAGGCAGGCAGGAACTAGGCTCAGACAGAGGACAGTTGACGGGATTTAGAAGCATCAGTTCATGTTAGAGGACAAGTTAGCAGGCAGGACGGTTAAGGGATAAAAAATGTTAGAAGTTAGTTCAATTCTCCAGGCTCAGACAGATAAAGACAGCCAGAAGGGGCTGTGAATATCTCTATTTCTCTCTTCCCTTTTTAGAGCTAGAAGGTTAAAAAAGCTGCAAGTTAGGATTCTGTCTTAGTAGCAGTTGGGGCAAAAGAACAAGAATATGTTAAAGTAATTTTCAATTAGAAGCAGCAAGCTTAGGAGCAGGAAAACAATTTTTAGGGTAGAAGATGGCTTTCAGTTACAAGCAGTTACAAGCTAGGCAGGAGAGCCAGGAGGCAGAGTTCAGTTACAAGTGAAAAAGTAAGCAGACACATTTGGACCTCAACAAGTAAGGAAGGCTTGAGCTCAGATACAGCTTCAGAAAACAGTTAACTGCTGTTATATAATACCTATAGGAAATTACTTAGTATTTTTAATTAAAGCACATATATTTAGAAACTTATTAACATTTCTTGTCATTTCTACATAGGAAGGGATAAACATCTAATCACTATTTGTTATAGGAAAAATGGTGGTTTAACGTTAAGACTTAAAAGGAAATTCTTCCATTCTCATTATCCACAGATAATATAGGAAATGATTATACAAAGTCATTAGATGAAATAAGTAGGTAAAGAAGAAATTAACAGCACAGATTCAAAAATAGTTTCTTCCAGAAAAATGTAGTAATAGATAAAATTGCATAAAAATGGTATTTACTTCTTAGCTGCTATTATATAACATGCTATTATTTAACATTTCTTACCTGCCCCTTTCAACTGCCAAGGCATCAAGTTCATCAAAAAAGATAATGGAAGGTGCCACTGCTCTTGCTTTACGGAATATCTAGAGGAAAGTAAACCACAGTAGACAAAATTAGCAAATGCCAGAAAAATCCAAAGTTGGTTTCCTTTTGAAAACTATTTAGAATCATCTATCATGTACAAAACTACTACTACTTCATTTATACCTTATAATAGGTGCCCAAAACACTGCAGGGGTTTAAAAGTAACTTCTTTAGTGGTAAATAAAGAGAAAAGACTACCAACAAGTACAGTCACAGTAATACATACAGTACAGGAGAAAGACCAGTTAAATGATCAGAGAAACCTAGTTAAATACCAGCTCCACCAAATGCTGTGTGAGTTTCAGCAGTCAAATTTACTTCTCTAGACCTCAATTTCCACATCTAGGAAAGGATGATGGTAGTAACACATAAGGACCTTGGAAGATTAGGAAATGAGCAACAAATAGAACATAAAACATTTGGCCCAATATCTGGAACTCAATAAATAATACAAATACCATCATAATCTACATTTAAAAAAAATCAGCCATATAAAATGTTCCTGTATCTCAAAGTCATACATGTTTTCTTTTAGGAATGTATAGGAAAATGGTTGACATAAAACCCAGGCAAGGAAAATGGCCAGATCTTATAGGACCACAGAAAGCCTTGAACACAAGCCAAACAAGTCATCAAAATCAGTGTCTTAGTCAATGGAACAATCTGTGGAAATAAGCTAGGAAGAAGGCAGCATGGACAGAAAAAAGTCCAAGTATGTGTCTCTTACAACTTAGACCATTATTTTTTGTCACGTTATATGATCATAAAGATATGGGTACCAGTTCAATATTAGTAAACATTGCCTTTATTCATGCTATCATCATCAGCCAATACTTTAAAAATTATCATTATCTATATTTGAAAGCAGAGATAACAAAACATAATTTAAATCATCTTTTGTGACAAAATATTCTAATTCCCACTTTTTAGTACTAAAGTCTACACAAATAAGAACCAATATATCATTGCTATTTGTGTGTTCTTGTCATTACAGAATTCCTATGAATACATAGGGACACTGTGTGAGGCAGGTTAATATCCATTTAGGAAAGTCATGGCACGTGTTCAAAAGATGACTCTAGTTCCCCTAATCCTGGCCCAACTTTAACAGCTAGAATGAAGAGGTATTAATTGTCAAGAATTGGCCTTAAGCATCCGACTTTAAAGACCAGCTGCCAGAAAGATACACTGTCTAAACCATCAGGCAGAAGATCAAGTCAGTAAGGTGAAATTTTCAAATACAAGACTTATTCAAGACAAAAGGCTATCTAATGAAAAGGCTTAAAATTCCATACCAAGAATTATTACCCTTCATATAAATATTTCCTTTCACAAAATGGGACGGGGGCTTGGTGTTCTTAAAAAATAATTTTGGGTAAAAATAAAAGGTAGAATAATAAGACAGATAAGAACAAACACAAACTTTTATTAACGAGTACTCAAAACTGCATTTTAAATCATAAAATAGCATTTGCTTGAAAAAAAATTAAACCACTTTTCATTACTTAAAACAAAGTATAAAATACAACGAAGGATACAAGTGTGATTCTCCTAAGGTGTACTCTTCTTACCTCTCTAACTGCTCTTTCAGATTCACCAACATATTTATTCATTAATTCAGGCCCCTGTATGGAAAGAAACCAGCAAGTGGGTGAGTATCTTTATAGAGTCAGCCATATTTTCTTTTTATTAAGGAGGGGGAAAAAATACAGAAAGAAAAAAAATCTTTGATTTAGATTTGTTACTTTAACATGCTTACTTCCTCTGGGTGTTATTTATGTCTCAAAGATTAAAGCCACTGTTATGTTTAAATGCACAAATCAGTACAAAAGAAAGGTTGTGACTAAATGTTTTTGTAAGACCTCACTCACTACCCGATTATCCACATATGGATAGTCTTACAATATACCAGGCAAAGTGTAGGCACCAAAGACAGAACAGGCTAATTTACAAGACCAACAAATAAATCATGTGTGTAGATTCCTAAGCCCAATCACATCTGTTTATTAATTTATACTTAAATCTACCAGATTAATAGCCCTATCTGGCAAGAAGTGAAGACTTCAGAAATATTCTTCTCATAGTTCCACGAAAAACCCTAAAAACTAAGCAAACAGAACAGGATTTATACAGTCTATGACATTACCTCAGTGCTTGGATGTTTCCATGTCAACACTACACTTAACATGACTAAGCCACGCAGGCACTTCTTAGCCACTACCCTTGCCAGAGAAGTCTCAGGACCACCCACAGAATCAACTCTGACAACTACTTTTGTAGTAAAGCTCCATAGTGTCTAGTAGCTATCTGCTGCCCCTGTCTGAACTGCCTTTTGGTTATATGTCCATTTCTCTCCTGTCTCCAGGTAATCTATAAGAAAAATCAAATTCTATCAAATTGTAATACTCAGCTTTAACAAGAGAATTCCTAGTCTGCCTGTGTAAGCAAAAATAACACAATATTACAATTACTTATATATTTTGGGCTCAAGAGTCTCACATATTCATACTCTTCTTTTTTGAAAAAAAAATCCCTTAAAAAATGTGAAATTTATTGTCAAGAGGTCTGGACCAAAACAAGCTGCAGATTGGATTTAGTCTTAAGACTACAGTTGTGTGAGCCTGATATGGATTTATCTATGACAATTTAAAAGAGCTCGATTCTGTCTGAAATACTCAAAATCATCTACAATATTAATGGTGTGACTGCTGGGAGAAAAAGTAGACATCAATATATTAAAAAGGTCATAATATTGAGAAAGCAGTAATGTACAAAAAAGCAATTTCAAAGTATCTAGTACTATTGAGGACATTCATATCCAATGATGAAAACTTGTACATACATACCCTAAGGAAACTAAACACATGAAAGAGTATTACTAATGTACTAGTTAGTTAGAGCAACAAAAACAAAACCTGCAAAGTCTCAAAATGCAGTAATATAAAATAGGTAAATAAACTTGTAAAGTCCTCATCAAGTAGAAACCAGGGTGTCCAGGTGCTAGTGGAGGATGAGGAAGAGAAAAACTTGAAGCAGAGTCAGCAAGGAAGCTGCTCTAAGACCAAGGAAGTATGGCCTCCCACACGTCTAAGCAGAGTGAGTGTTTTGAACATTCTGATGAAAATTAAAAGATGGTATGACATTCCTAATCTCTCCACAGATTAGCAAAACCATTTTTGCATGGTTTCATCTGGCAAGATTACTTCTATAGTCTCGTAGTATGATGAAGAATGACTGTCCTTTCATGACATGACAAAAAGTGATTTTCATTCACATGTGCTACATTAGGCTTTCCTAAACATGACCACAATAAGTCATTTAGAAAGTGAAGCAAACAAGCTTCAAGCTCCAACCAATAAAACAAACTTCAATGAGTACAATGGGTTTTTGTTGGAGGCAAGATATGGTAAGGACTTTTTATGCAGATTTTATGCAGTTTAGGGTAACTAACTAGGCAACTTGTGTCCTGACAAAGATCAAACAAGGAAACAATTGGAGTCACTGTTTTCACTGGATGTACACGTCAACTCAGCATTACTACTGTTATTCTGGTAACAACTGTCCATAAAATTTAAAGGATATGACATAAAATACTAATATAATGAAAACTTTTTTTTAAAAAGGCAATATAAACCCAGGCATACTACACACACTTTTTAATCATCTAGCTTAAGTAAGAGTAGTTACAGAATATGGAGAAAGGGCTTCACTCTTTTATAGGTAATGTGGTTCTAAAGAAGACAATTCATTATCAATACAAAGAAGAAGAATATGATGATTTTGTGATGTCTCCTCTGCTAAGTAAAATGTCAGTATTTTAGAAGTGTTAGCAGAAATATTAATATGACTTAAATCTACTAAATAAACAGATTTGATGACATATTGGAAATGTGAGAGCATGCCCAATAGTTGAACCATCTGAGGATCCTTTATTCCACTACCATGTAGAAAGTAGACGGCCATAAACACAGAGAAGAAACAAAGGACAGGTGAGCAGAGAGGAAGGCACAGAAGGGAAGAGGAATAAGAAGGTAAATAACACACATCTGAAAATTTAACCTAAGAATTTAGCATTATGAGAAAAACTGGTCTGGAATAATTCAAGTCAGACATTACTAAACAAGTAAAGACAGTAACAGAAGACTGTTAGGCCCCAAGAAAGTGTGTGATTTTGTATTGAACTACATGTTCATGAGCCTTATCCAGATGAGTGGCCAGCACAATGCAACACAGAATGCTAAAGTGCTATGCTGAACTGTTCTAGTATTCAATATACCAGAGCGGTTTCATCTCCAAGGAAGGTTATATTAAGATTGAAGTTCAAACTGTTAAAATTCACTATATGCTAGTATAGAGTTACAAAAGTTTATATTCGATTTTAAAGATAGCTATTACGTTTGGAGAAAATTACAATTTGCTACCATATTTTCTGATCAATGAGATTGTGTGTTGTGTGTGTGTGTGTGTGTGTGTGTGTGTGTGTGTGTGTGTATACTTCTTAAAAATGGAAGTCAGCAACAATGAGCATGAATTAATTCTATAGCCTTGCTAAATGTCTGATACGTATAGTCCCTGGTGTGGGTTGGTTGTCCATTGTTTGAATGTGTCCCCAAAGGGCTCCTGTGTTGGGAGCTTGGTCTCTAGCATGGCAGTGGTGAGAAATGGTGGGACCCTTGAGAGATGGAGGCCCTTAATTAAGGAATTACCCTCAGAAAGAAAGTTAGTTCTTGTGAGATTCTGAGCTCCTAGGTGAAGCGATGTTAAAATAGTGAGTCTAGCTCCTGAATTACTCTCTGGCTTCTTTCTTTCTTTCTTTCTTTTTTTTTTTTTTTTTTGAGACAGGGTTTCTCTGTTGTAACTCTGGCTGTCCTGGAACTCACTCCGTAGACCAGGCTAGCCTAAAACTCACAGAGATCTGCCTGCCTCTGCCTCCCAAGTTCTAGGATTAAGGGTGTGGGCCACCATCACCTGGCCTGGCTACCTACTTTATAATGATCTCTTGCACCTACCTGTACTTTTGCCAAGATGCTATCTACTAATGGGCCCTTCAGAGTTTTAGCCTCCAAATCTGTGTGGTAAATCTGTGTGTACATATATATGTACACACACACACACACACACACACATACACATCACAATTTTAATCAAAAATATTAAATACAAAGAAGTGAAGTAAATGCCCAAAGTCACTGAGACAAACTGCAGTATGGGGGCTTACATCTCATAAATGTTACAGCTGACAGAGAACTGTCATAAACTGCTCACTTGGCAGGTTTTATTAAAGAAAACAAAAAGGCAGAGAAGCTGAGTTACAGGCTCGAAGTCCTAACAAGAGCGAAAAGTGATAGAGTGCTGGACTGCTACACACCAGTGCTATTTCTATAAATTGTGCTACCTGTTTTCTCCAATAACCAGAAAGGAAAAATGTCCCTTTCACTGCACAAAGTGCCAACACTACAAATTAAAAGGTGGTGAACAGATCAAGTTGCAAGATGACTTCTAAATCTTCCTAAATATCTACATGGCCTTATTTGAAAGTACTATGTTATAAACACAACACTCATTTGTACCTAACTATAAAGGTTGGGATGAAAACAACGTGGCAAGTCTCACATTAATTAGACTTTATCAAAATTTAAAAACAACACACACACACCCTTAGAATGGATATTGTTAAGACCACAGGAAGTTTTTGTTTAGCAATTTTACTTACCAAATAACTTCAGCAACTTGCCCCCCACCATTTTATCCATTCGACAGAATGTGTTACACTGATAAGTGTGATCAAGGAAAAGTCTACAATTATTACCTTATTCAGGCTTATGTTATTTTTATCACCTATGGCCAAGATTTCTATTATTCAAGTTTGCAAAACAACAAAATATCAAAGAATATATAAAAAGTATTTGTCCAAATTTTTTATTTATCTGGGGAGAATTGAACCTGACTTACCCGTTTCATTACTTTACAGTCACAAATCCAAGTATGAGCTTATTACCTCTCACTCTTGCAATTCTGTTCTGTAACCATTTCCTGAACTTTTCCAGCCTTCCCAGGGGCTACTTAAATGTGTCTGACACCTGCCTGGTACTCTGGGCTATTACAATTCAAATCAAGTGTTTAAGTTCTAAACTGTCTGGAGTAGGCAAGTTAACCAAGTGTTGATTGTGGTAAATATGATGGATATGCCCTCAGAAAGTAGAACGCACATGTGACAAAGTTACAGAGGCACTGTGCAGAAAAGATCTTGAAAATTAGAAGTAAAGCATCAGCACACACAGGCCATTCTGGGGAAACACTTCAAAGAGCAGGAAAACAGACATCAAGTGTATCAGATGTGTTGCAGACAAGTAGAAGCTCTAAAAAGGGAGAGGAATTGGCAGAAAAATGACGGGAATATAAACTGTTCCTCGGAAGAGTATATATTTCCCAACCTCTCTTTTGGGAATTTGGGGGAGAAGAATTCTGACTGTACCATGCTAGCTTTAATTTAAGCTGGGTATTTGCACCAACTTATTTCTTATCTTCTCTGACTGTATTTTACTATCATCTACTTCAGATTTAAAAAAAAAAAAAAACAAAAAAAAACAACCGTTCCTTACAGAACAAACATCATATAGGATGCAATGCAAAGAAGCTAGAAGAGAAAGTAAACACTGGAACTCAAACATCTTACCTTTATAGCCAGAAAGTTCAACCCGCTTTCACTGGCCAAAGCCTTTGCTATCATTGTTTTGGAGCATCCAGGTGGCCCATACAAAAGAACGCCTTTAGGTGGCTGAATACCCATTCTGAGGAAAGACTTAGGATGTTTCAAGGGCCATTCCACAGCCTGTTTCAACTTCAGTTTGATATTTTCCAGTCCTCCAATATCTGACCAGGATACCTACAAAACAAAAAAAAAATTCTTTTTTTCCTTCTTATCATTAATTGTAATTTGTCTTTGAAAAACAAATGAGATCTTTTAAGTAAATATATAGTCAATGGATTCGGTTAGTATGTGCCTACTAAGTACAGCATGATTTCTTTATGATAATCTTCTTGAGTAAGTTAACACAGGATTTCTGCTCAAAATAAACGCAGCATTGCAACAGAACATCTTATTTATTTATTGGAAACTTTACATGAGTACTCTAGTTATACCGTTTCTCCCCTTCCTCTTCACCTTCTAACTCCTCCTATATACCCACAATGCTTCTCAAATTCACTGCCTCTTATTCCTTACTCATCACCATACACACATACACACATTTATAAATACCACTTGTTGAGCTCATTTGGTGTGACTCATATACATGAGTTTAAAGCTGACCAATAGGATTTAATAACATATCTGGGGAATCATCTCAGAGTAGACTGAGTCTCTCTCTCAGCAGACATTAATTGCCTGCAGTTCTTCATCTAGGACTGGATCTTTGTAAGATATTCTCCATCTATATGGGCATGTCAACTGGTAATGTTTAGGTCTTGTTTACACATATTTTTGAGACTTCACGGATGCAATTCCCTGTGATATATAGAAAACAGTATCTTGCTGCAGATGGTTCACTGGCTTTCTGCCCTCTCTTCCAAAATTTCCCTGAACCTTGGGTGATAGTTGTGTTACAGCTGAGCACCCCATGGTGAGTTATTATCTACATTTTGACAAGTTGTGGATTTCCATAATGATCTCTGTCTTCTGCAAAATGAAGCTCCTTTGATGGGGGATGAAAGTTGCATTTACCTGTGGATATAACTGTCAGTATTCAGAAATGTTAACAGTTTAGGGAAATAACATTTATAGGCTCTCTTCTAGAGCTCATGGCTTCACTAGTTATAGGTAGTAAGTGGGCCACATTTACAATACTAGGTCTGAATTCTCTCCTATTCATGAAAATCAGATGACTGTTGGTTATCCCTGAGGTATGTTCACCTTTCTGGATATCTTTTCATAAGTAAAACATTTTAAATCTAAATTTTCATAGGATAGAAAACTAAGAAAAACACAACATGTCACCAGTAAAATATGAGAAAGGGACTAACCCATTACAGAATAAGATCCTCAAAAAATTCAAAAATTACAAGAGGTAAATTAGCTGTATAATAGTTATATAATGTAAAAATACTACAGAAAAATTAATTTGCTTCTATTATATAATTACTATTTCCTATATAAATATTGCTTATGATATACTTTAATAATGAATCCTTGAGATCTTTACCTTCGGAATACAGTTTAAGTATCGTCGAACTTGTCTCTTTTCTCAACTAACAAGTATCTCTGAAAGAAAAGTTCATTTTTTTGAAGGAGAGTAGGAGGGAGAATGTCTCACCATGTAGTGTTATCTATTCTGGAACTCACTATGTAAATCAGGCTAGGTTGGAACCCACAGAGAGCAGCCTGCCTCTGCCTCCAGAGTGCTAGAATTGAAGACATGTACCACTACGTTTGGCCAAAGTTTTCTTTATAAATTTATATGTAAATACAATTCGAGACCGTCTATATACCAGATAATGTAAAAAAGGAAACACGAAAGTAAGACATAAATACAAAGGTTGAAAAACTAGGAATATACACACACACACACACACACACACACACACATGTATATGTGTATACACATGTATAGTTAGTTATACACACACAGCTATATGTATGTATATGTATTACCTCCCCCCCCTCCCGGCCCCAAAAGGACACTAGCTAATAAGTACATAAAGAAACTTCAGGAGCTCCCAGGAAAAACATTAATTCCAGCTGCAAGATACTCTTGAATGAGGGGTAAAATAAGAAAACAGGGAGAGAGGAAGGAAGGAAAGACTAAAGGGAGGGAGGGTAGGAGGGAGGCTCAGATGGAGGAGGAAGGAAATAATGAAGCCACAGAGCAGGACCTTTTTTTAAGGCTAAATAAAGCAGATCAATATATTTTGAACATAATGAGACTTCCTTGAAAGCTTTTAATCTAAATGTGGTCTGACCTATGCTTCAGGAAAACTGTAAGATTCATCCAGGAAGCAACAAAGTACAAGAGGATAGAATGGTAAAATAAAAAAGAACAGTTTGAATTTCACAAAAAATGGATAAACATTTTTGGGTATCGTGATTTTATATTGTGATATAAAACCAGTTTTCCATTTTCTTACTTTCAGAGGCACTCAAAATGAGTAAGTTTACCTGCATTATCATTAAGTTAGTGAGACTGGTGATCTGACTCCTAGTGTTCCTGCAGTATGCCACCATTCAGCTGATGTGGCCAAATATCATCAGGATGTTTGATTTTCAGAAAGTCTTTTACAATCTGTCACTCCAACTTATAGCTCCCTAGCAATCCTTAGTAACTCCCCCTTTTATGGCCACATACGACCCGCAGCATACCCTGGAACTAGGAGCAATGTGTAGGTGAGTCTGGACTGGTTTTGATATATGCTGTGCAGAAAAGCAAACTGTATCTGCTAAGTGAACTTTTTAAAGAAAATCTCATTTATCATCTAATGCCTATGCATAATTGGGTATGTATATGATTAAAATCATGTATCATGGGAAGTGATACAATGAACAGAGGTTTATTCTGTAACCCAAACTTGTTAATGAAAACTTAAAACTATCCTTACCTTACCCCTAATAATTATTACAACTATTCCATTTATTCTTCCTAATTTGTAAAACTTACAAGTGAGATAAATTCAATTTCTAAAAATTATCTTTTACATGTCCCAGGGATTATAGGGACACAAAAGCTTCAGAAATCTATGCTCTTCAAAGCAAAAGCTGAAAAGTCCCCAGAAAGACATAGTCTCAGTCTAAATAAATAAAATACCTGCTTTCACTACGGTATTAACCAGCTTAAATTTTTTTGTAATTGTGAAATATGAGGAAGTATATAGTTGAAAATTGCATTTTTAAGACATATAAGATATCAGCATTTTAAAAATAGTAATATCCACTTTCTTGCCTGACTAAAAAGACAACTGATATAATAGGCTTTATGAATTACTTGTATTTCTGTCTTAAAAGTAGTTGTTGCCAGCACTGGGGTGTAGTAAACATTTACAAATTTTGCCTTTTGTTTCTTTTTTATTTCATGCCTTTTAAACATACTATTTTCTAAAATTCTTAATGATGAAAAATGAGTTTTAATCTCAGATACACTACTCACAGTGACTTTGGATAATTTATTCTATCTCTTTAAATTTCTTCCTAATTTATAAATAAAAATAATAAACACCTCAGATTCATTATGAGATTTAAGGATAGTATATACTAAAGTGGTTACTTTTGCTGGGATATGAGATTTACCAAATGTTCCTGTATTTAGATGTCTGAGAGACAATCACTATTATGTTTTGAAGGAGCAGTGGCAAAAGATAAAGAAGTCACTGCATTTATAATTCAGTGAGTAATATTTAACTGTCATAATTATTCTCTATTCTTAGGCTTTTTAGCTTTATTTCTTTGCTTGTTATAATCACTATTCTCCTTAAATTAAAGGCAAACCAGTTTTGTCTTTTGATTTTAGCACATGAAAACCAAACAACCGATTAGCTTTTCTACGTGCTAAGTAAATAATTAAAATAATTAAAAAATAATCTTAATATAAGCTTTCAGTTGACTACTGCAGGGGAAAACATCCTAAGGCACAGAAGGAAGCTGGGGACAAAGCTGGGTGCACGAGAAGAATTAATGCCACTATGGAATCATCAAGTACTGGAACTGGCTGATTTACTACCCTAACTTCTGACAGTATTAGCTTCCAATATTACATCTTTCAATAAATGCTGTGCTAAACTTTAAAACATTTGCTCTAACACTTTCTTAGTAAGTTACAATCTACCTTACCCAGCAGAAAGCTCTAATAAACCCAACTAGATTCTCTATGGCTGGGCCCTTCTTTTGTTCCTATCTTGTTCGATGTGGCTTTAAGTTTTCTGAATGCTAATACAGTTAGAAGTAAAGAAACAGCTGTTGTCAAAAAAGCAGGTGAGAGAAAATTCAACAAGGAAAATGCAACATCTTTCAATACTTCCTAGACAAGCACCCCAACAAAACGTTTTAACTACACTTCCACACAAGCCCAAGAAAACAATGAGATTACAAATACAAAATAAAGAATTAAAAATAAAAACTTTAAAGAGAAAGTTCCAAAGGGAAAATGAACTAACCAAGGACTTCAGATTCAGGAGCAGTTACCAAGAGGTCTGTGTCAGCTCCAGAGGAACCGCTGACCTTTAATCAGGAGCTGAGTGTTATACTGTCAGGAACAAAAATGCTCTTAAAGGTGTTATTTTACAGAAAAATACTGTGACAAAAAGTACTTCACACTTTGTTATTTTCTGCTAACAAGTGCTAACATAATTGTAAAGTACAGGCAGTGGATTTGAACCTGTTCTAAAATTCTTATTTGGCCAACACGAACTTTGCAACATTAAAATACATGTACTTGTCAAAATAAAAATAGAAAGCAAACCTAACTTCTAAGATTTCAGAAAAAATAAAACAAAACTCCAGATTCTTCCTTAAAAGAGATAAAGCAAGAGGATGAGGGTCAGAAAATGTGCTCGTAGATATCAATGGAAAAGGTAAAGAAAAGCAGCACACCACACGCAGTTTTCTATGCCATAAAGATGGCCTATGAAGTTTCCCTACGACAAGCCTAAGTTTTCGTTCTACTGTGGTGCCAGAAGGCTTCTGTAGATCTCTCTTGTTCATTAACACACACACACAAAATGTAAACTCTCTCTTAGCAACAGTCCTTAAGAATTTGCAGCATATTGCTGTGTATACATATAAGTGTAATATACGCCATCATTGTACTTCGACATTTGTACAACTATAAAAGATAACTATCAGGTACTGACAATTAAGTTTTCCACTTATAATCTGAGGGAAAAGCTATTTAATTTTTAGCACATTCATCAGGATAGCAATCAATAGTAACAATCTTTCCACTAACTTTTGTCTTGTCTCTCATTTCTCCTCAAAAGTAAGGTATGCAGAATGAAGGTGTCAAAACTCTAAAATATTTCTTAAGATTAAAACTACATTCTTGTTTTTCGCTGTGAATATTTCCTGTTTAAAATTAATCTATTTCCCAAATGTGCTTTCCTGTTCAATTTTATTACTTAAAACCATAAAATCATACAAGACAAGCTGCCAGTTAGACTACAATCTTGGGAGCAATAGAAGACACTTTTCTGTCTAGACAACAAGAAGCAAAATCAAAACAAATGAAATGAAAATTTAAAAGTCTGCCAAGTGTTCCTACAGGTTGTATTATCTAATCCCGAAAAAGTAACTCTTAAAAACCTTCACTCTTTGGAGTCTGTAAAAAGAAAGAAAGAATGTTCATAGTATTTAAGAAACAGAAACTCAAATTCCTCACAATTATCCTAAAGATATATGAAGAATGAAACATAATTATTTGTTCAATTAAATTGTTTTACTTAAACTTTTACAACAGGAAAGTGC
Organism: Cricetomys ansorgei; assembly: GCA_026225945.1. Classification (NCBI taxonomy): domain Eukaryota; kingdom Metazoa; phylum Chordata; class Mammalia; order Rodentia; family Nesomyidae; genus Cricetomys; species Cricetomys ansorgei. The sequence continues at coordinate 14,548,300 of JAMJFZ010001121.1, read as the reverse complement.
TGCTAATGAGTTCATCTGATGAAATCAGTCACAAGTCACATTCAGGGGTAGGCTCATCTGAAAAGGTGCCAGAAGAAAACACAGCAGTACATTCTGAATATCTAATTAGTGAAACAGATGGCTGATGGTTTACAAAAGTGGTGTGTCACCTGTGAAACAGGACTTAAGCAATGCTGACTTCACAAGAGAGAGACATTAATTTGATGGCCCTCTCCCTCAAGTTGATGTAGGCTTATTTGAGGTGTAAGAACTTTACAGTTAACCTAAAAGCACTGATGTACTGGGCTTATGACCACAGCTGCAGCCTTCAAACAGCTCTCACAGACCGAGGCTGGCCCTAGGTGTTAAGTCTGTCCTACAGTTTTACGCTAGACGACCCCAGCACTGGTAGTGTCAGGGCTAGGCCTCCATCTCTGTGGTCAAAGGCTCCAGACCTACTCAGTCCTATCATTCCACCATCAAGCAAAAGCCCTGAAAAACAGGTTCTAGGCCAGAGCTCACAAAACAAGATGTTAGGACTCATTTGCTGATCTAGGAACCATGCCAGATCATGTGAGGCTTGAGCAGCAAACCAGTATGCAGAACCTGGGACCTCCTAATGGGCTAACTGGTGAAGACATTTCTTGAAGAAGCTAATTTATAAAATCAGAAGAGATGTCTTCTACTTCACATAAACAGGTAACAGCAAAAAGTCACAATAACCACAAACAGTATTTATCACAAATGAAAGGTCATAATGATCACAAATACAAAACAATTATTGCCAAAGGGACAAATTAAATCACTTGTACTTTACCTGAAATATTGGGACCACAAAATGGCTCAATGGGTAAAGGTGCTTATATATAAACACATGCACACTAAACAAAAATTTAACAACAACAATACCTAAGAAACTACAAACTGATACGCAAAAGCATCAAAGTAGTTACCTTAAAAAGAGCAGTAAATTACACGAGACTACAGATCAATACATAAAATTAGTAAAGTAATATATAACTAAGAGAATTCAAGAGAGAACCTATAAGGAAAGAACTAAACAGAAATTCTAATACCAGAGGACAGTGACTAATAGCCAAGACACAATCCATAAATCCAGAGAGGTTAGGCATGGAGGAAAGGTCTAGGGTGAAATCTTGGAGCTCCCTGAGAGAGAGAAATAGATCTTACAGGTGGACTGGAGGAAGGTGGGGATAAGAACAAGAGGATTGAGGGAGAGGCGATATAGTCTCTATGTCACAGTTTTCAATCTGTGAGTATAACCCTTTAGGGTGTCAGATGACCCTTACACAGTCACCTAAGACCATCTGTTTATCAGATATTTACATTACAATTCATAACAGTTGCAAAATTACATTTATGAAGTAGAAACGAAAAGAATTTTATGGCTAGGGGATCATCACAACATGAAGAACTGTATTAAAGGGTTGCAGCATTAGGAAGGTTGAGAACCACTAGAGTAGAGGGATAGCATGTGTGGAGACAGCTGGAATTCAGAGGCATCTGAGAGATAATACAGAAACCTAATGTGGCAGAAACTTCCTAAAATATATGAAGGTGATCCAATTGAGGTCTTCTAATAATGGAGGATACAGAGTCTCAACTGGCCATCCCTTGTTACCAAATAAGACTTGGTAATTAGCCGGACTGGACTGCATCCAATTGAGTTGTTTGCCAAGGGGGTCACATGAAAATTCCCAAACAACCAAGGCTGTTGTTAAGACAAGGGGTGCTCTCCATAAACTGATAGCAGGGTACCATTGCTGAGGACAATGCCCACACAGCTCATTGAACATAAGGAAGTCCAGCTGGTGCCTATATGAAGCCATTACCCCTATGATCTAGGGTCTTTGATATGGGAAGTTACTCTGTAGGTTACCAGCCACAAAACCTTTGACCTACAATCTATCCTGCCCGCAAAATATGCTAAGACAATGGTGGCACTGAACTTGTTGTGGTAGCCAACCAATGTCTGATTTGACATTCTAGGAGGCTCATTCTAGGAGATGGAATCCATACAGAACCAGAGAGACTAGATATCCCAGAGACCTATGGTAAAACCAAACACTAATCTTAAAAAGAAAAAATAATAAAAGGACTCCTAATGATATTGTTATACTCATACATAGATCAGTCCCTATTCAATCATCATCACAGGAGTTTTCTCTGGCAGTAGATGGGAACAGAGACAGATGCTGAGAGAAGTCTAAATAGGAAGTCTCCATCAAATCCCTCCCCTCAGAGCTGAGGGAACCTCTGAAGAGGAGACAGAAAGAGTATAAAAACCAGAGGGGATGGAGGGCACGAAGAGAACAAGGTCCTCTGAATCAACTAAGCAAGGCACATATGAACTCACAAGAGACTAAAGCAGCAAGCACAGGGCCTAAATGGATCTGTACCAGATTCTCTGCATACATATTAGTATTTTTATGGGTCTCCTGAGTATGAGAACAAGTGGGTCTCTGATTCTTGTGCCTGTGCTTAGAACTCTTTTCCGCCTGTTGGGTTGCCTTGTCCAACTGCGATATGATGCTTTTTGCTTTACTTATTACACTTTATAGTGTCAAGTTAGGTTGTTATCTCTTAGAAGCCTGTTCTTCTTTAATGAGAAACAGAAAGGGAGTGGATCTGAAGAGGAGGGGAATGGAGGTGGGGAAGAACTTGGAGGAATAGAGGGAAAGGAAATTATAACCAGGATATATTGTACAAGAAAAGAATTTGTTTTCAATTAAAGCGGGAAAAAAATGAAGAAAAAGAAGAAATTCTAATGTTGCAGAACCCAGTAACTGAAGTAAAATTCAAACAAAAATGTCAATAGTCCATCAAGCAGAAGAATCTGCACACTGGATGACAGATCTTTTGAAATTACCTAAAGTGGTACAGAAAAGCAGTGGAAAAAGCCTACAGGTCTTGTGGAACACCACCAAGCAAATTAACATAAAGGACATGAAAAGTCCCAGGAAGGACAAAGAAATCATTAAAGAGATAATGGCAAGAATCTTCCCAATTGTGCACAGGCAAATGGACATAGAGACCCATAAAACACCCGAGGACTCCAAATACCATAAATATAAAGATTTCACCAATCACCACGATGTATCACCAAGTTTTCAAATGTCAAGGGATGCAGATGCAGCAAGAGAAAAGCAGATCATTGTGCATACTGTACCCTTTAACCCCAATGAGGTTCTGAGCAGAAACCTTACAGGCTAGGAAGGCTGACATGAACTTTTCTTTGTGCAACTGGAGATGGAAACACGGCCCTGGGCATAGCGGGTAAATGTTCTACCATGAGCCAGGTCCCAGCACCAGATGTTTTTTAAAAAAATAGTCCACCAAGAATGCTATATACAAAAAGGAAAGGTCTTCAGAAGGAAGACAGAAGGAAAGAGGAAGGAAAATGAAAGACTTTACTGGACAAGCAAAAGTAACTAGATCTGCCTTATAAGAAATGGCAATCGGTATTTTTTTTTTTCAATTTGAAGTGAAAGGATGCTAACAATAAAATAATAAACTCACTATTATAGTAACAACACACTGAAATTCAGAGAGCATAATATTGTTAACAATGGTGACTCCATCATCATACATCATCTTTACTATAAACCTAAAAGCCAGAGTATTAGTTGCTATAGTAACTTGTAAAGATATACAATATATAAGTGATGTGAAGTATGATATAGCAGAATAACTAAAGGTGAAAAAGTATAGTTTGTGTGCAACTGCATTTATCTGTTTAAAGTAAACTTTGAGCTATTAAATATCAGAGGTAAGTCTAATCACAAAAAAGAAACTTGTGACACAGAGGTCATGAGAAAGGAATCAAGACACTACTTCCAAGGAGGACGACAAAAGAACAAAGGAAGGACAAAATAGAAAACACGGCAGTAAGAAGAAAAGCCATGTTCAGCAACAATTATTTTTACTAATCATCCAGATCATCATATTGAACAAAAGGGGCAGCTGGGCCATGAGAGACATTAACAAACGCCCACACATAAATGGTACTTTCTGTTCCTGTGAAACTGTGTGCAACAAACCCTGAAGAAACATTAAATATCATTAGTTGATGAAATTTGTTTGTTCCAAAATTAGGCTCACTGATATTTTCCAACAAAACTAAACTTACTACAAAAGTTTTATATACAACCCAATTTAGCAATTTAATTTTACTCTTGGTCATCTATTCAAGAGAAAGGAAAACTGACATTTATAGAATACCAGTTCATAGCAGTTTCATTAACAGTAGTAAAAAACTGAAAACAATCAAGATACCATCAATAAGTTTATTTACTATAGAATAATGCTACAGTTTTGATCTTAAAACCTCCTTCAAAGGTCAGTGTAGTAAAGGCTTCTTTCCCTTCCGCTGTGGTGGAAACAATAAGTGCTCCTGGGCAGCGGTGGAAACATTACACAATAGCCTAATGAGAGGTTGTAAATGACGAAAGATGTGCCTTTAAGGTGGACATGGTTCCCTCTTTCTTACTTTCAATTCCTAGCTTACACAGGTGAGAGGCTTTCTCTGCCATGCACTCCTACCACTCTCTGCTTCATCATGGGTCTGAAAACCAACAATGACCGGAAACCATCAAACCTGAGGCAAGGCACGAGGGAACTGGCTACACAGTCAAGTATTTATGATTCTTGCATGAGGACCTGAGTTTGGAACCTCAGCACTCACATAAAAAGCCATATACAGCAACACACCTACCTGCAATCCCATGCAGGGGAGACAGAAACAGACCTCTGGAGCTCCAGCCAAGTTGAGTGGGGGAGCTCTAAGTTTAGTGAGACACTTTCTCAAAAATAAAGTAGAGACCAACTAAGGAGGACACCAACACTGACCTCCACATACACAAACCCATGCATGCACACTTACATTAGCTCGCACGCCCCCTCCCACACAAACACAAATCCTTAAGAGGCAGAAGGAATATGAGCTCATGGTCATCCTCACTACACAGTGAGTTCAACTAGCCTGGACTCTGAATTCCTGTCTCAGGAAACAATACAATAAAAAATTCTAACATAAAGTATGAACAAAATATTTCTTTTATCAAGTCTATTATGTAGGCATTTTGATTTAACAACATAAAGTTAACTTAAATAAGAAAGAATAAATTGATACATAAAATTATTTAGATAACATTCCAGGGAATTATGTTAAGTGGAGAAGCTAATTCTAAAAGGTTTTATCCAGTATGATTCCATTTATATTATCTTTTGAAAATAATAAAATTTTAAAAATGAGATGAGAACTGAGTTGGGTATGATTATGAAAATAGTGTGAGAACTCTGTGGTAATTTGAATGTGGTGATAAAACACAAACAAGCTTAAAACTACACAGGCTTAAATACACCAAATACTCCAACTGAAAGTGAGGAAGTCAGAGTCAGACTGAAAGTGAGGAAGTCAGTCAGAGCAGGAGACTTTAGGAGTGTGCGGGCCTCATCAGTTTTGCAGGATATTGTCACAAGAGAAAAACCAAGTAAAGGATATATAAAACACAAGACTTCTCTGAATTACCTTAGAACTTCACTGAATTTGTAACTATCTCAAAAGAATGATTTACTTAAAATGTGTATTTTGAAAAGGTTAGCCTAGTAAGTCAGTCATCTTAGAGTCTCAGTTTCCTTCAGAACAAAATTCAAATAGTAAGGCTGATATAGAGCATAAATTACTTACATTTGGGACATCAATTGCTACCTCTCTCATAGCACTAGGCCTGACGTCATTCATCCCCTGTAAGAAATCATTCAGGGTAATCTTCACCATGCCAGCCACCTTGCTATCAGGGAGGTTAGGCTGTTTCCTCAGGACTCTTCGCAAGGCATACAGACCTACAAAGAAGAAAATAACACAAAACTCATCATTTATTCCATAAATATCAACTAGGTAACAATAGTACTAACCCCAAACTCTGTGGGTACTATAGCATTTACAGCATTTTGAACTTATAGGTATATATGGGATGGATGGAGGGACTAATGGTGAAGGGGACAGAAAAATATGAAAGATTAAATAAAGAAAAACACAAGTGCTTAAGTTAAGCAGTGGAAACATGACAAACTGAAATTACATGAGAAGACAGGTATTTTGCAGACATAAAACAATTTACAAACAACATTTATAAAGAAAATTGTTTATCAAAATAACATTTAGGGGTATCATTAAAACAAATACAATAGTAACCTGCATTTTGCCAGTGCCCTTTTTCTGAATATGTTAAAATCCAGCCACAAGTATTAAGAGAGACTGGGAGAAAACCTGAAAGGAGATACTCAGTTGGCACTTAGAAATGTGATTTTAGAACACAAGAGAGAAGATGACGTGAGAGATATTAAAGATGGAAGAATGAAGGCAGAAGGGTTGCACAGGAAGTTTATGGTTTGGAGAACTAGAAGAATGATTGCGTTTTGTTTTTTTTTGTTTTTTTTTTTTTTTCTTAAAGAGAAAAACAGGGACAGAATAGAATCACAACAAGAATGCACTAAACACACATACACACACACACACGATGCTTAAGAAAATGAAATTTACAGAGATGTAAAATAGCTTAAAAGATGGCTCTAACCAGAATAGTTAAATATGCTAAGTTCTTTGATTTTGATATTTGGTTGCACTTCAAACATTGCTAAGCCTGGATATCCAACCACCTCCTTCAAATACCAAGCATGAAGTTTCAAGTAAATAGAGCTGTAGCAGTATTTAGAGCCCAGATTCTTAACTGTGGGCAGTAACTCCATTATAAAGTCATATAACTGAATGTGGGGTTGACAAAAAATCTGGCAAAAGCTAAGATTTCTGAACATACAACAGTTGATTCAAAATTCAATGCACAATGAATCTGTGCAGTGTTTCTCTGTGCTGCATAGCATGACTACATTTAGTCTTGGTTCTGAGTACTTTACACTAAGTTTGACTGACCCCCAGCACCCATGTAAAATTGTGTATCATGGCATGACCCTGTAATCTTAGCACTGGACCAGAAGGATCCCTATAGGTTGCTGCTAACCAGTCTTAGGAATCAGTGAGCTACACGTTTTCTGAGAGAATTATCTCAAAAAATAAGGTGGAAAGAGATAGAAGACAACCAATGTGTACCTTTGGCCTCCACATAAACGCATGCACATCCACAAACATGTACACCCACATACAAACAAACAGTATATAAACATTTAAAAAACAGACTTTCTGCTATCTAAAAACTGTAAGTTGTATAGTCTTATCTTTCAAATTTGTTTTACTGCCTTCTAGAAAGCTGAAAGATAATTCACATCTCACACACCCTTATTCTCAAGGCCAATGTCATCCTATTACTTAAAGCTTGAAAGACCATTACAAGAAAATGAAATTACAGGGCCAATCACTCTCATGAGTATAAGACAAAAATCCTAAACAAAAATCAGCCTGAATTTTAACATATATTTAAAAAAGCACTATCCATATCCAGAAATGTAAGACTCATCCAATATATAAAAAATCCATCAATATCATTCTCCAAATTAACACGATTAAGATTGCGTACAACCATGTAAACAGACACAGAGAAGGACTGCAACAAAAATTATTTTTTAAAAATAAGACTACATGAAAACTCCCTAAAAAAGTTTATCAAGAAATGAGCAGCAATATTATTGCCAATAACAAAATACTGGAAACATTCCCCCTTAAATCAGTAAGATAACTACCATTCCTTTTCTTAGATACTATGTTGGAGGTCCTAGTACATAGAATAGAAAGTCAAGAGAAAGAATACTGTAGAGAGTTGAAGGAATGACAGAAATTGCTGTATTAACAATTATATAGATAGAAAACTCTAACACAATATTATACATGGAAAACAAAGGAATTTACATACAACTGAAATGAGTAAATAAATGCTCCTGAGTTTGATCCCCAGGACCTTCAAAAAAGAAAGAAAGAAAGACAGACAGACAGGCAGGCAGGCAGACAGACCGACCTGGATATAAGAATAAAGATAGTAAGAAAAAAAAGTAAGAAAGTAAGTAAGTAAGTAAGTAAGTAAGTAAGTAAGTAAGTAAGTAAGGAAGGGAGATTACTCTCTTTTTCAAAATATTTATGAGTTACAGAGCGACTAACAAAACTAAATTTAAAAATGTTATGGATGTTTCCAAACAGAAAAAAGAGTTAGGTAGGTAGATACGATACACACATGTAAGTCTCAATATTTTGTATAAGGAAAACAGACTGATAACATAATCTACAACAGACTCAAACTCTTAGAGCAAAACATAACAGGTGATCATTTCAGTGAATTGTGCAGGTCAGCTGAATATCCAAATGGAAGAAGTGAACCAATTACAGGTAGTGATGTAAATCAAAGAATAAGGTATCCAGAAGTCCAGATAAGACAAAACGGTCTGACAATACTCTTGAGCCCATTACTATCTTTATTCTGAAGTGCTGGGGATAGATTCAGGTCTTCATATGCACTAGGCAAGTACTGTACCACTGAGCTACATTCAGTGACGACAAAGACTTAAGACACAATGACTGATAAATTTAATGTATTTTATTAATATATGTAATAAATGTATCTAAATACTAAGTCCTGATCATCCAAAGACATTATGAAGGGTCAACACTTAAGCCATAGAATAGACTTGACTGCCCTGTAATAAAATAAAACGCACATCCAACTAGGCCTCACACAAAGCTATATATTAAGAACCCCTACAAATCAACAATAATTAAAGCAACACTTAAAAAATCTGAGAATCTAAATAGACACAGTATGAAGAAAAATACCTACATAATAAATTATCATTGCTATTCATAACATTTGTAGAATGAAATTTAGCAATGACAATGTAAAATACTGGAACTCTTAAATCACACTATAGGTCAAAGACAACACCACCAAACAGAAAGAACTTATCGGTAGTGTTAAAGAGTAACTGTCTCTTGAGTTGATATGATGGTACAAACCAGAGGGAGTGGTCTTCTCAGTTACTACTCTTCCTCCATCCTCGTCTAAGGACTGCTAAGTTCACGAGAAAATTCATTCATCTATGCTATGGTTCATGCATTTTCATGCCTGTGTGAATTACTTCAAGAAGTTTATTTAAAAATTGAGTGTGTAAAAGTGAGGCACAAGGGAAAAAACTATGAAGAAGTTACAAAAAAAAAAAAAAAAAAAAAGAAAAAACTGGTTTAAAAAAACACCAAGATACTACTTTAAGAAATTATATGCTTAAGTCAAAAATCGAAGTAATTTTTTTACCCAAACTCTAATAAGTGAATCTTATCCCTCAGTATTTTATTACTAAAGCATGAAAAGATTAATGTGTATCTAATTGCCCCCTTCCAAAAATCCAGGGAGCAAGGTCCTATGTAAGCATGTACATAAGGTCCTTTATGTACATGCTTGTGAAAAAAATGTATGTAAAATACCCTGGCAATTCTCTTGTAATAGAGGACCAAATTAAAATACTGTGCTAAATTTAAAAGGTGACTATAATCAAAATACTTAAAACCAAGATGACCTAGGAAAAGAAATCCATTAAAAAAAAAAATCAATGTAGGGCACTTTAACAAAGGTGTCTAATGTATAAAATATACTAATAGATATAATGTGAGCTCCATGACTTAGTCCTTATAAAAATATTAATTTCTAGAACATATTATACAAATGGATATGTTATGGAAGGTAGGATGAGCAAAAGAGAAAACACAACTTGAAGAGAGGAACGAAGTCATTTTGAAAATATTTTTCAAAAACCAATTTCCAGTAAGGATATCAACTAGACAAATACCATTTGTTCTATATCTATACTGCCTGCAAATTCAGTTATAATTTATAAAAGTAAAGCAATTAAGTGTCAAGGTAAAGCAGATGAATAAAAGTATCTAATGCCAAGCCTAACAACCTGAGCTAGATCCCAGGGCTCACATGGCTGAAGGAGAGAACTGACTCCCTCAAGTTGTCCTCTAATCTCTGCAAAAGCACTGTAAGACATGTGTACATGCAGCCACATTACAGAAATAAGTTTTCAAAAATAATTATTAAAATATCATGAAACCAATGAGAAAATATACTCATAGACTACAGGCAATCTTCAATATTGACTACTCACTCATTTTATATTCACTGAGACCCTCTTAAACATAATTTATTCAGAAATACATTTGAGTCCTTACGTGTCTGGATATAGAGGAAGACAGGTTTATCCCCCTGAACACTGCACTAATAGTAAATAAAACAGATACATATAACAGGTTAATTATTATGACATTTTAAGACTGCTATCCATATTAGCTGCTGAAGAAACAGAAATCTAGAAGCAGAATGGATTGCCCTACCTCTCTCAGCTGATAAAGTATAAGATTAACATTTTAACCCAGAACTCCATAGCTTTCTTCTAGTAAACCATGTTATTTCCCTGGTCTTTAAAATACTCAATGTTTATAGAATCAATAATAGTAGAATAGTAGAATTCTACTATGAATAGTAGAATTCATCAAAATTTGGTGAAAAATACCAGAAATAAAACATTTTATAACAGCTAGATGGCTGTTAGGGACAAATTAGATGCTCCAAAAATTTCTGCTAAAAAAAAGCCAGTTCGGAAATACAGGGAGAAGTGTCAAGTATGAACTCTGAACACAACTGGTAAGAATTTCTCCAAGTCACAAAAATCAGATTCAGTATTGCTATTAAACTAATTTCAGTGCTACAATGATAAAAAATCATTGGGTAAATAAGTTTTAACTTCTTCTGTTCTGTGATGGTATCTTAAAAAGATTCCCAGTTTGGTATGAATATGTTGAAAGATGTGTAGTCAACATGAAAGCTGAGATAAATTCTCAGCAATGCAAAGCAAATACTTCCTTTTCCTATAAACAAATTAGCCCACTCCTTGAAGATATCATTCTTTATTTATAGTCACTCTCCTGAAATGGCACAGGCAGCTTTAGAAAGTAAATTTATAATAAATCCCTGCATTTGGAAAACATTGTTGCTAAGCATCGTCCAACATTCAATATACTTTACATAATTCACATCACAACTACATAATTAACATTTCATGTTTTCCAAAAGAGCACATTCTGCTTATCTATGCTGTCAATTTAAAATATAAAATTTAAGGTAATAAAAGGATATACAACTTATTAGACAGAAAGGCAACTGAAGTCCAGGACGATAATGACATTAAGTGTCAGGATAAGACAGTCTAGGTTGTAATTAGCTTGTCCATCTCTGATAAAATATTTCAAAAAGCTGCTCTTTGCTTACAAAGGTGAGCTGTAAAACATAAGTCTTTGTTAGCAACTCGGGTGTTTTCTCTGTCATCTTCTCCCTTTCCCTTACCCATTGAAAGTCATGGTTGCAATGGTACCCCATGCCATCTCCCCTAAGCTCCTCAATTCACAAACAGAGAAGAAAAAGGCTTGAACTTGACTAAGATTGGAAACCTAATTTTATCTACTCAACCTTTCCCCAAAACCTATTCACATATTCACTGGAATATGCCTCAACAGTAGAGCATTGGCGGCTTTTCCAGAAGCCAGGGGTTTTCCCAGCACACATATGGCAGTTCACAATTGTAATTTCAGTCCTAGGGGATCTGACACCTTTTTGAGGCCTCCACAGGCACCAGACACACACATAATGCACAGATATGCATGCAGGCAAAATGCCCATATAAGATAAATTTTTAAAAATTAAAAAACTGTTTACTTATTACCCTGTGCCTCATTAAGAAAATTCCTTGCAAACCATTCTAGCACCCTGTTCTTAGAGTTTATTTATTCTGCTATATAAAGAGAAAAGAATGGGGGCTGGAGAGATGGCTCAGCAGTTAATAGCATTGGCTGATCTTCCAGGGGTCCTGATTTTAATTCCCAGCAACCACATGGTGGGTCACAACCATCATCTATAATGGAGTCTAATGCCCTCTTCTGGCTTGCAGGCATACATGCAGACACAACATTCATACATAAATAAATAAAAATCTTAGATTGAAAAGAGAAAGAGAAAAGAACAATACCAATAAGGCAACATATATTAGCATTCAGGTCAATGTACGCAAAACACGTTAGACACTGTAAATCTACCACCAATCTTTCTAAAAGGTATCTTCTCACAGTTAAGTAAGTAATAGCTTAGAGTAACTGATTAGATCCTGAAAAAAAGAGATCAGAAAATACTAGCGCTTTTGTTGTTGTTGTTTTTTAACTTTATACAGATGCTATAATAAACATGTGTTTTATTACTTGACTTTTGTTTTTGGTTTTTGGTTTTTTTTAGACAGGGTTTCTCTGTGTAGCCTGGCTGTCCTGGAACTCACTCCGTAAACCAGGCTGGCCTCAAACCCAGAATATACCTGCCTCTGGCTCCAAAGTGCTGGGATTAAAGGCATGTGCCACCACTTGATTTTTAGAAGAAATACCATATGCTTTTATCATGTGAGAGCACTGGTGAGAGGGTTGAAGAAACATTTCCTTTCTCACCTCCATTTAAAACTCCTTTTTCTTTAGGCTTAACAGAAGTCACTTTTTTTTATATAACCACATTTCCTTGAGAAAAATCACTGTATTTCTCCCATTTCTATGACTACTTCATTACTGAACTAGAAGATTTTCATGCGTATCTCTCCTTTATTCCTCTTTCTGGAGAGCAAAAATTATAAAACCTCCCTCAGTACAGCTGGGTATAGTATAAAGTCAGAAAATATCTGTTAAAGGACTGAAAACTGGGCATCATGGGCAAATCCACAGATCAACACAGTAATCCTGACTCTTAATGACCACTTAATAGATAAAGGAGGCAAAGTTATCCACTGTTTCTTGGGCCACAAGAAATTTCCTTCTACACCAAGACCCATTGCTTCCCATGAAGCTAACAGCCCCACAAATAAAGGACAAGAAAAGACCTATCCTTATACCAGAATATACTGAAATATGTTTCAAGTTATCTGGGTAGACTCTACAGCCTACTACCTCCTCCAATTACCAGTCCTCCAAATTGGGAATTATGGTAATTGTCAGAAAATTGAAAATTATTTTTTCTACCAAAAGATATTCAAGCATTCTTATATATCTCATTGCATTTATGTTCCTGTTTTTCCTTCTCTTCCCATACTTACATGGGACTGAAGAGATGGCAGCATTTAAGAGCACCTGTTACAGAAGATTTGAGTTCTGCTCCCATCAGGTGGGTCACAACCACCTGTACCTCCCACCCCAGAGGACCCCATGCCCTCTCCTGCCTCTGAGGGCACCTGCACTGATGTACATATGCCCAGATAAACAAATACATACACAAAATTAAATATAAATTATTTTTAAAAAAGGATAAAAGGAATAAAAGAACCTTGAAAGCATAACAAATTATACAAACAGAATAGTGATTTAGGCACAAAGGTTGCTACCATTTAAAATTGAAGCTCTAAATAATGAAATTTCTATTTAAAAACAAATTTCTTCCATTACACAAGAATTAAACCTTTTTAAAAGCATATTATGAAAATATAAGATGGATGACAAACTAAAATTCAACATAATGCCACAGCAGAGATGAAGAGAGCCCAGCTTATGAAAGGACATGAAAATATGCCATACAGACACCTAGGGATACATCAGATTACAGATATGCCTAATCTTTAAAAATTTAAGAGAATGAAATTCTTCAGGAAAATAAAATAGATTCTTTCAATAAAGCATTTGCTGAATCAACTATTTCAACAGCTTATAAAAGCTGCCTTGATTTACTATATTTTCTACAGTTGAAAAGACTTTGCAATATTGTTCAGAAGCGCTTCAAAAGTAAGGACAGGGGCTGCAAAGATGGCTGAGTGGGGTAAAGCGCTTGACACACAAGCATGAGGACCTAAGTCTGGATCTCTAAAACCCATGCACAGCTGGATGCAGTAACACATGTTTGAAATTTCAAACTATAGCATCATGAGGCAGAGAAAGGAGATCACCAGAAACTCAAGGGTCATCTAGTCTGGTGTACTCAGTGGCAAAAAAGAGATTCTATCTCAAGCAAGATGAATGGCAAGGATCAGACACCTGAAGTCATCCTCTACACATGCACTATGGTACATGTATACACACATACACACACACACATCCTTATAATGTTCTTAAGTAGGCAACAGATGAGTCACTAGCCCTTACACATTTCCAGTTAAAATGTCACTGTAACATGCACATTCTTGGGTTTTGCTATGTGAGGTTCCAACACAAACACCAGACTACTCTCTGAATAAAACTGTAGGCTAGGTGGTGGCAGCGGCGTACACCTCTAATCTCAGCACTTGGGAGGCAGGCAGATCTCTGTGAGTTCAAAGACAGCCTCGTCTACAGAGTGAGTTTCAGGACAGCCAGATTTACAGCAGAGAACCCTGTCTTGAAAAAAAAAAGAAACAAAAAACTGTAACTTCCTGAGATCCACAACACAGTAACAACACTGTCATCAATACTGACTGACACCTGTACATCTGGTCAGATGTGTACACACATATGCTGAGGAAAAAAATCTGAGAATATGTTCAATTATAGATGGTAAACTTGAAAAGGTAGAAATAAAGAGTGGTTTTCGTTCTTCATGGTTTTCTAAATTATGAAAGTTTTCTAAGTTAATAAATATTTTATGACTGGACAAAATAAAGCTATTTCTATTAAGAAGTGACATAAATTTTCAGTGTATAAATGAACTGTCAATAATAGAATCATCAGTCATTCTCACCTGCTTCATTACACAAGGCCTTCAAGTCTGCACCAACATATCCATGGGCATTATTTGCCAGCCTCAGAAGTTCAGCTTTAGTAAGCAAGTGTGGCACCCTTCGAAGAAGTTTTTGGAGAATATCAAGCCGGTCCTGGGCATTAGGAACCCCGATCTCAATCTCTTTATCAAATCTACCAGGTCTTCTGAGTGCAACATCTAGCGCTTGAGGGCGATTTGTGGCCCCAAGGACTAATACTCGTCCTTCACTTCCTTCCTAACAAAATAAAATAAAAATAAATTACATATAGGTTTAAAAAAAAAAGGTGTAAAGTGACTATGGAAAAGTATGAATAGAATGGTCTATGGCAGTGGTTATCAACCTTCCCAACACTGCGACTTTTTAATACAGTTCCTCATATTGCGGTCACCCCTAGTCATAAAATTATTTGGGTTGCTACTTCATAACTTTAATTTGTTACTGTTATGAATCATAATGTAAATATATGATATGCAAATAGTCTTAGGTGACCTCTGTGAAAGGATAGTTTGACTCCCAAAGGGGTTGCAACCTACAGTTTGAGAACCACTGGTCCAAAGTATTAAGCATTAATACTTATACTTCTATTAAATAATTTACAAATTTTATTTGTAATAAACTTTCATTAATCATTTATTAAATTCAGCAGTTTTTTCAAAGCTTAGCCTAAATACTTTCTACCTTAGAAAGCTTTCCAATAGTTAAGTAGCTTTTTTTCTACTTTAAACTAAAGATTACAACCTAAATAGTATATTCATACAGAACTAGGCTTGACTAGCAACTAATCTAAAAATTCTTTCTCACACATCAACTGTTTTCTTTAAAAAAAAGTTTTAAATTGCACTTATTTATTTACTGTGTGTGTATAAGGGCAAGTTGTGCAAAAACACTCACCCAAGCCACATTCCATGGTGCACATGGACATCAGAGAACAAAACTTGCAAGAGTGGGTTCTCTTTTTCCACCATGTAGGTCTTAGGAATGGAACTCAGGTTGTCAGGCTTGGTGGCAAGTCTTTACCTGCTAGGGCATCTTGCCAGTCCTGGTGTTTTATTGTGAGAAATTTTTAAATTCCAGAAAATATGGAACCATAACCAGTATCCCTGAATACACAAAGATTTTTTAATCTCTGAAAATGTGGTTAAGAACAGCAAATTATAAAGAAGTATGATCACCATGTTCAACCACCTTCAGACATTATCCAATGTTTTAGTCAGAAGACTCAATTATAATTTCAGAGATAAGCATTAATAGAAGCAAGTGGTTTTTTTATAAGAAAACTAAATCAATCATATGAGTATATCAGCAGAAAATGGATAAAGTACTATGAACCTATAAATTTAAAAGCACATATCTAGGCTCCTTAAATGTTTTCAGATAAAAATATCAGCGTGGTTCTAGTCCTGACAAAGACGAGAACACCATTCCATAAATGGCTTATTCCAATGGCACAGAAAAAGCCACGAATTGCCCTGATGTCTAAGATTCTCCAACACTGATGCTAACTCATCTTTCTTACCAAGGACCTTAGAACCAATTATAATGCAGCTCTCTGTATCACAGTCATCCAGAATCAGAGATCCAGCCTGCTTAATGAGATATTTAACTGACTACCAAAAATTCACATTATTTTTACATATTCATTTCCCACCAATGGGAAATAAAACCAAACACTCCTTTTGCTTTTTAATGTGCAAAGGGATGGTGTGAAACTATGTGCTTTCCAGAATTTCTCTTGGTGCTAACATACTGTGATTCTAAGAACTTTGGTTATTTTCAATCTAATCTAAGTAGTACATTTTTCTGGTTAACAGATGTCAATAGTCTGAGAATTTTTCACTTCTGTTTTATGTTAGTCATTTTCATAATTAGCATATAATAGCATTTACTAATACACAAATATAAAAGTTGGATGTAGTAGCATGTATCTACAATCACAGAACTTGGGAGGACACATGATAAGAACTTGCAATTTTTAGGACACCTTAGTTATACACAGCAAGACACTATCTCAAGAAAAGGAAGACCCATGTATTTTTAGGACACCCTGGGTTACCTATCAAGACCTATCTCAAGGCAAAAAGAAAAAAAGAAAAAAGACTCATGAACTTATTAAAATTTAGTTTAATGAGACAGAATCTCACACAGCCAAGACTGGCCTCATACTCACTATGTAGCTGGCCTTGAAATGATCTTCCTTCTTCGGCCTCCTAAATACTGGGACTACAAGTATATACCAGTATACCCAGAAAGACTCATGAAATTTCTTGATAAAATTCACTAAAATTTAGTAAGGAATCTTCCTAGTTGACATGTGCCTAGAGTTTTAAATTACTATCATATCTATCTCTATCTCTCTCTTTCACACACACGCGCACAATACATTATAGTAAATTATTTTATATAATGGAAAAACATGCCAGGTTATGTGGGTCTCTCAATTATTAAGCACTTTTCTGAAGCAAATTACTTTATGAATATTAATCAAGCTTCATGCTTGATATTTTGCCTTCATCCTGGGATACTCACAGACCCAGATACATTTGGTAGGTTTAACTATCCCATATTCTAAATGCCAAAGTTGTACTTACTGAGCCAATGCCATCCATCAATGTTAAGAGTGAAGCTACAACTCTCTTTTCCACTTCATTTTGAGCTCCTTCTCTTTTAGGGCAAAGTGCATCTAGCTCATCAATAAAAATAATTGATGGATGTCTAAAAACAAACAAATTAAATATTAAGTTAAACATTTAATATTAGCTTAAAATTTTAATTAAAATACAATATACTAATTTTATTTATTAATATTAAAAACAAAAATGCTAAATCAAAAAACCCTTATAATTCCAGTGCAGTTATCAACTTCACATTTTGGCCTATCTGCCTTCATAAAAGGTATGACCTGAGGAAGGATAAGAGTTAGTAAAAGAAAAATCTGAATTCCAAAAAAAAATTTCAAAGATTCACAGAAGTAGTGGCAAGATACTTCAACAGCATGGTTAAAATGACAGAAGACACACACCTCCAGTCACCAGCCCCCCAGCAGTGGGAGGAAAAACAGGACTCCCCCCATAAAAGGGAGACTGGTGAAAAGACACAGGCAGCAGTCCTACATTCAAAACAAGGCCAGAGCTCTCACAAAACTCAGAGCCAGCTGTGGTTTTCAGCAAGACAGTGATCCTTCTGGCAGATGTTAGCACAGAGAAAAGCCATTTTATGGATGACACTAAGGGCAGAAAATGGGTAAGATATTGAAAGAAAATCTATTTTTTGAAACTGACCTAAAGAGAGATAACACCCTAAGAGGCAGTTGTGGAAAGCCTAAGGCCAAATACTGACAAGCTGAAAATGCAGTGGCAATGCTCTGGCAATGAAATGCACAGAGAAGATAGGCCTGCCCTAAGGGGCCAAAAGTAGAACTTAGAATAACTCTGGTATATGATACCATAGCCCTAAGCCTATGTAGATCAACTCATGGCACGTAATAAAAATAAAGCCTAAGATACCCTTCCGTCAGTCAATACGTAATACAAAATAGGGAAAACCGAAAGCATTTCCTCTAAAATCAGGAACGACACAAGAGTACTTAACCCTTACCACTCTGTTCAATAAAATACTCAGTCATAGGTACAGTAGTTAAGATAAAAATAAAAGGGCACTGTAATTCAGTGGTAGTCTGTTTGTATCCACGATGCCCTATGATCAATCCTTAGTATAGTCAGAAAGGAAAGGAAAGATGAAAAGGGAAAAGAGGTACAAACAGAAAACAAAAAGTTCCAGATATCCATCCCTACTTGCAGATCTTATATATAAGAACTCAGGACCTGGTAAACAATTTCAGCAAAGTAAGAGAATACAAAATCAACACAAAATTAGTACCTTTTCTATATAACATAACAAACTTTTCCAGAGAGAAATTAGGACAAATAATCCCATTTACATCCATTCACAGTAATCTAAACAAAGGAAAAAGCAACCTAGGAACAAGTCTAATCAAGGAAGTGAAAGACCTCTACAATGAAAACTTTAAGACACTGAAAAAAAGATTAAGGAGGCAAGAAAAGATGAAAATATCCCCCATGTTTATGGATTGACAATTAACACAATGAAAATGATTACAAAAGTTACTAAAAGCAACCTATAGATTTAATGTAATCCCTACCAAATTCCAGTGACATTCTTCACAGAACTAAGGGGGTAAAAAAAACAAACAAACCAAAAAAAAAAAAAAAAACAGAATTCATCCAGAAGAACAAAAGACTCCATGATGGCTAGCTTTAAATGTCAACTTGCCACAACCTAGAATCATCCTAAGATTTCAATAAGGAACTGTCTACACTGAGTTGGTCTAAGGGCATGGCTCTGGGGGACTCTGTCTTAAGTTAATTGATAGGGAAGACGCCAATCCCTACAAGTCTGGAACTGTTAAAGAGTGGGAAACTCAAGCTGGGTACAAGCAAGTGAATGTGTACGCACTCATTTCTCTCTGCTCTTGACTGTGGACATATGTAACCAGCTGCTTCAAGTTTCTACTGCTTGACTTTCCCACAATAATGGACTACAACCTGGAATTGTGAGCTAAAAAGAAAAAAACAAAAAACAAAAAAAACAAAACCTTGCCCCTCATAGTTGCTTTCTATCAGAGTATTTTATCACAACAACAGAAGTAAAATTAAGACAAGACCCCTTTGGCCCAGTAGTACATCCAAAGCTATAGTAATGCTGGGTACCAGTTTCTGATCACAAACTACTATAGAACCACAGTAACAAAAACAGCATGGGGGCAGGAGAGATGGCTCAGCACTTAAAAGCACTTGGTACTCTTGCAGATGAACTAGGTTTGATTCCCAGTACCACATGGGGGCTCACAACATCTGTAATTCTAGTTCCAGGAGATCTCATGCCCTCTTCTGGCCTCCACGGGCATTGTATGCACGTGGTGCACAGAATATGTGCAGGCAAAACATACACGTAAAAATCAATCTTGAAAAAGAAAACAAGAAACTCAGCATGATACTGGCACAAACACACACACACAGAATAATGGAACAGAATAGAGACATAGCGACAGCCACTTAATTTTTAACAGTTTTCTAAAACAGTCACTGAAGGAAAAAGAAAAGCCTCTTCCACAACTGATGATGGAAACAATATCCACAGGTAGGATGAAGATGGATCATATTCCTCACACTACACTAAAACATATGCAAAGGTTTCATGATTTTAGTATTAACACCTAACATTGAAGCTATTGAGAGGAAATCATGGGGAAAACACTTTTAAGACACAACATAGGAAAAGATTTTCCGGAAAAGTCTCCAATTGTGTAGGAAATGATCCCAGGAACCAACAAACTGAGTCTATTATCATGAGATGAATCTCTGCCCAGGCTAAAGTTTCTTAGTAATGCCTTAATTGTTCTACTTCATGTAATTTAGTAACTTCTTCATCAAACTCCTACAACAGTATTAGGCACAGATTAGAAAACATTTCTTTAATCTCCCATCAATCTTTAAAGCCATCACTTTTTGTGTTACTTCTTAGCTTTACATAAGGTGCTACTATTTCATTTAAATAGAACCTTGATTACTAATTCCAAAGCATCAAGTATCAATACCTTAGAGTGGCTTCAGCAAATATCTGGCGTAATCTCGCTTCAGTCTCACCATAAAATCTGTAATGAATAAAAACCATTTATGGATATTTTCTATTAGTTATAAAACTTTTTGTATAAAAGGCTGTCTGAATTTTCAAGTATTTCTAAAATATTTAAAATCACTAAAAAAACATTTTCAAATTTTGTACATATTATAAAGCAAATTTAGAAGGAAATGTATAATTTCAGCATTTGGGAGGTAAAGGCAAAAAGATTGAAGATATGAGGTCAGAATAGGCTACCTAGGTAAGACCATGCCGCAGAACAAAGGGCAAATTTAACATATTCCAAAATAGTTAGAAGTATGAAATATCTAGGCAGAATATAACAAAATCATTTTAGAAGCCACATCTGAGATATATAAACTCAGTAATGTTAAGTTATTTGTTAAGTCATATACCTACTTGCTTATAATTTCAGGACCATTAATTACAGAAACATAAGCTCCAACTTCATTAGCAACAGCCCTAGCAATCATTGTCTTTCCGGTGCCTGGAGGACCATAGAGTAACAACCCTCTAGGTGCTGGAATGCCTGCAAGAAAAGAACCAAAGGAAAAAACAAAACAAAACAGTGCATTCAGTATTACTATTAATTTTCTTGTTAAACTGCCTTACAGTTTCCAACAGAAGTTAGAAATGAAAATTTACCTTGTACAACAAAGAACATACCTTTTCCCCTACATCCCAGAATAATATTCTATCCCAAATCCTAAGCCCCAGCAATGACTTTCTCTTTCTCTATAGACCACAAACCAAGAGAAGCATATATATTTTTTCGGTTGTTTGTTTTGTTTCAAAAAGAGTCCTTGACTTGCCCCATTTCAGGTAGCACAATTCAATAATCAGAACATAACATAATTTCTTCCAACTTGTAATCTTAAGAAATACAAATATTACTAGCAAACTTATAAATCCACAAGTTCCTTTTACATACATAAACATTCACGAGAAGGGAGGAGGGGGTAATATGTAACAAATATAAGCGAAGAATTTGGACAGCAACCATACAGGAGTAAATCTGAGTTTTCTAGAGTCGGTTACTTCCTTAACCACCCACTTCAAGGCAGACACACACAGAACTACATTTCCTAACAAGTTTTAACTGAACCATGACTATCTTTGGTTTATTTCTTTAGACATTATAGCTTATCTATCATAACAAAATTCTTCCTGAAAATCCAATGCACCAACAGTGGATAATGTATCAGAAGAGACACCTGCCATTCATATTCATTACAAGTTAAAAGATCAAGCATCTCCCAATGCAACTGTAACACATGACTCAGGAAATAGAGACAGGAGGGTAAGAAATTATTAGAAAGCAGAAATAACCAACTTCTTTTGAGTTTGAGTAACATGAATACAGTAAACTAAAGGTAACATACCGTAACTCTTGAAAAGCTCAGGCTGCTTGAGAGGCAGTTCAATTATTTCTCTTATTGCTTTCAGCTGACTGTTTAAACCTCCAATCATGTCATAAGTTACTTTGAATTGGCTGTCTTGTTCTTTTGAATTTGTACAAATTTTTCTAAGATTGATTCTTGTTGTTGATGAAATAAAATAAAAGGTATCAGTATTGCTCTTTGCCCCTACACTGGTAGATTTCTGTAGTTTCTCTTCACTGATAGACTGCGTATTTCCTTCTCTGGCTGAATCAAAACTACACTTAAGACCTGTGACTTCCTCTAGCCCAAGTCCACTGCCATCCTTAGGGCTCTGTGTAACATCCAACAGAACTTCACCAGTTTTATTCATAATTCTGTCATTAATGGGTTTACAGGGAGTACTCTGTGATGCTGGACTCCGAGGATCTTTCAGATCTAACTGGCTTAGCTGGAAGGATATATCCATGTCACTGTGTTCCATGCTAGAATGTTCAGAGGCCATTCCTTGGGTATCAGTGCCAGAGGCACTCTGAGGCTTTCCCAATGTTGTTCCATCTGTCCCTTTTACTTGCAACACTTGTAACTTGCAGAGTCGTCCATAGAATGTACAATACAAAAAGTTGCCTGGTAAAACAATCTTGCCATCTAAAAAACAATAGATCAAATTTATATTAGCATAACTTTCCCATTTAACTTTTTTTTTTTTCCGAGACAAGAGTTTCTCTGTGGTAACTGACTGGCTGTCCCACAACTCACTCTGTAGACCAGGCTGTCCTCAAACTCAGAGAGATCTGCCTGCCTCTGCCTCCAGAGTACTGGAATTGAAGGCATGTGCCAGCCACCACAGCTCAGCCCCCATTTAACATTTTTAATTGCAATTTATTTGGTATTAACAAACCTGGAACAATAATAAAGTAACTGTCACAAACAACAGAGGGCATATATTCCCCTGACATAGTATCAGTTGTATAAAAAAGTGCTGGGAGCCCCAATACCCTGGTAACATGTTCAAAGTCTTCATGACAAAGTTCCAGGCTCCCTGGCCGGGGAATTTCAGCTCACCAGCCATTTTAACCCCTTCTCCTCTTTGCTGTAATGGCGACAAAAAGCCTTTCATCAATAATAATGTCTGCATGGCCTAGTAATACCTGAGCTGGCTGTTGTTGTAAAATACCTTGCAGGCTTCTAAATCCTGGCACGTATAGAGCTATCTATTTATACTGATAGCACTTTCTAAAGGCTATTCCTGGGGTGGGCGTTGATCCTCCCAGAAAAGAGACAAGCCTTTAATAGATAGAAGCAAAAAGAGCCTCGGAAAGAGGAAAAAATAAATACGCACTGAAGAGCTAAAACCATAAAAAAAAACCTTCCTTGGTGCCTACATGGCACCCTGCTCTGTTTGAGGCAGATGGAGATATTATTCAGCCAACAGTAACATTCAACCAATTATGGGTTATTGAGTCAAATTTTCATAGTAAACAGGATAACCTTGAAGTTTGTAAGTTGCAGGAGGAACTGCAACCTGGCTCTTCCCTGGGCGTGACTGACTTCTGGGAGCGACTACATCTGCATATCAAACAGGTTCCTCTGGAGGCCTGACCAACATCTGCATACCAAAAAACTCCAATTGGCTTTTTAAAGCTTTTTGCCTGAGCAGTTCTCTCTCTTTCTGGTGTGGTTTCCCCCTGGTAATGTACACTATCAGTCCCTCCTTCTCCTTTTGGTGTGGCTTTTCCCACTGACAAGGCCCATTGTCAGTCTCTCTCTTTGGGTCCCATAAAAGAACTGAACTACTCTGTCCTTTTGCCATTCTTCACCTCCCCCACCCCCCCACCCGCACTCATACTCCCTCCTGCATAGAGTTTTCGTGAACCCATTTGTGGAAAAGGCTGGATCCCTCCACAGAAAAGATCATTCTTTCAAATCCTATACATCAGCAAATCTAAAATTCTATAAATCATAGCAACAGAAGTCCATATTTAACAAAAAGCTAAACTTAAATGGCACACTCAAACCAACATTGTAATGTTTCTCACTGTAAAATGTACAAGCACAAAGGTTAAAAAGTCTC
Organism: Cricetomys ansorgei; assembly: GCA_026225945.1. Classification (NCBI taxonomy): domain Eukaryota; kingdom Metazoa; phylum Chordata; class Mammalia; order Rodentia; family Nesomyidae; genus Cricetomys; species Cricetomys ansorgei. Next base: position 14,524,444 of record JAMJFZ010001121.1, on the reverse strand, counting down.
AGTTCAGGCATTCATGTGGTATACCTACATATATATATATACTCAAACACGCATACACATACAATAAGTAAATTGTATAAGTAAGTAAATCTTAAAGAAAAAAATAGTCCCAGTTCTAAGCCTGAAGAGATGGCTCTGGTAGTAAAGTGGTAGCTGAGCAAACACAAGGACCTGAGCACAGATCCCTCGTACCTATCTAAAGACCCAGGTACACTGATGTATTCCTGCAATCTCAGCCGTAGGGAAGCAGAGAGAGGAGGATGCCTTGGGCTTGCTGATCAACTAGTCTAGCTGAACCCATGAACTTCAGGTTCAGTCAAAGACTCTAAATAAAGAAGGTAAAGACTGAAGAACCCAATGTCAACCCTGGCCTCCATGTACACTCACACACATGCATGAATACACAAGTGCATACAAGCATGCACTTGTGTAGGGTAAGGAGGAAGCTCTAAATGACTGAAATCTTAAGTCAATGTATATTGAAGACATGGGCACACTATGACAAGGACTTGAAGGCCTCAGACCCATTGAATAACAAAGCCTAACACCACATGAGCCAGGCTCAAAGGGATATCAAAGCTTTCCTAGAGGGTCTGAGTGTGGGTATGTACAAAACCTAGCAGCAGTTTCGTCCTCCTCCAAGATGTTTACAGCCTGAGACTATTTACCTGCAGACATTTCTACCCTTCTGTCTTTGCTGTACTAATAAGCTGAAGTTCCTGGCTGCTGGCAGTAGTCAGTGCCACTTCATCACAAAGAGCCCCACTCTGGACCCAGATTTTCTGTACATGTTATTTGGCTTTTCTTCATTCCCTCACCCCTAGTTAGGATGACAGGACTCAAGCCATTAAGACACAGTAAATGCACACCCACAAACCACAAACATGGGGTGGGGGAGTGTGCTACATGCACACACACAAAGCTTCAGTTCTACCACCAGCTTTGTCTTCAAATGGGTATTGAGAAGAATATTCACTTAGCTATTAAAAACAAAACATTAACAAATACTTTTTGCTGCTCCTTTGCTGCTTAAAATTGAAAAAAAATTTTTTAAACTAGTCTCACCTAGTTTTCTCAGAATACAACCAGTTAGTTCTTCTTCATTAATTTCCTTATCTTTGTCACTAAAGAGGAAAGAAAAACAAACATAAATCAGCATTAGGTACACTAAAAACTAAAGCATGGAAAAAGTGCCATGCATAGCTATATTATAGATCAAAAGAACATTTTTTTAACCTGAAAACAAATGATTTACACAATTTTAGCAATGTTTTACATTTTTCAGATGCATACTACTTGTAGGAAAATATCTTCAGTTTGATGCTACTGAGGCATAGGTCACTGATAGTCAAAACACAGGTAGGGTACTGTCCATTGGAGACAAAGAAACCAAAAAACTAATCCTATTATGAAATGCCAGTGTATCTGCATAGAAATGGTAAATATTGCTTTGTAAAACATTTTTTCATACACTTCATGGACATGGAGATAAATACACATACATATTTATGGTATCTATCTAGTTCCCACATGAACACCCTTAGTGTACATGATAAGTCATAATGAGGATATTTCTGTGTGGTATCAGTCAAATGCATCTAAAAACACTAACCTAATCATTCCCTTTCTGAACTTGCCTAGCACAGAGAAAGGCTTTCATTCATAGCTAACTTCATTCCCGTTGTATAATTTACACATTACCTCTTCAGAGGTACTGACTACAATGTAAATTGATTCTGAGGGATATGCCTAAGGAAAAAGTAGGGGTTATATATTTGAATGCATGGTCTCCAGCTGGTGACAGTGTTTGGGATCTCCTAGTAATCAGTTCCTCCACCAGGAGAGTTGTGTGTGTTGGAAGAACAGGAAGTAGGCACATTTAACATCATGGCACTGATTTTCAAAACCCTGCTTTTAAACAGTTTCCAAGGGTAAAAGAGATGTTTCAGATGATGTTTGTCGCCTAAGTAAGAGGAAGCTACTTCAGATCTCTAGCACCCACACAAAAATCAATTGGGCTTGTAACCCCAACACTGCGAAGGAGGATATAACACATTCTGAATGCCAGAAATTTTCTAGCCAGCAAGTCTAGCCAGAATGGCACATTCTAGATTCAAAGAGAGAGAGAAATAAATGAACAGACACAGACAAAAATAAGGTGAGATGATTGAGAAAGATGGCATCCACATTTGCACAGTGAACATACCACTACCACCACATACAGTTGTATACACATGCACACTCATGCCCCACAAAAGAAAACATTTTAAATAATTAAGTAAATAAAGTCTTTAAAACATGAACATTATGTTCCTCTTCCACAATGAGCAAGAATGTGTAAACAGCAGAAGCCACAATTATCTAGCTGTCAGTGACCCATGGAATGGAGGCATTTTGTGTAAGGGGAGATTTATCAGCAAGCTCATTTAGTCAAAATATAAACTGTACCAATATGGTCGAACCACGTTATCTATGAATGCTATTACAAATTCACCTCATTAAAAATTATTTTTACACCTAGAATCCACAGAGCAATTGTGGTTGTTATGAATGTATCACGGCACCAAAAATTTTGGGTCATCAATAACTATACTGTCAACTGAGGTAGTCTAGTTTGTTTCAGCTCTGACTTATTAAAGATAATGCAGGACAGATGTTGTACAGTGCAAACTCTAGCTCTCGGGCCAGAAGGAGTCTGAACCCAATTCTACAAGAAGATAGGCTCAGGCAAATTTAACATGTTTAATGTTCCCTTTCTCTGATACAGCATAAGCAGAATCTTACCAGAGCTAGTATCTTCAAGTATTCAAAATCACAATCTATGTATGAGATGCATACTTGTACAAATTTGTGATCAAGAACAATGGTTCTGTTTTCTCTATCAGTGTGAAGGCAACTTCAAAAGACCATAACTACCAAAAATAAACAATGAGAATTAACTACAAACTTAGACTGAATTCTAGTTGTAAAATACCAATTCAAGTTATACTTTATTTTTTAAGATGTGCTTTTATTATATATATATATGTATGTATGTATGTATGTATTTTGCCTGCATGTATGTAGGCATACAATCTGAGTGCCTGGTGCCCATAGAGGCCAGAAGGCACTGAATGCCCTAGAGCTGGAAAAACAGATGACCATAAGCCAACACGTGGGTACTGAGAATGGAACTTGGATCTACTTGGTAAGAGCAGCAAATACTCTTAATCCCTGAGCAGTCCCTCCAGCCCTTACTTACTACTTTATTAACTGAATAAGAGATAGTTACAAGTATCAAGAACAAGTATAGATAAAATCATTCCCACGAGGAGCTCTGACATCACTAATAAAATTCTCCAGCTATCCAGATTTAATTGACTGATTTTCCTAACTGGAAATTAACTTCTTGTTTACATTCTGCTGCCCTACTTAAAACGCAACTTTTTAAAGAAATTAAAATTTTAAAATCATTATTTCATAGACATAATCTTCTATAATCACTCAACACTGCTCAGCCCCAATAAGGTGAGACTAGTTTATAGATATGACTAATGGTAATTACAGCCAACAACGGTTACTACTTCATGTATCACTGTTTCAACACATTCACAAACAGTTCTACCAACTGGGAACCAAGCACTCAAATGGGGGCCATTTTCATTCAAGCCACCATACATGTATAAGCATCTAATATATAAAATCATTGTCAACATTACATTCTTTGCTTTTCCTCTCTACTTTTCAAAGTTCATTGAATGGTTACTCTATGTTCTGAAAACAGTTTTGTTTTCAAAGGCAATAGAGGGGTGACACCAAAACCCAAGCTCAGAATATACAAAAAAGAAAACATTTTAAACTCAAGATGATGACTAGAAAAGGTTTTGGGCTTAACATATACATTCTCCAAATTATCAATAAAGTATTTTTATTAAAATCAATTTGGGTCTGACTTTCATTAGCAGAAGATGAGTGAGACACTTTATTCATTCTTCAGTAGGAGCTATTAAAACTCTTAGTAGTAACAGCTCTTTGTTTTTCTAGGTTAAATGTGAGTTATTTGCTTGAGCTATAATTAAAAATTATTTCTTGAGCTGTGTGAAGTAGCACATATCAAAAGTACTCAAAAGGATGGGGCAAAAACAAGCAGCCTGGGCTACATAGTAAAACTGCCTCAAAAACATAAAAAAAAAAAAACTGGAGAGATGACTCAGTGGCTAAGAGAACTTTCTAATCTTATAGAGGACCCAGGTTCAGTTCTTAGTACCCACATGGTATCTCACAACAACTACCTGTGATTCCAGTTCCAGGATATCCTACATGTTCTTCTGGCCTCTGCAGGCACAGGCACACACATGGTGCACATACATACACACAAGCAAATACTCATATACAATGAAAATAAAATTTAAAACATTTCAGTTTGTAGCTGATTTACAAGTAGATCAACTAGCCATCGTTCAGAAAATATGAAACCACAGAATATTCAGCCATAATGGACACACGTACCTTATCCTCTCCTCCCAAGACTCAAGAGATCATTGTGTAAGAGGGGGCAGAAAGAGTATAAGAACCAGAGACAGTGGATACAAGGAAGCAGGGGAGTTTCACATATGAAGTAATAGCCATTGTGACAGTATGCACAAGACCTGTGCAAGACCAGGCCGGACCAAATCCCAACAGAGGAGAGTTGGGCAAAAAAAAAAAAAAATCTCACCCCTAGTCCTGGAGCCATCGAAAGAACAGCTGTAAGCTGCTAAGAGAGGAAGACTCAGTTTTCTCTAAGAGTGTAGAGCCTAGTTAGTCAATCTCTCTCCAGTAGAAGGCTACACATCCAAGATCATATGGGCAGCACAAATTAGTCTTGATAGGTTTACAAAAAAGGACATAAAATTAGGTGGGTGGGGAATGAAGGTTGTGTCTGAGAAAAGCTGGTGGAAGGGTGGTGAATATGACTGAGACGCATTGTCAAAATCTTTAGAAGTTAACAAATTGATAAGACATTCTAGAAAATGTTAATTACCAAAAAGGAAAAATTATCTGTACTACTTTTTCAACTGAAAGTGATACTCTAAATTTCTCTGGCTTATGTGAAATACGAATACTGAATCTAAAGACATCCATACTGTTTTCCTCTGTCAAGTATTTATTTGTATTTTAACATTTTAGTAAGCCTTTAATGTCAGACTGTGATTCAATGAAGACCTAGTTCTTTATCTTGCTGAAATATTTCTAAAGGTTAGTTCTCATTAAGAAATTAATTTTTATACATTGTTAATTATAAAGTACTTGACATATTCACATTGGAATAAATATTCTTCAGTGGCAAAGAAAAAATAAACATATTTCTTATATACTTACAATAAGCTGCTACTCTTGTGATAACTATAACCCTGATTTAACTGCGAGTTAAGATGAAACATACTACTAAGTATTCAGTTATAATTTCTTCCACTTATATCAGGGCTACTTAACTACAGAGCATCAAAGTCTCTTGACCATAAATTATCCAACCATTTAGCTTACACTATCTTATATATCATATATATATACACACACACACACGTATATATACATATGTGCATGTGTGTGTACGTATGTGTATACATATATATACATATTTGTATATATGTGTGCATGTGTGTATATATATTTATATATATATATGTGTGTGTGTGTGTGTATGTGTGTGTGTCTGTCTATATAGCATATGTGGCTAGAAATGGGAGTAGTAGTATGTGAAAAGCCCTGGTTTTCATCCCAAATACAAAGGATAAATTTTCCAGTATCTATAGCCTGAGGCAGATGGATCATAAATTCAAGAAAAGCCTGAACTACATAGTAAGACCTTGCCTCAGACAAATGTGCTACAAGTATAACAGACACACTGGATTTTAAAGATTTAATCTGGAAAAAGTGAGGATGGGGAGGCGGATAAAATACCTTACTACTAACTTTTTATAATTAAATATTAAAATAATATTTTATATATAATGGGTTAAATAAAATTTGTAAGAATCTATTTCATCTGTTTAGAAAACCCAAAACTGCACACATTTGTACCTCATTATATATGTGTATACACATGCACGAGCACGCACGTGCACACACACACACACATATGGTCTATTTATTTTACATAAAGTAGTGCTTTGCTAGCATGTATACCTGTGTACATTTGTGCTTAGTGTCCACCAAAGTCAGAAGAGGATGTTAGATTTGATGGAACTGGAGTTATAGATGGTTGTGATCCATCATGTGGATGCTGGGAACCAAACCCAGGTCTCTGCAAGAACACGAGCTCTTAACCACTAAGCCATTTCTCCAGCCCTCTTACTATATTTCTATTGGGTAGCTCTGAGCTAGACAGTCACCAAAGAAAAGAGCCAAACCTCAGTGCCAAGTCCATTTCCTGAGCCTGAAGCACAGCACCCAAAAGAGGCTGGACCTGGATGGTCTCACCAGCTCTCACACCCACATTCTTCTGGGCCATTTCACTCAGGCCAACCTTGCCTCCAGGAAATCCTGCGACTGGCCAGGCTGTGTAAACCTACTCAGAGAAAGAAAATAACAATATTAAAGGTCAGTATATATAATACCATCAACTTATAAGGAAATGTTAAAATACATCTAATACATAAAACACAATCATTTTGACACAAACTATAGTGGTATAAATTCAGTTCAAAAATACAAAATTATTATTATTGCTATTACTATTATTATTATAATTATTGGCTTTTTGAGACAGGGTTTCTCTGTTGTAACTCTGGCTGTCCTCGAACTCACTCTGTAGACCAGGCTGGCCTCCAATTCACGGAGATCCTCCTACCTCTGCCTCCCAAGTCCTGGAATTAAAGGCATGCGCCACCACCACCCAGCTTTTAAAATTATTTTCATGTAAAATCCTATGTAAGTTCATAAATTACTCTCATTGAATATTATTATCTTCTGTGAAGATCAGGAAGAAGCTCACAGTGAGATGATGGAAGACAGATTTTTTAAAAATGACAAAAACATTAATAGATGGTAATGTAAGAAGGAGAAAAATATTAAAAGCAGGATAACTTGTAATGCATGCAGCCTGATACTTCGTATTCCACAATGCACTGCAAAACAGTAGTCTCTTTCATACCCAAGACTTAGAGACAGGAGAGAGGGCTTAGTCTGTAAAGTGACCTGAGTTCAACCTCTAGAACCCATGAAAAAAGTCAGGTGTGGTAGCTCAGACTTGTCAGAGATAGTTGGGTTTCTGAGGCACACATGCCAAACAACATAAATTTTATAGTTGATAGCTACTGTGTGAGTTCAGCAAGCAAGACAAGGAGACATCTTCATAGACGCAAACCTGCCAGACTTTAGCAGGGGAACAGTATGTCACGGCAAGTGCCATCCTGAACAGCTGAACCCCAACTGTCTGATCTCAGGTGTTTTTATTGATACAAAAGCTCCTCAGGAATTACAAAAACTCTGCCCTCTCATCCCAAGGCCTAACTGGATAGTGAAGGAAACTTGTAGCTTAGTCTTTTTCTATAATCCTTTATCAGCCAAACTGCACATATACAGTGGGGGAGCTCAAAGCCCAAGGGAAGTGTTCTCTCCTTGTTGCCTGAGACTATGGGAGAGGGACTACAAGAATTTCTCCACAGCAACTTTGCTCTTCACCACAATGGCTCTTCCAGGGAGCAGTGAGCAGATGCAGGTCATGAGGAAAAAGCAAATTCTTTTATATAAAGCCAACACCTGCAGATAATACAAACTGCCAAGGCTTAGGCAGCCCTTCCCCCAACAATGTACAAAACAATTAAGTTACATAAACATAACTAGAAATAAACTTCCCCATCAGACTTATCCAAGAGTTCCAGGCCAAGTAACAGATTGAAAATTAAGATGGGAGAAGCTCAATAAGCATCTAAGGTCTCTACATGCCATGTGAATGAACACATGTGCACACAAACCTATAAAAGAACACACAAACATCTCCCATGGATGAAAGAAGCAGTGAAAAAAAAAGTTATGGCAGAGGCAGGAGCTGGCAACAGGGGAGAGAGCCAAGCTGCTAAAAGGCTGGGAAAAGCTCTGGTCTTGGACTCTTCGGATTCTACATGATATAAAGAAGTACAGCCAAACCCAGGGAGAACAAGCAAATATTTGTATGAAGGACAGGTGCTCTTCATACCTCAAAATCACATTTCTGCAGAGAAATGTATTTAACAGTCTAGAACAAATAGCGAGCTTAAAGGACATGTGCCACTATCACCCTGAATTTAAAGGGGGGGGTTCCCTGTGGTATTTGAGTGACTACTATGTATTATTTTAATTATGTATATGTATATATGTGTGGTGTGAGGGTATGTGTACATGTGCTGATGCCCACAGAAGCAAGAGGCATCAGGTAGCCTTGGAGCTGGAGTTACAGATAATTGTGAGCTCCTGGTGTGGGTGCTGGGAACTGAACTCAGATCCTTTGGAAGAGGAATGTGTATTTTTAACTGCTGAGCCATCTCTCTAGCACCCATGATTGTCTTAAAAATACATTTTTTGAGTTGGCAGGACAGTTCAACAGGTAAAGACACTTGCCACCAAGCCTGATGACCTGAATTTGACTCCTGAAACACACATCATGGAAGCAAAGAACTAACTCTCAACCCGCATATATAACTAAAAAGTTCTGTTCATCGACTTCTGCTAGTATTGCAAGTTAAAACCAGAATGATCTCAAATGCTTCTAAAGTAAAAGGACAAGGATGTTTACCTCCTGCTTTCCATCCAAACTGGTAAGGAGCACTGGTCGACCTATACATATGTTTGCAGACTTCATAGTGTTAAGTCCAAGATGAACAAGGGAATTCTGGAATGTCTTAGGAACTTTGCCATCTACTATAAAAGAAGAGAGAATTTATTTTGTACTATTTTATAACTAAAATTAAGACTTTTTTTTAGAGTAGATGAAAATTTTTATATTCATACTAACATAAAATCTTATAACCATACCAATGAACAATGTCCTGAAGACACCCTGGTTTTTTGTTTTTTTTTTGAAAAAACAAACTAATGTAAAGCCAAACCTTTTTGAATGTTTACTGGCAATGTTTGAGTATTTAATCTACAAAATTTTAAGTAAAGAGAAGAAACCTCTTGGTTCACTTGAGGCTGGGGTGTATATAGCTCAGAGATAGGGCACTTACAAGCATGGCCAAGGCCTTGGGTTATGTCTTCAACATTGTTTATCAAAAACAAACAGCAACAACTATGATAACTAGCTATACTTCCAATAGTCTCAGAGCTTTCTGCAGAAAGATTCTAAGTCAGCTACTAGGTTTCAAAGACTCCAACTAGGAACTGGCACATCTACCTGGCTCAGGACTTGTTTTCACTTCTGAACCAAATAATCCAGGATTTCAAAACCTTCCCTAAAGCCTCCACACCTCCCTATTATGGAGATCATGTACAAATTTCCATGCAAGTCTAGTTTCTCAATATATCCCCATTATACAGTTCTCTGCTTACAGCATCCAAATCTACTCAAGATGTCCACAGAATTTTACAAGTCCTCATTCCTCCAGGACTTTACATTTAGTGTGTGCACACATGTATGTGGTAGTGAGAAGAGAATTTAAGGGACTCCATGTCTTTCTTTATACCATGAAGGTTTTAGGGATCAAACTCAAGTCATCACTCACAGCAGCAGGCGCTTAAAACAGCTCATCACATTACATTTACAATCAAAAAGGAAGCATGAATGCATATATGAACTTACTATTCTCTGCTCTGACTGTGCATGTAATGTGACGAGTTCTCTGAAATTCCTGCCACTGTGACTTCCTGCAATGGTGAACTAGACTGGAATTGTGAGCCATAACAAACCAATTCCCCCTTAAGTGGCCTTTTCAGGATTATTTATCATAGCAATGGAAAGGAAACTAAGACAGCCTCCCCAAGCATCACAGGTATGCATTACCACATTATAACTCTTTGTATTGTTTGCCTTGAGACAGGGTTTTTTACTCCATAAAAAAAAAAGTTTGATAGCTTTTGGCTAATCTGGGCCAGTGAGCTCTCAAGATCCACCTGTCTCTAGCCCCCAATTATAGGGTTACGAGACACTCATACTAGGCGTTTTACATGGGTGCCAGGTTATTCAAACTCAGGTCCTCATGCTTGTAAAGCAAGTGCTCCTTCCCACTGAACCATCTCCCAACTCCACATCCAGTTTTTTACATGGATGCTTGATATCTGAACTCTGGTCCTTATGTCTGTGCCACAAAAATCTTTAGCCACTGAGGCATTTCACTAGTCCATAAAGTCGATTTCAAGCAACCATTAACCCTTGATCCATTGACTCATGTAGTTTTTAATTTAGTAGGATGAGTTATCTAACAAGAACTGAATAACTGTACAGTTAACAAACTAAGACTATATAATAACAGAAAGAATGAGAACCCTAGCAAATCTTATTATGTGTGATCTAACCTAACTTGGAAAAATTAAAGAATGCTATTCAAAAGTGCTGTTAAAAATTCGGGTACGGAGGAAGATGAAGAAATAACTAAATGTGAAGAAGAGAATTTATATTTCTCAACAGAAAAAAGCATGCATAGATGCTGTGGATAGACAGTAGCATGATGCATCCTTCATAAAAGAGTGATGAGAGATTAAGAGGGTTGCTTAAGGAAGATCCAAACCATCCAGAATAGTGGACTGCATCAAGACACTGACAGCAACGGAAGCCCACGGGGATGAATAGTAGGATCATGATAGGCCTTCATTTTAAAAGATTATTCTGATTAAAAAGTAGAAAAGAAGAGTAAGAACAAAATTGAAAACTGGGAAATCAAATAAAGGCCACTGTACTAGTTCAGGTGAGAGATGATGGTGTCTTGAGTTTGAAACTGAGCCGCAAGAGTGCTGTGAGGAGGAATACAGATGTCTGGATGATAAACAAGACTCAACAATGCAGCCAACACAGGAGATGTGAATGAGTGATGTCAGCCTGACCTTTAGGCTTCCAAATTTTTAAGGACTAAAGTCTGCATTACTGGAAGAAGTAGACTTAGGAAGTTGATTCTAAAGTAACTTTGAGAAATTAAAGGAAAGAGGTAATGGGCAGTGCTCTTCAAAACACAGTCTACAAACTCCATGCTACTAGTTCATAATAAGATTAAGTACCCAAAAAAGTCACTTAGAAACTTTTACTGCAAGCAGATAAAATTTTGTGTCTGTAAACCCAATAAATTTCATTATTTTGCTTTTTAAACTTAGTTTTGTAATTGCTATTTTACGAAAGTGTCAATATGTGACCTACTGAATATTTTTTTAATTTTGCCATAGGAAGTGTCTGAGAAATCCTGATGTAAAACACAACTGAATCAAGACTAAGAAAAAGTATGCTTTACAAAAATAAATCAAAATTGAAGAGGATATATAAATGGGAAACTTAGCTTTAGATATTCTCTCCATAAGGAATATTTAGAGAAAAAAAAAGAGGATATCAGACTACCAAATGAGAAACTTCAACATTTCAGAACTGGATGAAGAGGGTAAACCTCTTCCAAAGAAATGATTTACAATGATGTGAAGAAAATGATTACCAATGCACATGGAGAAAAATTAGTTGAATCTAACGATAAAGTAAGTAGTAAAATGTTATGAAGAAGAAAAGATCAACAATGCCAAAGGCTGCAGATGTCAAAAGGCAAGTAACGAAAACCATCCACACAAAGATGCTCTGTGACCATTACAGAGCAGTTCCCAACAGATGATGGCATGGAAGTCAAATAGGACCAGGGGTGTGTGACTGGCAAATAGGCAGAGAACATTCCCATTTCATAACTAGCAGTGATAAGGCGTAGAGAGGGTGGTGGCAGGAGAAATCGTGGAACTTTTGCAGCGGTTTAAGACAGAAGAGAAATGAACATGTGTAAAACGACAGTGGAAAGGGTCTACTTGAAAGGAGGTTGAATCTGCAGAACAGAACAAGCTGCATTCTGATTTCTAAGACAGAATAAAAACACTATGTTAACGCTAAGATTGTCTTCATAGTCTTATTAGACATAAAAACTATGCCACTAGTTAGTCTACTCCATTTTTTTTTTTCAAAACCATTACACATCCAGCAGGCTAAAAGATTTACTAAGTAAATGACTTCAGACTTAAGTCTGTTCATTCACCCAAGTCAACTAAATTATCTAAGACAATGACTCTGGAATCAAGTAGATCTGACCTCACACATGGACTCTGCCACCTGGTAGCTGTGTAACTCAGATGGAACTCCGTTAGCTTTCTCTACTCTGTAAAATGAGCGTTTGTACTCACTCACCACCACTTCTGTGAAAATTGGATGACTTATGCAGTGACAGGGCTAACTTATATAACACTAGTGTGCAAATTTATCAGTAGCAATAAACTAAACATTGAGAAACAAGACGCCTTCCTTCCTAAAGCCATAACGCTGTCTGTTAGGTAGTACGGATTCACCAACAAAAAACGATTATTTAGCTTTTTAACGGAAGCTATGCCTGCTAGGTAAGAACCATTTCTGCAGTGTTGGATAGACAGCAGATCTTCATGGAGCTAAAGCCGCGTCGAGGAGTCTTATAGTTCAGTTGGTAGTCTTGCCCGGCGAAAGCAAGGCCTCGGGCTTAATATCCAATACAGCCAGAACAAGTAAAATAAGAATAAATAGTAAAAGGAAAATTCTGAACATTTTGCAAAGGTAGGCGCCAGCGGGTCGGCCCAGGCCGCGCCAAGGTCAGTGGGTTCCCGTGTCACGCCCACCCCCACATGGCGCACTCCCCTCAGGCGCCTCAGCGTCGCTGCTCCCCGCGCTTCTCTTACCTTTCTCAAGGAAGTTGGTCACCACCAGCATCCCCGGCGCAGCCGCCTCCGCCCGGGCGAGAGGAGCCGGAGTCCCCGAGCGAGACGGAGCAGCAGACAGCGAGGGCGAGGTGCCCTCCGCGCCCTCCTTCAGGCGCTTTCTGTTCTTCTTGGAAGACATGACCGCAGGCTGTCTGAGAAAAGCTGCAGACCTAAAGCCGGCTCAACGTGCACGGCTCGGGGAGAAAACTTCCGGGTCAGAGGTCAGCGGCTCGGCGCGCACGCCGTAATGCCCCACGTAGAGCACAGCCCGCGAGTCTGAGGCGGTTAGCGAGGGTCTCGCTTTCGTAAAGGAAGATGGGATTGGCTTAGAAACCAAGAGGTTTACGTTATGAACCCCTGAAAAGTGGACTTCTGTTGTCCAGCCGCTTTCCCTAGTCCTGAAGCAGATGTTAGTTGGCGTAAAGTAACAGCAACAACAAAAAAACCTTAGTTTCTCCCCTCTCTCCCAGAGCCGTCGAGGACACTCCGCAGACAGCTCCACTGCGCTCTCTGCCAAATGGGCACCCCAGCTCGATCTTACCCGGTGGCGATACTTTTAGAGAGTTTACGGTCGGCCCTCCTCTCAGCGAAAAGCAAACACCCGCGGGGCCAAAAGGGGCAGGGCGAGCGCCGGAAAACGCTGTGAGAGTATTCCCAGCGAGGAGGGGCGGGGCGACCGCCGGAAGAAGACGTGAGGCCGTGCGGGGAGACAAGGGCGAGACGGGAAGGGGCGGGGCGGGCGCCAGAAAGTGAGACAGGCTGCGCCGAGCGACGTGGGCGTGGCGTGGCGTGGCGTGGCGGTGTGGGCGGGGAGAGGCGGGGCGAACTGGGACCCAGCGCGTGTCCGAAATTGCAAAGTGCAACAATGTGGTGGCTGAGGAGTGCGGGGTATTGGCTCAAGTGTCTGATCCGGGCCGGTGGAGACCGGCTGCGGGCGGGGCGGCATACAGCCTCGGGTGGCCCGCGGGACCCGGGCTCCTGCGCCGGCGAGCTGCAAGGAGAGCTGGACAGATTTGGGGGCGTCTCGGTGTACCTGGCGCGGCACAGCGCGCTGCACGGGCTGGACGCAGCCGCCTTCCGGAGGCTCCTGCAGGGCAAGTGCGGGTCGGTCTTGGGCTCCAGAAACCGGGGCGCAGCGTGCGGGCTCCGAGATGAAAACTGAAAAGACGCCCAGCGGTCCTCTAGCTGTGACCCGAAGTGCCCTCGCCACGTCTGGGTCTACACCCTGGATACTCACCCTTACTATTTTCGCCGGTTCGCAGAGCCTAGCACGGTGTCGGCCACACATACAACTCCTAGTAAACTCTGCCTTCACTCTTTGCTACCTTGACGCCTTAGTTTTATTGGCACTTAAATTCTGCCACACGCTTTGCCAGGCAAAACTGTCTCCTAATCGGGGCAGGTGAGGCCTACAGGTCAAGAACCGGTGCTCCTTTCTACCCATAGAGCTTTGCAGTTGTCAATAGGAACACATCATCGGCTTAGGACGTTGAGCACAGTTATCTGAAAGGAATCTTGGGATAAGTTTCTGATTTGTTAGAGAAGTCTGTTTTTCAAACTGAAAATATAGCATGGAAATTCAGCAATGGAAAGATCCTCTCACATAACTGGGAAACCATAAATGATCTTTCTTTTATGAGCAACAAGACAAGTAAAAGTCTCTAATATTGTTTAATCTTCATCCTCAAACCAATGTACTTATATCATCTCTCCTGTTTGTAAGTGCTGAGAACCGCTGCTTAGACTCCAACAATATCAGTAGGAGAATCGAATCTATTCATCCCTTAATATGTGTAAGCGTATGTATGGGCACAGGGGTTTGTCCTACATAGCACTTACCAGTGACCAGTGGTAATCTAAGCACCACTCCAGAAAGTGTGTTGGATTTGGAAACGTGTCCAGGTTCAAATCCCAGATTGGTCCTCATGCTTTGCCAGGCATTAATCAAATGACCATTGAAAAAAGTTCTTAGGTGAATAATGCTAGCCAGCTCTAGTTACTGTATAAGTGTGATCAAAGACCCTCTGAATGAGCCACCCCTCGGCTCTGACACGCAAGTATTTACATACCTTTAATAAAACATAATAGATATTGTTTTAATAATTTAGCAAATATGAATCCATCTTTATGACAACCCTGGAGAGTACATGCTCATCCCAGTTGAAGGATGGTGATAGCAAGGCTCTGGGTCTGTTCTTGCTAGCTGTTGCTAGCTTTCTTGTGATGGAATCAGACAACTAATTGGCAGTGCCTGGAAAGAGGAACAATCTAACTGGACATGGTAGCACATGCCTTTAATCCCAGCACTCAGGAGGCAGAGGCAGGGAGATTTCAGTGAGGTTGAGGCCAACCTGGTCTACAAAGCAAGTTCCAGGACAGCCAGGGGTGTTACACAGAGAAACCCTGTCTCAAAAAACCTTTTTTTTTTTTTTTTTTTTTTTAAAGAACAATCTGAGAAGAAAGCCTGATAAGATGTCTGTCTCTTCAAGGAAATTAAACATTGTAATGTGTTAGTAATGGCTCTTAAAGCTTGTTTGCACATGAAGGTCACTGTTCCTTTACTGCCATTTTGTTACTGACAACTCAAATGTTGGGATTATAATGCACTTACCCCTACATAGAATATTTCTTGGCAGAGGAATTTTGAGACAGGTAAATTACAGATAGCATAAGCTGGCTACAAACTCATGACCCTCCTACCTCTGCTTCCAGAGCACTGGGATGACAGGTAATTACCATTCCTGGTATCACATACAATTTGCACTGGTAGTAGCAATAGCCTTGCATCTAGTAGGAGGATTGCAAATGCATGACATTTTAATGAGGAATAGAAAACCAGTTAGTAGATGCTGTTAGGTGATATATGATATGGTCTAAAAAGTCACACAGTCATTGTATGTTCTTAAGTTCACAGAAACAGCAGCATCTGAGCAGTGGTTAGCGAAGACTTTGTTGAAGGGGTTGTGCAGGAGCTGGGCTTCCAGAATGGGTATAAGATGTGGAGATGGAAAGAATGGAGAGAAAAACCACGTTTCTTAGAGGAAAAAAGAAAAAAGAAGGAAGAAAATATTAATAGAATTGGGTCTAAGATTTCAAATTCTGGTGTGAGGAATGAGCAAGCTTCTAGATGAACCTAGTTTGGGCATTTGGATTCAGTTTTGAGATGGTTTGAAGTAACGACTGGAGAGTAAAAGGTAAAAATTAAGTGAGGTCAAAACTGGGTAACCTTATGTCTTAGTTGAAGCAGTGGTAACAAGTGAGTCCTACAAGGTAAAGCGTTTAAAGGTGAAGTCAAAACCCAAGAGTCAAACAACATGGTTTTAGAAAGAAGTGCTTTCATTTAATTGGAAGGATTGCCCAGGAAGGAGCACATAAGACCTACTACCTGATAGAAATAGTCTGTAGTCTTAATAGAGGCATTGGTTATGGGTGTCTGCATAGGTCAGAATTCTTCAAATGCACACTTAGCATTTGTGTATTTTGCTTTATGTAATTATACTAAAAATGGTTCCGTTACAGAAAGTGAGGTAAGAAGAATCTGATCCTATAGCCACAGTACATGCTGGATCAAATCAAGAAGTCTATTAAGGACCAACAACTGTGCTAGGCAAATTGACCTCCAAAGATGGGGAGCCCATGGTCCTTAGCAGGGAGGAGGTTACTTAAGCATGGCTGAGGAAGAGAAGAGAAAGGCAAGTAGGCGGGGAGTGGATAAGGACACACTTGGGCACCATTGTAGAGAGGGCAGGATGAAGGGTTGGGGGAGATCTGAGAGACTTTTCTAAAATCTCAGTTGTGAAGTTTTACATCCCCACCCACAGGTTAAAGCTGACCTGTCTTTCATGGTGTAGACTCCTGGATAAGGTTAAGCATCTGAAACAGCTAAGGTTCAAATAAGTGAGCATCTTTCCCCTGTGGCTTACTCCTGCAGTGAAAATAAGAAAATGTAAATAATTCTTAAGGTAGAAAACCTATCTTTATATTCCATATGGTATTTATAATAAAAACATTTTTAAATAATATTAATGTCTAGAGTACAAGTTGGATAGCTTGCTGTCATTGAGAAATCTACTTTCATTGAAGGAATTTTAATGATAGACTGTTCAATATGTAATGTAGTAGTAGTTCGCTGCTGTTGTGGTTCAGCCAAGAAGACAAAGAGGCATTTCCATAGGTGGAAGCCCTGCCAGACCTCAGCAGAGGGAACCACCATCATGGCCAATGCCAGACTGGATAGTGAAACCCTGAGCATCTGAGCTCAGGTGTTATATTGATTCAGAACTCCTTAGGTATTCTACTGATAGCACGTGCAGATCATTAGCAATCAAACATCCCCCACATAAATCCAACACCTGCAGAAAATATAAAATGCCAGTAACTAGGCAGCCCTTCCCAACAGTGAACGAAACAATACTTTAAACACAACTAAAACTAAACTTCCACAACAATGTAGTATTATAAAAGGCATAATGTAAGCTGTAGACATTATGTTAATGTCAAAAATCAAAAAAAAAATGTTTCTCTCTTCAGGCTAGTAATAGATAGTTCTGACTTTTTTTTTTTATTTCTAACTACCTTACAGTTTGTAAAAAAAAATAAAAATAAAAATAACAACTCTCACAGGAAGAGTAAAAACAAAAAAACACCATCATCATTTATAAAGATTAAAATTTAGGGCATTAAAAGAAATAGAATGGGCTGGGGGTGTGGCTTGGTGGCAGAGTACCCTGTAGCATATGCAAGACCCTAGCTTTGATCCCCAGTACTATCAAGGAGAACACAAGAAAGCACTAAAACCACACTTGTTTTCAGTCAGTTCTTTTGTCCACTCCACAACGACTGAGTTGTGCGCCGGACCTGTGTTTAGGAGGTGTGGTTATAAACACCAGCACTGTGGTGGGCAGAGAATCACATAAACAACCAGGCTATGGTAACGCAGAGAGGTGGTGACTTCACATAGAAGCTTTACAGTGTTGTCTTCCTCCCTCTGCTTTCTAGCTGCCATACAACAGTGGCGTTCAGAAGGAAGGGTAGCTGCGTGGCTGCACATCCCAATCCTACAAAGTCACTTCATCACCCCTGCTGCTTCCCTGGGCTTTTGCTTCCACCACGCAGAATCTCATTCCTCCACGCTGACTCTGTGGCTGGGAGAAGGACCCAGCAGACTGCCAGGATACGCAACACACCAAGTAGGGGTTGCAGGTCAGTTTCAGACTCAACACCCGCCGGAACTACCTTTTTGCAGGTTTCCATGTCTTCTTGCAGCTGAGCTGCTAGTCTGTCAGTGAATGCTGGTTTAGTGAGCACTGTGTGACTGTAATTTTAAAAAATAAAGGGTGTCAGCCCTATGAATCACAGGATGGCACAGAGCAAGCAGAGAAGTGGGTTTCCCAAAGGCTACATTTAACAACATGCTTCACACAGAGGTTTGAATTTCACTTCTCAGAGGTGGCACTGAATTTGGACAAGGAAATAAATTATACTCCTTAAAGCATATGTCACCACAAATAAACAATGAAATTCTCCAGAAAGTAACTTTTTTTTGTGATGCCAGTGTGTTGCAATCAGAACACGTGTGTCATAGTAAACTTGGAGCATACTCAGGCCAGCAAGAGTAAGTTTTAAAAGATAAAATTGAGAATATTAGGGTAGCACTTAAAAGAATAATCCTTGGACACAGCCACTAATGATAACAGTGGCATCAGTCGAAGGTTAAGCATGTCCTTGTGGAGTACTCTTCTGCCAGCTGTGGTTCCAGGAGTCTCTTGTGACAGTTCTTATCAGGCATTCATGTGCTTGTGCTTCATAATCTCCTAGCTTTAGTTCCTTTTGTTAGGACTGAAACAAGGAACTCCATTTTGATTCTGATGAAGTCCATGAGAGTTTCACACATCCTAGCACTAAATATGCACTAAATGTGTGAAGTTGTACAGGAAAACTTTAAGGTTCAACTTGATGCAAGGCTAACTAGTCATTCAGTTATTTAACTGTTACTTCCTAAGATTTTACGTGATCCTTGCGCCAGGTGGTAGTGGTTTAAAATAGAATAAAAAGCTAGCGTAGAACCTTGAAGTCCCCAGTTGGCTTCAGAAACAGGAAATTCTCAGTGCTGAGGACATGGAAAGCCCCTCAAGGGCTTGCTAAAATGAACAGCTACTTCCACCGCCACAGTTCTGATTCCTACTAATTTCTCTGTGCCAGTGCTGCTACTGTTCTCAAGACCACCCTTTGAGAACGACTTAGGTTTGCAGGTGAGGGAAAAATTAAAACAGTAAGAAATCCTTAAATAAATGAAAGAACAATGCAAATTAATTATTGCCTTAGTAATTTGGGATATTTTTTCATATAACTTACATGTGCTTTTAGGCTAGTCTGCATTTCTAAAGTATTGTAAAGGAGCTGGATGGGAATGTCCAGTAATATCTGCTTTATCAGTTGCCTTCCTCCCCTGCAGCAAATACACATTCAGAAACTTCCTGTGGGCTCTCCCTCAGAAGAATCTATCCGGGAATTTGGTGACAGGCTTATTATGCTTCATTGAAAAGTCATGCAAAACCATCATTCATGTGTGTGTGTGTGTGTGTGTGTGTGTGTGTGTGTGTGTGTGCACGTGTGTGTGTGTGCGTGCGTGTGTGTGCAAGTATGTATGGAGCCCAGAGAACAACTTTGGGTGTCATTCCTCATGTGCCATCTAACTTGTGGTTTTAGAACCTAGAGCAACTGGTTTGGCTAAGATGGCTAGGTAGCAAGCCCAGAGATCTTCCACCTTCTGGCACTGGATCTGCAGATGCACATCACTGTGCCTGACTTTATGTGGATGGGATCTGAACTCGGTTCCCTATGCTTGCATGGGAAGTATTTTACTGACGTCAGAAAAGCTCCCAAACCTCTATCTATAAAGATAGGGAACTCCCCCATGTCAGTTCCACCAGCCCATGACTCTTTATCCAGATGTGGTTTTCTTTATAGCACCCAACACAACCCACAGTTATATATGTACTTATGCTCACAACAATGTGCAAAACCCATGTAGCCAGCCATTCTGTGTCTTGTTCACCATTGTTTCCTCAGGCTAAAGAGTCAAGTAAAAGTAGGCACCTAGTATGCCATGGGTAGATGATAGATGGATGCATGGATGCATGGCATGGTTGATGGATGGTGGATGGTTGTTGGGTAGATAGGTGGATGGTGACGTCTTTTAAGTAGGGGACATTTGCTATGTCTTGATGGAACAGTGCTGTCCGTAAGAGTCCCCACTTGGAATGGAGCCTGGCTATTACACCCAGCTCTCCCACCTATGGCTGTGTAAACCCAGTCACTTCTTATGATACTCACATGACCAAGTGACAGATGTCCTAGCTACTGCACAGGAGAAACACAGTGCCTAATATGCTAGAAAGGAACTTCTGTTGGCTTGGCTTTATGCTGTGACCAGCAGGGTACGTACTATCTGTTATGCTGTTAGTGAATGTATTACAGAAAAGAGTAGCTGGGTAATCACAACGACTTCAAATTTAAAAATAGGTTTCTTGGCATTCTATCCCTTGTTAAGTCCAAGTAGATTTACATCTTATGATGTCTCCCTCACTGGAGTTAATTATACTTACTGGCTTCCTGTCCTGCCTGAAAGTACCAAATGCAGTGTTTTATTTCAGTTACTTTTTAATGTTTAAATTTTTTAAATAAAATTTTATGTGTGTGTACGTGTGTGCATGTCTGTCTGTCTGTCTGTCTGTCTGTCTCTCTGTCATGTGAGTACAGGTACCCATAGAGACCAGGAAAGGGCATCAGGTCCCAGGATCTGGAGTTACAGGTAGTTGTAAGCCATCCAAAGTGAGTGTTGGGAACCCAACTCAGGTCCTCTGCAAGAACAGTACAATTTCTTAACACCTTTGAGCATTTCTGCAGCCCTTCAATTACAAATAAGCTCTCTTTTCACATGCTTTGCCTCTACATGTTTTTGTTTGTTTGTTCTTACCACTTTCTGACATCCTGTATAACTTACCTTTTATTTGTCTCCACTCTACATACACAGCAGGATATGAATCTCAGAAGAACAGGAAGTTTTGTTGTGTTTATCACTGTATCCCCAGCACTTGGTAAAATACCTTATAGATAGTAGGAGCTCAGTCAATACACAAAGGACTTCTGTATGTTACATACAAAGATTCAGTGAATACTGAAAGAATGGATAAGTATATAGAAATATCTTTCCATATAGATATGTTTGTTAACCTATTTCAAGAAATCTAGTATAAATCATTGAAATGTTATTTATGTTTTTGACTCAGGATTGCTTAAACTAAAAATACTAAACGGGCTGGCGAGATGGTTCAGCAGTTAAAAATATCGGTGCTCTTCCAGAGGACCTGAATTCAACTCCTGACACCCACATGGCAGCTCACAACCATCTGTAACTCTAGTCCCTGGGGCTCCAGCGCCCTCTCTGGCCTCCTTAGACACTGCATGCACATGGTACAGACATACATGCAGGCAAACACCCATACAAATAAAAAGGGAAAAAAATCTTTAAATACTAAAAAGAGAAAAGAGGAAGAACACCTGATTTGGGTCCTAACATCTAGCAAAGTCCACAGTGTGTTGAACAGAGTGTATGATGAAAGAATGAAATGCTGGGTTGGAAATTTAAGCATATGCAAAATATTAAGCCTTCCAAATGTATGGGTGTGCTGTAACGTACATGCACACACAGTAATGTAACTGGCTTCAGATGGGCCTTGACGGACATTGAGATAATTGGGACCTCGACAGCCAGGAAGCAGAAGCCTGAAACCTGTGCTGTTCTTCAAGAAGTAAGAATTAGAATAATGTGAGTTCGAGGCCAGCCTGATCTACTGAGTGAGTTCCAGGACAGTCAGAGTCACAACAGAAACTCTGTCTCAAAACAAAACAAAAAAACAAAAGTCCAGCAGTATCTTTAGTGCTTTAAGTACTAAGGTATGAATTCTTATATCATGTCAGAAATCTGATCCCCCCAGATAATGGCGTAAATAGGTAAGGCCTGTGCAGGTGACTAGGTCCTGAGGGCAGAGCTTCAACAAGGCCTTGGAACCCTTAATTATCAGAGGCCTAAGGGGCCCACCCTTTCACTGTGTGGGGATGTTCTCTATGAGGAGTAGGCGCTTCCAAGACACTGCATTTGTCAGTGCTTTGATCCTGGACTTCTGAGCTTCTAGATCTGTGAGAAAGAAAATGTTAGACGCTCTCACGGTGTCTTTTTAGAGAGACAGATGGTCTGTAGCAAGCACAACTGTTTGAACACCAAAGAAAATATTGTTAAAAGTATTTTTAAAAAAGATATTCATCTGTGCCATGAGGCATAGAAAGTTTATAGAAAAAGTCTGTGCAGATGATTATTGTACAAGTTTAACATATGCTGTAACTATCCTGGCAATTCCAAATTGTTAAAGAAAAATAAATAAATAGATAGATAGATAGATAAATGGAAGGAAGGAAGGAAGAAAGGAAAGAAGAGAGAAAGAAAAAGAAATAGGGGGAGGGAGAGAGAAGGAGAGAGAGAGGGGAGGGGAGAGGAGGGAGGAGAGAAGGAAAACTAGTCAACTGAGCAATGACCTTACTGGAGAGGTGTTTTATAGTCTTCATGGCTGAGGTATCTGGAGCAGGCTTTCAATTATGGGTGGAATTTTAATGACCACAGGTGAGCATGGGAGGAGTTGAATGTCAGTGAATTAATATTTTGTGATTATCTTTTCCTTCCCCAAAAGGTGCTGTATTTGATGAAAGCACAAGAAAAGTACTGGTTGTACAAGATCGAAATAAAGTAAGTTGTTTCTGCCTTATAGATTGCTTTCCATATGTTCTCTCTAGAGAAAAATAAAATGTAGAAATATTAATATGGCTAAGGGAGTATAGAAAGATAATTTAATAGTTATTTCTAAGCAATTATGAAATACTTAGTGCCTAGGTCCAGCCTTAGCAGGAGTTGAACGACCCAGGAGGGGTAGGCAGAGTCTGTGGATATGAATAAAACCACACCTCTTAGAAGGGACCAGACTTCTCTCTCTAGTCAGGCCTTTTCTCTCCTCTTCTTCTCTCTCCTGTGTTTACTGTCTGTTTTTCTATATATCATATTCATATATATATATATATATATATATATATATATATATTATTTAGACAAAACCTCTCATGGGGAAAAATCACATTACAATCACCTCTTAATCATAAACTCTAACTTCACATAATGATTACAGGCTTTACATTTCAGTGATTACAAGTTCCATATTTTTTAAAAACAAGTTTATCTTAAAGCCCACACCTGAACACCTAGTTCCCCATGTATTTTCTCCCCATAATGCATCTATATACTAGAAGCAATAGTTTTTCTATTATAGATTAACAGAGTTTAAGCAAGCCAATTAGTTTACAACCAGCTTCTATTGTAGCTGGCAGGTTGCAGCCTTGTGGTGGCTAGACAATGAGTACACGTCATAGTATCCTAACCTAACACAGTTCTTATTTAGTTAGCACAGTGAAACAAGATTGTATAGCTTGAAAACTTTAAATCAGAGATCTTTTTGCTTTTCGTATGTAAAAGAAAAATCTGCTGCACAGCTCTATATCCTTAAGGTGCACTCTAAACTCATCAGCACGCTTTTAATTATAGAAACCTGGAAGAAAATCAATTTTATTTGTGGTCAAGGAAATTCAAGCCTAACAGTGGGCACTGAAACTCAAATATTTGTTATTTCCTGATCATGGGCTTGTCTTTCATAGGCAAAACTCGTGGGCCCTAGCAATTAAGATTTCTTTGTTCTTGTTTTCCTAATCCTGACCAAACAAGTCCCTAGCAAAAATATGTTTTCTTACTTTTATGTTATTTTTTAGGTTACTACTGTTACTAGGTTACTGATTCCAAGGCAGCTGGAAATACATTCTAATCAGATCCTGTAACTATATGTGAAAACACCCACACATGTTTTTTAGTTATTCTTTATTCTAATTTATTATTTATTTGAATTTAGTTATTCTGGAGTTTCAAGTGAATCACTAGTTTAACTGAGTGGCATTGCCCCTGGAAAATCATCACTGTTGTTATGGATAGTACCACCAGAGAGATAAAATGACTATGACAGCAATCAACAGAGCCCATGAGCAACAACAGCAGAAAGGGCCAATAAGAAGACAACCCCACCCACCCCCACCCACCCCCCAAAAAAACTCTGCAAAATTGAAGGTAACATTCACGGCTACTTTATAAAAAACAGTGAGCTGTAACTTCTGAGGTTACAATCCAATACTGGCTGCAGTTCCTCTGATGACTTAGATACTTGTTTAAGTAACATTCTGATAGAGGCCTGAAACTGCCAGTGTGATCCTCAATGTCATACTTACTTCATGGCCATAGAATATAGTACAGATGATAGTGTTTAATTGAGAAGACACATCATTGAGGTAGCATCCAGTCATTCAGCATTCTTAGTGTTGCCAGGAGCTCTGCTCCCAATATAGAGAGGACAAGAATTGAAAAGATGCTACTCTGACAGTCCTGCACCTGAGTTTTGAACAGCAGTAGAATGGACACTAACAATTAACTTTGCCATAAGAGCCTCCAGCGATGCCTCAGAGGAAGTGACATTTCAAACTCAGTCTAGAAAAGTGAGTAGGAACCTACCAGGTTAAGAAAGAAAATAGAAGAAAGGGAAGGGAAAGGGAGAGAAAGGTAGGGGAGAGAAGGGGAGGAGAGAACAATGGAGGGAGAAGGAAAGGGAAGGGGAAAAGAGGGAGAGGAAAAGAAAGGGAAAGGAAGGCTAGGTGCTGGAGAGATGGCTCAGCAGTTAAAAGCACTTGCTACTCTGGAAGAGAACCAGAGTTTGGCTCATAGTACCTATGTTGAGCAGCTCACAACCGCCTGTAACTCTAGCTTCTGGGAATCTGATGCCTCCTTCTGGCCCCTGCAGGGGCCCTCATGCATGTGGCATATATACCCACAGACTCACTCATACACATAAATAAGAAAATTTAAAAATAAAGGAAGAGCAATAAACTGAGAAATTAGAATTGTCTGTGTGAAGCACAGAGTTCAGCCAGCGGCTGCCACAGTGGACACTAAGCGCAAGCATCACTGTAGTCAGGGATGCTGGCAGAGGAATTTGACCTGAGAGAGACTGGCCACAGTACATTAAGGCCAGAAGAGGGATCCAGGCTACTAGATAGAATCAGCAAAGATTAAGAGGGAAACCATAATTAGAAATGCTTTCATGCTCAGGCATTGTTGTCAAAGTGAAGAATGCTTTTTCTACCTCTGCGGTGCTGGGAATCAAAGCAGGGGCTAATGCTGCCCCTGAACTGTAGCTAGTCCAGCAAGGTAGTTATTTTTACCACTTTCTGATCCTTCATTAAATATTGCTGGACAAAATTAAACATTTTCCTCATTATATATAATTTTGACATCATAATTCCCCAGAAATGCGAAATTATTCTAAGTAACATTTGAGGCTTGAATTACGCTATATTTCTGACTCAAATAAAACTTTCTACCATCAACATAAACTAATATAGCACCTATGGTAGTATCGTGCCTTGCCCTCAATAAGTTTGATGCTTGGATAGGGACTAACTAGAAACATTTGGTGGAGATGACTAGAGAGTAGGGAATGTGATTTGACAGACAGGGTAGGACCACTGTGAAGGTATCTGGGACCCAGGCATGCATTTAGGCTTGAACTGCAAATAGTAGCTATTGACTGGCTTTACGAGGTAACAGGATGACAGTGTCTGGGAAGGTTAATAATAATGCCAAGTTTTCAAGTGCTCCATTATATCATTCATTTTTTATTACAAATAGAATTTATGATAGTAGTGCCCAGTATCATATCAGTTTCCATAGAAACAAAGCGTCCAGAACCATTTCAAACTGTAATCCAAAAGACAGTTCATCTGTGCAGATTAGGTAGATTTCTATTCTAATAAGGTAAGGCATAATATGCTTTATAAGTTAATGTCAAAGTTGGACACAGCGGAGTGGAAAGCCTGGATTCTGTACCCAGTAATCAACAGTGTACGGAAAGTAGGAACCCTGCCACTGGACTCTAAGCCCACATAGCTGAGAGGTGATGCATGCTCTCAGAAGCACACTTCCAGGAAGCCAGGGGGTCACTGCAACAGTGAAAGATCCACAGATGTTTTATGAATGGGGAGTATGAAACCTGCTGGTTGCTGAGGGTTACTTCCCATTCTTGGGCTTCATAGAGCGGTGAAACATAGACAGTAGAATTCTACAAGGAGACAAAGCATGTCACCCATGAGAAGACTGTCCTGTGCCAGCCCATAATTATTTTAATCTAATCTTATTTCTTCCAGAGATCAGGTTTACTTTCTTAGCATCCTCCCATCAAAAATTAAAAAAATAAAATAAAAAATAAGAAAAAGAAAGAAAAATAATAGAAATGATCAATGAGAAAATACAAAGAAATGATAGACAAGAAATCATTTTATTCACACTACCCATAAAAAGCAATTACATTTTACATGAAACTAGTAACACACAGAAATCTTGAGTATTATCTGTGATTAGAAACAAAATACAGTAAATACATGTAAAACTCTAGAGTAGCATACCTTGGTGGTTACATTTATTCTGTACTCTACTTTCTTATAGCAGCATCTGAGATCTATTTGTTCATAGTTAACTAGCAGCCGAGTTCTGTAAAGTACACACATGAATAGATATTTCCCTCCAAAGGTTCATTAATACTAATTTTTATCACATTAACTAAATAACACCACTTCTATTTCCTGAAGAATCAGAGGAAAAAACTTCATCAATCACCATCTCCCTCAAAAAAGAAAAAAAATGCAGTAGTAAGAAAGCTGGGGGAAATTGAATAAAATTACTAAAAAGACAAGTTTTTACTACCGTGACCATGAGTGGACTGGGGCGGGGGGGGGTAGAGAGAGGCCGGGTGAATGAGAGTGAATCATGACATGAACCACTTTTCTACTTTGCACTGCAGTTGAGAAATATGTGGAAGTTTCCAGGAGGCCTGTCAGAGCCTGGAGAAGACATTGGTATGTATTTATATATTTCTGAGAAGCTTGAAAAGGTTCAGAAAACTCATTCTTACTTCCCTGCTCTATAGCTAAGAGGAAGAATTTAAACTTTCTAATTCTGACCAAATCAAATAATTTCAGACAGGCCCTGCAGGCTGGAGTAAAGACGGCATGGACTTCGTGGCATAGCACACCCGGTCTGTGTGGCGACACCCTTGGAAGTGCTGGCATACCCCTTTCTAGGGTCGCTCTGGGGTCCTCTGAAAAGGAGCAACTGTGATGTTTGTCAGTAAACCTTATTAAAAAGATTTTTCAAATTTATGGCTAAAATTACTAAATTTTGAATTCTTGACCATTTTATTACAGATGGGTGGGTAATAATTTTTAAATGAACTTTAAAGTTTAATAAAGCCAATTATGAAGACATAGTGACATAATTCTCTTCTGAAGATTTTGCCAGCTATTTACTATGAATAATCCAAAACACAATAAAATACCTTATGAGACAGTTTCCAGCGGGACATAACATGCCTCCCCTCTCCCACCAGACCAGCTTATAGGGAGATAGGGTGAGAGCGGAGGACTCAGTCACTGATCTGCTAAGTATAGAAGTTTCTTCTAATTACGCTGTTTCTTAAACCATTAAATTAATCCAACGTCATCCTAGACAATACATTAGATACAAATACTACTTCTCAAAGACCTGTTCTTTAATGTGCACAGTCTCATTTCTCCTTAACCAGACACTGTTTCAGAGCAGTCTCCTGTTTATTTATATTTGTGTGTATGTTCATGAAATCTGATCTTTTAAATGTTACACAGATCAGAACGCCCTATATACATTTACATGGCCAGTTCCTAAAACCCATGAGCAAACCGATGCCATTCAGATATATAAAATAAGTCTTGGTTCTAGATACTCACTAACCTGTTCGCTTAGTTCTCCTGCGGGTATTCTGTTGACAGTGTGTACTCTGGGGTCCTGGTGTGGTGTCACATGCCTGTTCATCACAGTACTAAGGAGGCTGAGGCAGGAGGATGGTATTTCAGGCTGCCCTGTATACTTAGACCATGTCTTCAAAAACATCTGTATTTTGTAGGGTGGCAAATACTGGGAGCGAAGGCCATTTTTTCCTAAGGCCGCTTTCTTCATTTTCTCCCATTACCCATGTGGCACGTGAGAGCATGTGGATGACTGAAGTGTAGCCTTCTTACCCTCCACATTGTGGGAAGCCATCTGTAGCCCTGGTGCCTGCCTTTCCCTCCTGAAACATGCCTTTTCAAATCAATTGAGGTGGGTTTTTTTCCTTTGAACTTCTGTAGTTCCTAAGAATTTCAGACAGACTTAGATATGAATGAAAAAAAATATTTACAAGTTAAATATATGTATGTACATGTGTATACACACACACACACACACACACACACACACACACACACACACAGTTTTAAGTATAATTCCAGAATCTTTCCTTTAAGCCTAGATAGTTTTAAATGTACTACTAGTTTTTTATAGTATCTGTGGTTATCAAAATAACTCACCGACCTGAACTAAAAACAAAAGCAGAAGTCGGAATTGTAAAGAAACAGCAGTTAATCTTGATAAATTTAAATTCATGTTGAAACTGAGGGAGAGTCTTCCGTTTTCAAGTGGAGGGGGAGGATATCCCACATCCCAGATGCATTTTCCAGTTTCAGCTCGCTGGTGATGCGATGATTCAAATTAAACCCCTCAGACTAGCTAGGCAGTGCTTATCCTGTTGCCACTACGGTACGATAGTGGCTGCTAAGCAGGACACTCAGTCTCATTTACCCCGTCCCTTTTCTGTGACTTACAGACAGCGGGTCAGAATCGTGGTGCTGAGAACTGAGCAGGATCCCCAACTCCAGAGCATTAAAGAATTAAAAAAAAAAAAAAAAAAGGATATATTTAAACAAGAGTCAGAGGCTACTATATAAACATTTAAGACTAGTGCCACAATTTTTAATAATAAATTTAATAATGCATTGTATGTTAGATGAAAGCTATTTTCTTACTAGAGAAACTTTCTGAGCCTAGGATTTTCTTCAATGTCTCCATTCTCTCCCTCTCATTACGTCGTGCCGGGAACTGAACCCGGCACCTCGCACCTGCTGAGGCAGTCATGCTAGATGCTGAGTTGCATGCCCAGTCTTGGTGCTTTAGACTTTGGAATGTAACTTCTGGCCATGCTTAACCTATGGACAAATCTCAGTCACAGAAGTCAGCATACAGTTAAAGAGTGATGGATAGAAGTCTTGTCTTTTAGACCAAATTACTCTTCCTGTGAGCCTTTCTGGAACTCTTTTTCTTGGAAACAAGAGCTTAGGGGCTGGTACATGCTGGGGGCATAAAAGATAGCCTGTGGTTTGAGTGTATAGGAACTGTGTACCTCCGATAGCTCTTCTTGCAAAGGTGTTATCATTAGGATTGCTCATAAGACAAACTTATATGCTATGTGACAAACAGAGAGCCATTACAAGGTATTTTAAAGAATCTTCAGCAACTATGAAGATTACCAGAAAAGTGATCAAGAAAGACAGCGATAGAGAGCATCAGAATTAGTGAAGTCCATTCAAGCAGCCTTCTTGGGTATCTAGAAAAACTGGACATAAATGTATGTTAATGGCAATAAAAATCCTGCCATGGAATTTCGTATTTAATTAATATTTTTTAAATGTGAAAACTCTTGTATAAAATTATATGCAGCTCCAGACTTATGAAAATGTTTGATGAAACAGCTATTGCATTTTGGTGTTGAAGGAATGAATCCTGAGTTCTCCAGGATCTGATCTCAAGAAAAAGCAGTTTGCAAATCAGGCTAGGGTCCACTGGTGACTGGGAGAGAAGTATACCCACGGTGAAGGGCCTTGCCTTGTGGGGCAGTGAGCTTGAGATCACAGAGAAGTCAGAGTCATGTCAAGTATGTTCAGCATTACAGACTTCTGTAACAAGGGCCGTTGGGTCCTTTCTCTCAATCCTGACATCCACAAACTCAGGAAATTTGATGGATGTTCAGGGCAGGACAATAGTGAAGGATTTATCGGAATATTGACTGCAAATTTCTCTGCAAATGTGTTCATGCCTTTGGAAAATGGAGGAGGAGGAGGTTAAGAAGATGTGACTCCCAAAATAACACATGCATAAGCCCCCAAAGGGACCCTCCATGTCTCAAAAGCATCTTAAATACAAAGTGCATGTCACAAAAATCCAGAAGGCAGTTTGAAGACAAAGTTTCGCTTTTAAACTTCCAGATTTTAACTGGAAATCTTTGATGGCATCTCTAAGAACAAAATCATTGCGTTTGTTTCTCTCTCTCTTTCTCTCTCACATAGGAGACACAGCAGTTCGAGAGGTTTTTGAAGAGACTGGTGTCAAGTCAGAATTCAGGTCCCTGCTGAGCATCCGGCAGCAGCACAGGAGCCCGGGAGCCTTCGGGAAGTCAGACATGTACCTCATCTGCCGTCTGCAGCCTCTCTCCTTCACCATCAACCTCTGCCAGCAGGAATGCTTGAAGTGTGAGTGGATGGATCTAGAAAGCCTGGCCAGAACTAAAGACACGACCCCTATCACCAGCAGGGTGGCTAGGCTGCTGCTGTACGGACACAGGGAAGGGTTTGACAAAATTGACCTCAGCGTGGAGCAATTACCCGCAGTGTACACAGGCCTGTTCTACAAACTCTACCACAGGGAACTGCCAGAGAGTTACAGAGCCACGAGAGGACCAGACTGAATGCAAACATTTGAGGGAACTAAAGGCGGACACAGAACATATCCTTCGGCTATACCTGGCACCAGCTTTCTCACATACATGATTTCCATGATGGAAATTTATAAATGTACATATTTTTAAATCCTCTTTTCAAATAAAGGAAATGAATGAAAAAGACTGTGTAGCTCTAATAGTCACTGGGTCACAACCAAAGCTATATAAAAGGGGGAAGTCTAAATATTTTCCAAAATGTTGTTTTTCTTTACTGAGGTAACTGTTAAATATTTTACTATTATATAAGAAGTTATGCAACCAGGTATCCA
Source organism: Cricetomys ansorgei (assembly GCA_026225945.1). NCBI lineage: Eukaryota > Metazoa > Chordata > Mammalia > Rodentia > Nesomyidae > Cricetomys > Cricetomys ansorgei. The sequence goes on along the minus strand of JAMJFZ010001121.1, from coordinate 14,493,519 downwards.
AACTTAGTTGTATACATTCTTTTCTTTTCTCTCGTTAACAATTTCTAAAGTGAGTCAGCCCTTAGCAGACATCGGAAGAAACAGTATGGCCTTCTGCCCAGGTCCTGTTTTGGATCCGAGTTTATACTGCCCAGTTCGTTTCAGTGCCACGTACCAACTGGAGTATTTCCTTGACCGGTAAGTATTGTAGTTATTAGATTCCAATCGTTCAAAAAAGAAACACTCTTCTGTAACACACTTCTGAAAAAGAAAGGAAAAGTTGTCTTTATGCTTTTCGTGTCAAACACTGATGAGAAAACAGTGAGGTAGACAAATGAACAAGACTCTAATAGGTCAAAAGCTGACAGTTCAGCCAATGGATGGAGCCAGGGATCCCAGTCAATAGGACAGCACTTCCTGGTACCATTCCCACCCTGTGACCAGCCAGCAAGGTATTAGACAGCAACCCCGCAGGGAGACCATACTATTCTGGACTCTGAAGATCACAACCTGAGCATCCAGGGGCTCCTCAGAGGGCTATATGCTGGAATGAGACGCACACAGAAGTTCCTCCAGGTGTGTCTGGTTCAAATGCGCCCTCATCTCTGGGGCAGCTTTACAGTTAAGCATTTTCACTTTTACATTTCTCACAGGGCTCAGGGGAAACAGTGTTAAAAGGGTAACCCAATGTACCCTTCCCACAAAGGAGAGACAGAGTAAGTTTCCTAAAGTCACAAATGTTAGCTAGTAGCTAAAGTTGCTTACAGTTTGTTGTATAGAAGACATCTAAGGTTGTCTGACATAAAAAATACAGCGAATGGTGCGAGACTGACAATCTCCAAATGCCAGTCAGTAACCGAGAACAAGCCGTCTAGACCACACTATTTTCTGAGGAGTAAACAACCTAGAACGTGCTGGCTTCTGAAGACTACACAATCTAGAACAGACTGGCTTCTGAAGAATATGCAATTCAGAATGTACTGGTTTCAGAGGAATAGGTGATCTAGATCACACTGGTTTCTGCAATTCTCATTTTAAACAGGAAGAAGGGATTCTGCCTTTTAGCTTCTATTTGCCTGTATCAGAAAAACAAAATAGCTTTCAAATATCTGGGCCTGGAAATAAGGTTGTAAGTAATGAAGTCTAAAAAGCTATCACATTACTTAGAGAATTGTTCAGAAATCAACTTCACAGGGTAACCTTGGGCCATGGGGAATCAACTATTCACTTTAAAAGAAAATAGGGTCCTGGAGAGCACTGGCTGCTCTTCCAGAGGTCCTGAGTTCAACCCCCAGCAACCACACGGTGGCTCACAACCTTCTGTAATGGGATCTGATGCCCTCTTCTGGCATGCAGGTGTACATGCAGATAGAGCACTCATACACAAAACAAAAAACAAAACAAAACAACAAAAAACAGATTTCCTGTGGTATCTTAAAATAAACATTTGATCGTGGAACAGTTAAAAAAAGAAAACAGGGAAAAAAATCACTGCTTTTAATAAATATATATGTCAACCAAAAACTACTTATATAGAAAGCCATATACATACCATATATATTTAAAAACATACACAAATAAATTCAAGATGCATGAATAGATAAATATATGACTTGTATTAATAAATATATTACGTTCCACTTTAATATTTTTGTAGATTTACTTATTTTATGTGTATGAGAAAGTGTTTTGCTTGTACGTATGTATGAATGTGCCCACAGAGGTCAGAAGAGGGTATCAGAACCTCTGGAACTGAAGCTGTCAATGGCTTTGAGCCACCAGGTGAGTGCTGGGAATCAAACCTGGGTCTTCTGAAAGAAAAAGTGCTCTTAACCACTGAGCCTTTTCTTCACTAATAACTACAGGATGGGACACGGAAAGGCACTAGTGAGTTTGGAATGCCACGGGGTACTAAGTACAATAATTCCAAGAAGATATTTGTCTTAGTAACTTTTCTATTGCTGTGAAGAGATACCATGACCAGTGCACCGCTGGAGTGGGAGATGAGAGCTGAGCAAGGGCGAGGGCTAAACAGGAGGCCAACAGATTACAGGTGAGATGGCAGCCTGAGGACATACTAACCCGTGTTTAGTATAACACGGATTCAGTCGGTTAGATATGGAGATAAGAAGGCTACTTGTGCACAGTCTCTGACAGAGTTTGGAATCAACAACAGCTCCAAAGCAACAAGCACACTAAATCATGGGGTGCTTCCATTTTCCGATAAAAAGATGGATCACTTGAGGCTACGGGGCGGGGGGTGGGGGTGGAGGAGAACACGTGAGTCTTGCTGCCCAAGAAGGGATGGAGTGCTCAAAGGAAACACACTGAGAGGTGTCAAGGGCACAGAGCCAAACAACAAGAGTTCCCAAACATCTCAGCAACCAAATCTGTCTTTGGCTAGATACTTATTAAAATGATTGAACTGAGAAGTAAATAAAGAAGGGAGGAACTTCCTACATACAGAAATTTTAAATACTTCATCTATGTAACACTCCCCCCTCCAGGGACATAAAACAAAACCACAGTGTTCCACCTGAAGAGTTATCTCCTACTTAGTGAGGTCCTTCTACAACACACCATGCCTTAGGTGTGAACTGCTGCATGGTGACACCCTTCCTGCAACGCACCATCTTGTAGGTGTGAACTGCTGCATGGCGACATCCTTCCTGCAACATAGCATGCCCTAGGTATGATCTGCTGCATGGTGACGTCCCTTCCTGCAGCACAACACCATCCCCTAGGTGTGAACTGCTTGGTGACTCCCTTGCCAAGGAGAGTAAAGACTAACTTCAGAGTGGAGACACCCATTTTCTCAGCCAAATGATAAAGTCTGTACTTTGGTTACCCTCTCAGATTTTCAGGACTCTGTCTAGCCACAAGGAAAACATCGGGCAATTCCAGACTAGAGGATGCTAAAAATGCCTGGCTGTCAAAGTAATAAAAAATAAAGAGAGTCTAAGAAATGGTCACTGTCTAGAGGAAACTATAGAGACAGGTTGACCAAAGCTGGCCCTGAATAGCATCTTCAGGGAAAAATGAAAGTTTTATAAGTCAGTATGAACTTTAGCTACTGTGTCATACAGCATGAAAGGCAGCCAAGCCACCCTAATGAGAGAAACATAGTGAACTATCTTCCTGACTTTGCTGTAAACTTAAACTGTTATGAAAGCAAATTGCATTGTTAAGAAAAACTTACCCCAATGTGATCATTACACAGTATATACCTGCACCAGACATGCACTGTCTACCCTAAACATGTAAAACTACATGACAAAGATAAAACACAGTAATACAAAAACCTGACCCTAGAAATGCAAATGTAACCAGAAAAGAACCCCTCCATCTTGAGAGGTGTCTCAGAGCATAAAGTGTGTGCCATGCAAGTATGAGGACAAAAGCTGAGATGCCCAGAAACCACATAAATGCCAGGCAGGCGTGGTGGCATGGGAAAGCCCTGAATTTGGAAGGCAGACAGAGGGTCATCAGAGCAAGCTGGCTAGCTAAACTAACCAAAATCACTCCAGATTCAGCAAAAAATCTTGTGTCTTAGCTATTATTTCTACTGCCATGATGAAACACCATGACCAAACATAACTTTTGGGGAAAAGGATTTATTTTGGCTTACAGTTCCACAGCACAATCCATCACTGAGGGAAGTCAGGGGAGACACCTAGAGGCAGGAACTGAAGTGGAGAACGTAGAGGGGTACTACTTACTAGTTTGCTTGCTCAATCTGTTTTCTTAGAGCACCAAGGACCACTAGCTTAGGGGCAGCATCACCCACAGTGGGCTGGCCCCTCCCACATCAATCATCAATCAAGAAAATACACCACAGGCTTGCCCATAGGCTAATAATCTGGTGGGTGCATTTTTCTCAGTTAAGGTCCCTTTTCCTAAATGACTCTGGTTTGTGTCAAGTTGACATAAAACTGCCAGGACACCCTGCTTTGATACATAAAGTGGTCAATGATCAAAGAAGATACCCAATGTCAACCTTGGGCTTTTACATGCAGATGCACACACCTGCACACACGCGCACATGCACACACACACACACACACACACACATACATACACCACATACATCACCACCACCACCTCCATCACACATACACATGCAGAAAATAATAATTTCTCCAGGAGCTGAATATAATCTCTAGCTATAAAAAATAAAAGCAATTCATTGATTTTTAAGCCATTTTTGAGTGATTTTTTTTTTATTTCTACCATTCACAGACACATGCTGTTTATGTATGTATGTCCCTTTAGTTTGTGTCCTTCTTAAAATGCATCATCCCTAGGGGTAAACTGCTTTCACACCCGCTGTTGTTGCCTGCACAAGACTGGCACAAGATCAAGCCAGTCAACATTCTCCGCAGAAGGTGGCAGGGGCTTACCATCCCCCACCCCCCACTGACAGTTGAAGGCTTCTAAGGGAGAGAATCAGTTTCTTTAAAGGGTGTGGCCCCTGATAGGTCAACATTGCTCCAGTGTATGACCCTTGCTCCCAGGAGTATAGAGGCAGCACAAGTCAGTGGGTTTAAAAAAAAAAAAAAAGAAATAGAACACAAAATTGGGTGGGGTGGGAAGGTGGGGATAAATCTTGAAGGTGTTAGGGGAACAAATAGGGGATGGATATGATCAATCAAAATATATTGTGAGAAATTCTCAAAGAATTAATTAAACCAGTGTATCAAGAGAGTGAACAGCTGTGTGGTGACATCCTTTCAAATAAATCCCACGTGGGAATTTTGATTATGTCTGTTGCAGGATCCATGCCTGCAGGCCACATAGTAAGTGATCAATAATTATCTGCCAAATTATTGAGCAAATGAAATATCCTAATTAATTTAAAACAAAGCTACACTGATGCTGCAGAATCTGAATAAGAGAGAAACATAGCCAGGGAAATCCAGCTTTGAATTGAAACACAGAATGTGGTTTAACTGACTACAGACTCTCCGAGGAAACTGAGAAGATGGCCCTTTCCAAGAGTCTTAACTTCCCTGACATCCATGACGGCTTCTAGCCAGCCAGGCAGCCTGAGTTCTGGCTTTGCCTCAATCCCCGACTAATGTGCAAGATGTCTGACCAAGTTCTGAACCTTCTCTAGGCCTCACTAGACCAGATGATCTCCACAGTAAGAAAAGTCTGTGGCACTGCAAGATGTCCCGAGGCTTCCCAGCGCCCCTCCCGCTTGCACGCTGGCTCTGGTCCTCTGCTCAGTTGTAGGTTTGAACCTTATGGTCATTTCCCCATGCTCTGTTTTCTGAGTTGTTTACTCATGTACAGTACTTTGATTTTTGCAGTTTTGGCTTAGGAAAGAGTTTGCTCAATAAGAATCTCAAAATGCATTTGCTCATACCACTTCTGAGAATTAAAAACAGATGTGATGTAAGTATCCATGTTGAACATTTCAGAACTAAATAAAAACCACAAATGGGAAAAGCTAGGAGCCAATATGGTCCCAATCTTATAAAGAGGCTGTGGAGAATTGCTGGGAATGGTTTCTAAGAGCAGTAATTCTCGCTCGGCCATACTGTCTGCATTCAGTCTAGCATTTCATCTCTTTACAGTGTTGCAGCTTTTTTTGTCCAGCTCTGTGTTTCATACAATCTTATCAGTGCAGACTTTTGGGTTGCATAACTGAGCCCTAAAACACTGCTTTCTCTACTTTTCTACATTATAGAATTCATGTCACTGTTAAGACCCCTCGAGTAAGAAATGTATTTTGTGGGTGAAATATGCGGTGGAGTAATTAAAACACAGGCTCTGGGCATTCAGTACATGGGTCAACAAGAGCCACATTCTGACTCTTACTGAGAGATCCTGTCCTGGGTGTCACAGTCTGTGGTATCGGATAGAAAACCACAGGCAACCTTCTTACCGGGGAGACTCATCAAGAATTTTTCCTACACATTCTACCTCTAAAACTTGTTTGATACTGAAACCAAGAACTACAATTAAACTCACTAGATGCAATTTTGTTTATATCTACAATTTTGTGTGAATTCAGTGGAACTATTGATCTTAGCATTTGTTCCGGGTTTCTCTAACTCGGAGCAACAAAAATATCTCCTTCTAAGAAACTGAGTAAAAAGCCTGTCATATATCAAAGAACTTCAACTCCAAATGTAGGCCTTCGCAGTGAGATTCAGCTGTTATTTGGGCACTCGTATTTCGTGCCCTAGCTTTGAAAAGAGAAAAGTCTCTTTAAAAAATGTTTTCTAGGGCCGGGGAGATGCTGATGAAGTGTTTGTCATGCAAGCAAGAGGACCTGAATCTGAGCTCCAGAACCCACATTTAAGAATCCTGGCATTGTCAGGCATGGTAGCACATGTCCTCAACCACAGTGCTTAGGAGGAAGAGGCAGGTGGATTTCTGTGAGTCATAGGCCGGCTTGGTCTACATAGGTCATACCAGGGTAGGCAGAGCCACATAGTAAGTCCCTATCTTAAAACAAAAAAAAGGGACACACACACACACACACACACACACACACACACACACAGGGTATGATATCATGTGCTTGCAATCCCAGCATTGGAGAGGTGGAGCCAGGAGGACCCTGGGGCTTGCAGGCCAGCCAGCCTAGCCTACTTAGCAAGCTCCAATAAGAGATGCTGTGCAAAACAAACAAACCAAAATAACCAAAGTGTACAACTGCCTGTGACTCCAGTTTTAGGAGATTTGTCACCCTCTTCTGGCCTCCACAGGAACTGCACACATGTGGTACACACACAAACAAGCAGTCACACAAATGTAAATAAATATAAAGAAATGTGAAAAAGAAAGCAAAGTGTACAGCACCTGAGGAAGAATATCAAGGTTGAGCTCTGGCCTCAACAGCATGTGCTCACAAATGTTCTTAAATGAGCGATCCTTAACCCGAATGCTTTCAGACCACCGTTGTGTAAAAGTGCTACAGTACACAACAGCCCTTTCTTGTACCTTCAACTAGCAGTAAAGCTAACACAACTCTCTGACATACTGTTGTCTCCAAGAGGAAGAGCATGCTTGGACACTACTACACGGATCTCAGAGTGGGTGTTGTGTTCCAAAGAAACTCAGGACAAATGGCTAACTGAGGTACCTATTAACGTATTGAAGTGGACCCTGGCCGCCAGGCTCTCTCAGCACCACAGATACAGGCTACAGAGTCTCCCAGCACTTCTCACCTCACCCCCTATTCCAACCCTCTCCAGCCTCTGAGCTTCACCTCACTTCCCTCAGCCTCTCTTTCCTGTATAACCCAGACATTCCAGCCATGCGGGCTCTTTGCCTCCTGGCCTCTTGGCCTCTTGACTCCCTCATTTCTCTTGGTCCTCATTCACTTGGTTCTCCTCTCTTGGTCTGCTGCTCTTCGCTCTGGTTCCCTCTCGTCTCTCTCTCTCTTTCTCTCTCGCTCTCCCCACCCTCTCTCATGACCCATTCTATTCTGCTGGCCATGTTCAGTCTGGACTCTTTCAGACGCCTCTGGTTGTCCTCTCCCTCATATCTACAATAAAAACCTTCCGCTCAACTGTATCTGGGAGCAATTATGGCCTCATTTTAATTCTGTGGGGTAACATAAACAGCAATCCGGTGTTGCCATTACGCACAAGGTGATGTGGGGCCACGGAGAAGGTGGGCAGACTTATGCCTGTGGCAAGTATAAGCTTACAAACAGCTCCTCCAGATTAGGAGGGATATTCACACCCCTAGATGATGGCTCCCGATCAGGACACTGGAGTTACTCCAGAAGTCACTACTGTTGACAGCTCAATAGCAGCAGATCTGACTCAGGGAGAAAGACCACTTCGCATGGCCATTGGCACCCCCTGCTGTGAGATACAGCACTCACTTCTTCGTTAGAAGACTGACAGTCCACCCTGGCCCGTTGAGAAGCAGGACTTGCTGAGAATTCATGGCAGCCAGCCACCCAAGCTAAATGCTGAGTCCAGAGATTAGCTCTGACTTGGCAGGAATGGGCCCTCTGGTGCAGGCTGTTACCACAGCTGATCTGGCTGGTGCCCTCCTCGGAAAAGCCTGATAAATCTTGAATTGTCCGTGTGTGTAACAGCTGGGCTTTGTCCCTGCTGAGAGCTTGTGATAAGCTTCTAAACTTTACTAAGCTGACTCTTGCTCTATCAGCGTGGTGGCAATCCATTGCTTCACGGAAAGCAGCATGCACTAAAGGAGACAGAAACCCAGGAAGACTAAACAAAGCAGGATGGAGTTCATCTTGCAGCACTGTCTTTTTGGCAGAGGAAGGGACTGGAAACACTGTCTGGTTTTCAGTACATTATGAAGCTTGACATCTATTTGTCAAGAGAAAAGGGCAGGATTCTCTATGAAGACCCAGACAGCTCCAATTTTCCCTCTACCATCTTTAGTTTGTTTCCTGTTGTTTGTAACCCAGTCACCACAGTGATGGCGGTGGGTGGGGAGGGCAGGTGGGCAGCCTCTGCCTCAGAGTTCTTGACAACTTTGGCACTCTTTAATCATTGCAGACAAACCAGACATCCAGTCCATGTTCTTGAGAGCAGTTCCTTTAGTGACTGCCATACAGGCTCACTGTGATCAGGTCTCACTCCTGTAAGGTGTTCACTGAGCCAGATTAAAACAGAAGAGAAAGGATGGCATCTCAAGGCTACGGGGCTAGTGCAGCCCACAGCCAGTTATGAGCAAAGCAAGACCAGCGCAGTTCAACCCACTCTGCAAATGCTGCTTGAGTTTGTTGGGGCCCAGAGTCTGCAGTTCCTTTTTCAGGTATAAACCCTGACACAGAATGTGGCCCTGTAACTGTGGAAAACTGCGGATAAAGCCTAGGAGGAATGTCCTCAGGGCAAAACAAGGCCACAGGGGCAGAGAAGTGCAGAAGGGAGAATTCAGATCAGGAGGTGAAAGATACTGTTTGCTCAAGCTCCGCTTGCAGCGCTCTCTCTGACAGTTAGCCACTAGCCACACAATATATAAACAGCAGTGGGAAAAATAAAAAAGTGTCCATTCTTCAAGTGAACCCAAAGCCTTGTACCTTTGCCTACCATTACCCTCCTTCCAGGTCCCTGTAATGCCCTTGGTGGCACTGGACTCAGCAGTGTTTCTTCTCCACCTCTCCGGGCTCCTCTAAGCCACTCTACACTGCTGCCGGAGTGCTCTCGCCCAGAGGCCAACCCTATGGCTTTGGAACTCTGCAGCCTCACGGGGAGGATGGTTAGTGATGTAGGCTTGAAGGCAGGCTTCTCTCTCCCCTTCGTTATGTCCTGTCCTTTGCTTCATACTTCAGCTGTGGTGAGTTGCCTGTAATTTTAGAGATGTGCCAAGCAGCCTCTGGTACCCGCAGCTTTAGTGCTACCCCTGTCTGGGATACATGTGCTTAAAAAAGCAAGCAGGCAAGCAGGTCCAAGTGGTTTGGGGTGTTTTCACCTAACATCCTACTCTCAAGTCAGCTCCCCATGTTCTACACAAGTGAGTCGCTTTCTTCCCTAAATTGCTCCTTACAGGGTAACACTTCCGACTTCTTCTGTATTACCATGTATGTACGTGAAACCAACTAAGCACTCACACCACACCAATAATTACACCTCTGCCTTTCTGCACAGTGGACCGTCAGGGACAGAGAACACATGGCACTCTAAGCACTCACACCACACCAATACTTACACCTCTGCCTTTCTGCACAGTGGACCATCAGGGGCAGAGAACACATGGCACTTTGTAAGGCTGCTGTCTAGCGCACCTGGCAGAGTGCACACTCTATGAGCACGGGCTGCTGCTCTTGACGGGGGTCTTGAAATGTTTTTAGCTACCGAACCAAAATTATGAGCCCTGAACACAGCTTTGCCAATCATACTGCCAAGTTTGACTTGACTGATGATATCAATCTAAGATGTCAGATGATTGATCTGAAATTTGATGAGTAGAAAATCTATTTCTCTCAGAAATCTAAAGGCCTTCACTCAGGAAAACATATGAACACTTTGTACAGCTGACAACACTGTAAACACTCAATACTCTGACACCATCTACCAGGAAAACTAGAGAGGTTAAACAGCCTTTGGAAGAGCTGAGGATGTGGCTCAGGGGAAGAACACTGGCCTGCTATGCTCAAAGCCCTTGATTCCATTCTCAGAACCACACAAACAGGCCTTTACACATATGTCCTACCCGCTCCCCAAGGAGACAGGAAAGGCCCCAGGCCTCGCATCACTTTATTCCACTGTCATTCTCTATGCACTGTGTGTGCCCAGCAACTGTACTCCTGGTTTTGATAATGAGGGCGACAGGGAGTTTACATTAGAAGAAAGAATACTAGCCAGGAGCTAGAACCCCCGACCAGCTATTATAAAATGTAAAAAGCATACATAATACCCACTGAAATCTTTGCAAGGCTGCCATGAGATAGGGTCAGTGTATCTGTGGTACGGCCGAGGGACCAACTGCACAGCTGCCGAGTAGAGCCAGCATTTGTGCGCAGGCTAAAAGCCCGCTTTCTCAACAAGTACCGACAGGACAAACGTTTTCTATGATTCTAAAGAAGACACTTCAAAATTAATAACCAATTCTCATGTGTACCTTTATAGGATTCCTAAATAACTATAACAGAGACTTTTTTCAATGGTCCTTCTACTGCAGAGAAGAATAATGATCCAGAGCCGGGGTGAACGCAGAATGCCTGGACTTGATCTCACATGCACTATGCATCCCTCCCTTCTTTAGTCCTACAGTCTATGAGAGGCAGAGGATGCTATTATCTAGGGGAATACCAATATCAAATGATGCGCATAAAACCTCCACAAAGACTCCATACCGATGCTAGTAAATAACTGCACAGAGCAAATGAAAGAAAACCCCTCACAGAAAGCACTACTCACAGAAGCCAGCAGTCGTCCGTCTTCCTTCATAGCAAGGTAGCGGTTGGCACACACTCCCTTGATAGACACAACTCCTCTCTCTTCTGCTTGGAGCTGTAGTTTGACTGTAAGTAACAAAAAAAAGTTACCTTTTATGGCACCAAAGAGCAAGGAGGAAGTCCCATTATACACAGATAACACACACACACCCCACAACACCACACACACACCACAGCACACACCATGCACACACACACCACAGCACACACCATGCACACACGCACACATCACTCACACCATACCACACACATACATACACACAATCACACATACTACACACGCACCACACCCACACCACACATACATCACCCCATACCTACACCATTCACACCATACACACACCACACACACACATCACACACAAACCATGCTTAGCAAGGTGCTGATCCAGTGTGCTGATAAGCGAGGTATAGAAGAAGCTAGGTGGACTTCTCCTAATCGGAGCTAGAGAGGGGAGGATACAGAGCCCTTAAAGCCATGGCCATGACTCTGTCGTCACCCCTATGCCACACAGAGGACAGAGGAAGGACAAGATGGAGAACAATTACTCTTGAAGGACTCATGTAGCCCTTAGCCATTCATGTTTTTAAACAGTTGCCATATGATCCAACCATTCCACTCCTGGGCATCAGAGGGCTTCACACCCTACCGAAGAGATACTAGCACAGCCATGTGCAAACTGCTGCTCTATTCACTACTGCAAGAAAACTGACCCAGCCTAGTGTCTTCAACAAATGCATGGATAATGAAAATGGACACATATACAAAACGGAATACTATTTAGCTATAAAGAAAAAAGATCACAAAAATTTCAGGAAAACAAGTAGAGTTTTAAAGTACACTATTAAGCAAGGTGACCCCAACAAAACTTTCATGTTCTCCCTCATGTGCCGAGCCCAGCCCCATAATACGTCAGTGTGTATGTACAAACAGGTGCAAGTGTGGGGACAGCATTTAAAAAGGAGAACGGAGAGTGTCAGGTGATGAGGGAAGACAGAATGCAGGCTCAGGATGCACGAGGCATCAACGAGGAGAGAAGGTTAAGTTTTCTAGTTTCAGTTTTGACATAGCTTTTCCCTGTGGTGGATATGTGAATAAAATGGCAGCAGGGCCGGGCGGTGGAGGTGCACACCTTTAATCCCAGCACTCAGGAGGCAGAGGCAGGTGGATCTCTGTGAGTTTGAGGCCAGCCTGGTCTTCAGAGTGAGTTCCAGGACAGCCAGAGTCACAACAGAGGAACTTTGTCAAAGATAAAAACCCAAACAACAAAAACAACAAACAAAGGATGCAGGTGATAAAGAAAGTGTAAGACTCTAAGCGAAGCCCCATGGCTTCAGAATGGCCATTCTAACCAGACAGAAATCCACTGAGCTATGCTGAGGTTGGGACTGGGAAAGTATTTGAATAGCATCATTAAACCAACTGCGTTGTATTTTTATTTGTGAGTTAATTAGAAGAAAGTGCTTTTAAAATAAATGTATTTTAATGTAGAGGAATATTTAATTATTTAATCCAGCAACATGGCTGCTCTGGGAAAGGATCACACTGAAAGGCCTGTGTGATAGCTAGGAAGGGATCAATCCAAGGGTCTATATGAAGGGATCACATTCAGAAGCCTGTGTGGTCCAGATGGAATGCAGAAAGAATGTTCGTACACACCTTTAATTCCAGTATTCAGAAGGTAGTGGTGGTGCATGCCTTTTATTCCAGCACTTGGGATGGGGCTTAAGCCTTCCAGTTCTAGGCTTAAGACTAGATTGTACGGAGGCTGAAATGCTCTAGAGCTCCAGGACTAGGACCAGGGATTGAATTAGGCAAAGAATAAACTGCCTTTTGCCCTGAACCTACAGCTACATTTTAAGATTACATGGAAATGAGGACATTTGTAAGAAGTTCATGCAACTGCATAAACATTTTGAAAGTTGTGTTTGGCTTATTTATTCATTTATTTATTTATTTATTTTACAAATAATCTAATCCACTGCTGCCCCTGAGCTATCTCCCTGACTTCCTCACATCTTATTTCTACCTTATCTTTCCATTTCCCAATGTATTTATCTTTCTTTAGAGGGACTTTCTGTTTAGCTATTCTTATTTTTATAAATACCTTGTGGAACCCCAATATGCTTACACATGATTCATTCATTGTGACCTGCCATACATTAATATTTAATGTATTTAATAACCTAATGGTAGATTCCAGGACACACACACACACACACACACACACACACACACTACCTGATTATGATAATGCGATTTGGACAAAGATTATCTAATTAATTGAGAGTAAAATGAAGCTAAACGTTCCTGTCTTGCTAGTTGGAGGCAGCATTTGCCTGCTGGGACAAACTTCCCCAAAATGTATTTTGGCTAACAAATGTTACCTAAAACAAGTCCTGAGGTCAAATAAATTTTTTTGAATTCTTAACAAAGCCCAAAGTATGACAAAATACCAAAGAGAAGCAACTTTAAGGAAGAAACGCTTATTTTAGCACAAGGGGGTATAGTCCTTTGTGGCAGGGAAGGCATGCTGGGCAGGCAGCTCAGTGGAAGTGGGACAATGTGACAGCCCACCTTCCATCTTGGTAGATCAGCGAGTAGAGATGGGACCAGAAACTGAGCCAGGCTATCACCTTCAGTGATCCACCCCAACCAACCAGCTCAGCAGAGTCCCCCAAAAGCACCCAGCTGGGGACAAGATAGTCAATCATGCAAGCCCATCAGGGCCATTTCACACTCAGAAAATACCAAACTGTACTGCCAAACTCCTCACAACGTTGCCTAGTAAAACCTATGATGTAAGTCATTTTAACAGAGTAGGTACAGAGTGTTCATCAAATGTGTTTGGTCTCAGAAAAAAGGAAGTCGTAAGTCCTCCAGTACAAATACCCCATGGGTCCACCTGGGCACTACTCACAGGAGTAGAAAAGCCTGATGACAGTTCAAAATTCTTGAAACCGATGAAATATGATTGTAAGGTGAATTTAACACTCTCACTGTTTACAAGTAGCTAAGGAAACAACACAGAGCAGCTTCCGAAAGACGGTGAAATAATTATTAAAATAGCTAGAAATGATTGTGTTACAGTGATTATACGCCACACTGTATTTCCTATTAGGAAATCATTATATGCATAAAATGAGACCTAATATATAAGATGAGCTTTAAAATACTCTGGCAGGACAAGCATCTGTACGGAGTAGGTAGGATAAATAATTGATTTGCTTCAGATCTATATGAAACATGGAACTTCATGATTCTACTCTATCTTGCGTATATTTGAGAATTCATCTTAAAAATAAGAGTTCTGACGGACATGTCATTTCCAGCTCTCTGTGCAAGTCACCCCTGGTTCCAGAGAGCATTGGCTTCAGTTAAGCCTGCAGTTTTCTGGGCCAAAATCTTTTACTGAATTTAAAAGATAATACAAAACGAAGAGAGCACAATCAAAACACAGAACGTAAACAAATAGGGGCAGGAAATTTCACAATATCACTGGGAAAAAGCAAAGGAGCTAGGTTCTAGTAACGATTAATTGCCAGTCACCATGCCAGATCTGAGGTATTTCAGAATAGGTGATCTGTGAAGATCTAGGCCTCTCCCTCCAGCGTGTGCAGTGTATAAGGTCCCATGCAGGGCTGCACAGACTGCCACCAGTGTCCCCTCTGTTCATGTCAACAAGGCATCCCCCAGTTCCATCCAGCGCATCCCTCCTAATGTGCATTTCCAGCCCCAACAGTGAGTGTGGCATCAATGTGTGGACAGATCAGTGCTGGCCTCAGGCAGGTGTCATCATTCAGGGCTACTCACTCAGCCGCCTTTATAGACCTCTCAGGTGACCTGTGACCGGATGCTGTCAGCCATTTACCCACTAAGCTGTGGATTGTAGAGGCTTAAAAAATTAGAGTTGGATATGTCATAAAGGCACAGATTTCTTTTAGAGACACATCACAGATGAGCTGCACTCAAACCAAAATATACAATCTCCACGCACAGATGATGCCTTCAGAAAGCTGATGCACAGCCATGTTCATCCCCTTTACCCTAAGGAGATGCCTGTCCTTATCCTTGATGGTGAGGTGTGTTTCTTAGATGCAGCAGAGAGATGGACCCTGCTTTCTAATCCAGTCTGTGAGTCTGTGTCTTTTAGTTATGGGATTGAGACTGTTAAGATTGAGAGTTATCAATGAGCAGTGTCTACTGATTCCTATTATTTTGTTGTTACGGTGTGGGTGGAAAGATGCAGGCAAGTTGGGAGTGAAAATGGGTGTGGAAAACGTGAAATGAACTCCTTAACACAAGCTGGTGTGGCAACTCTAACACACGACAACACAGACCAGGGCAAGAAGTCCAACCAGAGATGAGGAGCACAGTCCATGATGGCAAGAGGTCGGGCACCTTCCTCAGTGTATGGCAGAAGTCTAAAGTATTGGAAACAAGCTGACGCAGAGAATAAAGGCATCAATAATATGGCATCGTCAATAAGCTTGACCTTTTGGATAAGGTAGACATTATGGAATACATCTTTGACCCTGTTAGCACAACATTCATTCCAACATTCAATGTGTAGAAAAACAAACAAACCTAACCTCACCAGCATGTTATGTCATCCTTGCTGGTACGCCCACTGGACTTGTATGATTCAAATAAGTTGATTCTACCAAAGAAGTTGTTTTGTTTTGTTTTTTTTCCCTTAAAAGCAACATGATATTCAGTGACAGTGAAGGCTGAAGAGGTGCTGTCAGCAAAAGAGCTGCATCTAACACAAGGACCTGAGCTCCAGCTCCAGAGCCCACATATAAAGTTGGGCACAGTGCTGTGTCCTTGTAATCCCAGCACTGGGGAGTTAGAGAAAAACAACCCCCGGGCCTTCTGGCAGGCTGGCCTGCTTTACTTGGTGAGATCCAAGCCAGCGAGAGACTGTTTCAAAAAAAGGTGAGAAAAACAACCCACCTTTGAAAGGATTAGACTATAATTTGGTTCACAGAGTCAGGATTGAATCAGTTGGCGTCCCTGTGTGATTTTTCTATTGCTGTCATAAAACAGTGACCAAAATCAACTTAGGTGTGATGATTTGAATAAGAATGGTCCACAGAGGCTCATAGAATTGAAGGCTTGGCCACCAGGGAGTGGCATTAGGAGTTATGACTTTGTTGGAGTAGGTGTGGCCTTGTTGGAGGAAGTGTGTCACTGGGGATGGGCTGGGGTTTCAAAGGCTCAAGTCAGGCCCAGAGTCTCTCTCTTCCTGCTGCCCACAGATTCAGGTATAGAACACTCAGCTCGTCTCCAGCACCATGTCTCCATGCATGCTGCCATGCTTGCCACCATGATGATAATGGACCAAACCTCTAAACCTCTGAAATTGTAAACAAGCCCCATTTAAATGCTTTCTTTTATTAGAGTTGTTGTGCTCATGGTGTCTCTTCACAGCAATAGAACACTGACTAGGAAATTAGAGAAGTAAAGGGTTTACTTCAGCTTATAGCTTGCAGCTTATGGTCTGTCCTTAACAGAAGCAGAGCAGGAATTATAGAGAAATGTTATTTACTAGCTTGCTCTCCCTGACTGCTCAGCCTTCCCAGGGGTGGCAACACCCACATCAATCAGTACAAAAATGTCCCGGGAGACTAATTCAATGGAGGCAATTCCTACCTGAAATTCCCTCTCCCCAGATTATTCTAGTTTATACTAAGTTGACAAAAACTGGCCAGCACTGTTGGCTCTGTTGCTCTGGCCTGTGCTGAGGCAGAATATCCTGGCAAAGAAGGCAGGATGGAGTAGAGATGTTCACCTCATGTCAGAGGAAAGCTGAGAGGCAGTGAGAAAGGGCGAGTGAGAAGACACATGTGACCAACCTCCCATAACCGGGCCCCATCTCCGAACAGTCCATTCAGCCATGGATCCATTCACTGGGGAAGCCAGAGCCTTCGATCTCCAATCACCTTTCTTGGAGCCCATGAGCTGGCAGCCAAACTTTTGATACATGAGCTGGCAGGAGATGGGAAGTGGGGAGGAGCTTTATATCCAGACCACAATGTGAATAAGAGATATGTGCATTGCTCACCAGAATTCACCTGGCCTACCCTGAGAGATCAGACATTTCCCAGGAACAAGGAAAACTGAATGGAGAAGGAATTAGTAGTTGATCGAGAAGAGACAACTACAAAAGAACATCTTATATAATACCCATGAGAGAAGGGACAAAACAGGAAAGCCTGGCCCACTGATGGAGGAAGAGGCAGTCAGGTTTAGCTGTATGAGCAGATATGTACTAGGGACTATGGGTTCTCTGAATTCTATGCTGAGGAGCTTGGTAGTACGGCATGAGATCAGAGAAAGAGAGTTCTAAAGAAACAGTAAGGCTGGAGAATAGTCAACACGTATGAGAGGCTCTGGGACATAACTACTAATAGTAGAAACAGGAAAAGGTAGAGGGAAGGAAGGAAAAAGGGAGGCAGGGAAGGGGAGAGAGAGAGGGGAGAGAGAGAGAGAGAGAGAGAGAGAGAGAGAGGGGAGAGAGAGAGGAGAGAGAGAGGAGAGAGAGAGAGAGAGAGAGGAGGAGGCGACGACACAGGTACATTTCTGTCTTGGGTAGCTAGGAGACAGGTAAGGGACAAAATGACTGGAGAAGGCAGGAAGATGTTCCCAACAGAGACACTGACATCAAAGTGCCTATGGAAAACCCAAATGGCAATTTCCAAAGATGATCAGTTATAGAAATGTGCATCTCAAACAAGACTGTAATTTAAGGGGGATGTTTAGCAGTGGCTTTCTGGGGAGCACACGCTGTACCCAAAGCAGATGGGGGGGTCCATAAAGAGGGCGAAGCAGGCACTGGTCAAAGGGAACGGGCAGAATTCACAGTGTTTTATTTAGTATGTGTGGAAGGAACAGAGCAAGCTGAATCTGCAAGAGAGAAGTCGTTCAGCTCATCTGGGGCAGAAGTACAGTGCACATCACACGTACACACACACACACACACACACACACACACACACACACACACATTCACACACGCACACATCATACATAAATACACCACATCCACGCATACAGATTTAGAAACTCAGGGAAAAGTGTGATGATTAGCAGATGGGACCATTTTCTGCATGAAACATCCGGAGGCTCAATACAACTCGATTGCCTGGGCTGGATCCCAGAACAGAAAAGATGACACCAGTGGGAAAAGTGATGAGATCCAAAGAACACTGAGGTTTGGTTCACTATACTACATCCCTATATTTTAGTTTTGAAAAAAGTGATCGTTACATAAGAAACTAGTCTTGGGAGTTCGTGAGAGAAGGGTACAGAGCAACTGTGAAAAAAATTACTCCAAAGGAAAAGCTTTTCGAGATGAAGCACAGAACTACTCGAGCTCGCTAGCAAAGCTGCCTAACAGAACAGCAAGACCCAACCTCGGCACACACCTCCCAGAAGGCTGGTTAGGAAAGCGACGGCAGCAATGGCTGACAGGATGGCTCAGAGGACGAAGCTGCCTGCCACCAAGCCCGAGGACCTGAGTTTGAGTCTGGGACTCACATTGTGGAGAGGACTGACTCTCAGAAGTTGTCCTCTGTCGGCCTCCACACGCACACTGCTTTGTGTCCTGCTACACAAATACATGTAATTTATTTATTTACAAATTTAAAAAAAAATGGTAATAGCACAGTATGTCTAAGGCTTGCATGAAGAAACTGTTAGTTAAAACCACCTCTCTCCCTAGGTAGCACCAACGTGAGAATGCAGAAGTAGGAAGTCAAGCGCTGTAAGGAGCCCAAGAAAGTCAGGATCCTGTCTGAAACCTCGGAGACCTTCATCATCATGGCTCAGAAGTCATGTGACAGGCTAAAAAGCACCTGCTGGTGACCTCTGCATACAAACAACCCCTGCAGGAGACCTATGAAGTCATGGAGAGTGGACTGCGACAGTCAGAAAAATACCACGGAAGCCTGTCAGACACGTGAAATTTGCTGAAACAATGATGCTAGCCTTTAACACAAAGCTGGATTTTATGGCCAGGTTGGACTCTGAAGTGGCCTTACCTCTTAGCTGATCTGACCCTCTTACCTGCAGAGAGGAAACACTTGCTATTGCAGAAAGCTACCTGGGGAGGAAGGAGAAGGAGAGGGAGAGATAGACTGATTTTAATCAGCAGAGTCTCTTAGGCTCCCTACATTGCTTTAAGATTTGGGGATTGCCTATTTGCTAGGAAACTTTGTACTTGATCAGGGGCAAGAGACTGTCTAAGAGAGAGCAAGTATGAACTACAAAATATGCCCGGGACATCTTTTTTAAAGTCTCATTTCTGGCCACATATGGTGATGCACACCTTAATCCCACCACTCAGAAGGCAGCTAGATCTCTGTGAGTTTAAGGCCAGCCTGGTCTACATGATGAGTTCCAGACTAGCCAGGGCTATACAGTAAGATCCTTACTCCTCTCCTATCCCCCACATTAAAAGATAGTATCATCTCCCGTACGTAATCTTACATAGTAATCGGCATTCTCTACATCATAATACATTTGCACTTTCACTGTTTCCAAGAGAAATATCACAGAAACAATGTAGATCCCACATAGCTTCCTGGTGCACTATCCTTTAACTAACTTGTTCACTCATTTAACAGCTTGTGGTTGGATGATGCCTCTCATGCACCAGCAATTATTTTGAGATCTGGAGATGAATTTGTAACCAAGACCTACTAAATCTCTTCCTTCACATACATTCTCCAGGCCGCTGTGTGAGTTTTCTTTACTTGGGCCCGCAATGTCATTTCGCAGCAACCAAGCAAAACTTCTCACCCTGCTCACAAAGACAGTCTGAAAGCAGCTAAAACTCCCCTTCAAGGTCACTGTATTGACTTACAGTAACAGGCAGTGTATCATAAGACATTCTCACTGTACGGCGTGGCTATGCACTGTTTCCTTACTCGTTCAGAGAGACATACTGTGTCTAAGACTGAGTGATGGTGTGTGCTAGCTCTCTAACAGAAGTGCACTTGAGTCAATAAATAACTAAAGCAGGTTTGCTTGTCTCCTTGGAACAAAGGCTCACCAGTCCCTGATAAACAAATTCCACGGTGCAGCCACAGTTCAACCAAAACATACCATGTGTATCAGGGGCTGCCACTGGAATCCCTTGAACATATGGGCACCAACAAAGAGATGTAACTACAGCATCTCACATACTGCAAATGAAAGCTCTTGACTTCCCTGTGCACATGAAGTTCCCAGCGACACTTGTGAGCTGACTTGGCCTAGGAGATTCACAAAACTCCTCTCAGTAAAAGGCTTTTTAAACACTGTTTGTTGGTCTACTGTCCCAAACCCCAAACTCCTCACTCTACTCTATTCATAATTCAACCAGGAAATTAAAATGTATATAAAGTCATATCAGACATGTGGAGAGTTTGGTTTAAAAATGTGCATTTGCAAACAAGGTTAAATGTGGGTATTGTTGTAGAAGTTTATTTTTAGTCATGTACAAAATAATTGTTTTATGTGCTGTCAGGTGAGGGGCTGTCTAGGTCCTCAGTTTTTTTATTGTCTGCAGGTGCTGGATTTATGTGGGGGATGTTTGATTGCACATAATCTGCACGCGCTCTCAGTAGAACACCTGAGGAGTCCTGAATGAATAAAAACACCTGAGCTCAGACGCTCAAGGTTCCACTGTTGAGTATGGTGCCTGCCGTGACGGTGGTTCCCTATGCTGAGGTCTGGCAGGGTTTGCATGTATGAGAATGCTTCCTTGTCATCCTTGCTGAACCGCCCCAGCAGCAGTCTAACAGCTACAGGGTATCATAGAGGAAAAGAAAGGAAGGAGGTAACAGAAAGAGAATGGAAAAGGAAAGCAAGTAGCTTAGAAGTCTGAGTTCCTCCATCACTGCCCAGTCAGGACACAGGCTTAGGAATCCAGTACCTTTCTCTGTATCAATCCTGATATTGACAAAATTTTTTTACCCCAAATGCAGCCACCATGGACTCTCTCTGGCCTGCTTTACAGGGTCATATAATTCAAGCGAGAAAGTGTCATCAGCCTCTGGCAGGGGCGTTTTGTGGCAAGAATAGCTGTAATATTGATGCTTTGAGAATCTAGACTTCAGGACCCCACACTGTCATCTGGCAGGACAAAACAAGGCAGTGCTGAGCACATGAAGCTATAAATAAGAACCCGGCTTTCCCTATAAACATCATTAGTCCTGTATGTGTTCAATGGAGAAATGTTCCTAAAGTGTTTCTAAAAATAAGTGGCCCAGGAATCACAGTAATGGAAAACAGACTGTGGCTGCCAGGCCTGGTGCTGGGGAGTTAGTACAGCCCTTAACAGTGAGCTGAGGATCCCCGTGATGGTGGAACTGTGGTTTGGATGCAATGTCCTCATGGGCTCATGTGTTTTTAACAGTAGGTCCCCAGCTATTGAGAAGAGTGTGGAACCTTTAGGAGGTGGAGCCTTGCTGGAGGAATTGGGTCATCAGGGTCGGGACTTGAGGCTTTATAGCCTGGCTACAATTCCTGTTCACCTTCTATTTCTTGAGTGTGGCTGCGATGTGACCATCCAGTCTCTGGTCCTGCCACCACGCCCTACCTATCTTCTGTCATGTCTTCTCTGCTATGATGGACTGTATCACCCTGGAACTGTGAGCCAAAAGAAACCCTTTCTCCTTTAAGTTGTCTTCTCAGGGTATTTTATTGTAGCAACATAAAAATAACTAAGACAGGAATATTCTGTCTTTACTGTGTTGATGTCAGTACTGTGTCTGAGATACTGGACTAGAGCTTTGTAAGATGTTAACATGGGGTGTGGTGGGGCTCACTGGATCAATGGAGACAAAAATCTATATTATTTCATACCACTGCATTTAAAATTTAATATAAAAAAATCAGCCAACTGCTCAAAATCTCTACTTACAGTCTGATAATTAACATTTTCAGCCAAGTTCTACAAATTATTTGAGAGAAGCTATGTCACATGGGGAAAGGAGTTTCCTCTAGGTAGTACTTTACTGTTGACTTCAGTTTCCATGTAGAATGTTACTGGAAAGAACTAAGAACCCAGGGTCAAAGCCACATACAGACCAAAAGCTTTACTCTCGGTACCTGTGGATTCCTATAGCCATTGTTTCCCAAAGACCTCAGCCAGATTCTGTTTAGATAGATGGGCTCTGCTCCTGCAAAGTGAGCAATCCAAATGCAGTTTTTTATAGTTAAACATGTGTCATAAAAACAGAATACAATACAAAACTCTGATGAGAAGTTTTAGTTGATTAAATACATGTGTTGGTTTTGTTTTTGTTTTCGAGACGGTTTCTCTGTTGTAACTCTGGCTGTCCTGGAACTCACTCTGTAGATCAGGCTGGCCTCGAACTCACAGAAATCTGTCTGCCTCTGCCTCCTGAGTGCTGGGATTAAAGGCGTGTGCCACCACCGTCAGGCATGTTTAAATAAATGTTAATGATTTCTTTCTTACTGTCATAGGAAAATATACAAAATGAACAGGAGTCATTGCATTTTCCCCTCTGATGGCTTTTTCTACTTATTAAGCTCTCAATTATTCTGAGACTCACCATGGATTCTCAGTTTCCTTTATCTCTGTTCTGCTTTCTCTGCTTTCGCCTGAAGCAAACAAGGACAAGTCAGAGGGAAGCCAGGCAGAGCTATGTGAGGAGGCCATGAGAGATGTGAGATGGACCTCTGCCTAAGCTGCCCAGGTATTGCATTCCTGAGAGCTGTCCATGCTTGTTATTAATATATCACCAGACATAATAATAATACTTCATTAATGAAGAAACCAGAGCCCCTATTCAGAGCCCCTATTTTGTGTATGTGCTCCAGGCCTCGACCTGGGCCTGACCTTGCAGGTTAGTAAACACCCCTTCCACCTCCCCCCCCCCCACACACACTCTAAGGGCAAATTATCTCATCCAGCCAGGTAGCCCTGAAGGCCATACTAAGGGTAATCAGCCTCATCCAGCCAGATAGCCCTGAAAGTCATAAAACCAGATGCCTAATTCTAATGACCAACTTGCCAAGTATAGCCCAAGAATGTAAACAGTTAGCCACTTGGGCACTTGTGACTGCACCTTACAATTAGAAGTTTGCCAGAAAGGTGGGAGTTGTGGCTGTGGAGGCTGGGGTGAATGTGTGGAGCTCAGGATTCCCAGGGCAGTGAGATGACTGAGTGTGATACAGTGACAGAGATGCTGTCACACTGCATCAGTCCAGATCCCTGAAATACACACATCAAACTTTGACTAACATGAAGGGCGGACTCAGTGTTGGTTTACTATAACTAATATATGCATGCAGTGTGGGACACTGACACTGAAGAGGCTGTGCAGGGAGGGAGGAGATGTGGGAAACCTCTAGCTCTTCCTCCTCATGTTGTAAACCTCAACCCTCTCTTAAAAATAATGGCTCTTAAATAAGTAATTTAAAATAGGGCAACAAAAGCAAAGACAGGACCACACAGGAAACATTTAACAGTGAAGCAGGCTTGAGGTTAAGATTTAAGAATGCACAGTGGGGACTGTGACACTGTAGAAAATATTCCAACCGACAGAAAGCCATGATAGGTCCAATCATACACACATACACATAGACACACACATGTAGCCACAGAATACATACATACATACATTCACATACACTCTATATATAAACACACACACATTCACACACACACACACATATATATACACACATTCACATGTACATATATATATATGTACATTCACATACACATACATACATGTAGACAAACAACACACACACATACACACATGTACAGACATACAGATACATACAAGCATATACATATATATATACAAACACATATACACACATAAACACACATATATACACATATACTCATATTCACACAGGCATCTGTTATTGGCATTTAGCTTGTGGTCACCGATTTGAAACCCCTTCAAACCACTAAATCAAGCTAGAACATCTCAAAATCATAAGTGGCCCAGAAAGAGATCAGCCAGAAACATAAGCTGCAAGCAAGCATTTCTGCAACCGATCCAATGTACCCAAGAGAGGAGCACCTCCCGAATCCAGCCTGTTCCTGGCAGCTCTTTCTTTCCTTTTGAAATGCTCTTGGACACTTCCACAGAGCCTGAGTCTTCTCGCAGTGTTAGGTAAGGGCCCCATGGAGATAATGCAAGCAGCTTGGCAGGCCCCAGACCTCCCCTCGGGTGAGTGCCAGTTAGCTGGGCTGTTTGTGTTCCTGGCACTTCTTTCTGGATTAAAGAGTCAACATTCATCTACAAAACTCAATCCAGGCAGTTCCAGAACAGCAAAGTGGTGTGTGCGGGAGGCAGGCAAAGCCCAGGGTGGACGGGAAGCTGCCCAGTATGTTCCAGCAACTGAACAGCCATTCTGTGTGACTGGGGAAATCATTAGGAAACCGCCTTCCAAAGCAGCCTGGAGACAAGAGACTTTTATTTGAGTCTCATGAAAATAGCCCTGCAACACGTCCCTCAATCATCGACGAGCTCCACTCTGGAAAACCCTGCTCCCTGCCAGGAGCCCGAGGTCCGGTTCCAAGATTTCTGAGGCCCTTACAAGGAAAACCTCCTTGGTCCCTCCTTTCATGAGAGATATTGGGTAGATGCAAGAGAGAAAGTTGAAACTGTTTTCTTGCCTCAAAGTCTCTAGGAAGGGACGGCTTCTGCTTTGGCAGGGCTGAGATCACAGCTCTACCTTCTAGGTGAAGTGACCTAGGATAGACTATTAGCAGGCTGACTCCTCCACGGTGACATCTTCGAAGCAGCCGCCACCTCTCTTCATTGTCGGCTCCTGAGTTGAACACACTGTTATTACCCACAGACTGGAACCAGTGCTGATTGTTAAGCTTGTTAGACTGTCACTAGCCTCTGTTGGTCTACTATATAAAGTCTTGTGTTGTCCTTTATTATAAATCTTGTCTGATCCAAAAGTCTCAGAGATCTACAAAAGAAGAGACATACTAGATTTCCCATGTTCCATGCACATGTTTCACAGCACCAGGAAGAGGCACTCTACTCTACAGCAACCCAAGCTAAGCCTCAGTACCCAGCACATAGCAGGGGTGTGGATGATGAAGAGAATTCACAGACAAAGAATCCTCCCCTTGGTTTGACTCAATGCTGTCCACTTGTGTTTATAAGAGTTTGACTCTTAAGACTGGTGGTGGTGGCACACGCCTTTAATCCCAGCACTCGGGAGGGCAGAGGAAGGTGGATCCCTGTGAGTTTGAGGCCAGCCTGGTCTACAGAGTGAGTTCCGGGACAGCCAGAGTTACAATGGAGAAACCCTGTCTAGAAACACAACAACAGCAGCAGCAGGAAAAAAAAAAATTGACTTTAATTTGGTTTTGCCCATTTTCTTCACACAGCACCCATAAAGCACTCTCTGTGTGCCTAGCTCAGCACTATGGCACGCCTTGGCAGGCTCCTCCTTTCCCTCAGCAATGATAGCTACAGAAACAGACCCACTTGTAGTTTTCACAAATCCTGTGGCTGCATCTTGCCCTGCTGTCTGGCCAGCGGAAGAGCTCTCGAGAGGGAAGCTGCACATGGTGGGCGTGGGTCTAGGGCGGGTTCGTGTGGCCTCAGATCGGATCTGTGAGCCGGTGAGAATGTACAGAATTCTGGGGAGATCGGGGCAGGGGGCCGAGACTCAATTTATTGTGGGAACAGGGTTAGATGTATAGCCAGAAGAAGGGTCTCTGGTATCCAGGGACGTCATAGGAAACCCATTGGCTTAGGACAGGCAGCCCTATTTGTGTATTGGGGGTCTCAGCCTGGACCTAGGTATTTTCTCGGGGACCAGAGGGAGAGACCTTATATGGTCATATGTGGAGAAGTGCTATGAGCTCCAGATAAACAGCTCTGCCAGGTCACATATCCTTGAAGGGGCGGTGCCTTGCTGTGAGCAGGCAGCATAGCTTGTGGCCTGTCAGAGCTGCGGAGGGGAGGGGCCGAACGCCTGCTGCTCTCAGAATGAGAATTCCGGGGTTCTAGGCACACCTTCTACCTCACCTCAGCTCCAGGACAGTCCTACGCTCACTGAGGCAGGAGTGCCACAGTCAGCAGGATGCCCGAGCCGTCTTGGTTCTGGGCTTGTCCGTTTTCCTCCTTAATCCTCAATAACATGAAAACTCATGAGTGGACACTTCTTCACATCCAGCCTTCAGAGCTCTCCGCCAGCCTCACAGTGTTGCCGTGTTCCAGCATATTTATGAACATGGATGCTCTTAAGCTTTCTTAAGTAACTAACTTCCTGCTGCGGTTTGAAGGTGAAATGTCCCCCATAAGCTCATATGCTTGAACACTTGGTCACCAGCTGGCGGCGCTGTTTGAAAAGGTTATAGCACGTTTATGAGGTGGAGCCTTACTGGGGGAACTGCATGACAGGGCGTGGGCTTTGAGGCCTTAAAGTCTGGCCCTACTTGCTGTTCTGCTTCTTGTGTGCAGATGAGATATGATCCCTCTTTCCTGGCCAGGCCTCACACCTCTGATGCTCTGACTTTCCCACCATGATGACTGTGTCTCCTCTGGAACTGTAAGCCTAAATAAACCCTTTCTCCCCTGCATTGCTTGTTTGCTGCGATCCTCTATCCCCCCCTCATTCTGGCACTGGGGTGGGGGAGGTAGGTGGATGACAGGCTCTAGTTGTGAGTTGTATAAATGGAGCAGAAAAAGAAAAAGGGGTTCCGAGGTGCAGAACAGGAAGAGTGAGTTTTCTATAAGCAGAACTATAAATACACTACAGGCTCTTCAAAAGAAATGCAGTGAACTGAAAGCATGAGAAGAACCAGTACTGGGGATTGCCTCGGTTCCTGCTGGAGAATTTTTTGCTTTGATGGTGTCAGAGTGTCCAACCCAGGAAGAAATGCCTGGCTTTCATTAGACTGCATTTGGTAAAGAATGAGAAGGGGGAAGGGCACTTCAAGAGCGATGCAGAGTTTCTGCTTGGGTACCGCACTGTGCTCATCTTTACTCATGTTGCAGTGCCTGTAATGGGAGCTAGCAGTTGTGTATCCGCAGGATACAGTTGTGTATTCACACAGGAGAGGAGGATTTTGAATGGAACATGGCAGCCTTGCCCTGTGGCTGCACTGAACCAGAACCCCTGGGGTCTGTGCTGTTACAGTCCTCCCTGCACTTAAGCTGGTCTTGACACACTGGGGTATTTGGTCAAAGGTATGAAAGCAGATGCCATGTGAGTAGCTCACTCATTCTGTGAAATCAACTGCTCTGTAAACACACCCAAACCAACCTCAAGGAGAGACTTCATCGGCCATGGTCCCAGACATAAGAACAGCCATTTCAGACTGCACAGTATGCATGCGTGTGTGTGTGTGTGTGTGTGTGTGTGTGTGTGTGTGTGTATGTGTGTGTAGTTGTGTAAGAACCCTGACCTAGCAGAGATGCAGCCTGCACAACTGAGCCCCATCCACTCAGGAACATGATTAGCAATGACTTACTTTACGGTGATGGGTTTAGAGATGTTTGTTTCACAGCAATAGATAATTACAGAACTGGAAACAATGAGACACAGGACTCTGGGAGGGAGGTTTGGGGATAAAATAAAAGTCTAACAGCTATGTAGTGTGTGACAGTATCCTCCTAAGTACTCAGCTTGGGTTATTGTCTTCGTTACTTTTCTATTGAGGTGGAGAGACACCACGATGAAGTCAACTTACAGAGGAAATAATTTATTAAGGGCTTATAATTTCGGAGGATGAGTGCATGATCACCGTGCTGGGGAGCACGGCAGCAGGCAGGCAGGTTTGGCATTGGAGCAGTAGCTGAGAGCTCTATGTAGAAGGACAAAACTACGAGGCAGAGAGAGCTGAGAATAGTGAGTTTTGAAACCTCAAAGCCAGCCTCAGTGACACACCTCCTCCGACAAGGTCACACTTCCTAATCCTTCCTAACCAGTTCCACCAACTGGACGCCATGGATTCAAATACATGAAGCTCTGGGAGCCATTCTCATTCCAGCCACCACAGTGATTAGGCTGACATCCACAGCAGTGTAATAGCTGAACAGACGAGGAGGTGGGCTGTGACAGCCTCACCGGAGGGCTGCAATCAAGGCCAGATGGAGCCTGGCTGGAAGTGAGGGCAGGGCAGAAAGGAAGCGCCCGCAGCCAAGGAACACATTGCACCTCTGCCCCTCAAGTCTGCCAAAGGCAGCAGCTCCCCAAGCCCCATGAACTCACATTTGAGACGATGCTCTAGTTTCATGGCTTTCCAATACAGGAGCACACATAACACTCTCGGGCCAGTCCCCATGCCAGCCTAACATAAAAATATTCTTTTCTGTTCTCCATGCCCATCTCATATCTTCCCCTAGACTGATTCTGGGAGCCTTCGGTGTCAAAAGTCCTTATGTTCCAGCCCAGAGAGCCATGTGGTCTTGAGTTTTTCTGTAACTGCCAAGGAAGCAGGGCCCAATTTGGTAAATTACCATGTTCAAGGTCATAATGTCCTGAGGTCAGAGCTTAGCATTCTTACCTTCCTTTGTGGCTGGGTACCAAACCACAGCCAGCTGCCTCTATGAGGCATGCCATGTATCCCTTTTGAGATACCATCCAACAAGGATTAGGCCACCAAAAATCGCAAACATTGTGCCTTGGCTTCTATCAAAAAGATTAAAAAAAAATGTATCAAGGATACAGAGTATAAAGCTCTCCTAGATTGTTGGAGGGAATGTAAATTAGCTTAGCATATGGACAACTGTATGAGAGCTTTCAAATCACTGGACCACATCCCCATATGATGCAGCAATCCCGCCACCAGACGTATGTCCACAGGAAGAGTCAGTACGTCAGAGATGCCATCACAATTGTGTTTTCTGCAGCACTGTTCGCTATAGCAAGATGTGGACTCAGCTTGGGGTTCACTGGCGGATGAGCGGATGAAGGTACTAGGTAACGTTCCATGTATATGAAGTATATGAAACATTCAGGTGACAAAATCCTGACCTGTGTGACCTTACTTACATCAAGTAAAAAAGCCAGAAGCTGCAAGCTAGGTGGCACTCCACAAAGGGAAAGATGGGACAGCAGGGACTGTCAAATCCATTGCCTCATGTGGTCAACCAGATAATTTGGAATATGCAGCTGAGCTGTGCCAGCCACAGGTATCCTGAAAGCTCTCCTTCCATCCAGCTACCTGTCAGTCATCCTCCGCATCTTCCGGGTTCTTCTAGGTCTGATGACCATATCCATCTTTATTATGTACAGTAACATGTACTGAAACGTCACTATTTACTCCATAAATACGTACAATTATGTGTCCATTTTAATATACTTTTTAAAGAAATATAAAAGCATGCTTTGACCTTGAGCAATGTTTTGCATGGGGCTTTGGCCCGGGTTGGGAGGATGGATGAGAACATGGAGACTTGAGAGGTGTCCTCTGGCTGAGGAAGTCTTCTCGCCCCGACTCCTTCCGTTTCTAAAATAGGCAGAGGCAACTGCTGGAGCTTATAAACAATTTTTCAAAATGCCATAAAATAGGTGTGAGAGGAGAATGGCAAATAGCTTCTGGCTTCAGTACAGACGCTTCCACCCCGGACTTGGAGCCTGAAACCATGGTGGTTTCTTCCCCTGCTGTGAGAACAAGCCACTCTGCTTTCTTTCACCGCTCTCCTCTCTCACAGGTAGAGCCGCCGTGAAGACAGCACCGAAGAGCCCCAGACACCGAAGGTGCAGGAGCTGGAGGAGGCACGTGTTTCCTCCCAAACCTTTCTCGGTTGCTCTTCAGGTGTTTTCTGCGCCCGTCCCCCTCTATTCCCTGGTCTACTTCCCTTAATCTGCTTACCCCCAGTTTAAATTACCCTTTCTGACCCCTCTAAACAGTATGTCTGCTGTCTAAAATGCCTCTCTACCCTACCCCACTCCAAGGAATTCTGTCAGAGATACACTGAGTCTGAAAGAAAATCTCACTCCTGCAAAAGATTATCCTCAAACCAGAAACAAATGTATACGCACATAAGATGCTGCTCAACTCACACCTTTTACCACCATACCTATATTCCCAAGTCTGGAGAATTCTTCTGTCTGCCTTAAGGCAATGGTCATTTGCACATGAAGAAAGAAGCAACCAAGAAAACAAAACATCAACAAAGCACACTGATAGGTGGAGGATGGGGGGGGGCAGTACATTGTTGTTCAGAATACACATTAGTCTGAATACTAAAAAACATAAATACAAGCACAAGGACTGCTGAAGAAAGAAAAAACAAAACAAACAAACCTCAAAACATTAACTACCGTATACCCAAAGGGATCAGATTCAATGCCTTAGAAATGTTTACACATCCAAGCTACTGATGCAGGGTCTTTGAGACTGAAGGGGTCTTTGACTGCTTAGCTTCGGTCACTGAACCAAGGACCTGAGATGCCAGACACTGATGTCACCTAAGACCCACCTGGGACAGTGGATCCAAGTTCATTTCCTCGCACAAGTGGAGATTAAAGAGATGGACTCCGTGGTTATATGCAAAGTGGAGGCATAAAATCATAAAAGAAAAGAGGGAAAAACTATGAGTGGGAGGGGATAGGAAAACACTGTCGAATTTCCTTCATCTAGGGATTTCTGTAGGACCGTGGCAGAAACTGTCTGAAGGCTGAGGTCATTTCTACTGAGATTGTTGTTTTCCTTTGGGCTTCATGGGCTGAGCCAATGAAGGGTCCACATATACTAGGCCTGTGCTCTAAACACAACAAGGACATGATCACACATTATTCATACATACAATTCATTCATTCTCCACCCAGTTATGGCTGGGTGAAGCCTTCTCTGCCCATCTCTGGCTCTGGCTTATGACCCTGACTATCTGTTGGCTGTCGGTTACGTGGCTAGGCATTACTTCCTTCCCACCTTGCAGGTGGCTTGCTGTTCACCGTATTAAGCTCTCTGGCATTGTTAGTCTTGATCTTGACTCTCCAGCTGGTGCTGCTACCTCTAACTTTGCACATGTCCCAAGTGCCATTAGTTACGTGACACTTTTTGTTTCTCATAGCTACCAAAAAAGCAGCTTCAGTGCTCTTGGCTGTCTCCTTGTCCACAGTATGGTCTGGAGTCTCTTTCCCGAAACAGGGCTGGCTTGTTATATCAACCACCTTTTACTAGGCCTCAGACTATTGCAACTGCTTCATTAGAAGCAATGTATTAAAGTAAGAGTATGTAATAAGCAATAGGACCTAGAGTGTGATTCCCAAAGGGGAAAGTTCTCCTGGGAGCCAGCTAGCAAGTCTGCCATCGCTGGCTTTGCTTCGTAAAGCTTATTTGCCTTTTATGGTGCACTTGGCTATCTCATGCCCAGCTGCAGGCTTTGCTTCTACCCTCAGTGTTACTGGCTTCTCTGTTTTAACCTTTACATTCCCTTTTTACCTACCATCCACTTGTAAAACCCTAGCCTATGTGGGCAAATTGTAGTTTTCACCGGGCCCTTTTCCCTTACTGCCTCCAGTGAGCTGACCCTACGTCCCCATCACACCACCGCTCATGACCACCACGGTACAGAGACGCCTGGACGTACACAGCCAGATTAAAGAATAAAGAAAACACGGGAAATGTACATGATGCAGTGTTATTCGGCCACAGAACACGGGATATCGGCAGGAGAATGGTTGAGCTGGAGAGCTTTGTATTTTCTCTCCATTTGCTGAGTCTAGGGAGAAACGAAGACGACGAGAAAGCAGAAGAGCACTGTGATAGAAGAGAAAGGTTAGCCCCTGTGGCGCGGGGGGAGGGATAGAAAGGGGAAATACAGGAGATTATGGTGAAAGCACGTTATATTTATGCATGGAGTTGTCACGACGAAGCCAGCCATTCTGAGGAACAGATACATGCCAATAAAAATGGTGAAAAAGATGGTCACCTGACCCTGCCCTCCAGAGAACCAGGACCCAGACCTCCCCCAACCCCCACTTGCTCGTTCCAGACTCATGGGAAGGACCTGTAAACCAGGAAGCAATCTGCATCCTGTCTGTTCCAATGGGATCCATGTCAGAGCTGTCTCCCTTCTCCCAGCCCAGACCCCTGCCTGTGGCACTCCAGATCTATGGGGCTGCTGGTCAGAGCCTCTTTTTACAGCTATGTCCCCTTAAATCCAAAGGGGAAGTGTCTGCTCCCCTCTTCTGCCCATTCGCCCGTGGCTCCAGCTCCATCTTTCTCTTTAGAAATAGGCTTTCTGTCCCTGCAGCCTAATCCTGGGACTGCCGCTCAGTCCCTCTGCCTTTCCTTTCCAGTACTGCAATGTCTGGCTATCACTCTGGGTCCACACGTCTCCCTGACCCTTTCTGACCTATACCGGCACTGTTGAGCATAGTAGAAATATATCCGCTGTGGAAGGTGTCCAGGCTGGTGTGACCAACGATGTGAGTGGTCTTCAGGTCTTTAGGTGCATTGCTCTTGACAACATGAAGGCATCACAGCTCACCTGCCTGCTCTCTTTCCACCCTGGCCTAAGGCAAACGGCCGTGTTCCTCACAGGCTCCCACCAGAGTGTGCTACCTTGCCTCGGCACCAAAAGCAACAGAACCAACCCATTATGGATCGAAACCTCTAAAACTATGTGCCAAAACAAACCCTTTCTCTTTGTATTTTGACTGTCTCTGGTAATTAACAGTAACAGGAAGCTGACTAACACAGGGAGCCTGGGCTTATTCATTTTTCTCTTGGGACACTTAGGCAAGACTAGGTTTATTCTGGCCTCGTGTGGGTGGGCCTCATTCAATCAGTCAAAGAGCTGAACAGAAGGAAAGTCTTCCGTCAGCAAATGGCTTTTGGACTTGAAGGACTTGAACCACACCAGACCTCTAGTATCCTCTCCAGGTTGCCTCTATAATCTCATACACCATTACTTAAAATTAACCTATCCATCTCTTCATCTGTTGATTGACCCAGTCTCCTACTAGTCCTGTCTCTCTGCAGGACTGTAATTATTACAGACTTCCTGTGAGCAGAGCTGTTCCGTAATCAGGTGCCCAGACATGGGAGAGATGAAAGAGTACAAGATGGGCTTCTTGTCTACTTGACCCTTTCGTCATGTGACTGATGGTTGAAGACCCAGGCCAAAACTCCACTCGTTCAAAAACAGGAACACTACTGCCTAGCTCTCTCCTCAGTACATTCCAATATTCTAGAGTTCAGTATATAACGCTTCCCCGGCCACTCACCCACCTCAGTATTCCACACATATGAATAGATTTCATATATGAATAGATTCTCTCTTAAAAGTCACACACCCATGGGCGCAGAAGATTCCCCTTCCTCTCTTTTTCCATAATCCCAGCTCCCTCCAAAGTTATCAGACCTTGTCAGCAGTTCAGTATCCACCCTTCTCATGTCTCCACCTATTTATTTACCATATGAGCATATAGCTGGGGTGTGAGTGTGTATTTTGTAGTGGGGTGGTGTTTTCGGTATTAATCAACAATACCCTTTCCTCCCTTGATGAATGGAGAGCTTTCCGTTCCAGAGCAGATGCATGTGAACATGCACACGGCTCTGCACTAAGCTATGACCTGAGGGACATGCACTTGTCACCTAGACAGCTGCAGCAGCTTCCTAACTCCGCTGCTCCCATGTTCCACCCAAAAGCCCAGATCCGACTGGCCACCCCTCTGACTAAACCCCTCTAGACTCTCTGTTGCCTTAAGATGAACACCAAGTCACCCAGCCAGACTTGCAGGATCCGTATCAATCCCGTCCGAGGCTGGTCTTGCTTCTCACCTCACGTCAGCTATCCCAAATGCATCACAGGTCCCGGAACATAACACACCTGGCCCGCCTCCTGAGCCTTCAGGTCCTTGCCCACTCTGCATGCCTGGCAACAACCTACTGACACCTAACACTCTGCTCGGAGGGTACTCCTATCTGAATCCATGCCTACCTTCCCCTATTAAAATGTACTGGTCTTAGCTGAACATGCACTTTTAATCACAGTGCTTGGCAGGCTGAGGCAGGAAGATTTCAAGTTCAAGGTCAGCCCAAGCCACATAATACAACCCTATCTCAACTGTTTTTATCATCTTTCCTGACTTACATCTCTTTCTTGCCCTAACAGACAATGCATATAAGTCATAGAGCCCTTATCTTAATTGGTTTCTAAATACCAAGCACCTAGTGATGCATGCAATAATATAATGGGCAATTTATGGCTAAAATAATGAATGTTTTTTTAAATTGAAGCATGACTTGTTTGGTCATGCTTACCTTAACAGTTAAGGTAAGCTAAAAGATACTGACACTATACTAAGACCAAGAGTTTTAAAAGTAATTTTTCAATAAGGCAAGCAGAAAATGAAGGGTTAAAGAGTGGCAGAGCCAGGGGTAGGATTGTTATGCTCACTGGAAATGAGCCATATGCTTGCCTTTCCAGTAACCAACAGCTGGAGAAGATGCTTCCCGAAGACCATTAGGTAAAGGAACCTGGCTGTAGAACTGCAACTAGACTTGACCTGGTTATACAACAGAAATCGCTCCCCAGGAACCTTGAGGAGCATTACTCTGTGATGAAAGAAATAGCAGCCATAAATGTCTTTAATTTCTGTCAGACTTGTGTGGGGTGACGTCTCTATTCCAGACTGCAACATGTAGAATCAGCTCAAGGTAACCAGTGAACCCATTGCCTCACCCACCATTCACAGCTTTGTGTTAAGAATGCAAAAACCTGCTTTCCCAGCTATTCCAAAAGACGGCACCAAGTGTTCTCAGCCACCATCACCCTAATATACTACCAACACCAGAAGCTGTTCATCTCGTGCAACTGCACACTGCCTCTCCACAACCTTCCTAGCAAACATACCTCATAATTCACAGAGAATCAAGTTTCCTGAAGCTGTTGCTCAAGGACTCATTCACCACGAAGACTCACACCAACACACAATCTAATACTGCCATTTTCAGAGCGATGAAGTTCAAAAAAGATTATCTCAGTGACAGCTGTGTTAGTGAGAAGAAAGTTGTTCCTCATCTAGGACCCTCTCCTCTTACCATATTTTGGACTATGGAGGACCATGGAAACCTGATAAGATGCTATGCGCCTTCTCAGGCAAACAGCTTGCATCTGTTTTCAAGGCATTGGGGCCACCTAAGGTACATCCATGTTAAACTTCTGAACCAGGGAGAACACGCAGCCTCTGGTGCAGGCCACACCTTCGACACCACCCTACGGGGGAACTTTATAAAGGTTCTGTTCTCTGGCCTCATTGGAGAGCGGATCGTGTGCTTCACTGTCAGCAGGGGCGTGTTAGCTCCTTCCAGAAAAACAGACTGCTCAGAGAACACCCGTCCTCTTGTGGAAGTGGCACCCGGGCCTGGGTTCTCCAGAACTCTGAAACACAAAAGCTCTCCAGTTCTACATCATTAAACATGGCCAAAAGTAACTTAGGTCTGGAAAATATTCAAAGTAGGTGTAACCAAACAGATATCCCAACTGTTTTTCCTTTAAATCTCATGAACAAATGGAGAGAAGAGCTACCCTGAGTAATAAACCTCTTATAGTACCTTTCAAGAAAAATTGGTTGAATTACGAGGCATATACATACATAAATAAATAAATGTCCTGCATAGGAATATTAAATACTTTGCTGTTAAAATTGGTGGAAAGTCTAGCAAAAAGCTTAATTTAGATTGGTAATAACAACCTGAAGCCTATATAGGCCTATCTTAAATCTTCAATGGGTTCAATCTTCAGAGAGAAAAACAACAGGAAAACATCAGTTCCCTGTGAATCTATTCAAACTGTAGTGTGCCCACAGTTGCCGTGTAAGGAGGATGTGCAGGTGTCTTCTCTTTCTACTGCAAGTTTCTTACTCTAGTATCTTTTCTCCCAGCTGCCTCCTCCTTCCCAAGGTACCCACAGGCTGCCCATAACCGGTAGACTCCTTGATATCCAAGCAGAAACCAGTCTTCTGAAAGGCCAGAGGCTGGACTTTTGAACCTGTCTTCTTGACTCCCAAAGGAAAAAGGAGTATTTCTTCTTACTCTAACTGTACCCCACAAAAGAAGGCCTGATACACAGAGAGCATTCGAGGATGAGCTATGAAAGGAAAGGGACTTGGGGTGTAGATGGACTTCCTGGCAAGGTGGTGTCTGAAGGTATCTGATCGGTGGAATAAGTGCTCATTCAAGAAGGAGCAGAGCAGCTGGGCAGTGGTGGTGCGCACCCTTAATCCCAGCAATCAGGAGGCAGAGGCAGGTAGATCTCTGTGAGATTGAAGGCAGCCTGGTCTACAGAGTGAGTTCCAGGATAGTGAGAGTTACAACAAAGAAGCCCTGTCTCAAAAAAACCACACACACACACACCCCAAAAAAAAGAAAAAGAAAGGAGTAGATATCCTCTGCCAGTGTCTTAGTTTCTTTTCCTGTTGCTGTGATAAAGCACCCCAACAGAAGCGATGTAAGGGACAAAGGATTTGTTTGGCTCCCACCTTCAAGTTACAGTCATTATGCAGGGAGTCACAGGCTCAGGAGCTTGAAGCAGCTGGTCACACTGAATCCACAGTCAGAAGAGAGCAAGGAGCACATGCATGCTAGAGCTCAGCTCATGCTCGCCGTTCCACAGTTCAGGGTAACTGCTCAAGGGAGGGTCCTGCCCACAATTAAGATGGGTCTTCTTGCATCAATTAACAACCAAGATGATCCCTCACAGACATTCTCAGAGGCTAATTTAATCTAGACAGCTATTCACAGCCATGCTGGAGGCCCACTTTGTAGGCATCAAGGTAACAATTACTACCAACCATTACAGCCAGTGTGTGAGTATTAGAAAGCCTGGCTAGGAAGAAGATGAGTTTCAGTTTGAGAGCAAATAGAAGGCAGAGAAAAAAGAGGACAAAGAAAAGAAGTCCACTTCTGATTTCTACCATTTCCCTTGAGTCTGTGGACCTGGCATAGAACTCAAGCCTTGGGACTTCTTCCTCTGAGATGGCTTCCCCCTTTGCTACACTCCCATACATTCCCAGTCACAATGAACTATACTCTCAAATCATGAGCCAAAATAAACCCCTCATCCACCAAGGTGCTTCTTGTCAAATATTCCGTCACAGCGATAAGAAAGGTAACTAATATAAAAATTGATACTAAAAAGTGGGACCTGGCCAGATATGGTGGAGCACGCATGAAATCCTAGTACCTAGGAGTATGCTGCATGTTCAAGGCCAGTCTGGGCTACCTAGCAAGTCAGTGAGCTCCAGGGAAGCCAGGATTACATAGTCAGACCTGTCCTCACTGTGATATAAACCTGATCCAGAAACTTCTGGAAATAGTTTGTGGGAATAATGTGGCAGAGTCTGAAGCTGTAGATCAGAGAAATAGCAGAGTGCTGAAAGCAAAACTCAATGGGCCATTCTGATGAGGATGAAGAAAACCAGAATGTCAAGCGGACAGCAAAAGCCAGGCTCCGAGATTTCAGAGGGGAACATGAATTTAAAAGTAACAGGCTAATTTGTTTGGAGGAGGGAATTTCAAAGCAATGTATCATTCAGGCGGTGGTATGATCACTGCTCAATGCTTTTAGCCAGGTTTATAGCGAGAAAGAACGCACAGAGAAAGTGTGCAGTTTGGCACCCAGAGGAGGGTGGCTGGATTTAAGGCAGGGAACAAAGTGCTATAGATAAAGCAGCAGTAACCACTAAAGAGATTAACGCAAGGATATGCAATCATCACTGAGACAAAAAAGACGCCTTCAGGGCAAGACTATACCCATCAAGTGTTAGTGCTGCAGTAGAGGTTCTCTGCTCAAAAACAGCCTCAAGGGAAGTGGTCGGCCAACAAGACACACAGAGGCTGCTACAGTAGCAAAGGAGTTCAAGCTACAGAACTGGCAGCAGAATTTAACCACATGGTACTAGTTTTGCAGATCTGCAAAATGCAAGAATTACAAGGTCATAGAGACTTAAAGTTGCAGAAAGCCACAGAGGCCAGGCA
The DNA here is from genome assembly GCA_026225945.1 of Cricetomys ansorgei. Lineage (NCBI taxonomy): Eukaryota > Metazoa > Chordata > Mammalia > Rodentia > Nesomyidae > Cricetomys > Cricetomys ansorgei. Next base: position 14,455,695 of record JAMJFZ010001121.1, on the reverse strand, counting down.
AGGTGTAGCGGCACCACATTCCCTGTAAGGTGGCACCAAGAGGCCACTGTGTAAAGTTGTGCAAGTGAAGCCTAGCTGTAGCGAAGCCTAGGATGTAATAGGTGCCAGGGCTGCGGGCAAGGAATGGTGCAGGTATGAAGTACGGCCAAGAGAAAGGTCACATGCTCTGGGCAGCAGAGCAGGACAGGTGGGGCCACCCAATCCTGTTGTAGTCCTGGACACCAGACAAGGACAGCACAGCTTGTTCTCTCTGCTGGGTTTTATCTTGCCTGAGTTTAGTCTTTCTTTGCTCTTCCCATGCCTCCATTTTGGGCTTTGGGCCTTTAATGTTGGAACAGTAATGTTGTGGAAGTTCAGTTATGTATAAAATGTTTTATGCACTGTTGGATGAGGGGCTAGCCTAGGTCCTGGTGTTCTGTATTGTTTGTAGATGTTAGATTCTGTGGGGGATGTTTGATTGCTTATGATCTGCACCTGAGAAGTTCAGAATGAATAAAAACACCTGAGCTCAGATAGATGCTTGGGGTTCCACTCTCCAGGATGGCTCTTGCTATGATGGTGGTTTCCTCTGCTGAGGTCTGGCAGGGTTTGAGCATATGAGTATGTGTCTGTGTTTCCTTGCTGAACTGCCAGAGCAATGTACTACTACACAGTAAGACTATGATGACTTTTGAAGTTGGATTGAATGCATTTTGCAATATAAATTGGCTGTGAGCCTATGGGATCCACAGGTAGGATATTATAGTCTATGTTAGTACATCCCCCACATAGCCCCAAGATGAAGACGGGTCATGAAAAGATAGATAAGTTAGTTCTAGCCTCACACACATATCCATCTCCAAGAAACCCTTCCACAGTGCCCCCAATCCTCTCTCTAAAAAGTACACGTTTCCCCTTCTTTGTTCTCCTCTCAGCTAATCAGAATCAGCCATGCCAACCCTTCTCCAACTGTGCCTCCCTTTCTTTCCTTCCCTCCTAGGACCCTATATAACCCTCCATTTTGCCTTAGGACCTCCTCTGCCTCTACCTTCTCAAAATCAGTCCTTTGTCCCTCTGGGGACCGCCCCCCTCCCCCCCCCCCCCCCCCCCCCCCGCCAGCCTGTTACCTTAAACCCTGTCCCATGTCTTTGTTCCCCTTTTTTATCCCCCTCGGGCAAATATGTCTCTTTTGTGCTAAGAATCTGGTGGTGTTCTGTGCTGACTCCAAGGTCCTTTTAGTCTGAATGCGAAATGCCCTCACAGGCTCATGTGTTTGAATATCTGGTCTCTAGCTGGGGACACTGTTGTGGGAGGTTGTGCGACCTTTAGAAGATGGGGCATCATTAGAAGGTTTGGGCTGCTGGGAATGAGGAGTTCCTTATGGGTTATAGCCCTGACTTTGACCTAACCATTCTGTTTCCCCCCCCCCATCTGCCTCCAAGTAAGTAAACAGCTTCACCTTCTTGTTGCCACAGCCACAAGCCACTCCCTCCACAATGCTGCCTTGCCATGGTGACCAAAAAACCCTTTCTCCCTTAGGTGGCTTCTTATCAAGTATCCCATCACAGTGGCAAGTAGTCAGAACACCTATCACACCCAAGGCCCTGAATTCCATCCCTGGTATAATACATAAATAAATCAGCATCGCCATTTTATCTTTTCTGTCATTTGGAGGGAATATGTACTTCCAATGTATTACCTAACATTAGATCATTAGCACGCTGAAAAATAAGAGATCAGCCTGGAAATGGCAATTCTGTCCGTGGACTAAAAGGCTGAGGAGGAGAAGCCATGAGCACATTATATCAGATCTAACAGTGGAAAGAGCAGAAGCATGGTGATCAAGGAGTCAAAATAAAAATGGAAACAAAGCCTGAGCCATGTGTCAGGAACACTCTGGAAAAGGCTAGACAATACAAACATTAGGCTTTCGAGGGTATCTGCCATTGTCATGGGAAAGCAGCCACAGGCAACATCTAAACACATGAGGTGGGTCCTGGCCTTAGAAGCTAACACATGAAGCTCCCCGGAAGGAAACACAGTTCTCTTATAGAGTACAGCTCTGGGGAGATGCAAGTATCCCATTATGGCTAGTGGAAGTCACCACTCTTCCACAGCAGTGCCTCAGTTACTCCTTGTGCTACTACTCTCCCCTCGGTATCCGCAAGCCTGCTTCTAGAGCATTTTTTCCATTTGCCACTATCACCCACATGTCGCTAAGCTTCCTACCTTTCTGCTTCCAAGGGACCCACTAGTGGCCAGGGGACTGTGCACCAGGGTTCACCTTGAGAAGTTCATCTTGTTCTTCTGAACAGAGGAGAATCATGACCCAACTCTGATAACTAGACAGGGTACCTGAATAAAATCTCCAGCAAAGACTAAAGCCTAGCCCATAAGATGGTGTTCAGAGCCAAGCCACACTTGCAAGCTCAAATGTGAAATCCCAAATAGGACTTCAGCACATGACTGTACTCGGAGATCGGGCCTCTAAAGGAGTGTGGTGACTGGGCTGTGGAGCCACTTGCTTATCTTCGTGGATCAAGAAACAGAGGCCAGGATGTGGCTGAGGCTGGCTGTAAGATGTAAGGCCTGCTTCCAAGTGACCCACCTCCTTCACCTGGGCCCTACCCCATAAAGGTTCTAGAACCACCCAAAAGAGCACCGCCAGAGGGGAACCAAGGGCTCCAGCACATAAGCCCGTGTGGACTTGACACATTCAAGCCACAGCACATGGTCAGTGCTCTACCTCCGAGCAGTTACATTTCCAACCTTTTTCTGTGTTCTTGATGTTGAATCAACATCTTCTCCTATGGCTTAGGCTAGCCTTGAAGATGCTGGGTAGCTCAGGAGGACCCTGAACAGTCTCAGACTCTGGAGTGGCTGAGTGTGGGCCTGTGCCTACCTATCCAGCTGAAATGGATAATTTAGAGGTGAGCTGCTAAGAGCCATGAAAGAGGATGCAGCCAGCGTTGGGGTTTGAGGAGCGCAGCCCACTGTTTCCAGGGGTTGCTTCCTGAATAGCCCCTTCTGCTGCTGCTGCTGCTGCTGCTGCTGCTGCTGCTGCTGCTGCTGCTGCTGCCGCCACTGCTGCTGCTGCTGGACTCTGACATGCTGACTGCTATTAGAGTCACTTTATCTCTCTTGTGCTACAAAAATTCCATGGGGTCTTCAGTCCCTCACTACTATTCATAACAACAGTGGTGATTTTCTGAGGGGATATTTGACGACTCAATTGAAACTCCAGAAAGAATAACTGGGAGACACGCATGGTCGAAAAGACTGGGTCAGTGTGACTTGCCAGCTGCTATGGGGACAGTTACCTGGGCAGAGCAAAACATATTCTTGGCTGCTGAGGACTTGCTAGATCAGGAAGCAAATAGAAAGGGAGTGCAGTTGCTGGGTCTGTGATTGATAGATGACAGGTGAGTTTCAGTGCCCACTGTTAAGTTTGGTTAAATTTGATTTGCCTTGTTTTACAATTATTATTATAAATTTGCTGATGCACCCTGAGAGCATAAAGACAATGGAACAGATAGATTTCCTTCTCTATATGATAAATAAAAAGTAAAAATTTTTTTGTTTGTAATTCTCTAATCAGCCTTAATAAAATTATATTAGGCTTGTATTAAATATAATAATAAAATAATTGATTGTTACTATAAACAGTAGCCTGCCAAGAAAACGACTTGGCTCTCATAAATTTTGTCACTTTATAGTAAAAGACTTACCGCTTCAATGTACAATGTGCAATGTCAGTATAGAAATATATGTTACTATAGAAACGAAACATACGAGAGATGTTTAGTCATAGATGGGTGTTTTCATAGTAACCAAACAGAAAAAGAGCTTTGTTATAAGGGTATATAAGGCATGCGAAAATTATGATTGAAAAAAAAGAGACTGAGGCCTTGACTCAAGAAAGGCGTGTGCATGAGGGATTTTTTTCGCCGACTCCACATCCATCCTCTCAAGAGTCCTGACCTCCCCGCCGGGGCTAGTCTCCAGTAGCGAGCAAAGAATCATGCCACTGATGACTCTCTTGACAGGCGGAGCAGAGAGACACAGCGAGGAGCCTGTTGAAGGAGCCTGAGGGACAGAATGCTGACCCAGGATGCACTGGCTCCATGTCTAGAGGAGCTGAATGCATACTTGCCTTCAGTTTTCATGAGAATGGTGTTCTGATAACAGGACACCTAGGGGACACCAACTGTGGGGGTAGCAAGAGGGCGCCTGGCCCAACACCCAGCAGAGGGGCCTAGGAACAATCTAAATCAGCCCACACCTTGATCTTGGACTTTAAGCTTACAACATTTGAGAAGATGAATGTGTATCGTTTAAGCCATCAATCTGGGTACCTTGTTGTGGTCTCAGAAACTAGGACAGGTAGGAGAGGTCAGACAGTATGGAAGTCAGCATTCTGGGCTAGAACTAAAACCAGCATGGGAACCAGGCAGATGCCAGCATGAGCAGACGTGGATGGCTCAAGCGGGAAGCAAGGATTGTGGGAACACCACCGACGGGGGCTTATCCAATGACGTCATGGGCAGGGAAGACTCCAGCACAAGGGAATTTGTCTTCAGCTAGTTTTCTGGGTGTGGGCAGCAATGAGCTTTCTTGATATCTACTCTTGGATCTTGGTCTTCACTTCCTCGAAGCACATTCAACACATCTACTGGCGATGCTGCTTGGTGAAGAAAAAGGATTAAAACGGATCCAGGTGTGTCTGCACTTTCAAGTTTGTTGTGGCTTGTTTTATAAATCTTACATCCTGTCTTTATAGTGAGCCTACCTCAAGTTCCTTAAAGACTCGTATACGTTTAAAACAGCTGTTTAGTTATTCTTTGCATTTCTGCATGACCAGCTTATTCTGGGTTTTAATCTAGAGATCCTGACTTCAAGGTTCACTGCATACTTCAGCAGCGTTGGTTCTTAATTACATCTGGTTTTAACGTGCCATTTAAAAGCTTCAGTTACAAGGGCTGGAGAGACGGCTAAGGGGTTAGGAGTGCCTGCTGTTCTATCATGAGGACCAGAGTACGGATCACACGGGAAGCTCACAACCGTCACAGCTCCAAAGGATCCCACGTGTCTTCTGGCTTCTGTGGGCACTTGGCCACACACCTGTACATGTACTCGAAACACACACACACACACAACAAATAAATAATAAATCTTATTTCAAAAGAGAAACCAGTTCTTCAGAAAACTACCCTTCAATAATGAAGAAATGTTTAGTACTGAAACAGAACTATTTCCTAAGCAGAGGAGAGTACCAGAGCCAAATCGGGAGGAGGGCAGATGGCTTCCTTTAACTCTGTGCAAAGCACAACCCCAGCAATACTTCAAACATTTTTTTTTTTTAAATAAAGCCATCAGCTTTAATTTGGTTTAACAGTTTCTCTGATCCAAAGAGAAATGTCAAAACTTGGAAAACCTAGGATGTATACCCAGGTATCCATCCCTACAAACACAGAGCACCTGAACAAAAAAAAGGACAAAGTTCTCTTCGAGAGAGAAAACTAACTTCACGTCTGAAAGATGTTTCCACGCCCCGTGTCATGGTCCCTGCACTGTGTGGCCACTTGGGACTTCAGGACAGCAGCTCTCCTCAGCTAGCCCCTGAGCCTTGTTTTTATTTTTTATTTTTCATGCTCTTTAACATGGATGCATTTTTCAGTAAGTCAAGCAAAATCAGAAACTGGCTCTCACTGCCACAAAACCACTATTTCTATTCACATTTCTGTTTGTGTAGAATCCTGCCGTGAGCCTATATTCTAAACAGGAAGATTCTAGAATGCACACTTCATTGTTTTTGCTATCATGGACAGAGACTATGGATTGAAAAGCCGAAAGTTAAAAAAAAAATTCTTACTTATAAAATGAGGAATGATCCTTGATTCATAAATTTATATTTGAGATTTAAAGGATTCTATTTCTAAGGCTGAAACAGAGCATGCCCTCAAATTTTTCATTCATTCATTTATTCATTCATTCATTCATTCATTCATACTCAATACTCAGTAAATGTTATGGTCTTGAGACACAGTAGTGAACACTGACCACCTGGCCCTTCCTCTCCTGTAAGGCAGAGGGAATCTGCCACTCAGTGTGGGGATCTCCGTTATCTGAACAGGGTTGGACAGATCCATGAATCCACAATGGGTTCCATGTCAACCCTCCAGGAATCAGCACGTGCTTCACTCTTCTGCCCTGTAACAGCTGAGGGTGTCACTGTAGTTCCAGCACCTTCTGCAGATCACTTCTTCACATATTAGTAAACTCAGCCAAACCAGTGAGCAGGGCTACCTTTCCAATCCCACTTGAATTACAGTCCAACTCTCCTACTGGGGTTTTAATAAGTGATATAAATAAATAAGAATCAAGGTTAAGAGGTATTACATGCAAAGATGAGAGGTTAAACATAAACTAGACAAAGGCCCTCCAAACATCTATTTCCAGTAAGCTGAGAAGTAACAGAAAAACACGAACCATGCAGAATTCAAGAACATACCATCCCAGAACCAGGACTTCCAAAATCAAAAGGGCCTTTCTTCATGAGCCCCTATCAGCCAGTGAATCAGTGATACCTTCCCCAACATACACACGTGCATGCAACACCCATGTGCATCCTATGCACACACAAGCATACACAGACCGCCTTCAAATGAGACCAAGGCTAGAAATAGCTATAAAAAATTTAAAACTGCATTAAAATACAATAGAAAAAAATAAACAAGGAAGAGAGAAGACACGTACCAGGTACTGTATTAAAAGGTACTATATATGCTATACATAATACTTATATATGGTAGATAAATTAATTCTATTTCTAATTCAATACAAAGTCTGCTCATCAGGTAGTATGTCCCCAAAAGTAATTTCTCCATCAGTTTTAATAAGTGTACAAAGTACTTTCTGACTTTTTTTCACACGTTCCATCACTGTCTTTTAGAAAGGAACTTCTTAGATGGAGGTCCTGCCATATTCTTTTATGCTCTTCCGGTTCCTATTTGTATAATGACCATTACAAAACCTATGAATTGTTTCCTGTTTGTAAAATGATTCAGCTTAGAGAGGAGGCAAAGGAGACAGTTATTCAGGGATGGTTATTCAGCCTTCTCTCCCCCACCCTCTCCTGCAGACATCCCATTACAAAGAGCCTGACTCACTCTGTCACACAAGCTCGGTTCATTTTTTTTTTTTTTTGTAGATTGTAAATTGTTTTGTAGATTGTTATGATGAATCCTGGCTCATAAATCTGAGTGAAGCTATCTGTGTCATTTCCTCGCAGCCAAAACAACAGTGCCAGACAGTCCTCAGTTCTCCTTTATGAAGCGATTCTCTGGTTTGCCACTTAGAGGAAAAGTGACTTAGGCATTAGGATGCCTGAGTCAAGCATGCACCCCCAGGTCTGCATTCCTCAATGGGGTGATTGTGAACCCTCCTGGCACTGAGCACAGAGATCAGCTGGCTTCCTCTGTGAGAGGACACTGAGCTGTTCTGCAGCGAAGCATCAAGATCAAATAGAAACAGTAATGCTCTCCTCCAGAGCAGGATGAGCTTAAAAAGAGTTTATAACACGAAAAGCAGGTAAAGTGGAAGGAAGCATAGGACTCCAGACTTTGAACCACTGAGAAAGAATCAACAGCTCTCAGAACCCTGAGGAAAATGTATCCCGCAGCACGTAGTTTAAAAAACAAATCATAAATGCCACTGGTCATTGTGGCTCACAACTATAATCCCAGAACTTTGGGGAGGCTGAGGCAGGGGGATCACCAAGGATTCCAGACTGGCTTGTGCTACAAGGTAAGACTCTTGTCTCAAACAAAACAAAACTTTGGGGCTGGAGAGAGAGCTTAGTGACCAAGAGTACTTGCTGCTCTTATAGAGTTGGTCCTCAGCATGGGTGGCTCACAACCATCTGTAGCTCCAGCTCCGGGGGATCTGACCCCCTCTTCTGGCCTCAATGGGCATACACAGTTACAACACACACACACATACACACACACACACACACACACACATATACACCTAATTTTTTCAAATGTAAAACAAAAACTGTAAATGCTTTTAAAGAAATCAGAACTGCTAATAAAAGTTATAAAGTTCAGTTAGATATAATTATCTTCAGTAAAGTCTAAGCAAGTGTCTGAATATACACCAGAGAACTATAAACCTCAGCTGAGCAGTCCATGGGGAATGCTTCTGTCATTCTCCAATGCTCATGGTGTACTGAGTTAAACTCCTCTCACAGAGATGTCAGGGTTCCTCCCATGAGTCCCAGCGTCCTTTCACAGGGCCTGAGTTATGAACAGAGAACAGTAATACAGCCAGATCATTACTCCTCTGTACACATTCTCTCTTAAAACAAGTAAACCACCTCTTTCGGGGTGGTAATTTGAATTATTAATCATAAACCTCTATTATACATTAATATAATACTAATTATGAATTAAATCAAGATCTTTTTTTATTGTTTGGTTTTTCGTTTCTCTGTTGTAACTCTGGCTGTCCTGGAACTCACTCTATAGACCAGGCTGGCCTTGAACTCACAGATATCCGCCTGCCTCTTCTGCCCAAGTGCTGGGATTAAAGTCATGTGTCAATCTGGGAACTTTAACTGAGGAATTTGATTGGATAATCCAAGATGGTTAATTTAAGGCCAATAACCCTTTGAAAACACACATACACACACACACACACACACACACACACACACACACACACACACTCCAGGTCTCTATAAATGAGTGGGCAAGCATCAGGGTTACGGTGGGCAAGTCACCTTGTGTAGAAAGAGTAACAGACGTGGACTAGGATGAGACCTAAGTTCAGCACGGAGTATTGGCTGGCTGTTGCTGCATTTCTTCTGACTAAAAATACCTGACAAGGGTGAAGAACAATCCAGTCTGGCTTCTAAAAGCCACAGTCTGTGGCTCAAAAGGGAAGAAGTCACAAACTGCTCTCAACCTCTCTTAAGTTCCAGAAACATACATAGTTTAGACTCAAAACCAGTGGCTCTCAATCCTCCCAATGCTGTGACCCTTCAATACAGTTCCTCATGTTGTGGTGACTCCCCCCACCTCCACGATAAAATTATTTTCATTGCTACTGAATAACTGTAATTTCTATTGTTTTGAATTGTAACGTAAATATCTGATATGCAGGTGTTCTTAGGCCACACCTGTGAAAGGGTTGTTCAATTCCAAAGGGGTCACTACCCACTGGTTGAAAATGGCTGAAAATGTCCCTGACCACAATTATTAAAATTAACTTTGATAGGAAGATAATTAAATGCTGACCTAACAGGGGGTATAAGAAGGAAATACCCAAAATCACAGTGAATTTTAACTGTCTAATGTTTAACTAGAGTTCTATAGGCCTAAGAATTATTCTAATTTGTTATAAACATAAGTGAAACCATTTTTGTGTAACTTGAAAATCATTTTGTGTGACTTGGACCAATGGAATGCTTTCAAGATAGGAGCAGGCCACAAAGCAGCTTCAATATGAGCCAAGCCCAAGACAGACTTGATATGTTAATGAACCAGACCTAAGCTGTGAGCCTCAGTAGCCCAAAGCTAATACCCACTGGAATGATACAAAAATTGGATGCTCCCAGGATGGTACTATTGTGCTCCTGAGGCAGGCATCTCAAGCCTCTGCGATGATACCTATCAGCAAGGGGACTTTGAGACTGGCCACTACGTGACTCTGGCTTCCTCAGTGGTCTTAGTTCACTAGCCCCATGTCCCATGCTCTCAAGGACCTTCTGAGACCTCCAACAGTGCCATCCTCCTGGCCTCCCGCAGCTGAAGGACCTCGTGGTGGCTTGGTTTTCTCCTGAAGCATTCTCCCTGGAGAGGATTCCCCAATGGAAACCTGCAGCCTTTTCTGCCTGACCAGCCAGGTTCCCTGCTTGTTGAGATGTCTGTTTACATGAGAGCACCATAACCTTTATAATAGCATGGTATAGTAAGGAATGTTTGCATGAATAAACCAAGCATATTTGACAGGCAAATCTTTGTAGCCCACTGGTCTGGGCTCTCTGCATAACTATTTTGCTAAAAAAAAAATAAGAAAAAGAAAACACGCGCACACACACACACACACACACACATACACGCTCACACACACACACCACAAGTAAGTACTTAGTAAGCAGTGATAAAAGTATGAGACCATATCCTTGACATTAAAACACACAAAAATAAATTTAAAAAACTATACAAAAGGCTTGTTTGGACAGAATATGCTAATGAGGTTAATATGTGTGCTCATTTCATGGTCAAGGGCTCTTGCCCCAAGCCAGCCTCCTTACAGTGTGTGCTATAGGGCAAAGAGGCCCGGAAGAGTCTTGGAAAACCAAGAGGGCAGGAATTGGAAAAGATGAGACGACTCCCAGCGCGCCATCCCACTGTCCACGCCCCCGTGAGTGGAAAGCAGTTTCCCGCAGCAGGGACCCTAACTACCGCTCCTGGCACTGCTGAGGACAGCTTCCCAGTGTCGTTATGGACTCCTGCTCATGATGTACAAAGCTTGGTTCTAGACTGTTTATCATATCTACAAGATTTTACTTTAAAACTGGACTTTAAAATCATGTCTGTCCATGTCGCATGACATGAATCAGAGAATACTCAAATTGTCGTAGTGTCAGAAGCCTGGTTACATAATGCATGTTTTATAAACCCAACAAAAGCCCTCAGGGCACATCAGAGGGGGATGTTGACTTCTCTAGGCTGAAGTCACTTGGCGTGGAGCTCGTCTTTAAAGACTCCTAAGGTGTGGTAATATCTGTGACTCATGAATTGTCCTTTCAGTGCTGTGAAGATTACATGACCTCCAGGATTAATAAGCTCTGGGAGTCTGACCTCATTTGTTTACAGCACACAAACACCATTACAGTAAATACCATGCTTATTAAGGCAAATTGGCAGGAACCACTTGCCAGACACAACCAAAGGAGAGGAAGGCCAACACATCTAGAATCATTAAATGAATGGGTGCATTTATATAGGGCAATGAAAAAGCTAAGGCTTCTCTGCCCAGAATCCCCCAAAAAAGCAATAATGGGCTGGAGGAGCCATCAAAGCTTCTGGCCCTGGCTGTCCAGAAACCGAAGAAGCTCGGCCACAGGCATCCAGAGGGTACCATGACTACTGAATGCAGAGGGCAAGGAGGTGTAGAGGCAGACCCAGCAGGCCAGGGGCCAGGTGGGCAAGAAGCTGGGTCAGGAGCGTGAATCAGGAGGGTAACTCAGGCAACTGGCTACTTCCCTGAGCTTCTATAAAATGAGATCTGTGAATTTCACAATCCATGTTTTCATGAGTGGCGCTGTGTGGAATGTGTGCAGTGACAAAGAGTGCAGGAGGCAGGCCAACCTGGCCTGCATCCTCACTTTTGTTGGTGTGGGCTAACCATCAACCTCTGCCAATCTCAGGTCCCCGATGCCTGGAAGCAGAAAACTGTTACCGATGAGCAGTCAGGAGAAGCCCAGGGTAGAACCAGCGTTCCTAATTACCTTCATTTCCCCTAAGTTAGAGCATCTGAAACAGATTTACTGCTGGCACATACATAAACAGCCCACATCTCACACTCCTCCACATGCCGGATGTGCTGCTTGGGATAGAAGTGTTCTCTCTCCTGGAACACTTGACATGACCCCTGAAGGAAGCTTTAGAGCAGACACTTAATGCAGTACATCCCCAGGGACACTGGAAGAGGCTTGCCCGGATCAAGATCAAAGGTGCCAAGAGGAAGATGTGGGCTCAGCACAGGCGCTGGAGGGGTGAACTCCAGTCACTCGCAGCACCTTGCTTTGATCACAGCTCCCATGCCAAATAAAGACCTTCTAGGCCTAGAGATGAAAAGATCCAGAAAATGGGCCCCTCTGAGTGAAAAGAACTTGAACAGCCAGAAAGCAGAGCACCACTGAGCATCCGCGACACCGAGGACCTGGAAACATCTGTTGTTGTCATCTCTGGCCTTCCTTCTAGGACATTTCACACCTGTCCTCACCCTCCTTCTATAGCTGACCTGCACTTCCCACACCTCCAGCGCCCACTGTGTAGACCACAGTCTTCAGAGTATGCCTCCCAGAACTCCATGGCACTCACAATTTCATTCAGAGTCATGTCTTAGAGTTACTATTGCTGTGATGAAACACCATGACCAAAAGCAACTGGGGAAGAATGCATTCATTTGGCTTACATATCCTGGATCACAGCCCATTGTGAGAAGTCAAGGCAGGGACTCACACTGGGTGGGAACCTGGAAGCAGGAGCTGATGCAGAGGCCATGAAGGGGTGCTGCTTACTGGGTTGCTCTTCATGGCTTGGTCAGCCTGCTTTCTTATAGAACTCAGGACCACCAGCCCGGGGGTAGCACCATTCACAGTGGGCTGGGCTCTGCACCATCGATCACTGATTAGGGAAATGCCCTCCAGGCCTGCCTACAGCCCATTTTATGGAGGGATTTCTCAAATGGAACTGTCCCCTCTGTGCTTCTGTCCAGCTAACATCAACACCAGCCAGCTAGGTACGGTTAGATTATGCCTGCCTTTTGGAGCTTTCTGCACCTTGGGAGAGATCTCTAAATAGAAAGGAACAACTTGGGTGATATAGTTTGGGTCGACTGTACACTTTAAGGAATGAGACCACAAAGGGCTGAGAATCTGACCCATTGATGCAGTGGGAAATTGGCCACTTTTAGTTCTCAGCTTGTTTGGGGAAGTGTGCAGTTGAGGGGATACTGCTAATCTTGTCGATGCTTATTCTTTCCTGTGTCTTTCCCTTCAGCCTCATCCTGATCTGCTCAACCATCAGTGTGCCTATCACATGCTAGGGAAGCATACTGTATATAAGGTTATGTCGACTGAGACTATACAAAAGTGATCTAGGTTGGTATTCTTGTCTGGAAAAAGATGTTCTCTAGAAGAGTTAGCTGTCAGCACAAATCTGGAAGAGTTAGTCTACTCTTGACTGTAAGTATCCTGTCTTTGCTAACGATAAAGTTGGGAAGATCCTGGACCTTAGTTCTAGAATGTTTTAGTTGGGTGTACATCCTGAGTACAGTAGGATGTTTAAATGTTAAATCTTGGGCCCTACCCACTGAAGACCCAGGGGTGCCCCTATTAAACACCCAAGAGTTTCCCCCCATTAAATGCTCAGGAGTGCTCTTCACTAAACACTCAGGAATGCTCCCCACAATGTACTAGGAGTGCTCCTCACTAAATACCCTGGAGTGTCCCCCCATTAAATACCCAGGAGTGCCCCTCACTAAACACCCAGGAGTACCCCCTCACTAAGCAATCAGGAGTGGCCCCCATTAAACACCCAGGAGTACTTGCCACTAAATACCCAGGAATGTCCACCATTAAACACCAGGAGTGCCCCCCACCAAATACTGGAAGAGCCCCTCTAGGTTATGATGTCTAAAATGTCTCTAAGAGTTGCCAAATTATTCCACTTGAGAATCACTGAGTTATAAACTGCAAAATTGGGGGCTAGAGAGATGCCTCAGCAGTTAAGAGCATTTGCTGCTCTTGAAGAGGACCTGGGTACAGATCCCAGGATTCACATGATGATGGCTCATGATAATCCCAATTTCAGTTCCAGGAAATCCAATCCCCTCTTTTGACCTCCATGGGTACTGCATATAGGTGGTGCACATACATACATGCAGGCAAAACACTCATACAATGAAATAAAATAAACCTAAGAAATAAATTTTAAGAAAAATTACAAACTGAGCTGGGCATTTTGACACATGGCCTATAATCCCAGCATTCAGATGGCTGAGGCAGGAAAATCTCAAATTCAAAACCAACCTGGGCCACATAGTGAGGCCCTATCTCAATAAGTAAATAAACAAGGTACAAAGATGAAAACCCGCTGGATATTTGGGAAGAACGCACAGCTGTTTTTACAGAATGGCAGTATGCTACGAAATTCAGGATCATCCCTATTCACCTCTGCCTTATTATAAGGCAAACAGTTTCAAAGAAAAAATAATTCTGCAACTAATACAGCATTCGAAAACAAGAGCCTTAGACAAAGATTCAAACAGACCCCAGACTGGTAGATACTTCTGCCCTTAGTCAGGAAGGAGGCTTTTCAAACAACATGTGTTTTGGGTAAGAATAAAACTAGGCACATAGGCAGGTTGCCCCAGCAGCTGGGCCAGCAGCAGACAAATCCCAAAGACAAAGACACGTTTTAAACATGTACTCTGCACTAGAATAGAGCAGCAATGCTGTCTCATATCATAGCTTTCAAGCATCTTTTCAATTGATAAGGCTTTTCAAGTTACAGCAGGCCTGAAACAAATAATAGACACACAATCTCTTAGTGTTCCCTACTAGAGAAGCAAGAGGGAGCAGCAAGGTGTTCTGCAGACACAGCAGCGACACCAGCAGTGACAGCAGGAAACATTGTGCCACATTTCAAAAGGAGAAGAAAGCATCCAGCCTAGGATTTTACCATTAAAAATATAAGGAGATAGGTACTTAAAAAACCAATTTAGACAATACATAGTGTGTGGGAAATAACCCAATCTCATTAACATGTACAGCTCTTATATTTTTTAATGTCAGTTAAATTTTCTATTATGCTTTAAAAATACTCAGCAAATGCGAAAGAGCATGTCACATTCACAGGGAAGTTCCTTTTGTCGGTGGGGCATTCTGGTCTGTCTGTTCCTTACTTATTGAACAGAATTCTCTGGACATCTTAAGATAAAGCCAGAGCTCTTGGGCCTTCTCTTCCTCTTTTGTAGCCTGTGGCTCTCCAAGTGTGGTTCCTGGATGAACACCCCTGCTAACAGAAACTCAGAAATGCAGGTGTTTCATCCCTGGCTCTGGGGGCTGGGTCCAATCGTTTACAGCAAACGCTGCAAGTGATGTCTGGGAGCCCTTAAAGTTGAGCCTCCTGATTTGGGACAGTATTCTTTCTATATTCACGACCAGGTATATTTTTGTTACATAAGTTGAAGCTCTAATTCTTATCTCACCCTCAATCTGCTGCAAGGTAGGTACCCCCACTTCAGTGCTGTCAAGGGATCCCCACGTCACACTGAAACGAGCTCTGTGGCCCTTTACTAAGGAAGCCAAAGGTTGGGTGGGTTGCTTGTCTCTTGTCTGTTTTGGTTCCCTTAGCTTTCCTCTTGGGAATAACCTGGAAAAGCTGGGTGGGCGAAGAGTGTGATAGACAGCTCTGGGTGTAAGGGTCCCTCTGATCACCAAGTCCAAATTGAAGAGCAGGGCTCAGCTCAAGAACATTTTGTCCTGCCTCTGTTTCAGTGGGTGACTGTAGAAAGCCAAGGAGCTCAGGAGCCCTAGTTGAGACACGCCTCCCCCCTCCCCCCAAGAGCCCTGGACCCCCTCGCCTCAAGCATCCTAGCATCTGGGCTGCAGCAGGTGGCCTGTGAGGGACCAGAGACTAAAGAGCCAGCAGCCTGGAGCTGCAGGAGGAGGTGCAGGGCAGGGACCTATTTCTGAGGCCGCAGGAATGGGGCTGGTTCCGTGTCCCGGGGTCCCAACGTGCCTAGGGGCTGGAGGGCCCGCGTCCCAGGGTCCCCACGATCCCGGGGGGTCTAGACCACGCGCGCAGGTGGAGGCGGCGGCTCACCGTGTGGGTCGCTCTTCTCGCGGACGCCGTCCACGCGGCCGTCGGGGTGGATGCGTAGGAAGAAGCCGCCGTTCTTGCAGTAGAGCCGCTTGGGGTCCTTGAAGTGGCCGGGCGGGAAGGCGGCGCCGCCGTCCTCAGGCAGTGTGGGAAGCGTGGTGATGCCGCCGGCAGCCATGGCCCCTCCGCGGTCCCGGGACCCCGCCGTGGCGGCTCGCGGGGCTCCCCGGCCCCGGCCCCGGCCTCGGCCCCCCAGCGCGGCGCGCCCGCGGGCCGCCAGCCTCCCGGTCCGAGTCCCGCTACACTCGCAGCCCCACGCGGCCCGGCTCTGCCCAGGAGAGCTCCCCTGTGGTGCCGTCGCCCGCGACCGCGTCCCACCGCTTCCCCGCCTGCACCCCAACCCCAGGCACCCCCGCCCCGTGCGCCGCCTCCTCCCCACGCCCGGCGCCTGCGAGCTGCAAGAAATCTGTCCCGCGCAGCGAAGCTTTCTCCAGGCGACGGCCGTGACGCAGTTCCTAAAGTTTACATGCAACTTTCTTGGTTTCTCCACGCCCGCGGGACCACGCGCCTTCCACCCCAAAGCAGTGGAAGGGTCTGAACCGCAGAGGGACCTTGTCAGGCTTTGGAAATCTCCAGTTCCCCGCAGAGCATAAGCTGTGAGAGGACGGCGAGCAGGAGACAGAGGCCGAGAAAGGGGCGCCTGGGTTTCCTTTCTGGGCGCCCAGCCCGAGACAGCGTGGGAAGATGAAAACTGTCCTGACACTTATGAGCCTGGAGCTGGCATTTGTCCTGCCTCAGTTGATAGATGTTTCTCGGAAAGAACTGCGTATCTCAAAATTGCAGTTGATGATTTTCAGTAGACCCTAATAGGCTATACACTCAGATTATCCCAGCCTCCGTGTATTGAAACAAGATGCTTCTCTCCCTATGTGTGGGGCACACCTCTCCAGTCAGGGTGATTACTAAAATACCATTTGGAAAATCTACACACATCAAATGCCCATGCTCAGAGCATCTGTGATGTGTGGTGACTAGGCACAGTTTCAGAAAGGGTGTAAGGCCAGGAGGGTGAATAAGAGTACCTGCTGAGGAGTGACACTGTACGGAGTATCAATGTACCTTACCTTACAGAAATGCAGATTTAGGGAAGCTTCTAGAAGTGCCACTGTGTGTTATCTGTAAGAAGTCATCCTGAAGGGATTCTATTTTTAGTTTCAAGAGAGGTCTTGACTCGAGTGTGTGATGGGGCATTAGTAAATTCTCCGAAGCCTTAAGATCAGGCCTCTTTGATGTCTACCAAGCAGAGGAGTGTGAACATGAATATTTTCCTGAGCCTCCTGCTCGGTGTATCGTGTCTGGAACCCCTATAACGAGACAAATTAACACGAAGAAAATTCTAACTTACTTAATGTAAATTTGGAATCTTGGAAAGGAATTGAAGACCCAAAGCTGTGTATTTTGTCAAGTTGGGAGATGTATATAATTGTGTGGAGAATGGTGATTGAAGGGGATGCCATCTAATGAGAGTGAGCTCCTATAGGAAAGAACCAGCACTGTGTGTGTTCAGAGATGGTACAGTGCTGTCGGCATCTCCTAGCAGCTTGCATTGTCTTCATTCCAGCTGTGTCTTAGATGTTCTCTCTGGTGGTTCCACGGCTCTGCTTGGCTCACTTACACTGCCAAGTACCTAGATCACAGTGTGGCTGGCTACACAAGGAGGCTTCAACGCTGATACCAATGAATGTTATGTTAGCCCATCCCCCACCTAACTCCATGTTATGTTAGCCCATCCCCCATCTAACTCCAAGAAGGCCATGGTCACAAAAAGGCAAAATTTCCAGCCTCACACACAAAGGCTGGTCTCCCAGAAGTCCTTCCACAGTGCCCCCAACCATACCCTTCTCCCCAAAGTCCACACCTCTCCTTTGTTCCCTTCTCAGCCAATTTGAGACAGCCACCCCAACCCTTCTCCAATCATACCTCCCCTTCTTCTCTTCCTGCCCAGGACCCATTAAAACTCACCATTTGCCCACAGGTCCCGTCTATCTCTGCTTTATCCAGAGGCAGTCCTTTGTACCCCTGGGGAAATATTGTTGTCCCCTAGTCCCTTGTCCCCCTTCTCTGTTCTTTGTCCCCTTGTCCTTTGTCCCTCAGGGCAAATACATCTCCTTTGTGCTAAGAATCTGGTGTCTGGGTGTGTTCTGTGGTGACTCTGGACCCTTCAGCTTACACCTGTGTTGCTGCTATGATATTCTTGGTACCTGTCTCCATGTGCCTGTATGTAAACTATTCCTTCCAGAACTTCGCTCAACACATGGTCAAGTCCAGCTCTAAGACATCTATATACAACTTCATAAGGACGCTATTCTTGTTCAAGTGTCCACACTAAAAAACAGAGGATGCTAAGTAGTACACAGATGACAAAATGAAAGTTGAAAAGCTATTCCACAAATTGGAAGGTTAAACTAAAATTAGCATTGTAGATATAAGAAAGGCTCTGCATCTAAGGTTAAATGGGGAAAAGAAATCAATTTGGCCAGTGGAACATGGCAGACCTCTGGTTAGCAGAGACCACAGCTCTGAAACTATGGAAAATGCTAACATAAACCAGCTTCATTAATACATCACGCAAGGATCTGGTTGCTCTCAATTGGTGCCACCCACAGCACTGACACTCCAGGGGCCTTTAGAAGACAGTTCCAGGCTAAGATCTTTGCTAGTGCTGTTTTTAGATAAGGTCTGTGTCCCAGGCTGGTTATGAACTTGTTGAAGATGACCTTGAATTCCTGATCCTGCTGCTTTCAGCCCCCAAATGCTGAGATTACAGGCATGTGCTACCACTCTTGAGGTTGAACTCAAGAGTCTCTGGCAGGCCAGATCAACACTCTACCGACTGAGAAACATCTCTAGCCAATACAGACGGTTCCAAACATAGAGCCACACTGCCACCATGCATAATGAAGGGCATGCATTTGATTTCTCTGCACCAGCAGGTTCTTGTCAGAGACAAAGTGATCTTTCACAGATCAAGAAGAGAAACATTGCTTCAGGTCTCCAAGTAGAATATGGAGTCACCATGACCCTTTCTGGGCTTAGCCTTTCTAGACAAAAGGTTCCTGACCGCCACAGGCTTCTTCCATCTCTACAGCTCACTGTTCTGTTTCTTGAGGAATATTCCTGCTTTTCCAGACATGCCCCAGACATCAGTAGGTTCACCCTGACCACACATGGGCAATCAGTGATGCACCCCGGGCTCGGGAACATGACAAACCCTGACCATCCAGACTGGTGATTATGCTCAGGGTTTGCGTTGACAGAAGAGAAATGGGAACTTTTTCTTTCATCACCGAGGAAGCATTGGCTTTGTCTGTAGTCCAAGTTTACTTTCCCTCAGCCAAAACTATGACTTTGTTTGTAACTTTCCAGCCAGTGACCTCAATACTGACCTACAGCAGTCACCCACTCCCCACTGGAATGGAAAAGGTCATTTAGTCACCTCAGCCTGCAGTACTCAGGAGAATACAGCATTCCAGCTCAGTTCAGTGTTCTGAAAGTTGGTGTCATCTCTCAAAGTAATGGGATAAGTTAATAGAAATTTTTAAAAAACTGGAATGGATTTGGATATATTTGAAAATTTCACACACATATATATATACATATATATGAATATATCATAAATATATATATACATATAAAATGTTCCTTTTAGATAGGAAAATATATGTCACTAAAATGTCCAAAATAATACACTGTCTGGAAAGTTACTGTTTTGATCAGTGGTTTCTTAATGAAAGTATAGGAAAAGCTCAATGAGAACCAGAGGCTGGGCTCATCCACATAACAAAATAAACACACAGGAAACACTGATGGGCACCAGGACAACTGTTTAAACCCAGATCACTATAAATGCATGTGAATAGCTAAAAGCATTAGTTTTCCATTTTTCTGACTTATAGAATATTTGGAAGTTTTTGGAACTTCACCTGTCTATTTTGAAAAATAATTTGAGGTGAATTGTTCTATCAAACACATGACAAAATTACTTTTTTAAATGTAAAGCAAGGGGTAGAGAAATGGCTATTTGGATGAATCTCGCCATGCACATGCAAATATGAGGCCTGGAGTTTGTATTGCCATCACCTTCATGAATGTGATATGGCTGGGGTAGTCCACCTGTAATTCCTGTGCAGGAGAAAGAGGAGCCTAGAGTGGCTGGCTAGCTAGATCAGCCACATTAGTGAGCTCTAGGTTCAAGAGAAAGGCTCTGCCTTAGTGAATAAGACAGAGAGTGATGAAGGAAGACTTCCAACATTAAACTTGGACTTCTACAAGCACAAATATGCACAATCACCCCCCCACATGCACGCGCCCACACATAGCACGCATACACACGTGTGTGCATACACATGCACAATTTAATTTTAAAAGTAAAATTAATAGTGGGCACAATGCATTAGCTAAAAGGATAGGACCTAATTATATAAGACCTGTAGCCAGATCTTCACATTTAATAATCTAGGTAGGGAGGGATATAAAGGAAATAAGAGGTGCTCTAAGATTCGTGCTCTGTGATGAAAGCACACTGACAAGTTATCTCTGTACCAATGCACCTGGAACCCTGGTTAGCAGCTCTTTACAAGAGTAGTGAGTGGCAGAAAGGCCAATGATTTTGCAGAAAAGAAAGAAAATGTTCTTCATATCAACTTAATAGAAGCCAAGGGCTCAATATTTACTCATAGCTATGCAACAGCATTTCCTCAGGGGATTAAACTGATGTTTAAAGAACATTACCTTCTGTTGATCTAATCTAAGAAGACAGACTTTAGATAATTTAAAGGGGAGGGTGATTAATGTGTCTCTTGATGCCTCTGCCAGCTCTCTGTGTCCAGTTATATGCTTTTTATGCTGATAAGTGAGAGTCGATCATGAGGATAAACTAAATGCCTCCAGCCAAAAACTTTCATTGATACATGTTGCTGGCAAACCCTTCATAGACAGAGCAATAGACAAGTACAGAAATACACTAGTCTATTATATTTTGCTTCGTTTCTACAACACTTAGTCATAGGGAACATACTATTTTATAGCCTTATTTTCCATTTATCAATATATTATGAGGACAATATATTCTGTATATTATAATGTAGTTTTCTGGGTTGGACAGATGGCTCAGTGGTTAAAGCTCAGATGCCCTTCCACTTCAGAGGATCTGAGTTTGATTCCCAGCTTCCACATCAGACAGCTCACAAACTACTTGTAACTCCAGGGGATCTGGTGCTGTCTTCTGGGCTCTGAGGGCACCAGCACTCAAATGTGCATACCACTCCCCGACACACACTTAAACATGATTTTAAAACATCTTTTTTTAAATGCAGTTTTCTATAGTTTTATTATGGAATCTACCCCATTGTTTCATTGGTTAAATATGTATATTTCTTTTGTGTGTGAGTGTGGGTGCATGGAAGTCAAGAGCAGATTGTCACAAGCTGGTTTGTGCTTTCCATGATGTTTGTCCAGAGTCTCATTTCTATTGCTGTGCTGCATACTCCAAGCTAACTGGCCCATGAGTTTCCAGATGATTCTCCTGTCTCTACCTCCCATCTCACCGAACAGGTGCTGAGATCATAGATTCCTGCCACCACGCCTGGCTTTACATAGGCCTGGGATCTAAATCCAGATCATCAGGCTTGTTCACCGAGCACTTTTACCCACTGGGCCATCCCCCTGGCAGGCAATATATACTTTTGATTAAATAAATGAATGCTTTAAGACTTTGGAATACATTTGACCAAGTTAGTATTAATCTGTATCCTTGAGCCTTATCCAAAAGCACAGTGTGTAGTTTCCTTCCTCTGTCCCACTTCACCACTAGATGTTGTCCTAGGAGTCATCTTTGAACAACTCCACACACAAATAATGGCAGCTCTTCATTGGTTTCATCTAGATTTTATAATTACTATAGAAGTTGTACATTTTTCTTGTACATTTATGTATTTTTGTTTTGTAATGTATTAGGTTTCTGTCTGGCTAGTTCTAGGAAAACAGTTGTGGGTTACCCAGAGAGGGCCCAGAATAGCAGTGCTGTCTGAAGCAAGCCACCAGAGAGACAGGCATCGCTTTAGGCTAAAATCGTTCAGGTTATCTTGCAGTCTGGAAGGGAAAGATTTGCCACTTCTGCACAGAGACTGGTCCTGAGATGGGCCCTGAGACTATATTAGTTACTTTATTCATTGCTGTAAACTACTTAAGGGAGGCTTATCTAGTTGAGGAACATATAGTCCACATAGCAGCGACTGCATGGTGGCAGGAGAATGAGGCACCTGGTCACATTACCTAGGCAATCAAGAAGTAGAGAGCAGACAAGAATTTTAGGCCAGGTTCTGAAACCTCAAGTACCTCCCCCACCCCCATCCCCGGTTACCCACTTCTTCCGGCAAGCATCCACAACCTTCCAAAACAGTGCCACCAGCTGGAGACCAAGGGAACTCATGAGCCTATGGCAGACATTGTACAATCGAACCTCAGTGCGGGTATTGGGGGAATAGACAGGAAAACCCAGGTGAAGACACTAACCTCTCATTTGCTCTTTTTTGTTAAACAGTCTACACTAAGGCTATTCATTTTAAAGGAACAAAAAGATAAGACATGCTTGACCGATCATCTAAGTGCCTGTTGTAGTTTCTTGCTCTCCACGTTTGTTTTCACCTCAGTTTCTCCTTCGTTTCCTTACCTGTTTCCTGGTCCTCCAAGCATGCTCATATCCACCTCACCAGCAGAAGCACTGTTGATGACGTCAGTGTGCAGATTGCAAAAAGTCTGAATTTTGAGAGGACTTGCTCATATGGTTTGTGCGGCCTTGTCTTTATTTCAATCATCATACGAGAAAAAGTCCACGTGTCATTCTAACAAATTATTCACTTTTTTTTTTTTTTGCAGTTGCTGAAGAGAACTTGGGGTCACACCATCTGCATTCAGGACCAGTCAATCTGGTATTTCTAGAAAACATTCTCGCTGGGTGATAAAAACACTCAAAGCACAAATATGAACTGATACTTCAGAGCTACAAGTGCCTCCCAGTCTGATCGTTCCCACATAAAAGGAGAAGGAAGACAGCAGTCAGCCAACTCCTTTTGGAAATTACAAAATTTTATGAGACTGACTTCAAACACCGAAAGAAGAAAGACAGAGCCCTTTAATACTAGCACTCTTGAGGCAGAGGCAGAGGTCTGTGAGTTCAAGGCCATCTTGGTCTACACTGCAAGTTCCATGCCAGCAATGGCTACATAGTGAGACCCTGTCTCAAACAAAGGAGGAGAAGGAAAGAGAAAGAAGGGAGGCAGGGAAGGAGGGCAGAGTGGTGACAGGCCGTCTCCCACCTGCTGCTGCCCAGTCAGTACATGCGTGGGTCTCTCTGGAATGCTTCCCACCCTGCCTTAGCCTGTGATTGTCTTCCAACAGCTCCAACCCCGAGTCTCTGCTTTGCTTATGCCACTGAGAGAATGGAGCCAATCGGGGCAGATTTTCCTCAGCTTTCTGCTGCCAAGTCCCCAACCCACTTGCATCCTTTCAGTGCACAGAGGCCAGCCCTGCAACTGCAGGCCTGGCTTTGCCCCTGCAACTCTGCCTTCTACAATACCAGGTTCCTCTCCTAGCAGGTCACTCTCATCGGCATTCAGGTATGTACCAGTGTCCCTTATCTCAAAACCGCCTTTCCCTTCCATCAGCCCGCTCCATTTCCTAGACTCTACCTGGTTTTCTGGTTCCTTCTACAGCATAATTCCTCAAGCGTTCTCTAATAGCTGCTTCCACCCATTTATTTCTTGTTTTTAAGTGTTTGATTTCATTTATTGCTTAAGTAGTTTCATGACAACAAAGTAATGAATACAATAATACTTCACTCCACATTCCACTAGCCTATGACACCAATTACTCTTGTTTTGTTTTGTGCACTGCTGCAACCATGGCTAAGATTATTTTTACAAAAATATTTTGGCATTCTTCTTACTTAGCCTTATAGTTTCCTACCTTGCTACATAATTTGTAGAATTAGTATTTTAAGGATCAAATTCTAAGTTACATTGTTTACAGGAAAATGGATACAGCTGGAGATATCCTATTTAAGTCAGTCTCAGAATGATAAATAGCTCATGTTTTCTCTCATTTGTGGTCCCCAGACTTTACACAAATACATAAAACCATATATGTACATATCATATGAAAGTGTAAGGGAGGCTGTCTAGCGGGAGAAACGGGAGCAACAGGAGGTGGAGATAAAGGCTGGGGTAGCAGAGCATAGAAAATATGCTCGAAGCACATGTATATTTGTGTGAAAATCTCCTAATTTATCACAGTACCGAGTACAATGACTTTTTGTTAAGCATTAAATTTCATCAAACTTGTATGTGTGCAACCCACTTCCCTGTCCTGAAAGTTCTGGCCATTTAAGTTACTCTTTCCAATGTTTATGCATCTTGGGTATGTAACTTGCCAAATGACATTTGCTTTTTTACACATATTTTAGCAGAGTCTTATTTATTTTGGTTCGTTTTCTTTTTGAGGCGGGGCTTCATGTCTCCCAGGCTGCCCTCAAACTTGCTATACAGACCCAGGCTGGCCTTTCACTGCTGATCCTCCTGCCTCTATCTCCAGAGCTCTGGGGTTACAAGCATGCCCTATCATGCCTGATTTAGGCTCTACAGGGGAATCAAACCTAGGGCCTACTGTATGTTCGGCATATGAACTGCATCTCCAACACAGAATCTTTCAGACAGTGGTTTTCACCTAAGCTGTAGGAGTCAACAGTCCACTTCTGAAAAGATATTGAGATCCCTGTGCAGCATTACAGTCAGCTGGCACCAGCACCAGGAGAAGCACTAGCCTGCCTCCTTAGATACTTTCTCCTGACCCAGTTCTGCTACCCTGGTTCATCTTGTGGTCTCCACCTTAAGAGGCTCAACACCAGAAGCAGTCACCATGTCCTGGCCCACACTTCAGAAGACCCTCATCCTCTCTCAAGAACTCAGCACAACTTTGGAAGCACCACTTGGTCGAACCTGCAGATTCTCACTTCGATCATGCAGTCATAGGATAATACAAGTCCCACCACCCAAGTACTTATGACCTCCTTCCAGAGCATCTCACACAAAGCACCTATTTAACCAAGGCCTACAAGTCACCTCCCTCCCTATTTCCCCATTCATATGGACTTGGGTATTGGTTGAGGAACACAAAATAAGTCTAGTAGTATATTGAGGTATGTTGTATTTCTATATTGTATTGAGCTACCATGTATTTCTGGTCTAAGGAACGACTTTGACCACTTTGATTTTTGACTGTATTTCTAGTTCTGTGCTTCTTTCTCCACTTCCGCTGAAATAAAACCTAAGAACTTCCCACTCATCTTCCCAATTGAGCAAATCTAGTGTTGATTACAGGACTTCAATCCCAGGCACAATTACAAGCTGCCAGTCTTTCACAGAAGAATCAGAGTGTAATCCCAGTGAACCAGCATCACTCACTCAGCGCATTGCAAGTTTCATTGTTCACTGGTGTTCTGTGGACTTTTCCTAGGCATGCATTCTCAGAGGACATGCAAAGTTCAAGACAGCACACACGTGCCCACAACATCCTCTGATGCAGCGTTGCTAGGAGCTATGTTTTGGGCACACACATGCAGTGATCTGACTCAGTGAGATCACATATAGAAGTCTGTCACTGGTCCCATTGTCTTCCCTGACAATTTGCCTTTGAAAATGGTGTCTGCTTAGAAGCATCAGGCTTTTCCATAATGCAAATAGTATTTCCTAATTTTCTCTCTCCTCCCACTTTTGTTGGTTGATGCTTCTATAAGGAAAAGCTTTCTTTTCTTCTCTCATTTATCCATCCACTTGAATACAGCATCGACTTGTGGCTGTTTCCTTTGTTCAGTTAGGCAATGTCTTTTTTTATCATTGTTTCTAGATAGCAGGATAATGCCAGAACTGGCTAGTCCTTCAGGATGGCTTTGTGCTCTTTTAACACATCTCCAGCATCCTTTTAACACTGCTAGTTTCTGACCCCCACGAAACTGTTCTAAATTTATTTTGCATTTATCCTGTCTCAGTCCTGGAAGCAAGAGGTTTGTGTTTGTTTGTTTGTTTGTGAGGTCAAGAGATGTTTGTTATTTTGAGGGAGTTTGTACAGGACAGAATTTAGACACAGATTCTAGATGCAAGATCAGCTCTGCATTATTGCAAAGATTTTGCTCTCAGCTTTCTTAATGGGAAATGCATACACACACACACACACACACACACACACACACACACACACAGGAAAACACTAAGCAAGTGACATATCCAGTTCTGACTGTACATACCACGAGACTTTACCAGTTTTCTGGTACCAGTTTTCTCCCTTTCTATGCTTGTCGTTCTTTATAACAGTGAGAAACCTGATTCTACTGCTGCTATGTATTAGCTCTTTGGATCTATCTGCAAGCTAACCAATCTCTTCTCCCCACTACTGCCCCCCAAATGTGGTTCTTCACCTCCTTGTGCCTCCACATGTCAGCTAGGTGGCTGCCCCCTTCTGTGAATGCTTTCTTTATCTTGCTGGGTACCACTACGCTATCCCCGCACCATGTAGAAGCCCTTGTCATCCCCCTCAGACTCAGACTCCAATACGACTACTCGCCCTACTCCCCAGTATGAATGCTTTGCTCAGACCCCCTTGCTGCTTTTTCAGCCAAATTATTTAGGCAATGCTTTGTCTGCCTTGTGTTACTACCACAAAATACCTAAGGCTGTATAGTTTGTAAAGCTCACAGTTTATGATGCTGATATCGGTGTTTGGTGAGAGCTTCATGGCGGATGGCACCATGCGGCAAAATCACATGCGTGAAACAGAAGTTCTGTGGCAAGAAGAAGCAAAGCATCGAGTGAGAAAGCCATGTCTCTGTACAGCAGCCTGCTCTCTCCTCACCAGTCCAGTCCTGGAAGAGCTGGTACACCCCAGGAGGATGTTAATCCCTGCCAAGGTAACCCAACCTCTGCCCACCAGGACCTGCTAGGTCTTACAGGTTCCACCACCTCTCAGTATCCTTAAGTTGGGACCAAGTCCTTAGCATAGAAGCTTTGGGAAACTAGCAGCATTCACACTAGAGTAGGCGAGAAAGGAGGATGGAGGCAGGCAATGAGAAAAATAAGAGCTCATATGGATAGCCACAGCCCACATGTTATGTATTCCACAGCTCCGCCTGACTTGACGACTTTTATTCTATTGCTTATTGTCTTGTTATTACCAAAGCAGGACACATGATTAGTGTAATAGTGGCGAGTGAAAGGAGGACGTTGAGTTCACCGAGATGCAGGCAGCCTCATAGGGCTCTGTGCTCAGGTTAAACGCCGGTTTGCTGTCACCGTCCTGAAAGTTTTAATTTTTGAGCAAGAACATATTTTCAGTTTGCTTCTGTGTTTTTTTTCTAAGAAAATAGGGATGGATTTTTATTTTTATGACTTTTAATATAAAACTATCCTATATATACATTGTTATTTGTGCTTTTTGTTTATATCTCTTATGTCAGCATATCTTCAGCATCATTTTAATGGTAGCAATAATATTCTATAGTATGGATACGTCACAATTGAGACACTGCAAATGAGGCACTTGGTACCTCTAGGGC
This sequence comes from Cricetomys ansorgei, assembly GCA_026225945.1. Classification (NCBI taxonomy): domain Eukaryota; kingdom Metazoa; phylum Chordata; class Mammalia; order Rodentia; family Nesomyidae; genus Cricetomys; species Cricetomys ansorgei. The sequence goes on along the minus strand of JAMJFZ010001121.1, from coordinate 14,428,431 downwards.
AGTGTTTAGTAAACTTCCTTACTTTCCTCACTGCAAAATGGGAATGCTACACTAAAGGAGCTATCAATATATAACTGCTAATATGATCAATAGCTAAAAGCCAATTTAGAGCTAACTGACTGAAGATGAATTACTAGTTAAAAGGACAAAATGTTACAAGTGAACTCAGAGTATTTGCTTATAAACAAAGAAAAATGTTTATGTAGGAATGAGTTGGCAAAGTCTCTTTGACCCAACTTTCTAGAGCTGAGAGGTGTTAGGTGGTCTCACTTTGACCTGGTAAGTTTCTGGAACACAGTGATCATTTAAATTACAAAGCTCATCTTTATTTATGTGATAACTTCTATTTATGAAACTGGAATTAAACAATGTTCGTGCCTGATGAGTGTGCTATGTAAGAAACACAGGCAACCATGTTTGTGTCTTTCTGATATATAATGTCTGAATTTATTTACTTATAGATATTTTTAAAGATTTTAAAAAATGTCAATGTCTGTGTGTCTGTGTGCATGTAAGTACAAGTACCCACAGAGGCTGCAAGAAGGTGTGGATCTCTTAGAACTGGAGTTACAGGAGGCTATGAGTCTCCTAGCGCAGGCACTGGGAACTGAACTGTCAGAGAGTAAGCAATCTTAACTGATGGACTACCTCTCCAGCTCCCAAAATTCATTCAATAGCAATTAATTTACAAGGAACGGTGGTTTCATTGGTTGTAATTTTCCAAATAATCCTGATTTTCTTGCTAACCAGTAGAGGCAAACATATCTTCTTTTATTCCAATCTTAATTACTATAGTAACTCTCCGATCATACATTACACATTACACAGTAAATATATCTATATTTGTAGGTTTCATAATGGTTACAATGGATTAAAGAGGCCACAGCAGAATTCAAGGAGCTCCAAGAGACCTAAGAAGCAGAAGCAGAGGAAGCTGACAGACACAAGAGTCTCTGTGGGGAACAAAGCAAAAGACCCCACTGGAAGTCTGCCAGAGACTCTGCTACAGGGTCAAACTTCAGGGTCAAAGTTGAGCTGAGACTCAGGGTCTAATTAAAGTACAGAATCAAGGCACAGGACTGTGGAAGTCATAGGGGTAAAGGCAGTACTGTGTCCAGACGAACAAACTGGTAGACAAATGGACAGCAAGTTGAGTATGCCACATAAAAGTAGATACTGAGCCAACCAGAGCTTTCTGCCTGTTGTTCCTTGACAAACACATTGAGTTGTTAGAAGATGTATCTATGAGGGAAACTGCGATTGCAGGGCCATGTGTTTTCCTCTTTATGAGGTCCAGTTGAGTGTGTTGCACCCTTTCCTTGGTCTGGGGCACTTGATCAATTTTCAGGCCTGGTTTTCCTGATAAAATTGTAATACATTCATTCATGTGTTCATATGGCCCTAATTGACTTAATAAATTGATAGGGATCAGTCTGTGCCTCCTGGGTGGCTCTGACAGATGATGGTATTTATACACTCTCTGGGGTGCAGTCATCCTGTCTCTGTATTTACACGTGAACTGGAGCCATGTTGCTCGCACCATGGACTCACTCAGGGCCTGAAAGCCAGAGACAGTTCTGATCAAAGCTTTACAACTGCAACAGCAGCTGGATTTGGTGGCAAGGGCTAGGGAACAGAATCTTTTAAGGGGGACAGTGGGGGAGGAAAGAAGAGAACTGGAGTGGAAGAAGGTGATTTGCAATACTGAAGGCCCAGGCTGCTCTGTAGGCCTCGGGAGAGAGCTGTAGGGATGAGGAGAAAACACACATGGAGCTGTCAGCAGGGGCAGGGAACAGGACACAGCTCTGCATAGTTGCTCACAGCAGCCTGAGGACTTGTATTAACGTTTTAAGGACCTCAGCTCTGGCAAAACCAGGTCTTTGGCTTCATTGCAGAAAACTATTTCAGTATAAGCCAATATGAAGAAGAGACTTCCAATGTAGAGGAAAGGTTAAGAGGAAGAGAGGTACTTAGGAGCACACACTTGGGATTGTGGGAGTGGGCTTCTCTAGCTCTAGAGCCCTTTTACATTTCCACTGCCTCCTCTGATTATCTATCTGGGTGAGGCATATGCCTGCTAGCTAGTCTCTGTAGCCAAATGATGTCAAAGGATTTGTCTGCTGAAGACCCTCCAAGGGATGGTCTGAATAAAGGGTGAGTTCTACAGTGGGCTCCAATACATTCCCTGGATTCTTCCACCCTTCCTGCCCACCAGCTACTTGCCACTTTTAACACTGCAGCTGCACAGCGGGATTGCTTATAACTCTTCACACATGGGAGCCTGAGTCACTGCCCATGGTACAGAACTCACACCAAGACTCTCAATTTCTGCCACTTCTATCTAAACCTCAGCCTCCTGCTGAGTCCACACCAAACAATACTTTATCTGTGAGGTTTTTTTCTGTTTTTCCAACAAAATGACATCATCTCCTGAACACCTATACCAAAGTCTCTATCTATTCTGTTCTCATTTTCTGTTACAGTTATTTCTACCACTAGACTGCAAGTTCTTGAGAGCAGTATCTTAACTTGATAGCTCCCTTCCTTCATATAACTAACTACTCACAGAGGCCAATCCAGAACACACTGATTGAAGATAACTGGGTCAGGAAATGCTCTCAGGCACAGAGGACATAGGAAATCTGAGTGTGTGTGTGTGTGTTGAGGGCAAGATTCTAAACACCTTTCACATCTTTGGAGAACTGAATTAATACCCACATCACACATTAATTCAAGATGGAGTCTGAGCACCAGTGCCAATTTAGCCTTAAGCAGCTCCTTTCTATTGTCATTAGAGAAACTGACTTTTTAAAACTTTAGTTCATATTTAGTTGTCTTCCTTGTATCTGTGTTTTATTTTTATTAAGTATTGTAACTTTGAAGTTTAACCCTCTACTTTAAAAAGTAACATACAGGATATTTTCTAGCTTATTATGTACAGCTCCTAATAATACAACAGGGACAAATTGTGCTTTTAGTCAGAATCTATTAAAACAACAACAATCAAACCCAAACCTCCTGTTGGCACCACGGATGCACGCTCAGTTCAGTCTAGCCACTGATGAGCAGGAGCACAGGGGTTTTGTATCACACACAGTGCTGGCTGTCATCTCTCCTTGGTAGCATATTTCAAGATAAACTGGTCCATTGTTTTGTAATTTTTAGCTTCTGGGTATGGGTCTCTCTGTATGTGTGACTATGTGGACCCTGGAGGCCCATATGGCTCCTTTCTCTATCCCTCTCCACCTTACCTTTTTGAGGCAGGTTCTTTCACTGAACCTGGAACTCACTGATTGGCTAGGCTGGGCGGCCTCTCCCCTCGCCCAGCACAGCACTGGGGTTAGGTACACCAAGCTCAGCTTTTATGCAGGTGCCAAGGATCCAAACTCAGGTCTTCCTGCCTGCACAGCAAACACTCTGCCCGTTGGGCTGTCTCTCCAGTCCCAAAATGGTTCCTTTTAATGAAAATTTTCAAAAAAGAGAGAAAGTACTGGTATTTTAGAAATTTTAAAGTTTTTAAAAAAGTAATTGCCCATAAAAAGATTTTTTTTTTGTTTAAGATATGATAATAGTTATGTACTTTTTCCTTTTTATTTAAAAGTTGTCAATGAGTTTTGAAGAGGCTTGCAAAAGTTAAGCAGATGACCATGGGTCACTAACAAAAATTTAGCTATCAAATTACGTAACATCCAGATGGAAATGTGTATTTCATTTTATTGGTATGTGGTCTTTAGACATTTTTATCTCATTTCCTGGTGAGTCCCTCCCCTTTACTACCCATCCAAGACAGGCAGTCAAGTTAAAAAACAAAGAGCAGAAAGCAGAACCATCTGGAAGGTGAGATCTGTGATGACCACAGCCTCGGCCTTCCTAGAATGTTTCCCTGATGGATAAGAGCAAAGCATAACCAACTCCTACAAAAATCACTTCATGTCAAGGCTTGCGCCAGTATGGATTCTGTGTAAGTTTACACTGATGGGTTTTTTAAATTGAAGAGATCGAAATGGCCAGGTTTTAGGAAAACAACACAAAAACAAAGGACTTTTACAGAAAAGAATATTATAAGCAAAGAGAACACCGACATCATTTCTTCCATACTAGTATCGTCCGGATAAACAGAAGATGGGTGCAGATGAGCTGAGGCCCCAGAGCTGACGCTGTGCTGGGACTTTTTTTAACGCATGTTCTCTAACCAAATGACAGCCCTCAAACACCAGCACTGTCCAACACTCTCAAAGTAATATGACATCCGGGAAAGCACCAAGGAGGGAGGCAAACAGTAGAATGTAGAATGTGAACCAGTTTTTGATAAACCAGAAAGAAAAGCATAAACCTGGTGATTACTGAAATAGCCCTAAAATACAGAAGTAGGCCAACCTCAGATTTTGGCTTTCCCCTTTTTGCATGTCTACTATACACAGTGTGTGTGTATGCTCTGGAATCACTTCTAAGAATCCTCTGGGCATTACACACAAGCCAGGCCACACTATTCTGTGTCTGTGTCATCTTGACGTGCTCTGGATTTCGTTAACTTCTTTCAATTACATGCACCCTGTTTGCCAAGGAGCTGTGTTTATATACAGTAAGAATAGTCTTAGAGTTGTGCTAATACCATATTCTGGGGTACTTAGGTGCTTAGCTTGAACAACTGGTACTAAAAAGAAGATAGGTGCTTTGCTAAAAAGTTTTAAAAAAGAGAAAACCTTAAAAAACACCAGTGTACTCATGTTCAGACATATTCTTAACATGTTAATATTCCACAGAGAAGATATTAAATACAATTAAGGGATGAGGAAACGTGGATTAAAAAATGACCTACCTAGGAACTATGGGTTTCTCTAGCCTCAGTTTCCTTATCTGTAAAGTAAGGAGATTAAACGAAGAAATCTAGTTTCTCTTGGCTAGACAAGTATGCCTACCGTAGGCAATCCGATCCACTGTATGCATCTGAGAAACAAGATGTACTCCTCTTTATGTGAGTTTATTTTCCTTAAGTGAAAATAAAATGTATCATTAATAAAAGATTTGACAGTTTTGTCAGTTAATGATAGAACTACTGGAATAATTAACAACTAGAAACAGTTAATAACTTGAATTCTTATGTTGATCTGGCCAGGGGGAACAAAGCAAGGTTTAAATTGACATCTTTTCTTCATAAGACGAAACCTTGCATATAACAATGTAAGGTGGAGTATACAAGTGGTTAACAGAATGGAGAGTTCTGCAAACGCACAAAGACATTCCAAAGGGAATGGGTGCCTTTAAAATAGATTATGAAATCAGTGGCAATGCTGAGAAGACTCAGCTCTACAGACGGAAGCAGGAGTCAGTGCTGAACAATGTTGAGGCATACTCTGTTAGCTTACAAATATGTCTGTAGAAGGGAGCTATTTTCCAGAGCTCAATAATATTGTAGTCATTTCTGGAAACTGAAGGTCTTAGGAATATGAGTAGGGCTAGAGAAATGAAAAAGGAGGTATTTAGCCGGGAAACCCTGAAGCACACGAAGAAAGGAAATAGAAAGGACCAGTCACACGGACTGGAAAAACAATCAGTGAAGAAAAAGGCACATAGAGTCTAGGACTGTTTTATTAGCAGTACGTGGGGAAGGATATTGGCAATAAGATAAAACAAACAAAAATAAAACACTCTTGTGGGAAATTAGCTTGTGGCCTAGCACTACTAAATCACAACAAAGTTTGCCCTGAGTTACTACAACAAGAACCCTAGTGTTAGGTACGGGTGTAAAATGTGCTCAAAGGCTTGTCTATTAAACACCTGGTTCCTGGTGGTGGTGCTGTCCGGGGGGTTGTGGAACCTTGAGGACATGGGACGGATCTGGAGGAAGTGAGTTGGCTGGGAAGCCAGCCTGCAGGTTACAAGGAGTCCTAGCCACACCCCACCACCACTATGAACCCCATTGCATCTTCCCCACCATGGCAGAGACAAAGTAAATCCTCCCTTAGGATGCTTCTCGTCAGGCATTTGGTCACAGTGATGAGGAAAAAAATCCACACATACCTTGTGTGGAAATCCAAGGATCCCTGAGTTTTGTTCGTGTTTGTATTAATAGAATTTAAAAGCAGATATAAGTTAAAGACAGGCTAGATAAGTATCAAATGTTATCTGACTAGTTGCCATAGGTCCTCAAACAGAGGTGATTTTACAGAACAAGCTGTTTATCCAAGTTCAAAGACAGACATTCTGCAACCTTCTCTGTCAAATATTCTGGTATCACATGTTATTTACTATCAAAAATTGCCTTCATGTCTCAAAAAACTTGAGGTATTATAGGTTAAAGCGGAATCTTGGTCAGTCTCTCCAGTATCAGGAGGAGGAGGCTGAATTTTTTTAAATGATCTCTTGTCTTTTCAAAGCACAAATCATGACTATGTAGGGCAAAATGATCACAAAGTAAGTTCATCTTGTACTCAACACTAGGTAAGGAGTCAGGCCAGGCAGCTCCTAGAGCTCATCTTGCTCTCCTTCTTTCCTCCCCAAGACATCTGCTAACCTAGAGTCCAGCCTTTGGCTCATAAGTGAAAAAAAATGCCCTTATGGTGTTTATTAAGATGTATTAAATATACTATTAAATTCTCCGCTTTAAATGCACACTTCAACGGTTTAGCACATCCACTGTTAACAACCATTATATAATCCTAGACTGCGTCCATCTCCCTTCTCACCCCCTGGAAACTCTATTCTTTAGCAAGCAGCAATCATTACAGGGCACTCAATTTTGGGTGTTTTTGCCCATCCTGAGGCTGGCGTACCCAAATACTGTGTTCAGCAGCCAGGATGTTTCAAAGAAAGCCTAAGGAACCCAGTGAAGGTTTTTCTACTTGTACCTCAAAACACAATACTAGTGACTGTTTTTTTTATTCACTAGTATTAGCAAGGTAAAGAAAAAACACTGCTGTATGGCTAGGGGCGTGGCTCAGTTGGTAGAATCCTCATCTGGCACGTATGCATGCATGAAGCCCTGGTTTCCATTTCCAGTACAACACAAACTGGACTTAGTGGTGCACATCCACAATCTCATCACTTGGGAGGTAGAGAAGGAAGATTAGTTTAAGGTCATCCTCACCTCCTCATCAAAGTTTGAGAAGCCTAGGATACCCAAGATCCTATCTTAAATACAAACACCCCTCCCACCACACATCAGTAGTGTGAATTCCCACTTCAGAATAAGAAATGACACTCTGGCACATAAGCAGCTGTAAACTCTCTAGGTATTTCTGCTATGCAGCTAAGGCTAAGAGCTACTACAAAAATCCTACCTGACCAGAATGAGGCTCCTGTTCAAAAGTCAAGTTCTGGGTCTGGGGATCTTAAGTTTGATAGATGCTTCACCAGATCCTTATTCTTCTGAAACACATTAGGAAACTTGTGATTGTTTTATTTGATTAAGAGATAAAGGAAAAATGCATTACATCTACATTGGTTCCTTTTTTTCCCCTTTGGAGACAAGACCTTTCCATGTAGCCCATGTGGTCTTCCTGCCTTAGCCATTCTAATTAGACATTTATTCCAAAGTGAAACCATATTGGGAAGTAGCTTTCCCTACCTCCTGCTCAAGGGATCGACACAGGAAAAGGTTTCTGAGCATCAAACCACACTGTTCAATATTCTTAATAGGTCAGGAACTTCTCAGTTTGCTTTAATTCCTAGTAGATAGTTACAAAAAGATTTCTTCACAATACCAGATAGACACATTTGAAAACTTTCTAATGCAATTACCAAGAAAAGTGGAAAAAATTCAGAAAAGACAGACAAACATCAGAATAGTCTGAAATAGACTAAGTGACATGTTGCAGTATAATAGGCACAACTTCGTATTTTGATAAATACATTCTGTAGAAGTCGGAGCTAGCATTCTGCCCTTAGAAAATATTCCCGTCATTTGCTCCTATGGGAGAGAGGCCGGGATAAGATTTAGCTTTTCATACAGTACACCTTAACTTACAAGGGGTTACATCTCTAGGAACTATGGTAAATGTAAGTTGTGTATGCATTTAAACATCTAATCTGCCAACCATAATTGAGCTCTGCCTAACCATGCTCAGAAGGCATGCATTCCCCTACAGATGGGCAAAACCATTTAACACAAAAGCCCACTTTATAGTAAAGAATATATCATGCAATTATCAAATACCTGCTGGAAGGGCAGATATGGCTCAGCAGTTAAGAGCAACTTCTGGCTCTTCCAGAGGATCCAAGTTTGGTTCCTAGCCTCCAAATTTAGTAGCATTAAGTACACTCATATTCTCAAGTCTTTATTTAAGAAAAAAAAAAACCCTGCTGTTCTTTCTCCCTTTTAAATGGGTTTCACTATAACTAAATCAGAACATAAGAGCTCAAGATCATAGGGAGAGTGATGCCATTCAACTATCATTTAAATGGTGGTAGATGGAGAGAACTTGAATCACTTTCCCAAGTCAACGCTTGCTAACAGCAGAGGAAGGCCTCCAAAGCAGGCAACAAAGAAAGAACTTCCCACAGGGCTCCCATTTGCAGTAACTGCCTCATCGCATACTGGTGCTACCCTGCTCTGAAAGGGTTTTAAACATGAAGTGGAAATTTGGGGATCACAGGAAAGTAAGTCTGCCACCTACAGGTCAAAGGAAAGAAGGCCTGCCTCGCTAGGTTTTTGTCTTTTTTTTTCCCAGAACAAAGAACTGACAAAAGAAGCCAAGTGTTCTAAGTGGCTTTAGGAGAATAACTGGGTGCAACAAGGGAAGCAGCTTTCGGAAAGGGATGTGGCCTTTATGCTTCTGCTGGGTTAATCTTTTCACTAACACATAGCACTGTGGTGGCCAAAAAATAAGAAAAAGCTGAACACTATGAATCCCCAGCTAGAAAGTACAGAAATGGGAATGGGAGGTCTGCACCCTAGCTTTTCCTTCTCATTGTTAAGAATTATCTGAATGAGCAATGAAAACTTAATACTGCGGATAAACACTTAGATGAGTTATATATTTAAGCTTGGGAGAATCCTATATGAGACTGTGACAAAGTCTTAAAGTTGCAATGACTTTTCCTCATTATCCAAACCTGGACTGACAGTAAGGTGGAGAAGGACCCTACATAAAAAGGAGGTGGTAAGTCACTGTTCAGGAGTGATGGCGACACCACTGAACTCTTGTTAAGAATATTACATCAACTACTGAACAGATTAATTCACAGAAGTCAATAATTTGGTGGTATGTTCAGTGATGCCAGTTTGAGGTCAAAATATATCTTAACAGACAAACACACATTTAAGAAATCTTAGAAAACCATCCCCTAAATGTTAGTAATGGTTATATTGGTTGTGGGGATTGAAACAGACAAAAAAGGTCCAAGACAGATGTGCTTGAGGAATAATGGAAAGAAGCCAGGCATGATGAAAATACTTGGGAAGGCCTAGGAGGTATGGCCTTATTGAAGAAACTGTTATACTGAATGAGTTTTTTGAGGTTTCAAAAGACTTGTACCATTCCCATCCTACCCAACCCCCATTTCCTACTAGCAAATCAAGATGTAAGCATCCAGATGTTGCTGCAACCTTGCCCTTTGTTCTGCCATCATGGGTTCTAACCTACTGAAACCATACAAAGTAAACACTTTCTTTTATAAGTTGCCTTAGTCATGGTGTCTTATTACAGCAACAGAAAAGTAACTAAGACGGCATCTCTAGACTTACTGTACATGCAAAAATAAGGCCTTGACCAATCTTTACCTAGTCCATGTCCACGGCTGGTTTGACTTAAGCAATGTTGAAAGATGTAGTCACTCTTTTTGGATAAATAAGTGGGTTTGTTTCTGCTTAAGCAGTGCACATCACAAGTTTAGTGTTCCTCTCTTACAACAGAACGCCCATTGTTCAGGGTCTTGTCACAGGCCCTCTAGGCTATTCCTGTGGGACACAGAGGCCAAGGAACCAACAAAACCAATAACAACACTCCGAATGTAGATTGTGCTGCCAATAGCCACAGCTCTTTGCCTCTGGTCCAAGTGTCCTGTATAGCCTATAGCACCTGAGAAACAGTAAGAGGCGAATTTGTTAGCTTATACATAGGGTATGACACAGGACTGCCATTATTGATAGACATCAGCTCTTTTATTCTTGGCAATGGCTAGCAATTTCACTATGATTTGAGTATTAAAAATGTATTAGAGCTAGAAAAGTGGCTCAAAGGTTGAAAGTGCTTGCTGCTTTTGCATAGTTGGATTTCCAGAACCCAAGTTGGGTGGCTTATAATCAGTCGCCTGTAATTATAGCCCCATGGGATCCAATGCCCTCTTCTGGCCTCCCTGGGCACCCACATGCATGTGTGCAAGTATACATGTAAGAATCCTAAAATTTATTAATGTGACATAGCTGATTTCTCAAAGATTTAGACAATAACCCTATAAAAACAAAACTCCATCTAACTCCTGTGAAGTCGCCTGTGTGTGTACAAGTCCAGTAATTATTTCACTGTCTGTCTGAAGCACTAAAAGAACTAAGTCCAGTGCTCGGCGCCAAGCCTCAATCTTTGGTGTAACAGTATCATAAACTCTTGGAACCAGCTCCAGGTTATCTGAAATACCTGAATGAAAAAGTCCACTACTTAGTTTACTATATTCACTCAAGACATAAGATGAAGGAGAGCCAGAGTTGGTGGCATTTTGTACATGATGTTGAATGAATGTGCTGGCTTCCACTGGTGATGAGTTAGTGGCAGTGTTACACATGATAGTTGACAGGTATTCATGCCACCCACTTGCCAGGCACTTGAGCACAGTAGGTCTGTAGACTGACAGAGATGAGGCCATCCAAGAGGAAGAATCAGGAAGCCATCCCAAAGAAGCATGGTTTCCTTTATTTAAAGATTGCTCAGCAAGGATCTGAAGATGGCTAAGACATAAAAATTCAACAGCACCACCTCCAAGGAAGACCTGCTCCTCTTTTAGGGCATGATACAAACGGTATACACAAGACCAGAACCTGTCTTCCTTGGTTTCCATCTGAGCACTTCCTGGGCTAGTGAGTACTGCTGTAACCAAATCCATTCCTTCTGCCTTTAACACGACTGCAGTCCTGTTGCTCCTGTTCGGATCATGAGGACTTGTCCAGAAGGTCACAGACACCCCGCTGCCCACACAGTCTTCATTCACTTGTGTGACATAGGCCACCGGCACTGCTCTTGTTGCCTCTGCAAACGCTTGCAACACACTGCCACTCACCGACCCAATTACCAGCCGCTTATCGTACACACATTTTTCAGCTAAGTGTTCAGACACACTTCCCTGTACCAGGATGAGGTTCACATCGAAGCGGATCAACACCTGTAACACACGATTTGTCCACAGTTCTTCGGCACTATCTTCTAGAAGCCCCTCACTATCTAACTTGGTCTTAATATTTACAGACTTATTAAATCCCAGGTGGCGGTAACTCTCTGTGAGGTCACCCTCGATGAGAACCATCCGGAAAGGCTGATCCTGCAATTCCTTGATCAGAGTGATACTAGACACGGGCAAAGCAGTGACGTATCCTAGACAGACACAAGAAAAAGTTTCAGGTAAGCCTGGGAGACAGCAAGTGAGGAGTCTTGAAGCATCGAACACAAATGGTGCCATGCTGTTGGCCTGCCGCAGACATGCACTCTGCCACTGCAGCCTCACCGCTGCTTCTGCCACGGCCATGCTGCTGTGGTCTCCGTGGCTTAAGCCGACTGCTAACTCCACCAAATCATCACATCCCGAAGTTTTGGGAGTTGATCCACGTCGTTCTAGAGACTCATCAGGTCTGCTTGCCCAGAGGCTATTATCTGTCCTATTAAAGTGCCTACTGTGAGTTAGTGCTGACTTTCTGCAGAAGGAATCTGTATTCAGACAGTTCTTCAGAGCTTGTGGTGTGTTTTTTTCTGTTTCAACCTTAGCCTGAGGTTTGAAGAATTGGGGTGATAGAACATGTCTCCCAGAAACACTATTAGTGGACAATAACTGAGATGCAGCATCTCTGAAATCATGCTTCTCCTGAAACAACCCAGGCCCTGAAGAGACTTGTAGAAAAGGAAACAAACTGACATCAACTGTATCAAGCTTGTAAACTGTACTTGTGTTGTCCATGTGGCCAAATACATTGCATATGGGCACTTGAAGGGCAGCTACTGCTTCACTGCAGGAGTTCAAGCCTTCTAACATGACTGACACGATGACTGCAGTGGGAACACCCAGATGGAGACATTCCTCAACAGCACTGCTCCAGGCACCAACAAGACACAAGAGAGTGCTGGTTCCAACCCTGTATGCGTCATTCTGTGCTTGAACTGCTTCGTTGAGAAGCTGCCCCACTGCACAGGTTAAATCCAAACCTTCAAGAAGCCGGACTGTTGAGCTGACTAACACACTCTCCTGACACTCTGCATCTGTAATAAACTTGGTGGCTTTTACTGGGCCTAGGAAACTCCTTCCTGTTTGTGCAAATGACGAAAGTTGCTGAAGTCCCACGTGCCTTCTTTGGCTTATGACCCTGTAAGCCATCGTCACGAACAATTATCTGCAAATAAACAAACACTTGAAACTTTACTCAGAGTGACTGATGACGAGTGCTGCATAAAGTGACGAAAGCACGACTCGCACCGTTGGATCTAGCGTCAGTTAAAAGTGATTGGTGCGATGGTGCAGAAAATGCAGTGACGTGAATGAGAAGGGCACAGGGAACAGGGTGCTGTAGAGGGCTGACGACTCCATAGGGCAGCGGAAATGGAGTGGAGCACAAGGCAACAGCCAAAGTTTCCAGAAGGCAATCTGTGGAATGAGACCTGAAACATATTTTAGCTGTGATTTTCGAGACAGGGTCTTGCTGTGCAGCTCAGGATGGTCTTAAATCTTAGATCTGTCTCTACCTCAAGGGTGCTGGAATCACAGGTGTGTTCCATCACATCGTCTGCGGGGTAACTTGTGCAAGCTGGGCCAGCGAGCTGAAGGGGGTAGTAGTGAACGTACAAATATGTTGCTTGTTGTTGTTTTTTAAGGAAAGGAAAAGGAAATACACTGTGTAGTAGGAGCTATCCAAGAAGCCTGGTATTATGGCAAGAAGCTGAAGGACCTGAGGAAGGACATTTCAGGCTAAGCTTTATCCTACAATGGGAACCACTGGTGTTAAGATTAAGAAATCACTTGATGTAGTGTTTGAAAGCTTATACCTCTGAGTCTAGAATCCTAGGCTTGAACTTGGCTCTACTGCTAACCAGGAGGGTAGCCCTTCAGTTTATACATGTGGAAAATGAGACTAATCACAGAGGCTACTTCACAGCTCGTATAATGAATACAGTGCTCACAACAGTGCCTAGCACACAGTTGTCCATATGTTTAGATATATTACCGTTCTGCTAAGTTTGGACTGACTAGCTGAGTACCAGACTGAAGGCAGAGCAGCCGCTCAAGAATCTTCTGCTTTGCTCAGACCACCTTTCTGCTTTTAGAATATGCAAGGCATGCTCCCTACACCAGTACTTCTAAGTGTCCCTCTTTCTGGAATGTTCTTCTCCAAGAAATCTACTGCCTTAACCATCTTTAAATACTTCCCCAAATTCCCTTTTTGGCGACATCTACCCTGATGAACCTATTACAAACCACATACCCCCTTTCCTTCCATGTGCTAGATACTTCTGATCTGCTCTACTTTCTTTTTATCCTCTGATACTTTACCAGATTGGCAATAATACATTTATTATGTATAGACCATCATTTTCTGTTGAAAGTAATTTCCAGATGACAATTTTAGTCACTGAGATACCCCAAGTACCTAGAATACTGCCTGACACCTTAGCATAGGCATTCAATAAATATTTGTTAAGTGCCACCTTATCCTAAATACGACTACAAACATTAAAGGAGCAAACAAATGTCACTGTTAGTATTTCTCTTTCAAGTACCTTTGGACCCCTCAGTTGGGGCCTTTTCATTGCTTTTAAAGGGGGCCCCTCCTTCAAATGATAATTAGAATTGTGAAAAAAAATGGAAACATAACTAAATGATCAGCTGCCCCAAATCAAATACTTTTTACTCAGTTTCCTTCAAGCTCACAGGTAGCTGCCACAATGCACGTACAATGCATTGGATTAATTCGGTAGTTTAAAAATGTGTACTGCTTTACTATCCTGCTGTTTAAGATTTATAGTACAGATTAGGAGCAGTCAACTTTGAAGACTAGAGCATCCTAATCAAGGTCTAGAAATTAGAATTTGAATTTACCATTTTTTTTTTTTTTTTTGGTTAAGCTGGGCGTAGTGACAGGCAGATCTCTAGACTTTGAGGCCATCCTGGTCTACATAGTGAGCTCCATGACAGCCTGAGGTACATGGTGAGACCGAGTCTCAGAAAATAGTAATATTTATTATTAAAAAACCACAGTATCCAAATTCCTAAATCATAATGCTGGAAAACTGGTTTAACTGTAGCAGCCTTTTAATAGCCATCAGGTCAAATGAGATTCAGGAAAGCCTAAAAGGTGGAATTAAGCTGTGTGTGTACATATTCATACATACATGTGTATACGTGTGTGTGTGTGTGTGTGTGTGTGTGTGTACACGCGTGCGTGCGTGCGCGAAGCTAATACTCATTTCTAGGTTTCAAAAATCACTTTAAAATTAGTGTTAAATATGACTTTGAAAAACTGGCCAAGAGTAAATTTCCAGATGAGGCACACGGCCTGAAAAAAAAACAAACAAGAGATAAATGATTTAACATTATTTCATCCACAAGACATTTTGAATTTACATCTTCTGAATTCTCATTGGGAAAACTGAAGAGGGGGAAAATGTTTTCTACGGTAAGGATACACTTACCTACTCCCCAGGAGCCTAAGGGGATTTAAGGATTACAACGCGAGTGTCTGCGAGGAGACCGCGGCTTGGGGAGGAGAGCAGGCTTTACTCGGTTCACGTCGGAGCGGGGGCCTCGCCCGCTTCCTGCCCGCGAAAGCCCGACCACCCTCGGTCACCCTCGGTCACCCCGGCGGGCGTTCGGCCCTCCTGCGGCCGCGTGCCCTCGGGCGGCTGTGAGGCGGGGAGGCCGCAGGACGGTTAGCCCGAGTGCGGATGGTCCGGGGACACGCGGGACGGAGCGCTCGCTCCAGCCCCTCCACCGTCCCGCTCACCGCGCGCCGCCCAGCACAGCGCCGGAACCCAGCCGTTCGCGCACCGTCAGAGACCTCTTTTCTTCTCATTGGGCACCACAGCCGTCAATCACGGCAGCTGGTGGGCGGGCTTGCGCGCTGAGAGCGGCCCTAGCAACGGGCCCGCCCCCGAGCGTGCTCAACGAAAGAGAAGGGCGGCTGTTGCGCGGCGGGGGCGCGGGCTGGGGCGCGGGTTGGGGACATGGTGAGTGCTGTGGGACCTCCGGTGTCCTTCCCAACTACTGACTTTCGTGTCGGGATCCTTGGATACTCTTAGTGACTAAGCCAGGGGATGGAGATGGGTCTCCCCGTTCCGTTTATCCACCGACGCCGGTAATCTGTGAGGGATAGCGCAGCGATAAAAAGATACCTCCCTGGAGACAGAGGGAGCAGCGCCTCGACAGACAGGGAGGCTTGGACGGCAGAGGCCGTCGGCCACGGGCCACCGACAGTCAGCGGGCCATCAGCTCTTTCACGGAGGGGAAGGGGCCAGTGACTCAGTCCTGATGGTCAGGGGCCCACCAACCCAGGCAACTCATAGCTAAGGAGCCACTGACTTCTTGCTGAGAAAAAGCAGACCATCAGATGGCTGCCCCAGGACCTAGGAAAACCACTCCTCAGAATCTGCAGCTCTAGAACCAACGACCCATAGCTACCACAGCCAATAATTTAAAGGCCCCAGCCACCTCCAGGGCTTCCTCACTCCCACCTGCAGAGAGAAGACTATAGTGGTTCTGTAACCCAGCTTGGTGACAGAAGCAGACAGCAGAGAGGTCCTTCATCTTCCGTGCTAAGTTATGTGCATCCCCATAATTGGCCAAATGTTCTTGTCTAGATCTGTGAAAAACATGTGGTTTTCCATTTCTGTGCTTCTGTAGTGCAAGACACTTGCTAGTGGAAAGTGGGAGAGAATGAGTGTGTGCTAGTAAGCATGCCCCCGGCATGTACATTCTTTAATAATTTCCTTATAAACCAAGACTGACTGCATTCTGATGCGATCATCACGTAGTTCTATGCTGTCATCTTTAGTTGCTTCTCCCTTCAAAGGCACTAGTTTTAAGAGAAAAATCTAAGAGAAAAAATGAGCACTATCAATCAAGAGATTAATATCCATACTCAAGAGGCTGAGGGAGGAGGATTGCGAGTTACAAGCCAGTCTGGGCTCCATAGGAAGACCCTGTCTCAGAAGATGAAAAAACAAACAATAACCAAAGCATTAGTGAGAGGGAAACTTGAGCTCATTCTATAGAAGGAAATGGGTTACTTGAATATGCTCATTCTAGTTATACAGTATTCACCCATGTGTATGCTTATTTCAGGCATCCAGCTGTTGCGCAACTTTAGACCAATGGAAGAAAAAAGCAGCAAAAGTTGAATTGAGTGACACCCAAAAGCAAGAAATTAAAGAGGCCTTTGACTTATTCGATGTTGATGGGTCTGGAAACATAGATGTGAAAGAATTAAAGGTTCTGAAATTATTTCTAAGACATTTGAAAAAACCACACTGTCTCTGTCTATCTGCCTTTCTCTCTCTCTCTGTGAGTTATGGGGATGGAATCCAGGGCTCTACTACTAGGCTTCCCACAGCCCATATTTGTGATATTCTTTACACCTTTAACAGTAGTCTTCAGAAAGGTATGTATGTATACCTGCCCTGAGTCAACAGAAAAATACCTTGTAACATTTCAGTTCTGTCCTTGGTTGATAAGTAAGTCAAGACCCATAATTAACATGGTTATGTACTCAGTCACAGTAAGATTGGCTCTATGCTGAGTCTGTGTTAAAGAACAAAGAAGCTATTGTTTAGTAATTTCAAAGTTTAAAATGAGCTGGGTGGTGGTGGCAGAGATCTTTAATCCCAGCACTCAGGAGGCAGAGACTTGCAGATCTCTGTGTGTTCAAGGCCAGCCTGGTCTACAGAGTGAGTTCCAGGACAGCCAGAGTTAAAACAGAGAAACCCTGTCTCAAAAAATCAAAAAACCAAAATCAAAACCAAACCAAACAAACAAAAGTTCAAAATGAGACCATCATAGCATATATTAAAATATATTCCCTTCCTATTGCAGATTGCGATGCGGGCCTTGGGATTTGAGCCAAAGAAAGAAGAAGTTAAACAAATGATAGCAGAGATCGACAAAGAAGGGACTGGCACCATCAGTTTTGAAGACTTTTTTGCCATTATGAGCGTAAAAATGGTATAGTCACTCTGTTTTTCAAAGAAGTGCCACCAGAGCCTTGCGCACGGCTGGGGCTGGAACAGAGAGCTCACGGGAGAATCGGAACTAGGAATTTAAGGACGGGCAGGGTATGATAGTGCAAGAGGAATAGATATGCATTCAGAGTGGTAAAGATGATACAAAAGAGTTTTGCCAGGAAATAATGACACCTGACAAGACGGGAGCTCAAACCCGGAAGCCTTGTACCTGGTAATCCCTGAGGGCCTACTTCTGTACTGTTCCTGGGATTGCCCCTACCCCCTCTCCTGGCTGTCTTATGTACCTTGAGGGAGGGTATGAGTGTCTTGAAATAATTATTAAATGGGCAACAGGCTGAGAGCTCAGCCTCCTGGTACAAGCATGCACACACACGGCTCTAGAATTAACAGACCTAAAGTCCAGCTTGATAGAACAGATAAGTAAATGACCAGTGGCATTTTTCTTTTCTAAAGAGCGAAAAAGATGAGAAAGAAGAAATTCTAAAGGCTTTTAAATTATTTGATGACGATGCAACTGGAAGCATATCACTAGATAACATCAAGAGGGTTGCCAAGGAATTAGGGGAAAATTTAACAGAAGATGAACTGCAGGTAAATCTCAATTGTTTTATAATTATAGCATGGGTATAATTTTATATGGTTTGTGTAACCTAGCTGTACTTACACATTAAAAGCAAATTCCTGTCGATCTTCTATCATTGTACATCTCTTAACAGTTGTGGTCTGTCATGTTCCATTTTGTTTTACAGGAAATGCTTGATGAAGCTGATCGTGATGGGGATGGAGAGATAAACGAGGAGGAATTTTTGAGAATGATGAGAAAGACCACTCTTTATTAGCTCTACTTCATGCCTGCTAGATAGCTTACCTATTAAGCAGTTCAGTAATGTAATACTTTAGCTTACTCATTTCCAATTCTGTTTATATGCTCAGGTTGTCCCTTGGTGTCTAATTCATGCAAGAAGTTATGTGTCCACGTAATGTCAGTAAATACATAGTAGCAAGAAACAAAAGCATGACTTATTTCAACTGTGAACCCCAAAACAATATTTTCATATGCTATCTTTAAAGCTCAAGGTTCCAAGGAAATTTAAAATTTATTTTTCAGTTTAATAAATTTGGACCCCACATCCAAATGAAATTGTTTATTAAAAACTGAAAACAGTATTTTCCCACTATTTCCTCTTGTATGACTTTAAAAAAAGATAATAAACTTGTTTTTTAGTCAGTTCTTCAAACAAGTAAACTATTAATAAAGCTGGCTGATGACTACAGTATTTCTGATTTTCTTCTGGTAGTTACTGCTGTGCTTTGAATGACTCCAGTTCAGGCAACATGGTAGCGGGTTCTTTAAGAGGTGAGACCATCAGGATTCCTCCTTTATTAATGGTAATAAATATTCTTTTAAAGAGTCTTCAAGACCTATGAGATGACTCAGCAGGTCAAGGCACTTGTCACCACGCCTGACAACCTGAGTTTGGTCCGACATGCTAAAACATGAGAACTGGCTCCCACAAGGTGTCCTCGGATCTCCACATGCATGCTAGAGTATGTGGGTCCTCAGGGAAAAGCAGCCTATGCTTTTAACTGCTTAGTCATCTGTCTGATCAACATACATGTAACTTAAATTTATTCTATGTATGCGTGTTTGTA
This sequence comes from Cricetomys ansorgei, assembly GCA_026225945.1. Taxonomy (NCBI): domain Eukaryota; kingdom Metazoa; phylum Chordata; class Mammalia; order Rodentia; family Nesomyidae; genus Cricetomys; species Cricetomys ansorgei. Next base: position 14,409,412 of record JAMJFZ010001121.1, on the reverse strand, counting down.
AGCTGTGTACTACTTGAGTGCATGGTGCCTACAGAGGCCAGAAGAGAGCTTTGGAGTTACAGAATGTTGTGAGCTGCTATGTGAGTGCTGGGAACTGACACATCCCTGGAAAAGCAGCCTGTGTGTGCTCTTAACTGCTGAATCATCTGTCCAATCTCCATACATGTAATTAAAAAATTAAGTCTACTTTTTTAATAAGAGAAAAAAAGGCTTGCACTTTTGAGTTCTGTCATGGGTGTTCACACTAAGGTCTTCACCAGATTAAATGCTTTTATCATGGATTTCCACGATTCAAGGCTACCCAGCTTGTTATATTTTGCCATGGGAGCAAAACTAAAGGACAGGTACAGATACCAAGAAGTTAGGATGACTTAGAAGAGTATTTCGGACACCCCTTAGGTAATTTCAGTCTAAGTCTCCGACTGGACATAGCAACCAACCAACTTAAACTGGACCCTTGTCATTCTTTCCAAAGTCTGATATATAGCACAATCCTTTTTCTTTTTATGTAGTCTAGATTAGCCTTGGAACCACAATCTTCCTGTAGGTGTTTGGATTATATGTGTGTTTACCACACATCACATTTGATGTTGATGAAGACACTAAAATGATTTTCCCATGGTATCCATGGTGAGCATTGTTCTACTTACAGCTATCTTTATGAAGATTCATAAATTAACCAAATACTATGCATTTGATGTTACTCTCAATAGAGGAAAGGAAATGCAGGAAACTAGACAAAATGCTGATTTGGGTAAGAACAAATTTTGAGATTTTGGGTTAAAACCTCATCTAACATGGAAAGTGATAGTTCATCATTTTACCTATTTTTTCAATGAAATCATAAATACCCACAGCTTCCTTTTAAATGAAATGTGTACATCCCATAATTATTTCATATAGGGAAACATTTTGAGACACAAGCACCCTGTCATACCTCAACTTAGCATGATGGTGTTAAGTTCTTGTGGCGTGTACACAGAGACCTGGATGCACTTCAGAATAGTTCAAGAGTTCTGGTGGCTTTTCTGTTCCAGCAATATTCCCAGTATCTTTGGGGTTTCAAGCATTTTGAGGGTACCTGAGAGCAAATCCCTCAAACATAGCAAATTCCTATCTGATGCTGATAAAATTGTTTCAGCCTGGAATTAAATTCAAATCATCTCAAAAGATGAAAATGTATTTCAAACAGAGATTTCAATGGTGAGATAAAGAACTCCCTTTACACTTTATCATCGAACTGTTTTCTACTAAGAGGAATGGATCAGTATGAGAACGAATATTAAAAAGTAGAGCATCGAATTTTTTATTGGTACACCATTTGAACACCTGTAGAAATTCTCTCATGAAGTGTATGTTTTATAATTTAGTGGGTGAGCCATATTCACCATCGAAGGTAAATAGCAAATGAGAGAATGTGGCATTTATTCATTTGTTGCAGACAAGTTTATTTGAAGAATCCTCACAGGGCCCCACCCTTCCGTGAGGATCTGTTGGCAACTAATGTTCAGCAGGGACGGGGCATTTTCTTAATGGTATAGCTAGGGTAAGGTGGTTTGAATAAGAATAATAAGGATGGCTCTCATAGACATACATGTTTGAACACTTGGTCTTCAGGTGATGAAACTGGGAAGGATTAGGAGGTATGGTTCTCTTGGAGGAGTGTGTCATCTGGATGGGCTCTGAATTCTCAAATCTCCTGCCATTCCCAGTGTTCCCTTTCCCTCCTTCTTCCAACTTGAGATGTGAGCTCTTAGATGCTCTTGCTGCCATGCCATAACCTCACTATCATGGGCTCTAATCTTCTGAAGCCATAAGCCCAATTAAACACTTCCTTTTATAAGTTGCCTTGGATCAGCAGGATTTACATAGTAAAAATGGCCATTTTACCAAAAGCAATCTACAGATTCAACACCATCCCTATCAAAATCCCAATACAATTCTTTACAGATTTCAAAAGGACAATGCTCAACTTCATTTGGAAAAACAAAAATCCAGGATAGCTAAAATAATCTTGAATAATGAACTTCCAAAGGTATCACCATTTCTGATCTCAACCTGTTCTTCAGAGCTATAATAATAAAAACCATATGGTATTGTCATAAAAACAGACATGTTGATCATTGGAACCAAATCAAAGTTCTAGACATAAATCCACACACTTATGGACACTTGATTTTTGATAAAGAAGCCAGAAATATACAATAAAAACTTCAACAAATGGTGCTGGTCTAATTGGGTGTTTTCTTGTAGAAGAATGCGAATAGATCCATATTTATCACCCTGCACAAAACTCAAGTCCAAATGAATCAAAGACTTCAACATAAAACCAGATGTATTAAACGTGATAGAAGAGAAAGAGGGGAATAGCCTTGGGTGCACTGGCACAGAAGACTTCCTGAACAGAACATTGATAGCACAGGTACTAAGATCAACGATTAATAAATGAGACCTCATGAAACTGAAAAGCTTCTGTAAGGCAAAGGATACCATCAATAGGAAAAACCAGCAGCCTACAGAATGGGAAAAGATCTTCACCAATTCCACTTCTAATAGAGGGCTAATATCCAAAATATATAAAGAACTCAGGAAACGAGACAAACAAAACAAGTAATTTGATTAAGAAATGGGGTGCAGATCTAAACAGAATTTTCAATAGAGGAATCTCAAATGGCTGAGAAACACTAAAATGTTCAACATCCTTAGCCATTGGGGAAACACAAGTCAAAACTACTCTGAGATTCCATCTTACACCTGTCAGAATAGCTAAAATCAATCACACAAAGGACAGCTCATGCTGATAAGGATGCTGAGCAAGGAGAACACTCCTTCATTGCTGGTGGGAATGAAAACCTGTACAGCCACTATGGAAATCAATACGATGATTCCTCAGGAAATTGGAAATTGGCCTACCTCAATATCCAGCCATACCACTCCTGGGTGTTCATAGCAGCTTTATTTATAATAGCCAGAAACTGGAAGCAACCTAGATCCCTCTCAACTAAAGAGCAGATAAAGAAAATGTGTCTGTTTTTATGCCAATACCATGCGGTTTTTATTCTTATAGCTCTGTAGTACAACTTGAAACCAAGGATGGTGATACCTTCAGCAGTTCTTTAATTATTCAGAATTATTTTAACTATCCTGGGTTTTTATATTTCCATACGAAGCTGATGATTGTCCTTTCAAGATCTGTGAAGAATTGTGTTGGAATTTTGATGGTTATTGTATTTGGTAGGATGGATATTTTTACTATGTTAATCCTGCTGATCCATAAGCATGGGAGATCTTTCCGTCTTCTGATACCTTCTTTAATTTCTTTCTTCAAAGACTTGAAGTTTTTATCATACAAGTCTTTCACTTGCTAGGTTAAAGTTACCCCAAAATATTTTATATTACTTGTGGCTATTGTGAAGGGTGTTTATCCTCCTCATTTCTTTCTCAGTTCATTTGTCTTTTGTATATAGGAGGGATACTGATTTCTTTTAGTTAATCTTGTGTCCTGCCACCTTGCTGAAGGTGTTTATCAGCTATAGGAGTTCCCTGGTGGAATTTTTGGGGTCACTTACGTGTACTAACATATCATCTGCAAATAATGATACTTTGAGTTGGTTCCTTTCCAATTTGTATCTCCTTCATCTCCTTAAGTTGTCTTATTGCTCTAGCCAGAACTTCAAGTACTATATTGAATAGATATGGAGAGAGTGGACAACCTTGTCTTGCTCCTAATTTTAGTGGAATTGCTTTAGGTTTCTCTTCATTTAATTTGATGTTGGCTATAGCTTGCTTACAAATTGCCTTTATTATGTTTAGGTATTTCCCTTATATCCCTACTCTCTCCAGGACTTTTATCATGAAGGGATGTTGGATTTTGTTAAAGGCTTTTTCAGCATCTAATGGGATGATCATGTTGTTTTTGTCTTTGAGTTTGTTTATATGGTGGATTACATTTACTGAATTTTGTATGTTGAACCATCCCTGTATTTCTGGGATGAAGTCTATTTGATCACAGTGGATGATTATGGTGATTTGAATGAAAATGCCCCCCATAGGCTCATAAGGAGTGGTGCTATTAGGAGGTCTGGCTTTGTTGGAGAAAGTTGTCACTGGGGGAGGGCTTTGAGATTTCAGAAGCTCAAGCCAGGCCCAGTGGCTCACATTCTCTTGCTGCTGCTTGCCAATCCAGCTGTAGAACTCTCCTCCATCACCATGTCTGCCTGTAGCAATGCTTCTTGCCGTGACGATAATGGACTAAACCTCTGAACTGTAAGCCAGAGCCAATTAAATATTTTCCTTCATCAGAGTTGCTGTGGTCATGGTGTCTCTTCACAGCAGTAGAAACCCTAACTAAGACAATAATCTTTTTGTTGTGTTCTTGGATTTTGTTTGTGAGTACTTTATTGAGTATTTTTTCATCTATGTTCATAAGGAAATTGGTCTGTAATTCTCTTTCTTTGTTGAGTCTTTGTGTAGTTTGAGTATCAGGGTAACTAGGGTCTCATAAAAGGAATTGGGCAATGTTCCTTCTGTTTGTATTTTGTGGAATAATTTGAGGAGGATTAGCATTAACTCTTCTTTGAAAGTCTGGTAGAATTCTGTGCTAAAACTGTCAGGTCCTGGGCTGTTTTTTTTTGTTTTTTTTTGTTTTTTTTTTTTTTGAGGGGAGGCGGGGGGACTACTTCTAATGACTGCTTTTATTTCACTAGGGATTATAGGTCTATTTAAGTTGTTGATCTGATCTTTATTTAACGTTGGTAACCAGTCCCTATCAAGAAAATCAACCATTTCTTTTATATTTTCCAGTTGGGTGGAGTATAGATTGTTAAAGTATGTCCTAATGATTCTCTGGATTTCCTCAGCATCTGTTGTTATGTCCCCTTTTCGTTTCTGATTTTGTTAATTTGGATATTCTCTCTCCATCCTTTAGTTAGTGTGGATAAGGGTTTGTCTATCTTGTTGGTTTTCTCAAAGAACCAACTCTGTTTCATTGATGCTTTGTATTACTCTCTTTGTTTCTATCTTATTGATTTCAGTCCTCAGTTTGATTATTTCCTGCCATCTATTCCTCTTGGGAGTGTTTGCTTCTTTTTATTCTAGAGCTTTCAGGTGTACGGTTAAGTCATTAGTGTGAGATTTCTCTAATTTCTTCATGTACGCACTTTGTGCTATGAAATTTCCTCTTAGCACTACTTTTATTGTGTGCCATAAATTCAGGTAAGTTATGTATTCATTGTCATTGAATTCTAGAAAGTCTTTCATTTCTTTCTTGACCAATTTTTCATTCAGTAGAGAGTTGTTAAGTTTCCATGAGTTTTTAAACTTCCTTTTATTTCTGTGTTTGCGGACATCCGACTTTAATCTGTGGTTCTCTGATAGGATGCAGTGGGGTATTTTAATTTTCTTGTATCTATTGAGACTTGATTTGTGACTGAATATATGTTCAGTTTTGGAGAAAGTTCCTTGAGGTGTTGAGAAAAAGGTATACTCTCTTGTGTTTGGGTGAAATGTTCTGTAAATACCTTTTAAGTTCATTTGCTTAATAACATGTTACCTACAATATTTCTCTGTTTAGTTTTTGTTTGGATGACCTGTGTGTGAGAGTCGTGTATTGAAGTCTCCCACTATCAGTGTGTGAGGGTAAATATGTGACTTAAGCTTAAATAGTGTTTCTTTTTCAAATGTGGGTGTCCTTGTATTTGGAGCTTAGATGTTAAGATGTGAAAAGTCATTGTTAGGCCTCAAACTCAGGACAAACTGCTGGCTGAGAAACCTATTTAATACATCAAAGCAGACCTGGCCTCCAGGTTCTCCCAGCATCCCTTCTAACCCTGCTACAGGGTTCTTCTGGCTTGGATAACCAGCCCCCTAGCCTGAACTCTCCAGACCAGGGGGCTGGCCGGCTCTTCCCTGTATAATCCAGCAATTTCAGTTACCTCTTTCTCTCTTGGTCTCTTTAAGTTTCTCTTGGCCTCTTTTGGCCTCCTGGCCTCTTGGTCTCCAGGTTCTCCTCTTTCTCATCTCTTCCTTCTCCGCTCCTCACATGGCCCCCCAGCTCAGTCTGGTCATGTCCACCCTGGACTCTCCCAGATGTTGCTGCCTCTGGCTGTGCTCTCCCTCATACCTACTACAGAAGGGAAGCTTTCCCTTCCAGCATACCTAGAAACAGTCATGTCTTTTCATTTTAATTTCTTTTTTCATTCAGTCATCTTGGTGGATTTTTTCTTTGATAAATATAAAGTGTTCTTCCCCATCTCTTTTAATTTTGGTTTGAAGTCTATTTTGTTAGGTATTAGAATGGCTACATCAGCTTGCTTCTTAGGCATTTTTTTGCTTATAATATATTTTCCTACTCTTTATCCTTAGGTAATATATATCTTTTATGTTGAGGTGTGCTTCTTGTATGCAGCAGACAGATCCTGTTTTTGCATCCATTCTGTTAGTCTGTGTCTTTTTATCGGGGAGTTGAGACTATTGATATTGAGAGATATCAATAACCGGTAATTGTTAATTCCTGTTAATTTGTTGTTGGTGGTGGTGATTGTGGTGGTGGTATGTGTATGAGTGTGTATGTGTGTGTGTGCTTTCCTTCTTTTGATTTTGCTAGTGTAAGATTATTTCCTGCATTTTCATGGGTGTAGTTAACTTACCTGGGTTGGAGTTTTCCTTCTGTAGGGCTGTGTTTGTTGGTGGATATTGTTTATAGACAGATATTGTTTAGATTTGACTTGATCATAGAATATCTTGCTTTCTCCATCACGATGATTGAAAGTTTTGCTGGGTATAGTAGTCTGGGCTCTGTGGCATCTGTGGTCTCTTAAGGTCTGCAGCACATCTGTCCAGGCCCTTCTGGCTTTCAGAATCTCCGTTGAGAAGTCAGGTGTAATTTTAATAAGTCTGCCCTTCTATGCTACTTGCTCTATTTCCTTTGCAGCTTTTAATATTCTTTCTTTGTTTCAAATGTTTTGTATTTTGATTATTACATGGCAAGGGGACTTCCTTTTCTGGTCTAGTCTATTTGGTGTTCTGTATGCTACTTGTACATCGCCTTCTTTAGGTTAGGAAAGTTTTCTTCCATGATTTTGTGAAAATATTTTCTGGGCCTTTGAGCTGGAATTCTTCTCATTCCTCTATTCCTATTATTCTTAGGTTTGGCCTTTTCATAGTGTCCCAGATTTCCTGGATGTTTTGTGTCAGAACATTTTAGATTTAATATTTTCTTTGACCAATGTATCTTTATCTTCTATTCTATCTTCAGTGCCTGAGATCCTCTCTTCCATCCCTATTCTATTGGTGTAGTTTGCCTCTCTAGTTCCTGTTTGCTTACCTAGATTTTTCATTTCCAGAATTTCCTCAGTTTGTATTTTCTTTACTGTTTCTATTTCCATTTTCAGGTCTTGGACAGTTTATTTGTTTCCTTTAGCTGTTTGTTTTGGTTGGGTTTCTTTAAGGGATTTATTCATTTCCTCTTTAAGGACCTCTATCATCTTTATAGAGTTGTTTTAAGGTCTTTGTCTTGTGCTTCAGCTGTGTTGAACACTCAGTGTCTGCTGTGGTAGGATGTAGGCTCTGGTGGAGGCATATTGCCCTGGAGGTTTTGATTGTGTTCTTATGCTGTTATCTAGTCCTCTGGGTTTGGGGTGATTATAAATCTATGTGTTGTCACATGTGCTTTCTTCCAACAGCATATGAGATATAGGAGGGTGACCTCTGAATCTCCACAGGCATGTCTCTAAACCTTGGGTCTTCCCTTCCTCCTGGGGTTGATTTTTTCTGCACGTGTCTATAGCAAGCCCAGGGCCTTTCCTGACCCTCTCCCACCCCACAGCTTTCTTGGGCTTGCATTCAGCTTTTTGTCTCCACAGCAGAGCCTTTCAGTCACACTTCTTTCCAGAGCTCTTTGCTCACAGGTCCTGTTTTTCTGGGTCCCACCCTGAGCATGTCTAACTAGCCAATGATCAGAGGTGGCAAAGGAAGGTGTGTAATTTATTTTCATTTTGCTTCTCCTTGGTCCTTGAGCTTTGTAATTTGTCTTCTCAAGTCAAGCCCAATCTGTTTCTCTTTCCGTGGAGTAATTCTCTAGTCCTGGCTTGTCCTTCCTCCATGTTGTTGCCATGGGCACCTTCTCATTCCTCCCACAGTTGTTTAACATGTCAGTTTTAGTAAATGTTTTCAGCAGGAAGATTCGTTAAGCATGGCCCAAACCAAAAAGAAATGCAAACCTTTTATTAGCTAATTTTTTCTGGTGACAACGCACTGGAATTGTGAGCGATGGCTCTCCCGAGGGCCTGTGAGGAGATTGCAGTGTTTAAACAAGGATCGGGTGTTTACCATTCTAGAGGCAGTGAGACCTAAAAATGAGACGGACTAAAGTCTCATGCGGTAGCCAGCTTTATGCTGAGCATCAAATTGACTCTGAAGGTTAAGAAGAGTCTCCTGAGCAGAGTGTCCAATCACAAGGGCAAGCTGCACAGGCAGCCACTGATGGCATACAAACCAGAGATGGGGAAACATTTTCTGTAAAGCAGAGGCTCTCAACCTTTGAGTTGAGACCCCCTTGGGGTTTGAACAACCGTTCCACAGGAATATCCTAAAACCATGTGCATATCAGATATTTACATTACCATTCATAACAGTAGCAAACTTACAGGTATGAAGTAGCAAGGAGAATAATTTTATGGATGGGGGTCACCACGACTTGAGGAACTGTAGCAAAGGGTGGCAGCTTTAGGGAGGCTGAGAACCACTGCCGAAGGCATTAAAAACAAATAGCAATATTCAGCTGTAACGAATAATCAGAAGTAAGCTCACTTTCATCTGCTACACCTGGGAAGAGCACAAGAACACATTCCAAGAATATTTCCCTGTTTTGAAGAAACTGAGATCACAAGACTCTTGTCTTGTTTTCTTGGAGTTTTCTCACAAGCACCCAGAATTCTCTTAGCACAGCTCCATTCCCGGACATGTTCTGACAAGTGAGAAAGGCGGGACTAATCTGCATTTGCTTAGAAAATGAGCTAACATCCAAACCTCCCCTCTCATTGTCTTCTTTTTACTTGCTCTGAGGGAATGTCCCATCAAGCCACATGGAGTGCTGACAGCTTAGATGAAGTTCCACCTCCTTTGCAGGCTGTCTTAAGGCGATCTCTTTTGGATGCTGTTATCTCATCTTACAGATGAGAATGCTGGAGGTCCCTGGGTTTGAGTGATTAGAAGCCATACCCCAGACCTGCTGCATTCAGGCTCCTAACCCTGCATTCTGCTGAGCTTACCAGGCTCTGAAACTGGAGTTTTCTTTCAAATGAGAAATGCTGATAGTTTACATTCTAAATGGAAGGAAAAAAAAATGTTTTTTTGTTATTTGTAGCAATCAAAGAAGTGACACTTCAAGAAAAGTATGTGATAAAAAAATGAAGTTTAACAAAAATGTATTTTTTATTATAGTATTTGTAAATTCAGTGGTAGAGAGTTGTGGTCAGTAACAGTCAAGACAAATAGATACTTGGAAGATCAGCGATGCATTCTCTTAATGAGTTACTTGATATCTCGTATAGGAATAGTCTCCCTCGACTTTACCTGGTTTTCTGGAGATGATTCACTTTGACTTTATTTACTTTAAAAACAAGTTTAATATTCATCCAATGAATGAACCAGGGAGTGCTTGCTGGAAGGCCAAGTTCCCCCACTAGAGGGCGTTGTGGTCATGTCTCAGTTTGCTGAGTGAGGGTGTGGTCTGATTTATGCTCCTTTGGATAGTCTGACATACAGTGGTTTTAGAGACAGACAAATGCAAAAGCTGTAACTTATCTAGTAAATTGTATTATTCTTTAACTCACTTCCTTAATAACTATTATGTGTCCGTCAACAGTTTCACTTAATATCCTAACCCATAATATTGGAATTTTAGTTGCTGAATTTTCAGGGAAAAATATTATTTGAAAGTTTGAGGCAGACTTTCCCTCCTAACCCACCTGTAAATATGTTTGATGTTTTCTCTGACTATAAGTAGGAGGAACTAAATTATTTGATATAAAAAATAACTTTGAAAGAATCTCATTAGACGGTTGACTAGAGCATGATTTGAGAGAGCAGGGAGACGTATGAGTTTTATTTGCCAAATCTCTGTGTTATTTAAATTTTTATGAACATAATTTTTAAAAGTATAAGTTAAGAAAAAAATCAATTGCATGTACAAATGATGCTAAAGCAATAATTATTAAAGTGAATTTTAAATGTCTAAATATATAATCTGCAGATATGGAAAAATACAACATCAACGTGTCATTAGTAGACATCCAACACACAGTCAAAAGAGAAGCGGGGTTACAGCGTGTCCTTAGGGAGGGCTTTTCTCTCCTTTATAAGATATTGGTAAAGAACAGGAGCTAGTCTCTTTTCATTTGGATCTTGAAATGGTAAGAGAACTATTTTGAATAAATAAGCTATTTATTTAATATAAAATTTAAAAGGAAATATGTTTGATTTGCTATTATTCCAAATATACCAGTTTAGTTGACAATGAAACATTTTTTCCTACATTTGATAAAAGAGTTAGTAAAAGGATATATAACTCAATTTGGAGAAATCTAACATATTCAAAAGAAATATCAATATAGAAATTAGAAAACATTTATAGTTCAAATACATTATGTTCAACATAAGGTTCTTTATATTGATTTGAAGCTGATGGAAAATATATACATATATTATGTCTATGGACAAGATATACTATATTACTTTTTACTAGAAACCCGTAAATACTAAACTTCTCTTAGGCATATATCATGAATATATTAAATGCCAAACCATATAAAAACAATAAAGTAAAAATCTTTACTATGAGAAGGGGGTACCGTGGCAACATCTGGCCAGAGAGCACAAGAGTCCTGGGAAGAGAGTGTGCCTTCAGAACATCTGCCTCCATGATGAAGTTTCAAAATGAAGTTTGAATAAATAGTCAGGTAAGCAGGAAACCAAACGTGATTTCCCCCTCAGAAATAAAGGTTCTGATGGTGGCAGCAGCCCATCAGAACAATTTGGAACATACTAGAAAATCAGTCAAACCTGGACAATGGAAAAAGATAATGATCTTATTTGAGCAAGAGTCCATTTTCTTACCTACATTGTCTAAGCATGTAGCATGTGTGACAGATAAGAGCATCTAACATCATCTTTCCAAACATGTATTCTCAGTAAATTTATAGTAATATGAACTTCTACATAAACTACATATTTAGATGTGATCTTTTGGCATACTTTGTCATTCTTTTGTTTTGTTTGTTTGTAACTCTGGCTGTCCTGGGACTCACCCTGTAGACCAGGCTGTCCTCAAACACACAGAGATCCACCTGCCTCTGCCTCCTGAGTGCTGAGATGAAAGGCGCGCCCCACCACCACCACCTAGCATAATTTGTCATTCATTGAGGTCTCATTCATTTACTTCATGAAAGCGAGTTAAGGAATCCCACTAGATATCTTCCATGGCTGATTCTAATTAGCAGCAAAATTCTGTTACGTCACCTACGTCAAACACGATAGGCAAGTCTTCATGTTTAAAATGCTTGTTTTGTTGTTGTTTTTTGCCTATATATGAATATATATAGAAATTATGAACTATTGTTTTATTCATGTCCAATTTTACACAAACCATATCTCAGAATCTCTTACATCTTACCTTTTCTTGGTTTTCTGGTTTAAATTTCTTTACAGGGATAAGTGTTATTAGAATCCCTCCACGCTACCTGCCGTTCAGAGTTCTGTTAGGTGAATCACAGTGGCCCACGTCATACCATCTCGGCCTCTTTCTCCGCTTCGCATTTTGTTTTCTCATTTCATTAGGATTCAAGAACCATGTTTTTCTTTGGTTACCACGACCCCTCCTTGTGTCACAATGGGGAGGGCTTATTTGCCATCCAAGGTGCTTGTATGAATCAAGACGGTTTCTTATCTTTCAATCACTCAGGTCGTCTATGAATCAAAAGGGATTTTTTATTTTTTACAGTTTTCATTCCCGTTCCATTTCCTGGAAGCTCTTACTTACCAGGTAACACTTTACTTAGGAAGGTTCTCCATCAGCTCAGTCAGACTCAGTCAGTGTAGGATCCCACAACCAGGCTAGAAAGCTAAAATGTTGCTCTTGTGTCCATGGCAACTGTCTGAGGGGCCAAATTAAGGATCATTGATTCACGTAGGACCAGGCAGAGAAGGAACTGCGTGGTTGAGGAAAACCCTTTTAGTCAGAAACTTTTCTTGAGGAGGTCAAGCCCTGTGAAAATTTAATGGAAAAGTACCCAACAGTACCTTTATGTGCTAAAAATAAAAAACAGGTGGCTGAGTGTTCTTGAGGGAATTTTACACTGTGCTTTACAGTGGATCCGTTTCCCCCTCTTCCTGCCTCTGTTCAAACCTGCCAGTCCACTGTGTCTTTTACCCCCCCCCCCACCATGACGTTTCCTGGCTCTGCAGGAATGGTCTCAACTTCTGCCAATTAGAAAGTAAAGCTGCTGCCAGGTGTCAGTAGTGCACACCTTTAATCCCAGCACTTGGGAGGCAGAGGCAGGCGGATCTCTGTGAGTTCGAGGCCAGCCTGGTCTACAGGGTGAGTTCTAAGACAGAGTTACAACAGAGAAACCCTGTCTTGGGAAACCAAAAGGAAAAAAAGCTAGGCTGCTTTGGGGTGATCCACATGTTTACGATTCCTAATGAACACCCCACAAACACTACAGCTTCCTGGGAGTAGCTGGGGAAAAGTGTCCTCCATCAGAGTCAGTGCCCGGATCCGAGCCACCTTCCAGTTCCTTGTGATTCGAAGCTCTGTGAGTTGATCACTGGCACATCTGTCATACTCACACCAGCTGTGACGCGTTAGCGAGGCAAATGAGGTTCGTCTGGTCAGCTCACCATCACATTTGGCGTGAAGAATCTGGAAGTCAGTACAATGCCCTCCTCTGGGGGAGACAGGGAATGTTTCAGACTCTTAGGCAAATGTGTGCAGCTCTGGTCAAAAGACTTTAGATTTAGGCTGTTGCAGCCTTTAGAGGAAAATTGGCAATTAGGGGAACATTTTTAGAAATCCAGGTGTTTGGCTGTTGAGGGCACCTTGGTTCTACGCCAGGTTGACACTGTAAAAAATATCTCAGAGCTTTGACAAAAATCTAAACATACTGGGGACGGTATTTTTGTTACAGTCACGATTAAGACATTTAGTTTGAAGTCCGTTGGAAGCCAGTTAAAATCTGGGCCTTTCATCATTTCCTTTATCAAAGGGAAAGTCAGAGAGATAAAGAGAATTAAGGCAGTCACCCAGTGAGAGGGAAGCTACTTAATTATTAAAGCACAGTTGATTTTTTTAATACATGCTGTGACCTTTGTTACTACCCAGAATGAACAGACCACATTTCTTAACTTCATTTCTTACAGTTACAATAATTTTCTAGACACAGAATAACCTTCGTAAGTCCCAAAGGGAAGTCCCTACACAAATGGACCAAAAGCATGCCTGTGAGCAGACAAAACTCTTCCCCCAAGTTATTTTCTATGACACAGTTAACCTGGTAGATGCATGTTTTTCTTAAGTGTTAAATCACTGTTAGGTCAGAAGCAAACTGTCCCCAAGGTTTGTGTGTTGAGCCAGCTGGTGGTTCTGTTTTGGGGAATTGTGGGACTTAGGGGAGATGGGTTGCTGGGGAACCCAACCAGCTTGAGGTCTGTAGCCAGGCCCTGCTTCTTGTTCCTCTCTGTCCCCAGAAGCTCGAGAGGTCACTGTCACATCCGCTGCCACAGCTGTGAGCTGCTTCTACCCATACCTTCCTGGCCATGACGGACTGTACCCTCAAGCCATGGGCCAAAATACCATTAAGTCCCTTCTTGTCAGGATTTGGTCAAGGTGAAGAGAAAATAAATAAACACAGTTACCAAAATGGAATGGTGTGTTTATAGATCTCATTTTCCTGTTACGGTTTGATTTGTAAGTGTACATATTGGCATATGTGTATATGTACACGTGTGAGCACACACATATTCCTAAGACAAACTGCTTCTACTTCAGGTGTTTTTATTTATTAGTTAACAGTTTTTTTTTTTTTTTATTAAACTGCATTCCAAATTCCATAAGATGGTGAAAGAGAGTTCACTGTGATGTGCAAAGTACTTCTGTTACAGCCAGTCTCTCTACGATCCATGCCCCCGCCCAATCCCTCTCTGTCTTCTTCCTGCGATGCGGGGACCGAATCCAGGGCTTCTTACACACTAGGCAAGAGCGTCCCCATCAGCCTTGATCTGAAACAATGTCTGGCTGTGCAGCCTGATCTGGTCTCCTGCCTCAGTGTTCAGAGTGCTGGGATTATGAAGTCAGGATCAAATCCTGCTGTGTTCTCTTCCCTTTCCTTGTCTCCACCCCTCTTAAGACACAGCAGTGGTGTGTGTGTGTGTGTGTGTGTGTGTGTGTGTGTGTGTGAGAGAGAGAGAGAGAGAGGGAGAGAGAGGGAGAGAGAGAGGGAGAGAGAGAGAGAAATGGTTTTATCATCTTTCTGATTCCCTCCTTAATGAATAAGAGAGAGAGAGAGAGAGAGAGAGAGAGCTGTGCCCTCACAGCAGAAGCCAGCCTCCCTCCACATTAGCACCTTTCACTGACCCAGCAGTGGGGAATTTTGAAAGTTTGATTCAGTGAGCACTCTCTCCATCTCAGAACTGTAATACATAGAATAAGTCAGGAACTTTCCCATCAAGTCAGGTTAAGGGGAGCATGGTTGCCCAGCTGAGGGAACATGTCTCGGGCAATGGAAAATAGATGCACCTTCTGATCAGCTTTGAGGAATGCCAATGCCCGGGACTCTTCACGTCCTCTCCTCTTCTTATAGCCGTATTTAAGTAGAAATGAGGGAGGTTGCATATACAGACTGACATTTCACTTATTGTCTCAATGGGCTGAGGAGGAGGTTCCAACACTCTTTGCGAATGAGGGGCTTATTCCTATCAAGCTCTTCTAGGTAGTAGCTTTTCTTAGTGAGGTTTGGCCGTTTATTCCAGGTGTCTCCCAGTCGCTGCTATCCAGCCTGCCATGCGCCTGTCTCACCGTCAGTATCCTCTTTCCCATAGCAGACATTGCCTGAGAACATAGCCCCTCCTCATCCTTCAGCAGTGAAGTCAGCGGGCATGTTAGAATTCATGTTCCAATAAAAAAAATGACAAACGATGGACAGAATGCCCCCTGGACTTTGAGATGCTGTCTCTTTCCAAATTTCTGCCCCCATTTGGATCTCCTGGGAGCTAAGCAACAAGTCCATTTTGGAAGCGAATCTCTGCCACCGGGGCGGTGAAGACATTGCTCTGCTCTTCTCTTCTTGGACGCACCCAGTCATCAGAAGAAAACGCAATGCTTTCCTTCTATTGGCGTTGGAGTGGAAGTCGCGCCACTTTTCCTCTCAGTCCTATTGGTGGAGGGAAGTGGTGGGGGTGTGGCATGGGCAGAAGGCACAGTCCCACTGCATTAGCCTGGGGGGATGTGCTCCGCTCCAGGTATGGCGACCTTGGATTTTAAAAAGTGGGGTACATGCTGGGTTTTGGCTTTAGTTTGCGATTCTAGATGCAACTCAAGGGCAACCAGGAAAGCCTCGAGTTGTTACTAGCGTTAGGGTAACAGCCGGGCCCTGGCAGCTCTAACAGAGCAGATTTTGCTGCTTGTCCTCGGTAGGCCAAGTAGAGAGGAAAATTATTAGAGACAAACAGAAAAAGATTTATTCGATGTGGACAAGTTGGGAAGAGGGACACGGAGGTTCAGTGACATCCTGGCCCTGCCACCAGTCCATCTTCAGGGTGCTCGATGAGAGGAAGGTTTAAAGAGAAGGCAAGAAGTATGCACACCGCGTAGTCCAGTCAGGGTGAGGTCCGTTTTTTCAGCAGTCAAAAGGGAGAGGGAAAGGTACAAGTGTTCCTTATAAAAATATGTTCGTTCCCGGCAGGCCAGTCACACCTCTTGTCCGAATCAAGGCTTCTCCTGGTTCAGAACTGGGCTCTGCTACTGACTATTGAGTCACACTTTCTCATTTGTGAAATAGTCCCTGGTGACCTTTCTCGGGTTATTTCAGTGAAGAGATGGCTAAATGAATGTCTTCTGGCATCCACACCAGAGGTGCTATTCGCTATTATCTTCTGCATGCCCCATTTTTCTCTCCCAGCCTCTTGCCTTACAACCATCTTTGTGTATGTGTGCATGTGCATGTGCATGTGTGTGTGTAAAGCCTGGGCTTTTGATACCTCCCCCTTGGATCCAAGTGTTCTGTTACTGCTGCAACCAACATACTTGAGACGAAATCTTCAGCATTAGTAACAACAGTCAGTCCTATATTCTCAGATGACTCATCAAGTTGTGAGCTGTCCGGGCCACCAGGTATGGGCTCCACTTCCTGAGATGCACAGTGTAGGTGTACGGTTACCAGAAACCCTCCACGGCGCTGCCCAGTCATAACAGTCGCCATCGCTCCAGAAATGACGAGGATGAAAGAAAAGAAAGACCGAAACAAAGAAATGTGATTGTTTTTATATTCTGCCATCAAGAACACCCTTTGAGTTAAAAAAGAAATCATTCAAGTAAGAACAAACAAATTTAAATAAAAAAAGTTTTGATGCTGATTTCTAAACTGAACTGGGTTTAGATAAAATCTACACAGCAGAATATTTACTCTTAGAATTATCAGCTATGCGTGCAGACCCATTGCTCCTGTTTTCACACTTTCAAAGAAGGTAGATTTTTTTTTTTTAATGACCTGAATACACTTAGAGCTCTTTGGGTTACATAAAGTGTATGGCTAGAGAAAGAAAAACGTAGTTCAATTTCTCATTCAACAAACTTACCTAAGTATAATTATATAATTAAAGAATTTCCAACTTTCTTTTTCATTGCCTTAAAATCTAGAGGTTAAAGTCTAATAGAGAAGAAAGGACACACACACACACACATGCACACACACACCGCATTTTCAGTTTCTTCCCTGTTCCATAACTTGGCCTGTCTCAGCACCATCATCAGTTTTTAACACCCCGACTGTAAAGTGGCTTCACTGAGCAACGGCAGCTTCTATGAGCAGAGTGTGCAGAACTCACACATGCAACACGTGTCATTCAATGAGCTTACACTTAGAGCAAGACAGCAAGAGGCAACAGAAACCAGAGATTTGTTGAGAGCTGGTCTTCAAGGCTCAGGAAAACTACCTGGATAGATAAGGTCCTGACCACATGTACCTAGGTTGGACTCCACCCAAGGGACCTCAAAGACAGCCTGCCCAAGATTATATACCTCGAGGCCACATAATTGGCTGGGCTAAAGCATGAGAGAAGCCTGCTCTGGATGGCTGGAGGGGAGGACAGGAAGAGCTTAGCTGTTCCATTTGCCACTTCCCTGTCTTGGGGTACTGAGTTCCCTGTGCATCCTACTGTTATTCTCAAGAGCCACTACCAGAATGTGCCACCCTGAGACCATGCCAAGAATAGTCTAGCACCCACTACCATGACTACCATGTCCGTGGTCACAAGCCACCTCACAAAGACCTGCTATATTTGCACTCCAAGAATTAGGGGAATCTTCCCCCAATCTTTCCATCTGTAGGACCTGCAGAGTATTTTCCTGGTGTGTTGTGTTAAGTTACTGGTAAGCAAGTGAGCTTCCACGTCTTCTGCTCAGGTCCTGCTTCCTTCACATGTGTGCATTCATATGTCCACACACTCATACAACCTGTCTTAGTTAGGGTTACTATTGCCGTGATGAAACAACATGATCAAAAAACTTAGGAAGGAAAGGGTTTATTTTACTCATAGATCATCATCAAAAGCAGGTGGGGCATGAACCCAAGCAGGGTAGGAATCTGGAGACAGGAGCTGATAGAGAGGCCATGGAGGGGTGCTGCTTACTGACTTGCTGTCTTGGCTTACTCAGCCTGCTTTCTCATAGAACCCAGGACCACCAGCCCAGGAGTGGCACCACCCACAATGGGCTGTGACCGCCCCCACTGATCACCAATTAAGAAAATGCTCTACAGGCCTGCCTCTAGCCCAGCCTTGTAGAGGCATTTTCTCAGTTGAGGTCCCTCCTCTCAGATGATATGGCATGTCAGGTTGACATAAAACTAGTCAGCACACAGTCTAAAAGTAGTTGGGGAGAGGTAGAATTTTTATTTTGTTTTTAGGTGGGGAGCAAGAGAAAGCAAGCCTCACTCATAGTTGTGCCTGATTTAAACCCATACAAATGGTGGTTGCAGCTCTGGCAGGCCGCCATGCATAGACATGCTTAGGGAATCTCATAGCATCCTGTTGGAGCTCAGGGGTCAACCACTGATTCTAAACTCACTAAGCAAATAGAGCAGTCTGTATCAAGACAGCTTTTGCAAAGTGACCTGGGAAGGCAGGCAGCAGGGCTCCTCTAACAGATGTTTCCAAGTGGATTTGCTTCCATCTCCAAGCTGCTTAATAACTCAGGAAGTTCTAACTTGTAGCAGTGCAAATGATTTTCTCCATAGGAAAGAAAATAAGCATTTCCATATGGAATAAAGCTTTGGGCCATGGACACTGACCAGTCCTCTCTGCTGGATTGTATCCATCAGCATTCCTTGTAGCCTTATAGTGTGTGTGTGTGTGTGTGTGTGTGTGTGTGTGTGTGTGTGTGTGAGAGAGAGAGAGAGAGAGAAATGGTTTTATCATCTTTCTGATTCCCTCCTTAATGAATAAGTTAACTCTCCTTAATGAATAAGTTAACATAAAGTAAATTATTTTATAATTATACAATAATAATAATAATTTTGTATATCAGAAAATAGCCTTTAAAAACTACCTTCAGGCCTGGTGGCAGTGGTGGCACATGCCTTTAATCCCAGCACTTGGAAAATGGAGGCAAGCAGATCTCTGAGGCCAGCTTGGTCTATAGTGTGAGTTCCAGGACAGCCAGAGTTACAACAGAGAAACCCTGTTTCAAAAAACCAAAAAACAAAAACAAAAAAGAAAAGAAAAAAAATCAAAGTCCTGAACTCACACAAAAGCAGGGTATTGAGTGTACTATAGTTCTAGTTACACATATTTGCTTTCTCCCTCCCTCTCTTCCTCTACCCTTTCTTCCCTCCCTCCCTTCTTCCCTTCTTTCCTCCCTCCCTCCCTCCCTCTCTTCCCTCCCTACCCTCCCTCCTCCCTCCTTCCTTCCCTCCCCTCCCTCCCCTCCCTCCCTCCCTCCCTCCCTCCCTCCCTTCCCCTTCCTTCCTTCCTTCCTTCCTTCCTTCCTTCCTTCCTTCCTTCCTTCCTTGTTATTTATGGTTGGACAGTCTTGCTATGCAGGTTAGACTTGAGTTTAACAATCCTCAAGGTCAGCTTTCCCAGGGCTAGGATTGCAATCATCGGCCCACCATGCTCAGTTATATGTGTTTATCTCCTAAGCATCTGTAGCACTGTCAACATTACACCACTATGTATTTGAAGTACGATTGTATACAAGATGAGCACTGAAGTACTGGAGGCTGTGCCTGCAGAAGGTGCCTCTTGGATTTTACTGAGGCCAGACTGAGTTAAAGGCGGTCAAAATACAGCAGATGGCACCCGAGACAGCACAGCAGTCTCCTGCTGGGAGACAGCCAAGCCCAGAGGTTGCAGAGAGGCATCTCAAACAGACCTCAAGTTAGTTCTTCTCATATTTTCACCTTCTCACACTTCCCTGCCTCTGGAAGCCTAAAGCCATTTTCCTTTGTCCTACAAATTTGTGTGCCAGAGGAGTTTTAAAGTTTCATTTGAAGTTTTTATGTGTACGTGTGTATTCGTGTTTGTATGCCATACACCTGTGGTACCGAGTACTGGAGCTAGAGTTCCAGATACTTGTGTGCTGGAAACCAGCTTGCTGAAGAACAGCAAGCTCTCTTAATCGCTGAGCCAGTGCTCCAGGCCTTGTCCACCAGGTGCAAGCCACTGCCTGGAATGCTCTGTGGCTGAGCAGTCTCCTAGATGGAGTGTGCTGTCTGAGGTCAATAAACTAGATCGCTTTTTTCTAATTCTTTTGTTATAGAGATCTGTCCCAACTATGAATTTACAAGACTTAAGGAAAAACTATATTTCTTCCCAGCAAAGTGTACTTTCTTTGAGGTACATTAATAAAAAAGAAGTGCTAGGGAACTGAAGGTGAGAAAAAGAAGAAATTTTTTTTTTTTTTTGCCGCAGATCTGTTTGGATTCCTCACACACTCCCCGGGTAGCAGCAGACACCTGTCAAGACCAACTCCCGCTTACAGGCACTATGTTTTCAATAAAAATTCCAATTTGGAAACTTTATACAACTTGTAAGGATCAAGTGAATTACTATTTTGCTGTCTTGAAATGTTACTAAGTGGGAAAAAATCAGAATCTCAAAAAATTGCTTTCCATTCTGACAGGGATCATGGTATTTGCTATTAAATGCAAGTGAAGATGTAAAATCCATTTTAATTTCCCTGTCATTTTAAAAAAACTATTTGCTACTAAAATTAAAAGTATATTACTTGGAAAAGTTGCATTATCTTTCAAACTGATTCCAGGGAATTATTTTCTTTCCTGGCAACATTTGAATTTGACCCTGGCTTAACTGGCTTTAATTCAGTCTTTTAGCTTTTGGAAAAAGCATGCAAACCTGCATCACTATCTCAACATGAATGCACTGAAGATTATGGTCTGGAGGAGGAAAGAGGGCAGTGGGTCTCTTTCTGCAGAGAAGAGAGTAGGGCAAGGTCTTGGAAGTGCACTTTCAATCTCGAGAGACCCATCAGTCAGGTTATGTCTAGATTAACTATTGCTGTTTTAAAACCACCTGAAAATTTGGTGGTTTCACAAACCCCTCTTTCACCTGTTCACACTTCTGTGGGTCTGCAGTCTGCCATGGGCCCACTTGGTAGCCCTTCCTTGGTTTTATCTAGGTGTGTACCTGCAGTTTGGGGGTTTTAGGGACAAGGGTATTGCTTGTATCTTGTGTTTTATTGGAACTGTTGGCTGTGCCCTTCCCTCAGACAGTCTTCTATTAGGAGGCCTTGTCTGGGCTTCCTTCCACAGCAGGAGGGGAGGGAAGCAGAAGCTGTAGGGCCACTAAGTGCCCGGGAGTCCAGAAGTTGCAGCCTGTCACCTGCATGGAGTTCTGTTTGTGAATTAAGTGGCAACATCAGCCAGACAGGAGAAATGGCTCCATCTCAGGGAGGAACTGGAATTACTGCCACAACTTTTGCAAACCATCTTGCATAGCCATGAAGGGTTCCCTTTCCTCTGCATCCTCACCAGTTTTCTGTGTCTTCTAATTTCTAAAAATCATAACCGATATATTAAATCATGATCCTAGATTATATACATGCATAGATATGGCATAATCCTAAAATGTCAAAATGTACTTGTTACAGTTTGTATCTTAAATGTCTACCCCCATGTCTTACAGGCTTGATCTCTACCCCGGGGGTTATTGAGAGAGGGACAGAACTCCCTAGAGGTAGGTTGTGGAAAGTTGGGTCTCTGGGGCATTTCCTTGAAGGGGAGTTTGTAAAAGAGTTGTCTCTTTTGCTTCCTGGCCTCAGTGATAGAAACCATCTTCCTTTGCCAAGTGTTCCAGCCATGCTGCTCTGCGCGGCCAACAATCCAAAGCATCAGGAAACACTATGGACTGAATCCTCTGAAACTACGAATCATGGGAAACCATTCTTCCTTGCAAGTGGCTTGTGTATATGTGTGTGTTCATGGGAGTAAATGTTCCAGTGTGTGCATGTGTGCCAATGCAGGCAGTCCGCCCCTGGGTGTTGTGTCTCAGGTGCTACCTACTCCTTGTTTTCTTTTTCTTTCTTTCTTTCTTTCTTTCTTTCTTTCTTTCTTTCTTTCTTTCTTTCTTTCTTTCTTTCTTTCTCTTTCTTTCTTTTTTTTTTTGTCTGGAGCTCAGAAATAGGCTAAGCTGACTTATCAGCAAGCTGTAGGATCTACCTGTCTCTGCCTTCAAAGTGCTGGGATTACAAGAATTTACTACCACTTCTTTCTCTTCTTTCTTTATTTTTTTAAAACATGGTTCTGGGGATCAAACAGGTTTAACCTAGCTTCTCACTAATAAAAAAAGACTTCTAACCGGTCCAACTCCATTGATGTGCTTTGAATCTGGAGTGCCTCCCATGGGTTCCTGTTTCAGGTGCTTTTTCCCTGGCTTGTGACATTATTTTGAAGGCATGGAGACTTTATGAGGTGGGTCTAGCTGGTGGAAGTAGGCTGCTCAGGGAAGCCTTTGGAGGTAATACCCATCCCTGATCTCAATGTGCTTCCTTGTCCAGTGTCATGTGACTGCCCAGTGCCTCATCCTCCTACTGCCATGGATGGAATGGCTTCACCGTGATGAACTACTCCACTGTGATTGTGAGCCAAACAAATCTTTCCTCCTTGAAGTTGCTTCTGTGAGGTATTCATTCATAATGATGTGAAATGTAGCAGAGCCAGCACAATGAAGTGGGGAGTTACTGGGACAAAACTGACCACATGGATCATTTATTTTATTTTATCTTTTTAAATTCTTTATTTTATGTACATTGGCGTCTTGTCTGTGTGTATGTCTGTGTAAGGGTGTCTCTAACTCCTCTTAGAGTTATTGCGAGCTGCCATGTGGGTGCTGGGAATTGAACCCGGGACCTCTGGAAGAGCAGCCAGTGCTCTTAAGCACTGAGCCATCACTCTAGTCCCTTAGTCCTCGTGAGCTGGAGTGCGGGAGGAATGCGAGCGACTGTGGAGATCTGGGTTGGAGGAACCAGAGTGCTAGACTGGAGTGCTGCAGGTTCCACTGGATGGGCCGTGCTGGTAGGAGTTTGGAAAGCCAGAGGGCTGTCAGAAATAAGGACAGGAAAGAATGCCGTGGGGCTTCAGACAGGAGGAAGTGTCCACAGGAACCAGGCTGCAGGTCGTTTGTGCTGTTCTGGGAAAGAATGTATCTGTTTCCAACTGTGTAATGAACATCCTACATGAGGCTGAATTAGAAAGGAATGGGATAATAATGCACCAGGGAAAGCATTCTAGCATGTTTCTGGCATAACTCATCTCTGCCCCAGTCTGGTCAGCAGAGTCCTAATTTAAAACAAAGTACTATTTATAGAAATAAAGCATACCTCATCCCTCCTCGGTAGGTCCTATTACTCTCCTGCAAGAGGAATTGGAAGCAAAGAGAAACCAACTGACTTCCCCATCATAAACGTGGGTAGGTCATGCAGCCACGAGCTCATCACACTGCACTGCCTCGTGCCGGATCAAGCTGCAGAGAGGATTCTACTTCAGTTATCCTTCAGATTAACAGGTATTCATGCGGGCATATTGAAATTTTTTTTTTTAATGTTGAGAGGTAAATTAAAATGTGTGCAACATAGGAAAAAAGTTCAGAGTCGTTATCTTTGAAATGCCATATCCCTGCTTCCAACTATGTTAGTGTTTGCCATCCTGACCCTAAGTGATTGGTCAAACAAGTCAGCAAAGTGAGGAACCATGAAAGATGTCGCATGCACACCTGACACTGTATGTTTGGATGCCGTGTATGTGCTTGGAGCCGCAGCCCAACCTATAGCAGTGGTGTCTGTGAGATGCAGAGGCATCTGATGTCATTCAGGATGCATGTTCCTGTTGCCAGAAGCTTCATTTCTTTAAAGTGGATAAAACCTTAAAGGTTCTCCTGAAGAAATATAAGTTCAGAAACTTCCTGGGGCATTGCATCCTTCATATTCTCTCTCTCTCTCTCTCTCTGTAGGTCAGAGGGCAGCCTTGGGTATTGGATCTTCCTCTGAACATAGTCTTTTACTGGAACTCAGAACTTACCACCTAGCCTAAGCTAACTGGCCAGGGAGCCCAGGAATCTGCCTCCATCCTATCAGGAATGGGATTATGAATGTGAATTACTATGCTAGCTCTTACTTGGGTACGGGGGATCAAACTCAGGTCTTCCCTGATTTTAAAAGGTGGGAACAGACACAGGAGACATTAGCCAGCAAGCTCCACAGAGGGAATGACAAGCATGGACTACCTAAGGAGCTCACTGACTGCACACCCATCAGTGACAGATGAGCTTTTGTCAAAGTCTCATGGTCGACTCTATACATGCAAAAAAGGCCACTTCCCTTCATGATAAAAGCCCAGAAGAAACTAGGAATAGGAGGAATATACGTCAGCATAATGAAGGCTGTATACAGCACGCCTAGAGCCAACACTGTAGTAACCGAGGGAAAACTGAAAACATTTCCTCTAAAATCAGGAAGGAGACAAAAATGTCTATTTCTCCACCCCTATTCAATAGAATGGGAGCTCCTGATTATTAATTTCTGTATTCCTAACACAGCATATGGGGCCAGTCCCTAGCAGAGACCCCCAGACTCTTGTGGAACTCGACACCCTTCTCTTGAGCTTTTGAGCCTGGCTGGCCCCTCCCTTTGTCTTTATCATGACTACCTGCAGCTTCAGGGTGGAAAGTAGACGTGGGTAGGATGTACAGTTCCATTCTCCTCTCCTTCTTACACGCCACTCTCTTTATGGACAGCCCTTCCTAGTAGTTGTCTCTCCGGGGGGAATGTAGCAGCTTATCATTTGTAGACAGGGAAAAAGGGTAAATGAAGCCAAATGTAAAATCCATTTTGATAGAGTTAGTTTTGTAGTGGGAGATGTGATGTTTTTGGTGAGAAGCTTGTTTCAGTGGAAGAAAAGGAGAAAGGGAGGGTAGAAAAGAGAAGGAATCAGAAAAAGAAGAACAAGATAAAGGCAGAGAAAAAAATGATTAAAATAAACAATAGGCCTTAAAAAAAAAAAAAAACTAAAACAAGAAGCGGTGTCTGTCCAGGACGAATTGGGTTTAGTCAAGCCTTTTTCTAGTAAGATGATGATCTTCTGAAAGAAAAGCAACCACAAAGGGTTTCCCCTCTCCTTCTGTCGTGCTCTCGCTGCCGTATAATCTGTACACGGTGTGTTTCAGCCTTATTGAAACTTTCTGAAGTGAAGCTTCTCCCGTGGAACGCTCTGTTAGTAACAGCAGCGAATCGCTCCTTCAACTTCTCAGGCCCTTAACGTCCCTCAGCATCTAATGAATCAGCTAAAAGTCGGGAATGCTGCTGAGGACCATAGCAACAGACACATTTTCAATGGACTCGTGTGAGGGATTAAACGGGACAGAAAGGGATACTGTCTAGTTATGACATCTAAAAGTATTCCAAAGATCAAGTTCTCAATCCATGCTGGAACCACCAAGTTATCATAAGCAAAGTCATTTAATCTCTTTGGCCCTCAGCCATCATTTTCACCCACAACCGTCTCCATGGGCATGAGAGAGTATTTTACATGCGAAGTCTTAAAGCGTCGAGCCTGTGCCTGCACGGGTGGACTTTGGGAGGTGTGGCAATCACAGCGTTCTTAGAGTGTGTGGGAGGGAGGCCTAAAGAGAACTTCGCAAGATCTGCCCAGGAGATCTCATGAGGAAGAATTATAGAATCCCTTTGAGCTAAAGGGTGTGGGAGAAAAGCATAGAATGTGACTAAACCAATTGAGAACTCACCAGGGAGTCTGGAGGTCAGTTCTGACCCGTTGGTGGCAGATGGCAGGGTGCAGGAGTCACCTCTGAACTGCAGGGAGGGGAGCTCCAGCCTGGCATCCAGAGCACCCAGGTGACTCGCTTCTGAGGGAAGGCCCAGCTCGTCAAGAATCGTGCCTTGGAAGAGAGAGTTCTTGAAATCAAGAAACACATGCGAGGCAGGTGTGGTGGCACACGCCTTTAATCCCAGCACTCGGAAGGCAGAGGCAGGCAGATCTCTGTGAGTTTGAGGCCAGCCTGGTCTACAGAGTGAGTTCCAGGACAGCCAGGGCTATATATATGTACAGAGACTCTGTCTCAAAAGCAGGGGTGGGGGAGCAGGAACAGAGATAGAGACATGTGAATAAAAATAATAAAAATACAGCTTCCCTAAATTGTGGGAAGAGTAAACATGCACAAAGGACCTAGAACAGTGCCTCGTATGTAACGAAGCATCCTTGGATTGACAGTTGTCCTTGTGTCCCCTTATTAATTATGAAACTGAAGGACATGGGGAAGTTAAAGTCCTGGACAAGGAGAGCTGGGTTATTTCTGAGTTCCTCTAGAAAGGATTAGAAACACTTGGATTTCTCTGGATATGAATAGTCATACACTGATGGAGACACCAAGGAGTCTTCTGCTGCTGGACCATCTGATCTGTGGCTGGTGGGGCGTGGGCAAGGAAGGGAAGATGTGAGGCCCACAGGCAGCGCAGGCAACACTAGCACAGCTGGAGCACCCAGCCCACTCAGGAGCTTAAGGGGGTCTCCAGTGAACATGTACATGAGATGTTTCTGTTAAGAATTTTACCCAAAGGCACCTATGCATTCATGTGTTTTAGTAGCGATACTAGGAAAGGAGCTAAAGAGTTTCTCTAGAGATGGGGCAAGTGCTTGGCACTCCGGTCTCTTTCTCAGTCTTCCCACTGCTGTCCACACTGCCCTCTCCTACCGGAGCAGGTGGGCACAGAGAGCTGGGAGACTTGACCCAGCTGGGAGGGAAACCTGGGGTGTCTCCCTCATTCTCCACACTCATCCTCACACTTTGTCCTGTTGACGTCACAGCTTTCTGTGACATGCCTTCCCTGAGCATCAGTGTTTCCTAAACACCCCCTCTTTGGAGCTAAAGCTTATTCTGCATGGTGCTTCAGATTAAAGTCCTCCTCTTGGGAACACTAACCTGTGTTCTTGGAGTGGTTTTCTTGTGAGTACTCACTGTGGCTCCCAGCCACGTTTGTCAGAGTACTGAATGTGGGCGGCTGGCTCAGAGTGACCTAGCCAGTGTTTCAGTGGCTACAGAGCACTCTCCCTTCTCTGTAGTAGAGAACACAGAGGGGAACCAAGTGTGTACTCATGACACAGATGTTAAAACAGAAAACAGAAAACTTCTCATTTTACAGGGTGGACACTCTTCTAAGACATGATCTTCTCTGTCTTATTGACAAGTGGATTGTATCTCATACACTTATTAGAACACAGCCTATGTCCTGTTCATTAAGTTGAATTATCTTCCATTTAAAATAATGTACCCAAACTTAATATGTTGTTAAGGTATCCATTGGACTGCTGGTAATCTCTCCAGTTCTGTGTATTCTAAAAATGCAACTAGTCAGAAAAAAAATTTAGTTAATCACTAAGATATGTGTCCTTTTTAAAAAATGAAGATGCCAAATTTACATCTTATTGTTTTTCATTAATTCTCATTTCAATATTTTAATTCATTGGAAAGTATCATTTAAGCATTTTGTCATTTCAAAATATATTCATCTTTAATTAGAAATATTTCCAGTTAACTAGAATTAGGTCATGCCAAACTTTCCAAAATATTACATATGAAGTTTTGGTTAGCTGTTGACATCCCCATAATGTTAATGTACAAAGTGAAGAATAACCCTAATCAAGACTTTTAGTCATTTTTATTCAGAAAAGAAAACCTCCTACAGTTACTGGAGATCCTGATGGCCCCTAGAAGTTCACAAAATAATTGCTTTCAAACAGAAATGTTCAAGGAATGTATGAGTCGTTTTCCAGGCAAGCACCCACTCCTTTCTCTGATGGTTAGGAGGTTTAGAATTCACAAGTCAAAACATCACTTTTTCTTATTGGTACAGAACCTGGACTGTGAACACCAAGACCCAGCGAAGTAGAGAATTGTAGGTAAAGAGTCAGATGCCAGAAACCATCCGGCCACTTTCATTCAACCCCTTCCCACCACTAGCTCTTCGAGGTTGTGTGCTCCCTGGCCGCCACCTGCACAACTTTCCACTGCGTGGAATTCCATCTGTTTAATCAAACCGAAACAAAAGGTAGTGTTGAGGTCCTTGGACCAAGATTTCCTTCCTGATACATTATCTTGTTAACCCATTGCATCATTCAAAAAACCAAATGCCCCAGCTCAGCACACAGGAAATGTTAAGAAAAAGAGGAAATAGAAAACGCAATGTTATACACGTGTGTAACACACACACATGAAGAATGTAGAAAGTCATTTATTAAATGCGTAAGAGCATTTAGTTGACTTGAAATTATAAACCTTGGCAATTAGTTTTTTCTAATTTTTCAAAAAAGCAATAAATTATGATGTAATCCTGGATCAGTGATAGAATTATGTAAAAGAGGTAAACACTTACATGCACAGAACATGCAGCTGCTTCAGTTCTCCATCACAGATGCCATCTTTCTGTGAGCCCGAGTTCTGCTGGAACTAGGGGAGGTTTAGACACATCGGTGAATAATTAACCACTCACACAGTCTCCCTGTGATTTGTTTCAGTCTGTTTAAATACAAGACAAATGGCAATGCAAGCCAGCTCTGATGGTTGCTTTGGGTAATTCAGTCTTTGACACATGCCCAGCCTTCAGGATTTCTCCCTGGTGGGCAGCAATATGAGGGACTTTCCTATGCTCTTGAGGTACCACGATGAGGAGGTAGGCATCCTGGCGATAGGGTAGCTGGGTCTTCTGAGATCTGGCTGCTTGGGCGTGTGCTGGTGCCTGTTCTGAGGCCTGAGGCTGGGGTATCTGCTCTGGGATCTCTCAGCTTGGTGGATCTTATCTCAGTGGTGGCTTGGCCCACAACAGTTGGCTGTAACCTGGTTTCAGAGTCCTGTTGCATAGCCAGTGCCAGCAGCTGCCTTCTGCAGTCCTGGTCCTGCCAGCAGGAGTTTCCAAGCTTTGTGTTGAGTGCCAAGGGAAACTCAGAAAGTCTGTCCAGCAGGGCTGCAAGTCCCTGGGACAATGAGAGGCTCAGAGGAGCCTCCAACTCCTTCCTTTCTGGGACTTCAGTCAGAGGAATCAAGACTCCTTGCTGGCCTCTCTCCCTCTCTCCAGCCCCATTCACCTCTTCCTACCTTCCCCAGCTTTCTGCTGGCTCCTCCTTCCTTAACACTAAGTCTTAAACGTAGGATCTTCCTAGGTTAGAACAAGAAGGGGCTCAAAGCACTGTTTGGTTTACAAATAGCAGTTTTTCTTGCCTCAGCCCAAAGACCCTACTTTCACTCTTTTTCAGAGGTAGAACAATGAATTTGCTATTTGCTCCTCTGCACACTAAGCCCTAATCTAATCCTTTCCTTCCCCTTTCCCAGTGACATTCCAAGGGTCTCTTGGCCAATAAAGCAACTGAGGAATCACATTTTATTTTGAAAATTGGCAAGTCTTAGAGTAAGACTCCTTTCCACACA
The DNA here is from genome assembly GCA_026225945.1 of Cricetomys ansorgei. Classification (NCBI taxonomy): domain Eukaryota; kingdom Metazoa; phylum Chordata; class Mammalia; order Rodentia; family Nesomyidae; genus Cricetomys; species Cricetomys ansorgei. Next base: position 14,380,195 of record JAMJFZ010001121.1, on the reverse strand, counting down.
CAGCTTGGGTTCACCCTGATAGTATGTAGTAGCTCAGGAAAGGGTTTGAAATTTTGACTCTGATGGAGTTGTTTCTCACTGTGTTTTATAGGATTGTTTTCCTTTTACTTCCTGTCTATGCACCCTGACATATCCTATGACCTAGATTCAGCCTCACCTACTTGATTTTGTCGTAGATTTCTTACTAAGAAGACTTCAGAAAACTCAGTACTGTGTCCTGCGTTTGGGAGGTACACTCAGAATTTGATGCTAAAATGAGACTTTGAATTGGTTCTTTAGAACTCAACGGGTTCTAGGTGAGTCCCCAAGGCTCTGCACACGATTTCTTTCCTTTAAATAAAAAAACCCCAACTCTGTCAAAACAAAACTGCCTACTGATTGCTGCTATAACCTTTAAATTCAGGGATTCTAAAAAAAGAGTCCCGTGAACTCCCTGGAATTATGTGTAATATTTTATATCTACGTTACACTTTTTAAAAACATTTATTCTCTTGCCACAGCATGTGTGCAGAGGTTGGGGGACAATATGTGGGTGTCAGTTGTCTCTTTCCACCATATGGATCTTAGAGATGGAACCCAAACATAAAATAAAATAAAGGTCAGGCGTAATACTAGCTAGGAGGTAGAGACAAGATTTAAGGGCTCATTGGCCCCACCAACATAGCTTACTTGATAAGTTCCAGGCCAGTAAAAACTTGCTCTCAAAAAACAAGGTGAATAGTTCTCAAGGAATGACAGCCAAGGTTGTGCGGCTAGCTTATACATGCATACATTGCATGTGTGTGGGCACGCGTGCACACACACACTCACACACATGCATGCACATATGTATACACTAAAAGTTATTCTCACAAGTAAATTATTAATTTGTTAAAGATAAAAAATTATTACATACAGTTTCCTTTAAATGTCTTTAAAATCAAATGAAATTCTGATTCCCTAGCACCTTGTGACTGGACAGAGAACACACTGTCCTGTGCAGCCAGCCCCCTCCTAGTCTTTGTAGATTGGTCTTGGTGACTTGGCCTTCCCTCACTACTTAAGTGGAACCCAAGGACTTACATCCTCTTGAATCTCTGGTGCACTTCAAGCCTGTGTTTGCACAACACTGTACTGTTCAGGACCCTTGTTGGGTAAACTCCCATTCTCCCTCAGTGCCGTTTCTTCTCTTCCCTTCGTGGAGCCAGTTCCTCTCTCTCTCTCTCTCTCTCTCTCTCTCTCTCACACACACACACACACACACACAGTGTGGACATACAAGATTACAGTTACTTCTGTGTTCTAATCTACTGCTAACAGTGAATCACTAAATCATCAGCCCAGAGCTGGACATTGGGATGGAAATAGAGCGACATTGTGCAGATGAGGGGAAAAGCTTCTGTAATCTGAACTGAGGGCAGCCTGGAATAGGCCTGACTGTACCATAGAGCCCATCTTGGAGGAGATGTAGACTGATAATGGCTGCTTGGTATAACCAAATATTATAAAACCATTTTATTGTTATAAAAGTAGAAACCAAAGATTGAGAGACAGTAAAGTGAAATAGGAATGAGTCCTTTCCTGGATCCTGAGAATCCATTCCTGCTCTTCCAAGGCCATCATGAAAGATTTCCCCTGTATCTTTTCAGAACATCTGCAGTGTGTGCACATAGATATCCACACCACATTAAAATGCATATCTAAGTTTATGTAACTAGAAATAGGTATATTGCACATGCATTTTATATATAAAGACTTTACCATTCAAAACATAAAGGATAACTTTATATAAAAAAATCTATGTGATAACTATGCATGAATACACACACACACACATATATATATACATACACATGCGTTTATGTGTATCTATCTATCCTAGCTATCTATCATCTATTACCCATCACCTATCTATCTATCTATCTGTCACAGTTATCCTTTCAGATACCCGAAAGTGACCAGATGCTCATGTCCCTTATATACCTTCATATAATTGCCATACAATTTGAATATACTTTATGTGCATCCTCTCATCTCTGGATTATTTGCACCCACTGCAATTTAAACAGTTGTACTGTTTGGTGTAGGGGATAAGGACAAGAAGAAAATCTGAACTGGTAAGGAGTGCATATTGCTCTTGTAGAGGATCTGACTTCAGTTCCCAGTGCCCAATCAGTCAGCTCACAACTGCATGTGAGTCCAGTTCCAGGGAATCTGACGCTGTCTTCTGGGCTCCGTGGGAGTGCACACAGTTGGTATACATTCACATACACACATACACTTAAATAAAAGTATAAAAATCTTTAAAATCAGCATGTGTTCAGTACAGACTCAATATTTTGTCAAATATTTTTAATCAGTGGTTGGTTGAATTCATGGATGTAGAATCCATGGATGGAGGTATGTATATATGTGTGTATATATTTATATAGATATGTTTAAATTATATATGTGTTTGTATGTGTGTGTGTGTTTGTATGAATGTATGTGTTTGTATGTGTATGTGTGTTTATATGTGTGTTTGCATGTGTGTGTATGTGTTCAACTGTGAATCTTGCACTGTCCTTGTTATTGAGTGTTAATGGTGGTGTCTCTACACCGATGGCAGTGTTGATTTTGATGCTAAAGCTGATGACCTGAATCAGCTATCGGTCTTTTCATATGTAAAGATAATAGCTGGTTTATCAGTGGTACCCAGAACTACCAAAATTGGCTGAAACTATCTAGGTTCTGGTGCTAAGTTTTGAAAGGAAAACCTGGCCTCTTTGCCAGTGATTTCAGGTTAAGAACAACATCTCGGTTATCTGCTGCCCCAGCATAGCCCCCACTGGCATTTGGTGAGCAGATCTGAAGCTATCAGTGGTGCTTGTATCTCCCCTGCAGTCTCCACCCGCATGGAGGAGACATGGAATCCAACATCTAGAACCATTTTTAGACACCAGTTTGAAGCACATCATTCATCTTCAGTGCTTCTAATTTCCATTTTTTACATGCAAAATGTTTTTGAACTGTCAAACTAAAGCAAGGTACTTCGAGATTTCTATGCTTAGACCTGGGGGAAGATAAAAGTTACTGTTTTATGTTCTGATATACTGATACACAATCTGTGTCAGTGTTGCTTTGCCGGAGAGAAGAAACAGGAACACTCTTAGGAAGTGTGAAGGGCAAAAACAAGACAAGGAGGCTAGCTCAGTAGGTTTGATCTCCCAATACATGGGGGGGGGGGGGGAGAGGGAGAATAAAACAAGGACTAACAAAGGAAGATGAAATGTAAGACTAAGAAATTCAACTCTAAAAACTTCTGTGCACTCTTTTTGTGTGTGTGCTGAGGACTGACCCCAGGGCCTCGTGCCTGCTGGATAACACTCTACCACTGAGCTACACTCTGAAGTTCTAGAGAGAAGAATCATTATAATCAATTTCCTTGTGCATATGGTGTGTGTATGTGTGTGTGTGTGTATGTATGTTGGGGGGGCAGGATTTTTTATTCTTTAGGAAGAACTTTCTAATACAAAGTTTCCAAGTGCTGAATGGGCCATTTATGAGGTGGTGAGTTCTATGGTACTGGAAATATTTGAGTCAACCTAGACAGAAGAATGTCCACGTACCTTCCAAGTTCTTTGGCATTCCTGTGTGAACAGCTAGCACGAGTCTAGACTGTCCTGTGGCCTTTCTACGGTGATGGGGCTCGGGCTGTTCTCTCCTACAGTGTGATATGGCACAGACAGCTACAGTGCTTCCTGAGCGCTTTCAAGACGGGAGACTGACTTACAAGTTTAACTTAATTTGAATTACTTTACCCTTAAATAGTTGCAGGTGGCTCTTGAGGATCTAGAAGTCTGAGACTTTCCAGCAATTATTACTCACATCATCACATGCTCCTTGCGGGACACTGCATTAAAAACACTCCATCTAAGACATGCTCCTTCTTTAGAGGAAATCAGCATCTGAGAGAGAAGGGCTTATGTAGAAATACTGAATCAGAAAGAGGGCTAAGAGTGGCTAGTGAACAAACCCATGTCTAGTCTGGACGTGCATGCAGGAAGTGGCTGCACTTCAGAGCCCTGAGAAGAACCTCGTGTTTTTAGGAAGCAGATAGGTGTGATCTAAGCTCCTGTCCCTTCCTGTCTGGGGTGGAAGGAAGCAGCTCTGGGCTCTGCCACTGAGGCACAGGCGCTACCCCTAAAGAACTCTCCCCAAGGCACCCTCCATGGTGTGCAAGGCTTTTCAATAATGGTAGAGATTTATTCTGATGAGATAAAGTAACCTCAAGATTCATGTCGCTTCACCAGAAACAGGAAGTTATTCTAGAATTTGTTGTTTCAGGTCAGAAAGAGACTTCAGAGATTATATAATTGAATCCTCTATTGTGTAGAGAAGAAAACAAAAGCCTGGGCAGACTCGTGACTTGCCAGGGTCATGATACAGTGGAATTTTTCATTTGTAGCATACAACAAATAACCACTCATCTAAAATCTGATCTTTTCCTTAAAAATAAAGACATTGTTCCTCTTAAATGCTGTGAGAATTGGAGGAAGGCCAAGGGCACTCTTTGTGCTCCTCTAGTGTTCTGGGACAGCAGAGACTTCTACTGAAACGTGGGTTTTAATTAGTACAGGACTTCCGTCCCTGCCTGCCTCAACAAGGACATCAAACCAGCAGATGGAGGCCAGGAAACAGTGATTCTATGCACCATTCACACCAGGGCCATGTTCTCTCCAAGGAACTCGATGTTCCCAGGAAGGAATTTCCCAGGACCCTGTGCTTTCTAGGTAAGTGAGCTACCATTGAGCTCCCTCTGCCAAGAAGAAAATTCTCCCCCCATGGTTCACTGAACTGTGTTTAAATCTCCTGGAGAATCACAAAATCTAAACAAACAAGCTGTGTTTTCAGTTTGTCTTCTTTAAAACCAAACTCCGCCCACGTGAAACTGGCAGGCATGCTTCAAACAGCGAAGGCTGCTAGGTGCTTTCTGAGTTAGCTCTGACTCACATCTTAGCTACCTCTTCTCTGAGATGCAAGGACTCTCTTTTCAGCGTAACCAGTTGATTCTTGCCGCATCCCCATTGCTTCTGTTGCCACAGAAAGCCCTTCCTCCCGAACCCTGACACAGTTGTAGAGTCTTGCAAACGTCTACTTGAGGATTGTATAATGCAGCACTCAGATTTTTGAAGTTCAAAAATTTGATAAAAGGTGTCATCAAGTCAAGTGCGGTCACGTGCTCTGATTTTCTTCTTACAATGACCAGTTGATTTTCATGGGCCCACTGGCTTTCTGCGGGGATCCTTTGGACCTAGTACGACTCTCTAGGACTGGCAGCCTCTCACTGACTCTCTCCTCTACCTGTCACACCCCATCTTGGATTACTGTCCACCCTACCTAAGGCATCACCTTCTCAGCGAGGCTTTTCTCCGCACTGCGCGCTCTCGTTTGTGGTGGTTTCAGAGCTTCCCTGGGCAGCAGCTCTCACCCCTTCCTCCTCCTCCCACAGCTGATAGGCTTCCTGAGAAGCAGCTTAAAGATGCTTCTCGTAGGAAGTTTCCCCATCTAAGCGACCAAGGTGTGGGATAATCGTACTTCACGTGATCATCGGCTGGTGTGCTGAGCCACTGTGCCTTTCTGGTAGCTGGACACCGCAGTGCTGCGGTGCAATAGCGTGCTGTAGAGGCAACACGTGTGCTTCCAGGCTTGGCCCACAGATGCCTCTTTTGCAAACATTCCCGCCCTTTCCTCCTGCTCTCTTGGCTGGGTGTTGGCATCCTAAGGAATCTGCGAAGTTCAGGGTGAGGATGGAAGAGTCGTTAGAGAGAATGGTATTTGTCCTAAGTCACAAGTCAAGAAGACAGCTGACTGGGATTGACCTCCACTATGTTCAGCACTGAGACCTGGATTAGTCAAACTGGTATGCGTTGTTAATTCTTCTAAATTCTCTGTGAACTATTCCCATTAAAATGGGAAGCAAAGAATGCTTAATTACAGTGGTATTGCTGAAATTTGATCCAGGTCACATTCTGCATATACTTGCTTTTTCTTTCCTGTCCTTCTCTCCATTTTGTCCCCCCTCCCTCCCTTCCTTCTTCTTCACAGAGTGTCCCATATTTAAGGACTTGCTGAGAATGAACCATTTCATGTTTTAATTAATTTTAATTTAAAATTTTTTTCTTCTCTGATACAACTTATATAATAATACATCCTGGCCTCCCCCTTCTCCCTCCTCCACTCCCCAGCTTCCTCATATCTCCCCAGTTCTACGCCCCATCGCCACCCACAAACATCCCCCTCTGCTTCTCCCCAGAAAACAACCATCCCCCCAGGGTTACAGTACAATCAAGGCATGGCATAGCGGGATGAAACGAGGCCAGGCACCAGTTCCTACATCAAGAGTGGGCCAGGCAGCCTGGCAGGAGCAAAAGCATTTCAAGGGCAGGTGAAATAGTCAGACACCCCAAGTCCAGCCTGTAGGAGTTTTTCAAGAACATCAATACAGACAGCCATAAGATATATTTAGGAGATCCTGCAGGTTCCATATCTGTCCCTTCAGTCTCTGAGGGCCCTTTAGGAGTGCTGGTCAGTTGACATTATGGGGCTTGTTCTCATAGTGTCCTCAGCCCCTCTGGTATCCACCATCCCTCCTCTCCCTCTTCAATGGGGTTCCCTGATCTCTGTATGATGTTTGGCCCTGGGCCTCTCCGTATAATCCTATTAGTTGCTGGAGGGGGCATCCCTGGTGAGGACTGGGTTCTGCCCTTCCATTGTCCATGAGGATCTTGCAGGGAGGATGGGCCATAAATCAGAAGTTCTGTGGCTGGGATGGTGTCCCACTCTCACCACTGGAAACCTTGCCTGGCCACAGAGGATGGCCTATTCAGGCTCTCTATCCTCAATTACTAGGGATCCTTGCTAGGGTCTCCCTCATAGATCCCCAATAGGAATCTATGAGACAGTAGGTCTCCCGATCACCCCCTAATTGTCTCCCAATTCTTGTCATCTCTCCATATATCTTCTCCCTCCATCCCTCTCTTCTTCCTGGTCCATCCTTAACCATTAGAGAAGTGAAAATCAAAATGACTTTGAGATTCCATCTCACACCTGTCAGAATGACTAAGATCAATAACACAAAGGACAGCTCGTGCTGGTGAGGATGTGGAGCAAGAGGAACATGCCCTCATTGCTGGTGGGAATGCAAACTTGTACAGTCACTAGGGAAATCAATATGACAATTCCTTAGGAAATTGGAAACTGACCTACCTCAAGACCCAGCTGTACCACCCCTGGGCATATACCCAAAAGGAGCTCCATCCTACCAGAAGGATACTTGCTCAACTATGTTCATAGCAGCTTTATTCATAAAATCCAGGACTTGGAAACAACCCAGATGCCCCTCAACTGAAGAATGGATAAAGAAATTGTGTTACATTTACACAGTAGAGTATTACTCAGCTAGTTAAAGAAATGAAATCATGAAGTTTGCAAATGGATGGAACTAGAAAAAAATCCTGAGTGAGGTAACCCAGTCCCAGAAAGACAAATATAGAATGTCCTTGCTTATATGTGGATATTAACTGGTAAGCAAAGGAGAAAGGTACTCGTATCCACAGACATAGAAAAACTACACAACAAGAAGGGTCCCAGCTGGAACACAGGGATCCCTAGTAGACTGGAATTGAACGCAGGGAGCAGGCAGGTTGGGGGAGGATGAGAATGGTAGAATGGACCATTTTATGAACCTAGGATGAAACGCATCATTTCCACACACTGCCAACAGATGGCAGTAATAGCTGCCTGTAGGTTAGCACACACTCATATAACCTGTAGGCACACAGAGCTGTGTGAAGTGCATTGTCTATTCTCTGAGAAGACTTCTTGAGAATTATCGTTTTCAGGCATTCAGACAACTGGAACACCTATAGGCCTCCCTTCTTAAAGGAGTAAGTTGGTCTAGAATCATTTAGTAATCTAGTTGATCATATTACATTTTGACATTACATTGCGTGCACATGAAGACATATAGAGAGTTGGACTCCTGTGAAGAATAGTATATTTGTCATTCACACTGGTCTGTCCATCTCTCCCAAGGAGAACTGTTGTAGAAGTTTATTTTTGGTTGTGTTTAAAATAATTGTTTTTTGTGAACTGTTGGAAAAAGGAATGCATAGACATTGGCATGTCTGCAGATGTTGGATTTCTGTGAGGGATGTTTGATTGTTTATGATCTGCACCTGAGGAGTTCTGAATGAATAAAAACACTTGAGCTCAGATGCTTGGGGGTTCTACTGTCCAGTACAGCACTGGCCATGACAGTGGTTCCCTTAGCTGAGATCTGACAGGGTTTGCAATTATGAAATATGCCTCCTTGTCTTCCTTGCTGAGCCAGCTCAGCAACAGTTAACAATTACAAATGGCGCTCAACCTGGGGCAGGAAATCACACCAGCTAATCCAATGTGGAGACAAGGAAGAAGAGAAAAAACTCCAGACCTCTTAGAGTCTGGTAAAGTATGCTCAGGGAAGCTACCAGAGGATAGGGATTAAGATATTAATTGAAGGCTCCTGGAGGATGAGGAGAGATAGAAAGGGAAATAACCCTCTATGAAGAAAAAATTGAGAAAATTAAGTGAGAAATAGGACTCAAAAGTGAAAGTTACAAATAGAGGCCTTTAGAGAAAGACATTTTCATGGTAAAAACAAAAAAATTCAGCTTGGAGCAGGAAAGAAGCAAGGTTTCAATGGCTTTTCCAGATTATAGAGTTGACTCTCCCTTCTGCTGCTGGCAGCAGCCAGGGCATGAAAAATGGAAACCAGAGCACGCTGTTCTATAAACTAAGTTTGTTGATGGCTTTTTATGTGTGTGAAGCCCAAGCGGGTCTTGTGTTTGAGTTCTATAAAGAAGGGTGTATGTTTACCCATAGCAGTGGTGAAAAAGAACAACAAATTGCCAGAATGATTCAGCCAGAGATTCTTCCCATTGGCCCAGGATACCTTGCTGTTGTGGAAGTCAAGGACTTGAGGCCCAAAAGCCACTTAAACTGGGAAGTTTTTTTTTCTTTTTTTCCCTGCAAACCTGTCTACAAGAGGTCCTGATAAGACACATTGCTATGGTGATGAGAACTCTATTCCATGAGGAAACGCTTACTGCAGACAAAGTGACCAGTTATTTTTCCATCAAACCAGACTCTGTCTTAAAATTTGGAAAGTGTTTCCTCAGGGTCAGTACACAGAAGCTGTCTTACAGAACTGGCTGAGGTTGTATCTCATGCTAATAGCTAAACTTGGTACTGTAAGAGTCACCCAGAGGTTGATGGTTTTGAAGGCATGAAGGGATCATGGAGAGCAACTGAGGCTTGATACTATGAGAGGACAGGAGAGGCCATTGGTGAAGGTGTGGCCTCAGGAGTAGATGATGGCCCAGTCTGAAGGGGTCATGCAGATAAGTTGAGGTTTGACACCATGAAGGGAGCCCAACAGAGGCTATTAGTGAAATGACAGACCCAGTGGCAGTTGAAGGCCCAGATTGAAGGGGCCATGTAAAAAAGTTGAGGTTTGGCACAAGGAAGAGAACCCAGGAGAGACTATTGGTGAAAGTGTAGCCCAGTCGCAGCAAGGGACCCCAGAAAGTTTTGAGATGCCAGTACCATGGGAAGACTACCAAGAACAGTAACAGCACTGGAGTAGAGCCAGCCAGAGCCTGGAGGACAAGCTGTGTGTACTGCAGAGGCCAGAGCAGATAAATGACCCAAGCCCTTTTGATGAGCCCATACTATCATGTGTGAATTCCAGATAATTGGACATTGATAATGTTTTTCTGCTGTCCAAAGACATTACAAAAAGCTTGATAGGTGTTTGGTTTCATGTGGTCCTGTGCATTAGCAACCCTCATGATTGTTCCTCTTGTAAATAGTTTTGCTAGTGTAGTGTTAAATTGTGTTGAAAAGGTAAATCAATTTTAATTATAAAGAAAAGGGGAAATGTTGTGGAAGTTTATTTTTAGTTGTGTTTAAAACAATTGTTTAAAATAGTTGTTTTGTGCACTGTTGGAAAAAGGGATACATAGGCTTTGTCATGGTGTTGGATTTATGTGGGGGATGTTTAATTGCATATGATCTGCACCTGAGGAGTTCTGAATGAATAAAAACACCTGAGTTCAGATGCTCGGGGTTCCACTGTCAGTATGGCATGGGCCATGATGGTGGTTCCCTCAGTTGAGGTCTGGCAGGTTTGCAATTACGAAATATGCCTCCTTGTCTTCCTTGCTGAGCTGCTTCAGCAGCAGTTAACAACTACAGGGAACAGAATAGGAAACATGTGACAGTTAATCTCAATAAAAGGAGTCATGCTAGACTAAGGTTGAATTTAGACTGTGTGTTTAACTGTGATTTCTCCATGTTAAAAAAAAATTCCTCCAAAAAATGCCTGTAATCATATCATTAAAGAAGGCCTAGACATGAAGAAATGACACCAATAGACAGTCCAGACTATACTGGTGATGGTGAGTACTGCCTGGCAGAGCAGAATGGCTGGTGAAATGGTCCTGCTCTGCCATTCACCCACACCGTGGCTTTTGTTCTGAGTCCCCCTATGCAAAGAAGAGGGGGTTAATTCATCCACACTCTAAAGTTTTGTGAGAATAAAACCTAGTATGAGCCAGAGAGCTTGGGAATAAAATGTTGGGGAAATGCAAATGGCTGATCTATATGGAATGACACTGAACGGTCCCCAGTTATCATAAAGAGGATTTACATAATTATTGTCTACTGTCACTTACTGTGCTTGCATAAGTTACTTTCTGGTGTGCATGCAGTAACATGTCAGGAAAGAAAGCCTGGTGAGGGCTGGAGTGGTAGCTCAGCTGGGAAATGCTTGCCTTGAAAGCACAAGTTTGATCCATGGAACCCACAGAACAAACAAAATCAAAGTCAGCTGTGTGTGGTGGTGCTTGCTTGTGATTCCAGCACCTGAAGACAGAAGTAGGTGGTACCCTTCCTGGAGTTGGCTGCAAAGCCAGTCTAGAACTTGAAGAGTTCTCAGTCAGTGAAAGATCCCATCTCAAAAAAGAACACACACACACACACACACACACACAGGAAACCAGAAACCAGGAAAGGTATCCTGGATTAATCTCCCTTGGGCATTTACCCATCCAGCTCTGGCTTCATGAGCAATGGCTGCTGCTTCCTTGCTGTACCTATCAGGGGCACCTGGTAAAAGTCTATGTGGTTTTCCTCTCTGCAAACATTGGTCACTTCCCTCCCTTTTCTCTCTTACATGTGTTCCTGGAGGTGTAGATTCACCAGATGTGGGCATTGATTCAGGGCAAAAGCTTTTTATTCTTTGGTTAATTGAATCACTGGTTCTAGCCCAAAGCCCTGGAATACTTGAGGGTTTTGTCCTCTTTACAATTTAGTCTTAACACTTGAACTGGGAAACTCCAGCCTCCATACAATCTAGAACATTTAAGCCTCCACTGCTGACTGAGCCACCCCAACTAGTTCCATCTCAGAAGCTTCAGACTGCTTCTGTGTCTCTGTGAACTCTTACTGCCCCATTCTGCCTGCTGTAACTGACTCTTCTGTAACTGACTGACTAATTCATTCTGAGCTCTGCATCTTGTGTCTGTTTCCACACTGTTTCTGTCTTAGCGATTAAAAGCATGGACCACCACTGCCTTCTGAACACTGGGATTAAAGGTGTGTCTGCATTCTATCCATACCACACAAGGCCTCTGAATGTAGACCCCTGGAATATAGACCCTTCCTAGCTTTCACACAGGCCTATTCCTCTACATGCTCCTCTACACCAACTCCATCTGTGCACTGGACTCACGCTTCCAGATTTAGTTCATTGACTTAGTCACCCACAATTACTCATGCCAAGTTCCTGACATGCCTCTCTCTACAGCTGCCTTGGCTGATTCTTGCTTGCTTCTCCATTCTCAGCAGCCATGGTCTGCAGGTCTGCACACATCTTCAAGTCTAAAGCAGTCAAACCAACCCCATGACCAAGCTGACAGAACATGTGATCAGTCTGCCCTGCAATGGCACTTGGGTGGACATTTGGAGGAATCTGTGATAACAGGAAACCAAGGAGGTCAGAACCAAGATGAGAGTTCAAGGCCAGTGGTCATTGTCTAGACTATAGCATCCAAAACGCACTGCTAGGGCCATACTATGTTTAAGAAAAAATATTGACCCAGCTTTTAACATTAGAAGCTATCACAGCCTCTTTCATGTAATACTGTCTGCACTGAAGCCAGATGATCACTGGCTACTGTGCCCATTCGGTAGGGATATTTCCCTGTCTGCCTGAGTCCCCATTGCCCTCGCTTAATCCAGTTCCCTGCCTCTTTGTCATTTATGATTGTTGGGCACATCACAGAGGTATTTGTATTAGTCATCTACTTTAAAACTATACAATGTGCCTCCAGCCCAGCTGAGGGTTGTGAAATACAGAAGGAAGAATAACTCAGACTGTGTGCTGTCCTGAGGGTTTTTTTTTTTTTATTTTGGTACAATCAACAAAGGGGAGAAAATACTCATGGATCCAACTCTAAGCTCTACGGCTTACTAACAGTTCCTTGGCTGCTATAAACTTGAGTTTGTTTGTTTTCATGGATGGAGACATTCATTGGTAGAGGTACTAAGATGAGGTTCAGAGTCACCACATACAACATATTCCCTGCACATTAGCTATTAGAATCCTTCCCGCTCTCCTCCTTGGCTCTTGCATTTTTTTTCAAGAATTAATAAATTAACAGGCAGAACGCGCATGTGTGTGCGTTAGCTGGGGAAAGAGGGTAATGCCAGCCTGCTGACCAGGCAAGCTCAAGAGTCTCTCCAGTGTTGTTGGGTACCCCAGTGAGTGTGGGTGACAAATGTCTGTCTCAAACATCTACAACCAGGACCCAAAGCTCCTCATTTCTTTCTCCACCGTGACAAAGTGAGAGAGAGGCCAGGATCTTAATCAGCACCGGTCCCTCCCACATTACGGCTTGTCACCTGTCTTCAGGGCTGTCCACCTGTGACCCTGTTCTCCACCATCTGGGAACTACAGGAGGCCAGTGGAGGCTGAATGCACATTCTGAAACTTCTTTTTTCCACTTTGTGAGAGCAAATTATGCAATTTGAGGTAATGCTTGTATGGTGGATGTGCAGTTTTCACATCGTGAGGATGCAGGTGCTGAGAGCCTGGTATGTGCAGCACTCCTACGCAGAAGCAGAAGCAGAAGCAGAAGCAGAAGCCAGCCTGCAGCCAGCAAACCCAGCCAGCTATGCCAGCACAGGCTGGTCTTTACGGGGTATGGAGGGAGGATCGTGATGAATTTGGACGCACGGAGTGGTGATCAAGCCCCTGGATTCAGTGTCAGGAGGTTTCAAAACCTGAATGACAATTAAAAAAAAATACAAGTTTTAGTTAATTTGACACCCTACTTCCTACATTTTAACCGACACCTCTTTCCCAATACGTACCCCCAATGAAAGAGGTACTAAAAACTTATTAAGGTTATGCTGTATTTTAACAGAAAGAAACAAAAGACCTGTTCCTAACCTTGAGTTAGGAATATTTTCAAGGACACAATGAAAAGTACCAAGCATTTTTCATAATGTTGCAAACTCTCACAGATAGACCTTCCCTGGGCTAGCACATGCTAGCTTGCCAGTTCATTAAAATAACCTGGAGAATCTTAAAAAAAAAATCACAGTTTCCTGGACCCCAACAAAGAGCAGTTAACTGTGTGTAGCTCCCAAGAGGGGAAGGGCACGTATGCACGGTGAGGACCGAGGTTAGCTGTCTGCAATGGTACACAATAGAGAAACACTGGAAGGAAGAACGGAGACACAGCATACCCACCCCCACAGGAAGAGCGTACTCTAAAGCTGAAGAAAGAGGAAAGAGGATGAAACGTCAAACAACTGGCACCTGATTGCCGATTCCGGATCATTCTTGTTCTCTTTGCTCTGAAAATTAACCACGTGCTTGAACTGGATGCTGGACGGTTCAGACACGACTGCTGTCCCTCTTACATTGCCCCACCACCAAAGTTCCTTTTCTACCCCCTGGAAGTTTAGTTCCTAGCTATCACTCATTTGACACAACATCGCTCCTGATAATTGTTGGTGACTCAAGTGTTCACACAACGCTGGTGTTCTAGCCTGTCGGCACCCTGGCCTTGTCTCTTTCAAAGGCTTTGCCTACTAGAGTCGTCCAACCTTTTGATGCTGTGACACAGATGCTGCCATCTGTAAAGTTCACATGTGAGAACTGGACAGTCAAGTTACCAAAAGTATCACAAAATAACTCATATTTTAGTGAGATTACAATTCCCCGTTGGGCTGCATTCATAGGTACCCTGTGTCTCAATGTGGAAGCACTTACACGCTGGTGGGTCACAGCCTACGACATGGTCTTCTTACCCATCTCCCTAATCCTTTATCGTCCAGCTCCAGGTACCCAGGTCACCTGCCCCAGCCTCCTATCTTCCCAGCCTCTCTTCTCTAGCGTTGCATCTCCAAACACCTTCATTCCGCTCTCAAGGCAGCGATCCCCCTGCCTGTGGATTTCCCCTCCCGACCCGTGTTGCACTCACTCCCGCCCTCTCTATCTCATTTCTCAACTCATTTTCTCTACTTGATAAAAGCACAACCATGGCTAAATCTACCTCACACCTACGGCTGAGCCTGACTGGGGAAAAATATGCCGCCCTGCCTAGTGGTCTCCATAAAATGGAGTAACCACCGCCCTCAAATTGGCAGGAGGGCTGATGAGTACCCTATCTGATTGTTTCGTATCCAGTCCTCTGTTTCCCTTCCTTCCTGTTTTCTCTGGGGAGATAGGAACAACCATAGCGTCCTCAAACTCCTACCACCGTATCTTTCCTTCGTCTTTAATATAAAAATCGTTAGCGATAGGGTTGCGTCTGGAGCCCAGGATGGCCTTGACCTCACAGTGGCCTTCCCTCCGCCCCAGCTTCCGAAATCCTGGGATTCTGGGTACAGGTCCTTACTCTTTGCTGCCGCACATCTGTGCCAGCGTGGTGTGGCCGCGGCTGTCCTCCACCTGCTCTCTCTAACTCTCTCTTCGTTTTTTCAGCTGTTTGGGGAACTCTCCCCTGTGCTGTTAACTTTACCACTTGCAGACGCTTCCATCGGCATAGAGGTGTCATCTTCTCTTCTTGAAGAATCTTGAGTGCCTCACCCTCTCTAACATCGTATTTCTGTACTCTCACGTCAGCAAAGCTCTCAAACCAACACTTCTGTTCTCCTTTGACCCCTCCCCCATTGAGTTCTTGTCCTCACCAGCTCTCTGACATGGCCACTTTCAAGTGCATGGGAGACTTCTATCCAGGTCAGGTTCCAACGTTGCCCTTCGCCTTCCGGCGTTATCAGCTGGCTCCCTCGGTTCTCTGCTCGGGTTCCTTTCCTGATTTTTCTCCCGGACAAGCCCTTTTCATTTTCTTTGCTGAGTGCTCCTCATCAGCCCAAAAAGTGAAATGTTGCACTCTAAGGCTTCATTTGAACACTTCCTCTGTTCACAATCTGTTCTGAGTCCTCTGGCTTTGAACACGAGACACAGGCTGCTCATGCTTCCATTTCCAGCCCCGAATTCTTCCAAAATGGACGCTTGTACATCTAGCTGCTTCCTCAGCACCTCAACCGTCAGTCCCCTCTGTCTGGGTTTTCGCCTAGCAGACTTCACGTTCTCACTTCCTGTCTTCATCCAACTGGAGAACAGCAGCTACTTCCACTCACTTCGCCTGTGCTTCCGTGCCCGTTCATCCTAGACACCTGACAGTTTCTGATACACTTCCTATTTCATATAGTACCAATTCATTCTCTGTCTCTACCAGCCAGACTATAAGCTTCAAATGGGCTGGGATTCTTTGTCTATTACCCTGGCACAAAGTGTGTACTTGGTTAATATTTGTTGAATGAATGAATGAATGAATGAACGAATGAACGGTATAAAACTCTAGATTATAAAAATTAATGAGAGAAAATTCAGAAGCGTCTGTGCTTGCATACTATGTAACTAGTTACTTTTCTCATTGTTGCAACCAAAACCTCCCAATATGCAAGGAAGGGCATTAAGAGTTTATTCTGGCTCACCGCGTGAGGAGATAACAGCCTCCCTTGGTAGGGAGGTATGGCAGCAGGAATCTGAGGCCGCCGTCACCTTGCACCTGCAGCAGGAAGCATGATTTCCACTTTTTAAATTCAGTTTGGGACTTCGGCCCATGATATGGTGCTGCCCACGTTCAGGAAATATCTTCTCCCCTAGTTGATCCTCTCTGGAAATGTCCTCACAGTCAAGTCCAAAAGCGTGCCTCCTTAATGCCCTAAATATTTCTTACTCTGGTCAAGACAACTGAGATCAACTAGCTCAACCACCACTATCAGAGAAATGAAAAGGCACTCATAGACCCGCCTCCCTTGAATTGAGTGACAGAAGTTTTAGAGATTCTGAGACCTGGTGGCTGGAAGAAACATGACCAGCTAAAGTTTATTTTGTTGAGCTTCAGCCCTTGGAGAGAGGTGGTGGTCTGTGATGGGACAAGACTGTGATGAATTGGACCAGAGTTTTCAGCATGAATTCCTTAGGACTCTGCACATTCCAGCTCCATAAGAAGCTTCTGCATGACCATATGCTCACTCTGGAAAGACAACAGCACACAGCACATTGAACAGACTGGAAAGGGCCACAGTAGACTTGTCTTCATTCTCTTCTCAAGCGTAAGAAACTGCATTGGGCAGGACTTGACACAGGAGCAGAACCAACAGAGTGTATAGTATGTAGTAGAAAAGGGTCCCATTAGATTGGCTTACGCAATAGGGGCTGGGTGGATCAGCAATGGTCATTGGATGCTAGAGAGGCAACGAACCTGGTTGCCATTCAGTCCACAAAGACTTAGCAGTCCCAAACTGGTAATGAAGGCCTGGAGCTCCCTTGAGAGATTCTGGTGTTTGATCCATCAGAAGGGCAGAGAAGCAGATACCAGTGGAGGATGGCAGCAGCAGCTATAGACCCAAGTGTCTCGGAGGGGAAATACAGGCAGCCAGGCCCAATTGCTTTTTTTCCTTAAGAATCGCCAGTTCAAAGGTACTACTCAGTTTGAGGGCGAGTTCCCCCATCATTTCCTCCTCTCTGGAAACACCACAGAAAGTGTGACCCTAGGCTGTTTCTAAAACCTGTCAAAATGAGAAGACCAACTTTCATGGTATGATAGAAAACTTTTGTGGATCACTCTTCTCTATGCAATACATTTCAGAAACTGTAAAGTAAACAGAACAGGATGAAGAAACATTAGAGGTGTGACACCCAGGACTGGGAAACCTATACATGCAACCACCCACCCTGGTGTTTTTGTGAGAGAATGTTAAGGTTTGAGTCATGAAAGAAAGAAAGAAAGAAAGAAAGAAAGAAAGAAAGAAAGAAAGAAAGAAAGAAAGAAAGAAAGAAGAGAAGAAAGAAAGAAAGAAAGAAAGAAAGAAAGAAAGAAAGAAAGAAAGAAAGAAAGAAAGAAAGAAAGAAAGAAAAAGAAGGAAGGAAGAAAGAAAAGAGAAACAAGGAGAAAAAGAGCTGAAATCAGATAGCTCAAAGCTGATCATGGACTGTGATCCAAAGGGAGACTGAGTCTGACTGCATTATTAGAAGAACCACCAGCAGAGCTAGTGCATCTCCTTGTTGGCTTTGACTTGGTTAGGGTCACAACAGATTTTGGTTACC